>CM073591.1:119163031-120413031 GCA_037074705.1 Zhengitettix transpicula | reverse complement strand
TCCCAAAATTAATTATTACTACATAGTTAATATTTTATATGCATGTATTACCAGCGGCCTGCTGTAGTGTAGTGGCCAGCGACATTGCCTCGCATCACAGAGGTCCCGGGTTCGAATCCCGGCATGGATGTTTCTGATCGTCCTGGTTACGAAAACTGAGGTTAAGGTTGTGGGAGAATCGACACTCGGACCAGGTGTCACTCCTAATCCAGAATGCGTCATGTAAGATGACAGTCTGGCAGCCGTCTCGGTAGGCCAAGGCCCTTCATGGGCTGTCGAGCCGAGGAAGAAGAAGTATTACCAATCTAGTAGTTCGAGAGTACTGAGTCCTTTTAGTCTGTTTGTGGCGTTTGTGTTGTTATCGTATTTTTTAAAATCTTTTAATATAATTAGCTCTTGCGTACTTCAATTCTTCCTTCATGTACATCCCTATTTGTGACCTCGTTTCTAACATACCATGGAGCATCAGCTATTATCCTTAGAGTATTTGACTGGAATCTCTGTAGAATTTCTAAGTTGGAGATGCTTGTAGTTCCTCATAGTTGTAACCCAGATGTCTGTCCAGATTAACAATTTCAGAAACTACTCTCGCACATCTCTTGACATCAACAAAGTACAATGAGACACATGACGTGCCGTTCACAGGCTCTATTAGCTCAATTAACATTCGAACAATGGCACATCTTCATATTCTCAGACAACGACTAGAACGAAACACCATTAGGTACGATGTATATGTAGCCCTTGATCCCCCCCCCCCCCCACTAGGCCAAAACAGCAATAAATATATACACGAAGTGGTCACTTTCTTCGCTCGGTACACATCTGTGAAACCATTTTCATGAATTTAATTTACTGGTGAAAACAATACTGAACGAATGGAAAAGTATACTAATATTTTTATTTTATGAATAACAACCAATTAATTTTTTATTAACAGTAACAGTGGATTGGAATGTATTCACCATTATAATTCTCTAGAACTACAAATTATATGTATATATAATTATTTTATTATATTATAATATAATAGTATATAATATATTAATTGACACATTTTTCAAATACCTTTTTGGCTATATTTAAGTATTTTCACCAATGATCAAAGATATAGATTTATATTTCAGTTAGGGTATTGTTCGAGATAATTAATTTTTGTATAAGAGTTCAAAAATTTAGGTAACACATTAAAAAAACGGTGTTATAACTAGTTATTATGACTTACATCCAGCATTTTCATATCTTTTTTCTTATTGTTTTAGAGTAACGTGGTGATCATTTCATTCCGGGTAGTTATAATTTTTTTTAAATTTTCTCATCCGCGATTTGAATGTTGATTCTTTTATTGCTAGTACATCCGTTGATTCATTCCATTCCGAATGATAATGGCGAATACAGCTGAAAGCTTCTGTTTATATTAAAATATTAGAAGAGCTACAATTTTTATTGTAATTTGGTTATTATTTATAAATAAAAAATATAATAAGGCAACAATTTTAATAATTAAAAGATATAAAAAAGGAAACTGATGGTTTTTGATAATTTCAAAATGATCAATACGTTCTATGTTGAAATTAAGTAAAGTTATTTTACATTGAAGTATCTGCGTTTATAGAACAATATGCCGCGAATTAGAACAGCGTATCACATGAAGGACCGACGATAATTTAAAGGAAAATTGTACTCATTCTGTATGCTTCCTTAATCTTTGAATATTATAATATTTCCTTGACAAAGCTGGAAGTATAAAGTTAAAATACAGACTATGTGCACGATGTAACACATACATGGGTATAAAACTATGGACGATTATTAACACAAAATGCGGCACAACAAAAGAATACTATACTGGAGTAAAACAAAAAGTAAAGCTGAAGCTTAAATCCAATTTAACAGATGTACACTCAACTTCTTCGTACGAATACGACCTAGTAAAAAAATAATTCACTCCGATGTACAAACATATGATGGACTTTAACACTTAATCGTGAGAACCTTCATAGGCAAAATTTAAGAAAACCGATTCAAAATAATTGATAATGATATTGGAGAACACTGCAATTGCGTAAATTAATATAATGTTTTGGAGCATCTATACATTAAATCCAAATTGGTGAGCTGGTATTAATTCATTTTTTTCTAGGATTTAAGCGAGAATGGCGCCACATACGAACAAGTTCATACAGTAGTAAGCATAATCATCCAGAATTCCGAAGAAAAGAAATACTGCTCCACGGCCTTTCACGACATAACTCAGACAATTGATAAGGTCTGACACACGGGATTGCTGTTCAAGATCAAGAAAAATTTACCACACAATTACGATCATCTTTTAATATCCTACCTGAGCGACAGACACTTCCAGGTTAAGCTTCGAGATGAATTAACATAATTACACCCTATTAACTCAGGTGTAACGTTGTAGCTAGCGTACACGGCAGATACACCGACCATTCGTTCATGGTTACATTTGCAGATGATACTGCTATTCTAGCATCTCACGAAAACTCTACCTTTGCATCAATTCACCTACAAACCTCACTTAACTAAGTTCAGGACTGACTCCAGCTTTAGCGCGTCAAAGCAAATGAAGCCCACTCAATTTACCTTCATCCTCAGAAGAGAAACGTGTCCACCAAGGTCACTCAACAATATACTACTTCTTCAAGCAGGAGACGTCCGATACCTTTGTATGCACCTCGTCCGTAGACTTATTTGGAAAAGAACACATATTCTGAAAAATGGAAGCAACTAGGTATAAAGCTCTTCAAGTTAAATTGGCTACTAGGACGAAAATCCAAACTATCTTTAAACAACTAAGTGCTAATTTACAAAAGCATACTAAAGCCTATTTCGACATATTGCCCAAATGTAAGTGTAAATATTACGTTTTCACATTTTCACAACAAAAATTCACGATAATTGTTTCAAATACGGTACACCCACTTTCGACTACTATGCGTAGAACAAATGGCATGTAAATTTTCATGTGCATGAAAATTAAATTATTTCATTGAAAGTATTGATGACATACAGGAAAGGGGTAATATAACGTCTTGACGGAAATAGGTGCATAACAAGAAGAACAAGTTATGAAAGTTGAACCAGCTTAAGTACAACCTCTATGTATGCAAATTAGCACTGAATTTGCATTTGTAAGAAAAATTATTGAGTGTTATGCAGTGATGACAGAAAGATAACGGTGGAAGGAATCTGTCATTTGCTGTAAACACATTAATGAGGCCCAATTGGGAAAAAAAAGGATTGCTTCGTAAGGAAAGCAGAATAACGTCATATCATCCGAGTACTTATGGCGGTAATTAACGTAAAAAGCACTGAATGTCAAGTCATATATGAATAAGCAGATTTTGGATACGCATACTAACATCCGGAACGGATTTATTTCTAGCACATGATGGACTTTAAACATTTAAACGTCTGTAATATGATATATAATCTCCGGGAAATAATGAATTTTAAAAAAATTATATTTTCGTAATCAGTAAACCTATTTTCTTTTACCTGAGGGTAATCCACAGGGTGGCAACTCCCCTTTATTAGCATAGGAAGAGATTTGAAAAGGAGGATGCGTAGGGGTAGGCAAGGGTTAACTAGGGCCCGTAAAAGTGATGCAGGATAAACCCTAGAAAACCTGCATCAGGAAGGTCGGGCATTGGGTACTTGTCCCACGCCCTTCCGAGTGACGGGAGAGAGGTTTCCTGTGGGAACGCAGCATTCCCTTCTCCGTGCCTCGACCAGTATTGGAGGCAGTTGGTCTACTGTTCCAATGGAAACAGCGAACAACTCTTACCATATGCCTAAGGTCCGTGACTCCAGAACATACACCTCTTAAAACAGGACCAGGTGCCTCGGCTTGTGGGAACCTTAGTTAAAAAACGAAGAGAGGAAAGGGCATCCTTCAAAGGTAGCCCTCTCCGTCTCTCCAGAAAGGTTCACCTACGAGAAAACCGCGCAGGATCTCATTACAGTGAGCCTAGTTCGTTTAACTCTATATAATAATGCCTTGCTAAAAATAACATGGGGGGGGGATATTAACAGTGATAATTTCGATTATTTTTTATGTAGCCTTAGAATGTTTTTCTAATCAACATAGACTAATTGCAGCTATTTTAATTTAGCCCAACCTAACCGCCGCAAAGTGTAACTGAAGTTTCATAAAATTAATTTTTAACAATTTAACACCATGGAACTATAGACATTAAAGGACGTTTTTACTTCATTTTTATTTGAGTATAGCCTATTATTAATAAATATAATTTTCGGTTACGTAATTTTTTAAGACTCACGCTGTTATCGTTATAAAATAAATTAAAAATTATGGTCTGTTAAAAAAAAAATTATGTACAGACAAACTTTAAATAGAGAAACAATAACTACTAAAATTTAAATTTAAAAGTTCCGGGCTTTTTTCCTAAGTTTTTCAGTAACTGCAATTGAAGTTTAATAGAATTAATTTTTAATGTATAACAGACTAACACCGATGAACTTTCTAAACCATGAAAGGCCTTAGAAAAAGAGTTATATTTCTCTACTTAAAGTTTGTCTGTACATAATTTTTGCCGTATTTAGAATTATTATTGTCCATGTATTATTTCACATATCATATAATGTCTTCATATTCATTCTTCTAATAATAAGTTATCGTGTAGAAGATATTACACGTTGCAGTCCCACTTTCCGCAAAATATCAATTGCGAAATGGATTCACGAATTATTGAGTAGAATAAATGTCTTTAGTATTTGTGTAAAACAAATGACTTCATCTCCTTTCAAATCAAAATATTACCTACCATTTTATCTTTATTACTGAATTTATTACAAAACAACTCATACTCGTTGATATATTTGTTCCTGTTCCGTTTCTTTGACACTAAAGTATTACGTAACAATATGGACAAAATACTCTCTCGTTTCCAGTCCAAATGTATATAATCTATCCTGAGATATATCTAAAACTTTTACGAGCAAAGTATCTTTCAACACTTAGGAAGAATGTATTAAATATGAAGTGATCCACTAGGCTTTTTGTATTGGACCTTTGCATATGCGTATTTATTCTTCTCCATACGTGACAGCTCTAATTAAGATATCAAAGCAATCTTTTCTTCTGGTCCTTTCCTTTTGACCATATAATTACTTTATGTTTCCCCCCTCACGAAGAATTATATAGCATTTCGAGCCTTAAAAGTACATGTTGGATACACTTCTGGTTTCTCGCTATAGCTTAAAGCCTGAGCGAACCTATTTGTTTGGCGTAGTAAAAAATGATTGGTCAATCCGCTCACAAGTAGAGGTTTCATTTATTGCCGTCATTACTCTGCTGGGCTTGTGTTGCCCACTGCTGTTGTTATTCAAATGAGCTTACTAAGCGGCAATTTCGTTATTGAAATGATGACAACGTGAAATTGGAAGCTGGGAATTTCAATACAGAATCCACTGCATGCAGCGCGCGTTTAGAGCTTTGTGTTCCATTTTTGGCCAGGTGAAAGTATAATTCATTAAACGTTTCACAAGTTCAGTTTTAATAAAGCCTTCTCATTTGTTTTCTGTAAAATTTAATGTGACATTGACAGTATGTTCTGATCTAAATCGTTTTGTTTTCTTTAATTTATTATATGTAAAATAATTAACAAACAGTATGTATTGATATTTTATATTTAATTTATTTTAGTGAGAAGAAGAGTTTATAAGTGTTAAATTTCAGGCCAATTTATAAAGCTTCTGATCTTTTTATTGTTTATTTGTTTGACACTTCACTTGAAGCTTATGGCAGTGCCCGCCCCGAAACGTCGTTGAACATCAATGTTTACACATACAGTTAGAATTGTTAATTAAATGCACCGAAAAAGCCTTCGTTCGATATACATTTCTTTCTGAAATTGCCAACGGGATCTGTCCTATTCGTAGCAAATTATATACGTATATATATCTTGCTACAATATGCAATATTTAAAGCGTTCTTATCTGAAATCATGAACCGGATTTAATGGTACTTCCGTTGTTGTGCCATTTCCGTTTCCGGTTGTCAGTTATTGATGGTTGATGATTCTTTGGGATTTTTTCTACTGTATATTGACCAACAATTTTCAGATTCATCACAATAGAGTAGTGTCTATATAAAAGTTAATAAACTGGTTTAATAATTTAGAAAATTAGGCGTAGTAATTTTATGTAGAAAATTCACAAACAAATTTGGAAATTTTATGTTTCTGGAAGCTAAGAAAAAAATATCAAAAACAGGAAACTAAATTGAAATTAATATAATAAAACTACATTTTTCGATCCTAATTTGGACCCATTTCATGCTGGTAAATACAAAGATATTTAATTCAATATATTTTCATTTACAAGCCTGATTATGACTATAATTATTTATTTAATTTTTTATAAGTAAATTTTCTTGTACATTAATTATATGACAGTTTAATTGGCCCTTTTTACTCAATTAAACTATACGTACGTAAAGAATTAGTATTTCTCTAAGGTGGGTTTCAGTTTGAGTCCCTTCGTCGACACGGAAAGTTTGTTTAAGGAATTATATGACTACCGGTCACAGTGTTTCAGCTGTCGAGATCCAAATGCAACAGTTTAACTATTGTGATCATAAATTAAAAGATATTAAGAAATCTGTTAGAAAAATTTGCTGTCACTGTGCATGACGGGAAGGAGGAGTGATACATATTAAAAGAGACTTAATGTTTTCGATTGTTTACATAAATTCTGATAATTACTTCACTGTTTATTCTTCACGGGAAGAAAATTTGATCGAAAAAAAAATGCTGAAATAAAATTACAAATTATTTTAAAAACACTCATGGGCTGAAAATCGAGTTTCATCTCGAAGTAGCGTAATTCATAAAGGCCCGTATGATCCTTTTTGGGATAAATAAATGCTTTTATGAGTATAGAACATAATTGTTTCATGCTCCATGGTAGTGCGAGCCGATCGAAATAAACACAAATCGAATCACCCTGAGGAGGAGGTGAGAATTTTACAAGTTCTCCAAATGACATGTTTAAATGTGGCGATTCCAAAGATTTCACCGTACGGATATTAATATTAATTAATATACGTTTCTTCTTTTCCAGCTTCTAAATAACGCCGATAGAATTCCTTACGTGTTCCGACTGTAGCGACCTTGGACCACAATTACAGGTGCTTCACAAACGTTTGTTTCTCTTTGATGTTTTTTTGTCGTTACAGATTCTTTAGGTTTGTTTAAATTGTGTACGTTGGACCATTGTCCGGAATGTTCGGTGAGCTCTCAGACTGCTTATCCACTTTGTTCGCATTCCCCGAATTTCTTTAACTCATGTATTCAAGATACGGAGGCCACGTTAAATGATTTTTTTCTTATATTTTTCTTCATATATAATCCAAACATAATCACTTTTAGGTTCGTAACCATTCTTAAATGTGTGTCTACTTGAAAAATAAAGAACAATAACTACGTAGTTGTAACGTACAAATCACTTTAATAGTATTCCCGTGGTGCGTAACAGCGTAGAATTTTATTTTTAACGTCATTAGCTTTACAAGAATCTAATTAATTCGATTCAAATCATTCCATTTATTTTCATTTCCGCAATTCAGTCAAGCTAAATTTGTCATCCTGAAACACGCTCGGGCGAAGGTCCTGGACATTTTGTATTCAAAGCAGTTACTCTACACTTGTAAAATCTGTCCACTTCGTAATTACCTCGCTAATATGTATTTAGCGTACTGCGCTGGCAGCTGTGTCAACTTGGCAGGACAGTGACTGAGCAATATTACTCTTCCATGTGGACCTGAAAGTATGCGACGGTCATGTTCTGCTGGCAAACACAGAAGTGACATTATGTGTACGCTAGGAACAGAACAGATTGGGAAACACAGTAAACAAAGTCTCTGCGTGTGTGGAGGAGATACAACAAATACAACGACGGTGTATATAGGGAATATGGTATCATAACATCGGAAAAGCAAGATCACAGACAGTTAAAAGGATTTATTGAATAATTAACACTTGATGAAACGAGTAATAACCTATCGCTATAAGCGATGAGCATGGTTTACATTTTTTTAAAAAAGAGAATTTATCTGGATTAAACTAACTCAGCACTGATTAAGTAACATATTGGATAATTTGGAAGGAATCAATCAACAATTTCTACGCTATCTCTTATATTCATAAGCACACAAAGTCGAGACAGGTTGTTTCTGTGTAGTATTTCAACACTCACTCCACTTATTTATGGAGAAACACTAAATCAAATCACATGATAATGTATTTAAGCTGGGGACGCTTTTCCGCAATCTGTTGAACAGTAGGATGGAATTATCCCAATAAGTGTTGGTCCCCACTGACGGATAAGGCAAACGGTGTTTAAGAGCATTCCAAAATAACCTCGTAATCAAACATTCAAAATGTGTCTGTGAACTTAATAACTGTTTTAGCCCTAAGATTATTGAAAATTTAGGTTAATCAAAGTATTATTATAATATTTTGAAGAATTTTTCAGAAGGTTCACGACTACAATACGTGAACATATATAATGTTCTTAGGCGTAGGAGAGTGGTAAAACGCAATAAATCTTTAATTTAACATGAAACTATTTCTTAGATCAATCCACGACTAATAAAAAATTATTTATCACACTGAATATATTTATTTCCCGTTTCTCTTCAAATAAAAAAATACAACTGTGCTCAAGTACATACATACAATAATATGCAATTATGTTGTACATATATATTAAAAAAATAAAACTAGAGAGACAAAGTACCTTGCTTTATGTAAGGAAAATTTTTAAATATCTGCGTGAAGTCTCAATAGAAAACTAATTCTTTGATATGATCTGTATGATCAGTAATTTTAAGGAGAAACATACACAATGTTTTCCAATCTGATGTTAATCTGGGTTTGGACGATTCAGTGCATCGGGCAGGAAATAAGAGAAACGGAAAAGTTAACATACAAAGGCGAATTAATCTAACTAAAATATTCAGCACTTATGTAGGCAGGATAGTTTAACATGTTACGTGTCTATTTAAAACGTCAGGAATGGGGAGTAATAAGTGCTGATGGAAAACTTTTACATTGTTTGACGAAGGTGTTATACTTACTGGTGTTCTTTATATTAACAGGAAAGCTGCTACATACAGTTTCTGCAGGATTACTCAGAATTGTCCTGCCGTTTTGTTCATCCCATTCTTATAGTATACAGGAAAGGGACAAATTATATGTTCTGAGTCAGGTCGCTCTAAATCGATTAAAAATAATATTTGTAATAATAAACTATTACTGGGTGGAATCAACTCTTGAGCAAACAACAAAGCTGTCCATGAGAGGAATCAGCTCCAGTTTTTTTAATAAGTAGTAACTGAGGGATAAAAACTGTTCCGCCCTCTTATCCTTTCTCTTAGTATATTATTTTCAATTATATTTACCAGCGTTTTATTACTAACCTTTTAACCATATTCTGATTGCAACCCCCCCCCCCTCCCTCCACGCACACACACAGACACATACACATTCCCCCACGATGAGTATGAGACTTGAAATTGGACTTACAATACGTCGGGATGTGTTAACGTTGAGCTTAGCGATCCCCAAAACGAATTGATCGACACCAATCTCGGACATATTATATGGTATTTTATTGTAACACCTTCCCACCCCTACACCATGTGTCTTAAATCGGTATCAAGAGTTCACTGTTCATTTCAGCAACACCACAAACTGTTAAATCCTCAATTAATCGTCGTATTTTTGGATTTTTTATTTTTCACCCCTTCTCATCCACCCCGTGTATGCTAACGGAGGGTTACATTTCGACTTAAAAGACGAGGGGGAGTCACCGATCAGCTCAGTGAACCCGAAACAATTATTTGAGCATTAATCTTGGTAATTTAGTATAGTTTATTATTAACCTTCTCTCATAGCCCTTCTCATGCCTCTTAGAGTCGAAATTGGACGTATTGAAATCATGAGTGTCAATCTCAAGGATCTCGAATACGTTTGATTAGATACTAATATTCGCGTTCGCTTAGTTTTACAAGCAATCTCCTTACCACCTATATCCGTATGAATATATGTAAAGTTTTTATTCCCAGATTGTAAGTCATATGTGTACTAAATTTGCTTTATATTTCTTTATACATTTCAGAGTACTCGTGGAACATGCACACACCAATCCATTCATTTACATTCGTGAATAATAAACGCTACACTCGTACAGGCCAAGGTGGCTGTGTCCGATCTGACAGCAGAACGGGTTTTGGCTTTGTATCCGCAATTTTTATTTATTATCCCTTAAGGAGAACGAATTCATATGAAATTAAACGACATGATTAAAGTTGCACTACGAACACTTTAAAAAGAGATGTTACTCAATACCTCTCCTACTACGAAATACTTTCAGCTCAACTGAAAACGCAATCTGGATGAGTTAACGTAGTAAATGAACCGAAGGAGTGGAAATATAGACAGCGCAAGATAGAGGAGCAATTAAAACAGATTCGAGTATTCAAACATGCAGTAAAAATAATAATATTAATAAAGATTGCCAAATACAGACAGAAGAAGTGATAATATAAATACCACACAAACGTGTCTGGGATCCTTGACCCTTTCTTCAGGTGCTAAGAACAGTTGACAAAACTGAAAAAAAAGGGTTTTGAGTTTTTCCAACTTACGAGTGCAGTTGTGTCGCTCTAGGGCCTTCTCAGTACCTGAAGAAAGTGCAAGGATACCAGAAACGTTGTGTGGTATTTATATTATCACTTATTTTGTCTGCATTTGGCTATCTTTCTTATAATTAATTTCTTCATCTCATGCAGTAAAAATGTTTTGGGAATGCACTTCAATGAATATTTAAAATCATACTTTATTTAGAATTATAGTATTTTAGTTTCAGTTATGATGTGTTTACAAATTTTTGTCATTGTAAAAGTGTTTAATTTTAATGATAATGAATATCGATTCTATTCAAATCACAAACAATTTTTCTTTTCTATGACTCATAAATTTCTTGTTATTTTTGTTGCCTATAAATTAACCTGAGTCATTCATATTTGTTTCGCTCTTTAGTCACCCAGAGCATAGTTACATTAAAATATTCAAGATCAGTGGCAGCAAATAGAACGTTGAAAATAATGTCAATGATATGAATTGATTAACCCTCCACACACACTACCAGCTCCCAGGTAGGAGAATCAGTTTATTTGTAAGAAAAGTATTGAATACTGTTCCACATATTATTTTTATTTGTTCAATTTACTTCATATTCTTTTTCATCATCATCATCTTGTCAATGGAATGGAATAAATGATTACTCCTAATAAGTAGCACTTCTTTCTGTATTTATTTGATATGCGACGCTCGAATATGTTCTTTATAAAATGAAAAGAAGTTGTCGGTGCATCGATAATAAAACAGATTCGCCAACAGACGAGAAGCAATTTTTCCCAAGGTTGTAAGGACACTGAAAGCTGTCGTTGAACCTAACAAGCGTGCAAGGGGCATACAACACGGCAGATGGCAACGAATTGGCTGCTTTGTACTCCGAGTGAAATAGCAAACAAGATTGACTGAGGCGTTGTATGTTTTATCTATTTGCCTCGGGTTTCCATTTGATAAATTAAGGGTCCAGTGAGATGCATCAAATTAGCTATCTTTCTGTGTGGGTTTCCAGCTGTACAAAGGTCTGGCAATCAACACTAGGCGGCGTTGAATGGCTTACTCGTTAAGCAAACACTTTCGGGCTAATACCGGGGCGCTTTCCCAGAAGCTAGCCATCAGATTGCTCCATATCCAGCCTCCTCCACACGCGGGTATTCGTTAGATGCCATTATACGGCAGTTGGTTCTGAGAAGCCTTCATCCACGCGGACGGGCGCTGTCAGCAGGGAGTCTCTACAGGACGGTCCGCTTCATACACTCAGGTCGTTCAATCGCGCCACTGTACTGAGGTAATTTATGTTATTATGACTCCCCTACAGTAACATCGCGCTTATTGTAAGGACGTAGTAGAGGAGTATCTTCCCAAATGGACTGGAGAATCTGGACTGGAATCCTGATATCCTCAATCTACCCAAATTTAATTGGGATATAATAATTCTCAGATCATCCTCACCACATCAAACTTCAGCTTTACCAATACTTCTTTACTTTTTTACCAACAATTCTGTTTACACTCACTACTGTTTTCTACTCACCATTCATGCATACCTCGTTGAGCTGAGCCACGATTCTAATTTTACTTCAGTTCCAAGACCATTTTTGGTCCAATGCTCCTAGACCACTAGACCTTATTCTTATCCACTTAATCCTTTAAAGATTCGTGAGATTGCTGAGAATTAATATACCTTCTTTTGTCTATTGCTATCGCCGAATAAATTTTATTAACTGCCAGAATCAAAATATAATAGATCATTGATCGAGTACGATTCTTTTCAGTTGAAGTGACATAATACGAACTTATTACATGTTCCGCTAGCGTTAGTCTTTGTCCTTAATTAAATTTATAAGTTCAAATATACATTATGATATAGATGTCACATGGTAAAATTCAATTTCTAGATTTATTGCAATTTTTTGCACAGCGACTAGGATTTTGGTAAAATCTAATGAAATATTTTATTTGACAACAATAGTATTTAAAAAATTAATTTTTTTATAAGTATTTAAGCATACTTTAGGTAACAAAAAAACAAGTGAATTTTATTCTACGCTCTCAGAGTTATATGTGGAACAAAATTAAATGCCGTGAAAACAAACCTAAATCCATAAATTTCCAAAATCTTCAACCTATGTTAAGCGACAGTATATACTTCACAACTAACGTAAACTTAAAACATGGTGGCCGCTGATCGTGCAATCCTGGGTACCAGACGTCTTCTTTGGTTGAATTCAGTCCCCAGCTGCTTCCTTGTTGAACGTAAACAATTTGAATTTCCTTCCTACTGGCTGTTGAACCTCGACTATCACGTTTTTTGAACGTCTCCTCCCAACTTATTTGCCTGACTAACAACCTTTCCAGAGAATTGGTTCCCTTTCTGTCCTCTACTTTCCCTTTGACTTTGTCCCGCCTCATGACTCATTTGGGTAAATTACTTCGTCACCTTGGCTGTCCAATTATATTGATTTGACGATTACCACTCGGAACTATATACGTTATTGCTTATGTTCATTCTACTCCATGTTACAAGGCTGCCAAACAAAATTCTATCAATCAGTCCTTGCAACATTTGGTGTATTTAATTGCCTCTGGCGACACTTAATGTTCTCAATTATTTATACAGACAATAGTCATAATATATTTCGACGTTTTTTCCGGGTAATGTCTTTACTGTTGAGATTCTAATTGGTCTTCGTTAATACATTTCTCTGCTTGGGTTTTCCACTATTACGTCCTTACATCTGCCAATGGCCGCTTTCCGCGAGTAAAAAATTATATATAGTTGTTACATTAATTTAAGATATACAATAATGTGATGACCCGAAATAATTCACTGAAACAGTTGCGACACACATAGAATATTAACAATATATTCAGTTAATAACCATTATATAAAAAGAAGTAAACAAAATGTCTCCAAACATTTTAATGGCAGTCTTCTATACCAGCTGCTACTCTCTATCCAGCGCAAATGTAAACCAATCTTTCAGATACAAAGTAATATCGAATATTCATTAGGAATCATTAATTCTATTGATAAAATTAATCAATACTCAATAACAATAACTGTTTAAAAACTTCAGATTAAAAATGAATATTAATTTCTTTATTTTTGTTTGTTACATTTTTAATATTTGTGGCGTACGCCCATTTACATTTTTTGCTTTAAATTTTACAAATTGCATTCAAGCTATTAAAATAGACTATTACGTGGTTACATTTTTGAAGTCATGAAATGTCAAATATTTTAAGCATTGTCATACGTAGGTCCGCATTGAGTAACAACGCATATGCGTGACACTTGAGGGTGTGGCCGATAATGAAAGAGCCAATCAGATCCGGCGTCCTAACAACAGAAATACCTATGACTGTTAACGGTGCTTGCTGGAGGCCATAACTTATAAAAGTTACCGGAAACCAACAGTCGTACGAAAATAACCCTTCGAATTTCAGCGGCTATTAACATATCAAAAGAAATCTTATGTAAAAGATGAACCATCTTTTCAAGAGACTGTTGTAAATTCTAATAACACAATGAGTATCGGAAAAAATTGTAATAAAACCTATACCTAAAAAATTAATGGGATTTATTAAACTTTAATTGGGAATAATCTGGAGCTAAAAATTCCATGTAATGTTTCACATATAACCAAAAATATTTCAATATTCCAACGTAATTCAGGATTGAATATGAAAATTTAATTGTAATCTATTTACTGATAACTTTTTTTATTCGTAAGTCGAAATTCGTTGACTCCAGCTAACATGATAGTGCATGTGGATTATAACTTTTTTAAAGTTAATTTGAAGAAAGAAGGCTGAAAATAAGATTTGGTGAAAAAATGAAAACAAATCAAAATCATAAATTTTTATTATCGGAGACAAGAGGACGTGTATTCAGTGCTTACGAATACAAAGTCAATCGCACTCAAGTTTATTACGTTAAAATAATTTTTTACATTAAAGTAAAAATTTAAATCATTATAATGTATTTGTTTCATTACTCTAAATAAACTACAAGCATAATTAAAAATTAAATAATATTGGATATTAATACGTTTATTTCTAAATTGGAGCCTTATTATAAACATAATAAAACAGTAATCAGTTATAATAATTTTGTAATTAAGATAAATTAAACGGCCATTGCCACAGACATTTTCAAATTATTATATTTAATTAAGTTCCCGGACTTTTTACCATCATAGCAAACACTTTAAAATTATTTTATTCAATAGCGTTTCTGTTGCATGGTAAAATAATGTATTAAAAAAATTACAATAATGTACAGGGATGTCGTTGAATAAAATAATTTTAAAATATGTGTTATAATAGTGGTTTATTTTATCTATTTAATAAAAAACGTACGTAAACTATAATTTGTAAATATCTTGAAGAAAAATTATGTTTTTCTTTATCAGAGTAAAATTTTTGCCAGTCGGAAACTTACGAATATATTTCGAACTGTTAATTTAAGTCAAATTCACAACATTTGCGATGCGATTTTGTTAATTTTCTTTTGAAAACTCCATTTTTATACATACTTATGGCGTTTGTTACTTTTAACTGTCATTCTCATTTTAATTTAAATACATTGCTTTCAGCATTGAAATATGTATAATATATGCTTATTTAATTTAATGAGAGCTTTATTGCTCATACAACATTACCGTTTTGTTGATGATGTATATATAATCCAAAACTGCCTTAAAAGGTTGTAGCCCGTTGGCTATCACATACTAGTTAGAAATTATCAACAAAAGTACCAATAACCGTTTAAATAACTGTCTTATACATCCTCAATGAGTTTCCTTTCAAGGTGGCTGTGAGTTCTTTCTGGAATACGATGTTGTACAAAATTGCTTGCTAATAGTTTGACATGGGCGATCATTCATGTGTGGAGCTTACCGAAGGAAAAGTGCAAAAAAATGTTAATAAAGGTATTAAGATACGTCAAATTAATATTACAATTAAAAAAATAATACGAAAGATTAAAACTTTTTAAATATACTTCTAGTAAAGAAATGGTGAGGTTAGTATTGTAATGTAAATAACCTTGCGTTCTAGTGGTTTTGACAGAATTTCAGTTGCGTTTCTACGCAGATTTATTGCGAGTTATTATCCTTGAATCTAATGCCTTTAGTGAACTGTAAATTACAATTTATATTTATGTCCTTGCAAATCAATTATGATTTAAAGCAAATTAATCATAGTGTAAACAGAAACATAAAAACTCTCAAATGCTTCCGAAATCAAGAAATAATGTGATTATCAGCTCTAATTTATTACTTCCATACGTTACTGTCGACAAATTAGGATCGGCAGTAGGGAAAAAGGAAAACTTCTGAGTCACTGCAACACATTCCAATCTTTGAAGCATGCTAACCCTACTATGTGAAACATGTGGCACGTATATAATACAGACAAGCTTTTCTTAAGATTTATGACCGTATTATCGAGTTATTTTTGAGTAGCTCAGAGTTATAAAAGGCGCATGTCATGTCTTGAAGTGGAAACGCATCGCTGGCCTGCGAATAGAACTTTGGCGTATCATGAATGTTTTATCTATTACGTTTATTATTACCTGTAGGAAGTAGCAGGCTGCAATTTCATAAATAGAAAAAAACAGTTGAATAATTATTTTGAGTAAACCTGTACAGATTCAGTGATTTATTACAACCTCCAAAGAACAAGATATTTTGGCGATATAAGATTTGAAGGGGAAAATAATACATTTATAAGCATTCGATTCAGAAATTTATCAAAAAAATTTTAACTGGCACGGATCTTACGTATATTTCTGTAATCAAAAAGAAACGTATTCAAACCAAACGTTTTGTATTTTAAAACCATAGTATAACAGCTATTACTCACGATAAGGCAAACTATATCGTACTTGTCATTACATGCATTTTTCGATGCTACATAATTTCAATAGAAACAAAGAGCAAAATAAATATTTAATTTTACAATTCTTTGTGGTTCACTATTATTCTTAACTAATAAAATATGCTATGAAAACACACAAATATTAAACCAACTTTGTGAAAGTGTCTATTTTTTTATTACAATTAAAGTTTCATTTTACAGACATCCTCCAAGACCAAAGATATACAACTAATTAAGAGAGAATAATAGATGTTGCTAATAGCACAAATGTCAGTTTTACATTGATGGGAAAAGTATTATTTTTTATTCAGAGAATTTGTGGAACTAAAGTTCAACTGAAACATTAAAATTTTACATATCAAAAATATTTTTGAGTAAATTGGTATGTTTAGTGATACCTGGTAAGTATTACGGTAAACATAAGTGGTATGATTGGTCATACAATCACGAAATCACATATTCGAGAAACCATTTGGACACAATTACATTAAAGTTATTATTTTACGTCTGCTTTTGAATTAATATATCATAATAATGACGTTTTACAGACATTCACTAATTTATCCTAGTTATTATAACTAACTAGTACTACAAACAATTACAATGTTGATAAAGTCACAAATTGTATGAAAACGGATCAGAGGTACAGAATTCACCTTACACCAACGAGATTGCTGCACCGTCCCCGTTTCCAAAAACTTTGTGAATTTATTAACATTGTAATTATTTGTAGTAGGCCTACTAGTTCGTTATAATAATTTGGATAATACCCGAAGAAGATACGAGCACGTATCTAAACGCCGTAACATTAGAAATAAAAAATAAAGTGTCTGCAGAAGGTCATTAATTGATTTATTAATAACAATTATATTAAGATGTCTTAAATGAATTTTTAACGATTTTTAATGCTAAGTTTCGGAAACAATATCGTAGCGTGCATTTAATTTTTTATTTAAAAAATCATACTGGTAATGGAGTCTCAGTCATATGATTTTTGTTCCTGTGCTCACAATTTGCATACGTATATAACTGTGT
This sequence comes from Zhengitettix transpicula, assembly GCA_037074705.1. NCBI lineage: Eukaryota > Metazoa > Arthropoda > Insecta > Orthoptera > Tetrigidae > Zhengitettix > Zhengitettix transpicula. The sequence goes on along the minus strand of CM073591.1, from coordinate 120,395,425 downwards.
CACTTAAAGAAACAGGGCATTCGCCGTAGGGTTGAAATTATAACATATCAAATGAAAAGGGCTGATTACTTTTTCCCAGAAACTTTCCTAATATATTTTATTTTTATGCCACGAAAAAAATTCTTATATCCACGTATAAATTATTGATTTAGATTTTTTTCATTAGTTCTCAAAAGAGGAAATAGGATACCAAAATAAAATACATACAAAACTATACAAACACATTACACTCTGTGTCCCAATGAACGAAACTCTTCAGGAACCACGTGATCGTCAACTGCAGGTGTGCCGATTCACGTCGTACATGTAAAATGACACTATAATTCAATAAACCAACAGGATTATACATATATTGACTCAAAAATTACAGAATTTCTGAAAGCTATTAGTGTATTCAAGAATTTACTTAGTCCTTTCGAGGATTATATGGCTTAAATTGCGTCATCTGTAACTAAGTATTGTCTCGATAAGGAAAGAAGTTTCTTTTATTTCTGGCTTTACTATACAGTATGTTTAAAACGGGTGACGTTTTTGCTGTCAGCGAAAGTGAGCAAACAATTAGATGAACGTTGCCACATCGTCAATAATAAATGACGACTAACCCCTTACTGCAGCTGCGTGGGCAATAATATGTGGCAACGTTGCTAGAATTTGATTCGTCGACGCCATGAAGACCTTCAAGGTCCAATCGGCTGTATGACAAAATCAATTAATTAACAAGAGTAGTTGGGAACGATGTCTCCAGTCGTGCAGATGATTTGTACCGATAGAATTGTTATATAAATTAATTATGAAAATATTCATCTAAATATTTTATTGTCGTCATATCCTGATATAAGTACAAATAATAGCAAAAATGAGAAACAAATAAATTTTTATTTACATTCTATATGTCAATTAACGATACCGAACGAAAAAGAAACCGAATCTTCTTGAATTTCTAGAAGTTTACGACTTCTCGGCAATGTAACATTAGCATCGTACCAGTTTGAAATACATTGTGGAAATATTTTTCCCAGATAATAAAAACTATACTTTTTTTCCGACTCTGAGTTTGCCTTGAGTTTTCGGCTCCGAGAAACATCACGGAGCTGTTGCCGCCATGAACACTTTCAGCCCAATGTCCTTGTGCCTTAACGTCTCAAGTGTGAGAGGGTACTGCACGCAGTCGCAGAATGATATTTTAATTGACCTCTATAGGTAATTAGGCCGCACAGGAATGGAAATGTCCCTTCACCACATTGGACCATGTGCAGTCGGCGAGGTCGCCTTCTGGGAAGTATCCCAATCAGCTGTTAGAGTAACCACGCTACATGGCTGCTATTAGTTCTGAAACAGTGAAACAACACGAAATAACAGTCAACTGGTACTGATTATTTTCCTTATATGAAAAGAAGTTTCTTTTATTGCTGGCTTTACTATGTACTCTGTTTCAAAAGGGAGACGTTTTGTGAATGTGAGCAGAGAATTAGATGAACGTTGCCACATCATCAATAATGAATGACAACTAACCCCTCACTGTAGCTGCGAGGACTATAATATGTAACAACGTCGCTCGAATTTGATTCATCGGCGGCATGAAGACCTTCAAGGTCAAATTGACTACCATTTTAAAAGCACTACAGTGAAGTTCTGTTGTTAAACATTGAATAATGCATTGTTTACTATTATCGTAACAATTTAAAATATCGACTCGAATGTAAGGAGACAATATTTTTCATTTTAATTAAATTTGAGAAGTGATTACCCAATAACCGCGTATTTTGTGAAACAAACTACCCGTTTTAGTATTATCATACTTTTAACACTGTGAGTACAGCTGCTTCAATAACCTGCAAAATAATATATTCGTTCATGAACTATGTAAATGTTGATGTAAAATATAGTATTCTTTATGTACAAGTCCGTCGTTTTTGCAGACCTAACTATACAGAATTCGTCACGAAAATCAATGTTAATTAATTTGGTAACTCCACAATTAATTAACACCACCCTGCATAAAAATAATTATTTCCTTCGTTTAGGTAGTAAATTCAATTATCTCGGCCTTTTTTAGATTAAGTATGAGCAAGTTAGCACAAAACCACTAAATATAACGGTTTAGTTTCTCCTTTCGGGTCACCTTTTCATTAAATGAAAATTGCTCAAATAATTGCTCGGCTATCGCTTTGCTAAACATTCAATTAATTATGTTTCCATCATGAATTTCTATTTAAGTACAATGTATTTAATATACCTTTGAATACATTTTTAGCAAATTCTATGTCATAATATATATATATATATATATATATATATATATACAAAAAATATAATTTAAATATATTACATTTTTCACCATTATTTTTGCGAAACTTCTAGGACAGAAAGTTTTAAACTTATTCTGTTCATATTGGTTTTATTTGACATAGATTTCTATGACAAGACTATAGCATATTTTTAAATCAAGAATCGATATTGGCTGGTGTTAGTTAATATTATGATCATATTTAATTATAATAAATTTTATACTTCATCCTGTTTTTCATTATAATACGTTATTATGTTCATTATACCTAAATTAATCATTTTATTTTTAATTATGATATTTGGTAGGAGTTTTGAACATTTAATTGTCATATATATCAGAAAGATATAAATTAATCAATAATACTGTAACACGTGAAAAGGGCCAAATGACGGGATGAAACGTTGTGGTTTAATACATATTAAATGCAACTTTATTAATCAAGGCATTGTTAAAATTTTCTACCTTAATTGGTAATAAATCGTTATATTATAATAATAGTAATTGATTTGATTTTGTTCTAGTTGAGTCGTGAGACAATTGGAAATTTACGTAATTTATAAAATAAAAGGAAATTTATAATAATCCTTACAAATAAATAATCGCTTAAATTTGCTGCTTCATTTATATTTTTAATTTACATATGAAAAAAGAATATATGAGAAATATTATAAGTTTAAATCCACATAATGAAACATCTGGAAAAGTTTTAAACGTAAGCTTATTTATTTGTCCACTCACCAGGCCGTCAAGGACCTGAGGAGTGGCGGGGAAAACAAGAAGCGTTAACAGGTTCTGTGAGAATTGACACCCACATAGAAGCAACACAAGGGATTTTAATTAATTTAATTCACGCAATAAATAGCCAGAAATGATAATGTTTCACTTAAGTTTCTACGACGAGTAACGTTGTAATAGCAACCAAAAAAGAAGCATTAGCAGAGATCAAGATAGCGTCGTGATAGTATCTGACAGTTGAAATGATCACAGAGAAGTGTAGCACATTTATGAGATAGACGCATATTCGAGGTACAATGGAATGAATAGCTTGCATGCTGAGCCTTATGAAGTGTATTGCTTTAACGCATTCAACATGATGAAAAATGACACGCATTTCTACGGTGTTATAACTTTGTTTGCCTTTAGCGTGGCCACGAAATTTTTTTTTGGATTACGGCATACAGTCGTAGTATTTTTCTGTCTAATAGCAGTAATGCGTGTTATATACGAGTACATTTCTGCCTCAAATGTTGAAAACCTGATATAATTTAATCAGTTTTGATTCACCACTCATATGATTATTATATTCAGTTTCAACTTAGACTTATCTTGTACTAACCTGGTAATATTAACTCCATTGAACATCCAGAATCATATCTGTACACATTTTAATTTCTATTTCCACTGCTCGTAGAGTATACTGATATCCTTAACATGCGTTAAATATCAGAGACTATTAAAAACGTGAAAAATTATTACAAGGTGTACCACTGTGAACAAAAGTAAAACGCACTTTTTCCAACGCTTTTTTCTGTCCTCCAAACAGTCGGAATAGTCTTTTTCCGGTATAGCCTTCAAGACCTTCTTAGATTCGGTTTTTATCACCTCAATCGTGTCAAAACGTCGTCCCCGCATTGGCCTTTTGAGTTTGCTGAATAGCCAGAAGTCGCACGGAGCCAAATCAGGCGAATACGGTGGTTGCGGAACGATATGAGTCGAGTTTTTGGCAAAAAAGTCGCGAAGATCCAATGCAGTATGACATGATGCATTTTCGTGATGAAGGAACCAAGAGTTGTTCGCCCATAATTCCGGCCGTTTCAGACGAATAGCTTCACGCAAACGACGCATAACGCTCAAATAATATTCTTTGTTGACAGTTTGGCCCGGCGGAAGGAATTCATAGTGCACCACACCACGATAATCAAAGAAAACTGTCAACATGACCTTGATTTTCGGTCTTGCTTCACCTTTAGCACGATATTTGCTGGATTGGTCGGTGGTTTCAGGGTTTCGTATGCGTAAATCCAAGTATCGTCTCCAGTAATGATGCATTTCAAGGGGTCCTGATAGTCAGACAGCAAAGTTTCACACACATCAACGCGACGCTTTTTTTTCTTCAAATAAATTGAGCAATTTTGGCACCAATCGAGACTTGACGCGTTTGCGACACAATACATTCTTCAAAATGGTTTGGACTGAGCCAAATGATATTCCAATAATATCAGCGAGATCTCTAATTGTCCCTCGACGATTTTCAAGCACCAAATCTTTGATTTTTTGGACGTGGCCCTCGTCTGTAGACGTTGATGGTCGTCCAGAGCGCGGTTCGTCTTCAACGCATTCTCGGCCCTCTTTGTAAGTGGTACAACGAGTTCAAACGTTTTTTTGTGCCAAAGTTTGATCACCAAAGGCCTTCCGCTACATTTTGAACGTGTTCGCACAAGAATATTCGTTCCGCAAACAAAATTTGATGCAAGTTCTTTGCTCAACAAAATCACCCATTGCAAAAATCTAAAAATTCACTTTTGATTGTTTACAAAAACACTTGTAACTCGGAGATAATTACAATATTTGCCAAGCGTCTGTTTGTTAAAAGGTTTAAACAGTTCTACCAACCTGGGAAAAAACATTTATCTGCCTTCCTAATACCCGGGAGTTTTAAATGACAATTTCACCTTACTTTTTGATCACAGTGGTATGTCTGACAAATGCCTGTGTAAGTTGAGAGTTTGATAAAATTATTAACGATTAAAACATTCGAAGTGTCTGTGTATCTCCAATTTTATAGGATTATTATATGTATATTAATCTTGAGTACAATAATTTTAAAATAAATACAACGCTTACTTTAAACCCACACTCTTCCAATAATGGATTCCTTACCGATGGCATTTGACCTCATTAGAAAATCAACAAGAAAAATCATATTATATACACTGAGTATCTCAGTTATTCAGTAAATAGCCAACGAAAAGCGACATCTGAAAGTAATGCAAAGATTCGTGAACTGTGTCACGAAGTAACCAAAACTGGAACTAAAATTACAGTAACATGAATACTCTCTAACCAAGACGTAAAAGGAAATACAACCAGTCGATCGGTTAGGCAAATCATTCTCTACAGATCACCCATTCAATCAGTCGTACCATGTAATGTTTTGTTTTTAAGTGTTTGACTTATATCAACGTTTTATCACAAAATTGCATTATTTATCTTGTCATCAGCAATCTACTCCTCCTCTCAGGGTTCACGTGGGTTCGTGCTGACGTGCTGATGCCTTTCAATGCCTGATCTCGCCGTGTTTCTCTCGTCCATTATTAACATTATTTTTGAAGAAAACTACAATGGTTCATTTCAGTTACAAATTTGTTATCTTCAACAACCTCTCACTACAGACTCCGACAAAACCACTATTCTCTCCTCTCCAACTCCTTCTCCACCTCCAAAGATCACCTCGACTCCAAGAAGTTCTACATCGCCCATAAGTACTTGGCACAAATATACAGTGATATACGTGGTCATAAAAACTACACCCAAGACGTCTGGTATCTAATTAAAAAGAAATTGGAAAAACACTGGAACGAAGACTGGAAAAAATTAAATATTGGATTCATACATCAAAGCACCACAAATTTTTCACGTAATAATACAAAAGCGAAACTAAATCGCAGAGAGCAAATCGACATCTCAAGAATTGGGACTATCTATACCAAAGTAACTCATATTAATCTTATAGAAAAAATCCCGACCAATCTACAATCAGTGAAACATTAAAATCTCCGTACTTGGTGCAATCCTTGATTATATTCTGTAAGAACAGCATAAAAGGAACGCACTGAGAGGAAAATAAAATTATTAAATAGTGGATGATGCAAAGTTACAAGAAAAAGTAATTAAATTTATGAAAATAATAACCTGTTTTACAAAAATTTAAAAGTATTGTTATCAAAATATTTTGTAATACCAGAATAAAGGTAATTATAAATTATACAGCATTGGTCATACCAAACTAACACGTCTTAATCTTAAAAAAAAACACCCCGAACCACCTGCAATCAGTTCAACATTAATATCACAATACAGCATATACTCAAAATTGTACAAACATGTTGTGCAATTTAATTAATTTTTTTAATTGTCCATTATTGGCTGTTTTTTCATCAAAAGTAATTTAAAATATCTTTTCAATTGTAAACATTATTCATCATTTATAACTAATCAGTCCTTATTGAACACGGAAGTTAACGTGATTATAAATATAAAAAAGTGTAAAATTTCTTTAATAAATTTCAAGTTGTGTAAATAATTGCTTTAAAATACAGAAATCACTTTACCAGTTACTTACTCTTTGTTTGGGTTCATGTTCGTGATGTAACTTACTTTGTTAAGTAAATATAAATTTTAAACATATTATATAATGTTTAGAAACATTATTCAAAAATTATTTTAAAAAATTGAGCGTAGAATATACAAATGCTTTGGTAGTAAACATTCCTGAGCATTTAATGTGCCTATTTTCACAGATATATTTCTGTATGGAAAAAAAGGTTACTTTAAATTTAAACTTGTGGGGGGAAGATAAGTAGTTTGTTATTTCAACTTCATGGAATTCAAACATGATAACTTGAATTAATTACAAAACTAAGAACCAAACAACGTACGATCCGAATATCAAATTTTACTCGTAACAACTAATTCCGTTGACGGGAACATGTATTTAAAAAGAATTAATTCCAAGCCATTCCTTAAAACGTTACAGACCCTTTTTATCACCAAATCCGTCTGCATTCTATCCACCATCGTGCAAAATTTTAAAGATCTTGTTGAAAAGACCTGCGTAATTTTGTTTACCAATTAAATTGCAATATTTATTCATCGTATGTACAAAGGCGAAACTAAATGCGCGTTTACAACAAATGTCAAAAAGCTGAGCAACAAATGTTGGCAACAAGACCCGCCAACGTTGTTGCCAAGAAATGTTAACAGCATTGCCCACAGCTGCTGACGAAATGTTGACAAAGGAAAAAATTGTTGCCAACAAAATGCTGTATAATTCTTCTACAAGTTGTCAACATTTCCTGGCAGCATTGTTGCCGTCTCCGGGGTAAACGTGTCTTAAAAGAGTCATTATCAATAAAACCAGGAAACTTAGACATAATATCAAACTTTCACGTGAAGAATTGTCAGTTATTAAGTAACATATATTAGTCACGAACCGCAGCATAAATTTGAACAATTACAAAATTTTAGATTAAGATAGCACTAATAAATCCCAATTAGTTTCAGAGATTTTACTTATTGAGCGTAATGAAAATTCAAAAGTGACATGGATTTGTCAATTCATGATTTATAAATGTTCCAATTTTTAAATAAATCTCTAAAAGCAAAGAAATTGGATGATATAGACCAAATTTTCTAGTTCATTAATTTAATTTTTTAATTAAGTTTAAAATCCGGAAACTATTTTAACCAGAATTCATTATCTTTGTTTTCATAAGCCTGATGACCGTCCTCGTGAGGACCTACCTAATTTATAAAATAATTTTTTTTTATCCTATTTTCATTTCAGAAGCGTGATAATTTAAAGCTATATATTTATTAGCGCTGATAATATTTAGTGCAGATGGAAAAGATACATCATTTTAATTTCCGACAGTATTTTTTATCCATCACCTAATAAGTACGAGAAGGTCATGTGTTTTTGAACTATGCCTTGGCATTAAAACTCCCCCTATTCTAAACTCGCAGAAAGTAATTTAGATATGATCTTGCCGCACCACGCCCAAATTCTATGCTCTTGCACTACGTTATTAATTAAGCCTTGCGCATTGGCTATCTCAATTTAAGTTGTATTTGCGGCTCACGTACTACAAATTCAGATCTCACGTACTGTTCCGCTTCAGATTGGTGCTGAGGAATTCCGAGGGCTAGCCTCTGTAATTATCACAGCTACGTAACAGTACCTTAAAGCAATTACTCACACTTTGTTTCTAGATACTTTCAATTTAGCGTCCGATAAACCTTCTATTTTCATATTTCTTCAAGAACCTAAGCATTATAAAATATAACATGTTGCGTTAAAAGCATACTCAAAAACACTTTTTTAGTTCAATGTTTTTATTTTTCGTCCGTTATGAATTAATAAAGCAATTTATGACCTTTTGTAGCCATTTAAATTGAGAAAGCAACAATGTTTCAGTACTTACTCGTACCTCATTCACGTTTTCTTGCTATAGTGGAGATATTTACAGATAGTTAAATTTGGAGATTAATTGTGTACCGTAAACAAAGAGAATAGAAAGTAAACAAAACCAACAAACAACTTACCAAATTATTGTAACATCATACCACTAGACGAAAGCAACAAGGATTGCAAAAAAAATTGTGTCGTATTTATTTTATCACTTATTCTTATCTGTTGTTTGTCTATTTAATCGTACAATTAGTAAACCTGTACATTATTTAAATTTTTTATCATTGCATATGGAAGAATAAATTTTTCTTATGTTTTATTACAGAAACCCTTTGAATTTTTCTGGAATTCCTTTTGGTGGCAATACCATTAAAACTTAATGGAAACAGAAGCAGTTGATTTATATCCTTAATTTTTAACGGTAGAAATGAACAGAAAAACTTAATATAAAATATTAAAGAATATCAAACCAAGTCGTAAGAATATGACAAAGTTCCATTATTTTGATTCATTAAGCACAGAGAGAAACGCTTTAAGATTTATGTCGGGTATCAGTAAATCAAAAATATTCTAACTCGTATGTTTCCATTCTATAACGGAGCGTAGAATTATATTTTGCGGTCATTCCACCTGGTCTTTTTAGTTCAGAAGCTTTACATTAGGATCACACGTCAGATTAAATTTGTAACCAGTACATCGTGTAAATTTAGTTTATATTCATTTAACCAAATGAATACAACGCAACTTTACAAAAATTATTCATGTCGTTATAAAATCCATTTATTCATTTATCCAAATGAATACAACGCAACTATACAAAAATTATTCATGTCGTTATAAAATCCACAAAAGCGAGCTAAATCACTGGAATAAAGATTTTTAACTAACTTTCTGCCTACATTAACAACTTAAGAAACGCTCCAGATACGTACAAAAATGAAATTAAGAAATTTATTCTACTCCCCTTTTTTTTTAGCCAACAGGCTACATGAGGGTGATCCACATTGGGCAACTCCCCTTTAATAGCACAGAAAGGGATTTGAAAGGGGGGATGCGGAAGGGTAGAGGAAGGTAGCCAAGGGTTAACTATGGCCCCCGGGCTATATTTTAAGGATCCTACCCGGCATTCGCCTAAAGAAATGCAGGGAAAACCTTAGAAAAACCTGCATCGGGTAGGTCGGGCATTGGGTACTTGTCCCACGCCCTTCCGATAGCGGGAGAGGAGTTTGCTGTGGGTACGCAGCTTACCCCTCGCCATGCCTTGGCCTGTTTAGGAGGCAGCTGGCCGACTATTCCAATAGGAATAGAGGACAACTCTTGCCGTATGCCCAAGGTCTGCGACCCCGGAACATACACCTCTCAAAATAGACCGAGGTGCCTCGGCATGTGGGAACCTTAGTTCAAAAAAACCCAGAGAGATGTGAGAGCATCCCCAAAGGTAGCCCCCGCCAGAGCTCTCTGGGAAATCCTCTCGCAGGTTTACTTATAGCCAAAGGTTTTTTTTTTTTTTTTTTTTAGGGCAACAGGCTACATGAGGGTGATCCACATTGGGCAACTCCCCTTTAATAGCATAGGAAGGGATTAGAAATGGGGGATGCGGAAGGGTAGAGGAAGGTAGCCAAGGGTTAACTAGGGCCCCCGGGCTATGGTTTAAGGATCCTACTCGGCATTCGCCTAAAGAAATGCAGGGAAAACCCTAGAAAAACCTGCATCGGGTAGGTCGGGCATTGGGTACTTGTCCCACGCCCTTCCGATAGCGGGAGAGGAGTTTGCTGTGGGGACGCAGCTTACCCCTCGCCATGCCTTGGCCTGTTTAGGAGGCAGCTGGCCGACTATTCCAATAGGAATAGCGGACAACTCTTGCCGTATGCCCAAGGTCTGCGACCCCGGAACATACACCTCTCAAAACAGACCCAGGTGCCTCGGCATGTGGGAACCTTAGTTCAAAAAAAACCAGAGAGATGTGAGGGCATCCCCATAGGTAGCCCCCGCCAGAGCTCTCTGGGAAGGTTCACCTTCAAATAGCCAAGGGTTAACCCCATCTACTAATTTATTAAATGAGTTGTTAGAATGAACTGCTAGTTATATTTAATTAATTGCGTTTTATTATTTTTTTATCAGTTTTTATAATAGTTATAATGTATTTCACTCTTCGTTCGTATGATTTTATTATGAAGGTGTCAATGGGCGATCAATTTGATTCATTAAATAGTTAAAATTGTAGTCGATCCGGGAAGGGGATCAAATGGATGGTCTAAAGAAAAATTGATTAAAATCACGAATATAGTTACATACTATATTTCTGGATTATTTTTAAATGAATTTGAAGCGAAGACGTTTTAAATTTTTCAATTTGATCCAGTTGGGGACGAATATAAATGTATAATAGAATACAATACTGTTAATAATGTTACACGGCATATATATTTCATCTGTTATTCACAGGCTCGTAAATGGTTGATGTTGGTTTCTGACATCTTAATTCCATGTTAAAAAAACGGAGGAATGAGGTGAATGTGGAATTTCGAGGCGACTTTTGGCTATACTTAATAATTTTGAACCAAACATTGCTAAGAATCATCAATCACACATACTGAGAATTAGTGAGAAAAATTATTAAAGTGATTATAATAATATTTTTTAATTAGATGAAAACTTACAAAATGAAATGACAAAAATAATTACAGCTTTTATTTCTGTAATTAAACAGAAAATTAAATTTCGTGGATCGAGTGAGTTTTCGGTGTTTTACAGAGCGTCAGAATAATTTGTCGGTACCTGATGCAAAAAGAAAGCCTTTTATTATTCATCTGTACTTAGTTACTTATGTATTACTTAAAACGGTTATATAATGTCTCGAAAATTAGCTTCTACAGTTATGCATTAATTGTTATTGTACTTAAAATATTATGTATTACTGCATTGACTTTTTTTTACATCATTGAAGTAATACATCTCGTTCTGATATATAACCAACCATCCTTAAATTGTATTTATGTCGTCCATGTACGTCTCCCATGTTCCTAATGAAACTTATAAACGTATACCTAATTATTATTTTCTCTGCCTGATTGCTCATTGACATTTTCTTATCATTTCTAAGGTCACAGAAACGGTACGCACATGTACGCAATAACAATTTCTTATCGGGTAAAGGTTCATTAAATAATGCATATCTCCCAATTTGTAGTTTTTGTTCAATGTACCACATCCATTATCTATATTATTTCATTTCCTACTATGTATTTGAACGAGTAACATAGCCTTTCCTAATTTGTTTTATTGCTCAGGTTTGCATGCTGACTTTCCAGTATATAACCTTTAGAGAACATAAGTGACGTTATTTATTCCTTACTAACAAACCCGTTCATATTAGGTTATACGTTGTGAAGGATGATCAGTTCTGATATTTTAGCTGAACTTAATCCATGTTATGGTATCAGGACGTGATGCATATAAAATCGATAAAAGCATGCATATCACATATGTGTTTCGTGGTGTAACCGTGTGGTGTGTAGAATGTGTTTTAGGAATGGAATGCGCGGTTCCGCGAAGGCGCGACGGCATTTGTGCTGACGAAGGCGTGACGGGATGGTAAGGCACTCGCATCCGTGTTGGTGACCCTCTCAGACCAACAGGCCTTCAGCTTGTCCAACCAGTGAGACGAGATTTGCCCGTGGAAACTTGTAACCATCGCCAGCGGCAATTTGTGATGAATACAGCTAACTTTTTTTTTACTCGGACTGAAACCTTCTGCTATAAACTTGCGCTTCACACAAAAAGTGACTTTCTTTTAACAAGAAATAGTAAATTCTTGTTTATAAATATATAAAATAAATAATAAAATTTTCTATAATGTTTTCATTCAACGACAATAATTATATATATATATATATATATAGTAATTATATTTTCTTGATAAATTACTGTCATGTTTTATTCGTTCTAATGGGATTTTTCCATATTATTTTTAAGGTTAAGTAAAGCTTCTCAGGTTTTGACCCAGGTGAAGTTAAAAAGCGACGTTCCGACGGCTATCACTGCCATCGCCTGTAGCATAGAAGACGATGGCAGTGATAACCCTAGAAACGTCGCTTTTAACATCATCACCCGGTTGGAAACCCGAGAAGCTTTTCTTAAAGAAATTCACAAGGGAACCCTTCGATCTTTATTTTCAATGTATTTTTATTTATTTACTTAATTATTTAGCCCCAAAAATATATAATTATATGGTATGGTGAAATTAATTACAGTAATTAATAATTTATATTGTAATAATCATTTTATATGCGTTTTTAAATGAAAAACTATTAACTTTAAACAACAAACAAGATTTATTACGACAATACTTTAAAACAATTATACAAAATACAAAAATGGATCTCAGGGTCTCAAACTGGGTTTGATAAGAGCAGAATAATTAAACAATCAAAGAACACAAAATTTACATTACTTTAAACAATTTATTCTATCAAAACTAAAGAACGATCTGACGTTATCTTTTAAATCGGTTTACAAAATTTTACGGTTTTCTTGCTACTTACGGCATGAAAAGATTCTTTCAACTTTCGAAGCACAATGGTGGGGTTTTCACAGCTTCTAATGAGCACTGTTGGTTTAAAAAAAACAAGAAAAAGAAGTTGGTTATCTCTCGACGACTTACTGCAACCTGGATTCGTAGATCTCGTGAGCCATGTTGTATGCGCAACTCACTAGTTTGTCTGTGGCCAGCATGATAAATCTACGCTCGACAATCTAATACAACACTAGTCGCTCTGTGTCTCCTTCCCGACTGAAGATTGCTTTACTTTTCAATATTTGAAAGCATGTTTGTGACTGGACTACATTCTTTCGTTCTGACTGCCGACTTCTCGCTTTGCTCCTCGCTGCTGACTGCCAACTTTTATTCTGTAATCTTCCGACGAACAACTTTATTCTGTCGTTTCTCCCCGCCGACTGAAGATTTCTCAACCGTCTCGCAATTTTGAGCGCGTAATTTTTATCTCCCCACCAAGTCAACAATACTGTCTTTTCATTGTTGCCTGTTGTGGTTCCGGTTATCGCTGTCCATAATGTTTTTCCAACAATTTAAATTCTCAATCAAAACAATGCCTTAATTAACAAGCATTACAATATATTAAATATATTACAAAAGAAAACATTACTGCCCGCTCTCATTATCAACTTGAAACTACCACCGGCTATTTATGTAAACAAATGAACAAAACAAAGACACTTTCCATCAGACGTTAGCAGGCTCAAAATACGGTGGTCTTCGGGCTTTTATAAACCGACTTCGGCGGGATTATCGTACCAGTGCATTAGACCTACCGCTCATTGAGGATGTCATGTAAGTAGCTTTCTAAGGTATATCGGACGGACTCTGCAGTCTCTCTATTTTTCTAGAAGATGGTCACCCATCAGCTTCTCCATAACTTTCCCTTAAACTAACTAACTCCTGCTCTGCAAGGTCCCTTAACACCTCGGTTTACATAATGTATTCTGCAATAATGCAATATGATTTGTACCCCAACAAATCACAATATTTTAGTTATCCACACCCTATCTGAGGCTCACATAATAAATTTCAGTGGTAATGGAACACACGTTCATGACGGTGCCAATTGGGCGGACAGTTTTGTCCGAACATGACCAAATATTATCCCCGCCAGACAATAATAATATTTTTATCCTCACAAAAGGAGGTCGCGGTGTTTACCACCCTTCATTACTTGAGTCACGGGCATTCCCTCACCAGGCTAAAGCCGAGAATATTAAGTGCTCGCGGTTTTCCTTTTAGTAAATAAAAATAAAACATATATCTATATAATAAAAAAGGGAGTATATTTGTATGTATGTATGTTTGCATTTACGTTGTTCTTTATACAAATTTTATCGCGTGGACAGAATGCAACAAAAATTGGTATACGTATTCTGCCAAAATCGAGAACCGGTACTGTGGGGGTGAGAAACCCCTAGAATAAACGTGAAAATAATTATAATTGAAATAAGTTACGAATTAGTGTTAAATTACTGCGCGAGACGATGACGTCATAAGTTTTCAAGACATTGACGCATCCTAAATATAGTTCTGTATTTCGTAATGAAATAAAGCAGAAATATTTTTATTTAATATAAAGTATACACGTGGAAAGAATTATAATTAAAAACCGTGATCATTAAATATTAATTTACTGCGCGCCAAGAGACAATGACGTCACGCGAGAGAAAGACGTTACTACGCAACGAACGAAGGAGATTATTAGGAATTAAATAAAGCAGAAATATTTTCTTTAAATAAAAAGTATAATTTTATGCAGCAATATTCCATCGAATGATAATAAAGAAGAATACGAATTACTTTAGCATCCTTGGGGAAAATGTAAGTTAATTTTCGCGCTGTATTAGTTGTGAGTCTAGCTAACAATTTCATCAATGTAATATTTCGTAATGTATGAAGACTGAGTGACGATTATATCCTGAAATACTCAAGGAATATATTTAAGTAATCAATTAAATACTTTTCGAGTTTATATAAATAAGTACACGAGCAACGCCGGGCACCTAGCTAGTAGGTAATAAAATAAATAACATCCAATTAATTTATCTCCCTTGTATACACTAAAATATGCATCTACAGAAAAATTGTTTCAGTTTGAAGTTAATATATATTTATATATATATATATTGTAATGCATTGAGGGAATGCATTGTTTCGAAACAGCGCACATGTGGGGGTGAGGATGCAAGTGCAAAGTAATTACGGGTCCTGTCTCGATGTGACAAGACAGAGCGGCAAGATATTTGTTTCGGTTTAATGGTCTTGGCCGGCACAGGAAGTGGCAATGTGTACTTAGGATTTGTAAAGCAGGGCAAGGGACACGCGCGGGTGGCCGGTCGCAAGATGTATCGGTTTAGAAAAGGCATTGTGTCTGGTTAATGGGCTTGACCATCGGCTTGTTGACTTGGGATCAAAGCGGTCAGAAGAATTTTGGAACAGCTCACATGTGGAGTGTCAGAGCGGAGGGGGAGCTGTGAGCACCCAGTATGGAGAAAGAATGCAGCCTGCGAGAGAAATAGAAAATTTATGTCAACGATAAACATTTTTGTATGCAGAAGTTCAATCTGTAGTAATATCAAAATTTGACCACTGCCTTCGATGGTAGGAGACCAGGACACAGCATCCAGCGTTGAGTAGTTTTCCCCACGAGCAACTGGGATGTCCTTCACCGAGTATGGAGAATCAGCTATCGTCGAACCAATAATATGTGTTAGAGTCAGTGTGTAAACGTCCAGTCTATAAAGTGTGTGTGTAATGAACGAGCCAAATGTTCCTGAGTAATCGTGAGTTTAAATTTATGGTATTAATATGTGTAAACGTAATTAAAAGATACAGTCAGATATCGTTCTCTTCTTTTGTGCTAATAAAATAAACTCTTTTAAATTTAGAATCAATCTGGTAATTCTAAGTTCGTTAATAATTTTCGTCTATGTCTAGACGATTAAATATTTCTGTTTAATTTAAAGATAAATGTTGGGTTCTTTGATTATTTAAGTGTTCTGTCCGTTATCAAACCCAGTAAAGACCCATGAGAGAAGGAGATTTTTATATAATATTAAATTGGATAATTGTAAATTCTGATGAATAAAATTTGTTTGTTTTAAAGTCAATAATTTTTCATTTAAAAACCCATCAGAGTTAATTATTACATTTTTTAACCACAACGGTGGGCAAATTAAAGAGGAGTTCTTTTTGTTTATTACAATATATATATATATATATATATATATATATATATATATTGTAATAATCAACAATTATGCTTTCATTTAATAATTAAAATGATAGGCTTTATTTAAATGAAAAAGATAATCAATTTTTTACAAACAAAATTTATTTATTAATTTGTGGCTTCTAAAATTTACAAACAATTACAATAAAATGAAAATCTCTTTATCTCTTAGGGTCTTTACTGGGTTTGATGATTTACAGTGAAAATTATTGACTGATCTTATTAACAATACAGTTTAAAATTTACTTCAAAATAATGTGCTGATAAATGAAAGAAAAGCTACTAGAAAAGCGAACGAAATCTGACTTTATACTTTTAGTTAGCGTTTACAGATTTGATTAAAGTTTTGATTACTTACGCATTGCTCGGCTGGTACCAGCATTCTTTTGTCGCTTGAAAATTACACTATATTGCAAAATTTTTACACAGATTCTAAAATTTTCTCACAGATTCTACACTTATGAAGTTGAAATGCGATTACTAGGCTCCCAGGAACTCGGATGATCCTCTTAATTGGTCAGCTATCTGATGTCGTTTTCCCTCAGCACAAAAATGTTCAAGTTCTTTAAAATGAAGCAATCCATTGCTTCCGTTGGCTAATTGTTTGCACATCTACTCGGTCCAACTAACTGCTTGCTTACAGGAATCTTATGAATTACAGATTTTTGCCATTTACCGCATTATTTATCGGTTTGGATTGAAAACTTCTAAGTAGCTCGGTGAAGATTTACAATGTCTCTCCTTTCGTGGCTGACCGTAGACTTCGACTTTTCTTTTTCGCTCCTCGCTGTACACTCAAACTGTACTACTTCGATCGTCGCCGTAGACTCAAACTCTACTTTTTCGCTCCTCGCCGTAGACTGCCAACTCACTATGCTTTTGCGCGCGTAATCACCATTCCGAATCCTCAATACTTGGAACAGAGCTCGTCACTCATTGCCGCTTTGCTCGCTCTCGCTATAATTCAAATTGTTCGCTAACAATTCAAATTATTTAAATCAATTAATGGCTTAATTAATTGGCATTACAATATATATATATATATATATGTATATATATATATATATATGTGTGTGTGTGTGTGTGTGTGTACGTATTCTGACTATTGAGAAAACTAATAAATAAATAAACATCAGCCAATTTTAAATCAGAAAAATAATTTATTATTTTCGGCAACGGCAGGCAGCATAGAATGACATTTCCATCAATTTTTTTAACTTAAACCTGATGAGGTTGCAAATTAAGCTATAAAGCGTTATTAATGTAATAAATTCTTTTTTCTGACTTAACATTGGCTGATGTTTATTTATTTATAAAGTTAAAATTATCTGAGACGACACCATTTGGTGCAAATATAAGCAATATTCCATAACTCCGTGCGGTTTGGTTGGGTAAATACTGAAACCTTTAATAGGAACCTCAAATTATTTTTGGAGATTCATTTTTTCCATAATAAATAACTAAGAATTATTCCAAACATTTTTTATATTCAAGACAATTGGTGATGTAATAGGCGAAATTATGTTTTAAATTTTCCTTTATACCATTATCAATTAATTGAGAGAATTAATTTCAACACCACGAGGCAGACCTTTTTTCGGTAGCTCACACGACGAATTAAATCTGGATTACAGTAAATACTCCTATTTTACATTCCAATGCGTTCATTACTTTTACGTTTATAATGCATCACTTGAACACAGAACAATTATGTTATTTCATTATTCATTCTTCTTCTATACTTTATTTATAAAACAATGATTACCTTTATTCACAGATTTCGTATCCAACAGGGAAAGTAGTGTTTTAATATTCTTGTAACGTATATCAATAACTTAATTTTGTCTGTTGCTTCAGTTGACGTTTTAATTGTTTAGGACAGAATTTCTTGGCTGTATTAATCTTGAATGTTTTTATTGTTCATATTTGTGTAATGAAACACATTGCTGTGTATTAAATGGAAAATTTACGTCTGATATAAAATTAATTATAAGAAAGATAGCTGAATACAGACTAAAGAAGTGATAATATAAATACCACACAACGTTTCTGGAAGTATTGTTCCTTTCTTCAGGTGCAGAATAAACGCAAGAGGCTATAGATATAAAACTGCACAAGTCAGTTGAAGAAAACTCAAAAGTCTTTTGAGTATACAACGTCTAGAAGACTCTATGTAGCCATGAGAAAGTTTGTGAAATATTGAATATAAATGCTCTTGTTTGAAGGATATGCAGAAATAAATTGCTGATTAATTTCAGCCAATTATTGCGATTTCACGGAGCAAAATGAATAAATTAAATTTCTTTCTTATGACCTTTCACAAGGCTCATAACGAAGGATAGTCTTTTCCTATGGATTATTAATTAGTCGATCAATCATAGCAAGGGTCAAATAATTAATAAGCTGTCTGCAGGGATTAAAGGTCTTTTCAAGAGTTTAACTTCAGAACCGCAATTCATAACAGTTTGGATAACAGATAAGCTACTGCAGATGATAATTTGTCATGGACAGTCAATGATATGACGATTTAAAATATTACTACTGTGAACATAGCTACAAATCGTGATTAACCCCAATATTTCAAAATATCCGGTGGATAAATGGATATATAATTACACGAATGATTCTATGAAGTGAACTCTGTGAGAACTAGATTTGTGAATAAAATTTCGAATAGTAAATTAAACTTCTCTGAGATTAAGTAATGATTGTGTCATCGCTGAGATTTGAATAAGAACAATCAAGAAGTAACAAAATGTAAGAATGAAAGATTTTATAAATTTCTCAATCTGCAACTAAGTTGAAAAGAACAGTATGGAATAAAATATACGCGTGATTTGTTACCAAATTCAGCATAAAACACGCTTGAAATTACAATGTCGGATTAAGTTCTGTAAATAGAGTATTCATTGAAAGTCGCAACCGGTTACTTTGAGTATATCAGTATTCTGTGCGGGGATTTCATCTTCGCAGGGCTAATGGAACTCATCTGAAGAAGAACCTTTATTGAAAGCTTCCATATAGTCTCCGATCTGTATTTTTGCCGAGTATGAAAAGTTGTTCTAGTAGTACCGCACGATACTCATCCCCGCTGCGTATTAATTACCTGTTTGACGAAGTAAATTATGGAAACATCTGATACGTGCGTCGACTCTAAATTGAAGAATCGTATCATTATCGCGTTTTATTGCTGGCTACGAGTGCTGAAAAGTTCATACACACGTCTTGCATTTGGTTAATAAACCTGAATTTCTTGAAAATTTAATAGGCATAAAGTTAACTTGTTTCAAAAATAAAAACTCCTTGCCTCCTAATACAAAACTCTTTATCTTATTGTATATATATATATATATGTATATATATATATATATATATATTGTAATAAACAAATGTTGAGGCGTTAATTAAATGAAATTTGCCCCACGTTGTGGTAGCCAAAATGTAATAATTAAATGGAAGGCTTTTTATTAAATGAAAAGATCGAAATTAACAAACAAAATATTTCTTTATTTTGTGGCAATAACTCAAAAACAATTACAATTTAAAATATTAATTTCTCAGGGTCTTCACTGGGTTTGATAATGGACACAACAATTTGATTTAAAAATCTTATTAACAAACAAATCACATTTACCTAAATAAATACGTCGATAGAAATAAACTAAAAAGAAAAGAAATTAACTTGACAATTAAAATAGAACGAAATTAAAAGTAATTTTAACTCTGCTTTACAATTAAAATAGAACGAAATCTGACTTATGTAAACGTAATTAAAAGATAGAAATCATTAGTATGTAATTTGTTACTTACATCTGTCCAGCTGCTTCCAGCATCCCTTTTGTTTTCGGAAGTACACTATTGCAAAAAAAAATTTACACTGATTCTAATATCGGCTCACAGATTTTACACTCTTGAAGTCCACCTTGATAGGCTCCCAGGAACTCGGATGATCCTCCTTTTTGTCAGCTATCTGATAACTGCTCGCCTTATATGAATCCTGTGATTTATAGATTTGCTAGTCTTCTTTACCGCTTGGGACTTAAACTGCAACTTTACTATTCCTGGCTGGCTACTGACGTACAAACAGCACTCCTTTCCTGGCTGACTAATAGACGTAAAACTGCTTTTACTTAGCAAATTTCGATGTAATACTTCCGTGAATGTTTTTACTTTGTCTTCAACTCACAACTTTGTTTAATAATAATACATTAAACAACGGCTAGTCTCTGCTCTAGACTCATTCGTTCCGTTCTCTGTAATGTCCCGCCACTAACTAACTATCCTAGTCTCGAGTTTTAGCGCGCATACGCCATTTTGACCTTTCGACAAAGGCAGCTAGCATCATTGTCGCTTTGGAAGCTCCTGCCACTATAATGGATTTCTCAAACAATTCAAATTTTTATGTCGAAACAATTAATGTCCTAATTAATTAACATTACAATATATATATATATATATATATATATATATACATCCACCCTTTTCTGAGGACATACTTTGCTCACTGCTCAAGAGTCAATATTAATACAATGATAAATATTTGTTAAGATTCCGTCTTATATTTATTATTTTTTCGTTTATATATATATATATACACGTATGTTTTATTAATTAAATTTTATCAGCTTTATTAGTTATAAGTTGACTTCCATGCATTGTGCAGGTACGGTTGCATTTTTTTTTCTTTAGATGTAACTCAATAATTTAACCAATACAGTGTATGACACGTCAATAGTAAAAATTCATTATTTAAAATAAAATAACGTTGATAAATTCAGTCATATTTTGTATTGTTTGTATGTTGTATTGCATTATAGCCGTATATTATTTTTTTTTAAAAAAAAGACGTAAATACAATATAAATACATAAATTTTCAACAAACTTCTTCCAGAAATCCATCATATGTGAAAACTTAATTTCTCATAATTAAATTGAAAGAAAACTGTTGATCAAATTTTGTGTCAACCTCCACATCTGATGATTGAAAAGAATAAAAATGAATAAAAAATAATAAGCATGTAATATTTTAAAAGTAAGAATAACCACAAAATCATAAAAGCCTATTTTGACATAAAAACAATTAAAATGAAAATGAAACTGAGACACGAAAGCGTGACATAATATTTATATTGTAATTATTGAAAACTCAGAAAGCAAATATTTTACTTGCATTCAATTTGTACCTGAGGCAGAGGCTAGGCATTATTATTTTTGGTTTACCTGTATTCTGCCAATATTTAAATTAATTGTCGTTTAGAGAGCAGCGAAGAAACAGTATTTTAATGAATCCAATTGTCGTTTATTGAGAATCGAAGGAACAGGTTTCTGACTGAGAGAGTCGTATAGATGCATTAGTGCGATACGACGATTGCTGTTGATTCGGTCGTGTTTGTACGACCGGTCAATAACTCGAGCACATGGAGTAGAGTTAATATATGTATATTAATAAACTAGTAAGTAGAGTCGTTGGTTCAGGAATGGCTCCGCACGCGTTGATGGGCCTAGGAGAAACTGACTTCTCGGTCAGAAAAGTCGGTCCGACTTAGGGATTCTGGCCTGAATCGGCTACTGTGAACAGACAATAGTGGATGGGGGGTCTACTGTTGTATGAAATGTTCAAGAGGGGTTGCAATGACAGCGTATGTTCATTGATTGAATTTCCTGCGGAGAGTAAGGAAACAACACTGGATCACAATTCTAATTTACTTCTTCTTCTCTCACTTGTGGAAACTGAGAGATTTAATTTCTAGGCGACTAGACTGTACTGTCATCAACTTCAGTTTTGTGGTTGTTGCCTGGCATTTCTGCAGGCCCGCCGGTGGTCGCTTGAGCGCTCGCGTGCAAAACAGACTTCTACTGTATTTTCTGACTACGCTCGTAAAAAGATATTTTCGTTTGGTTACTTATGGCAGTGATTAAGAAAAAGAAAACTTTTCAAGTCGAACTATTTATAGTCATTACGATGTTTTTAACGTAGAATTTTCAAAAATGAATTATTTAAAAACTTACCATTTACTTAAAAATTAATGGACCATTTAATTAGATTAATTAATAAATTATACCTAAGAACAGTATTTCTTCTAGCTACTATTTTCCTAAAAGCAATTCGTGTATGTTTACTTAAACTATAAAATAATGAATTCGTAAACTAAGTCATAAAATAAAACATAGTTGTATCAAAAAAACTTAAGCTTCAATTTTATCTACGTTTGAAAAATCTAATATTATTTGTCTAGTATCCAAACTGGATAATATTTCATATTATATCGAAATAATGGATAGATGGCCTTAAATAATTCTTTATAATTTTTAGCTTATGAAATTATATTTACCCTGATCCAACTGTAACCCGTAGATTAAGAAATATTTTTAATCGTAATGACATATTTGGAAATGTCTACCTTTAATTATTGGTTAAAAGATATTGCAAAGTGTGTGTGGACCTCTAGACTGATTTTCTTTAAAATGTAACTTTAAAGCGTTAATTTAACTGTACAAATCTTTATTGTCAAGCCAGCTTCATTCCTTGAATCATCTTCATGTTTCAGATGTAAATCTTAACAATGATTCATCTAGCGTTCTTTGGGGGTAACTAAATAATTAACTACTGAAAAAACTCTTTAAATTTATTTTTTAAGGAAGATAATGTCTGATCTAGGTCTTTTTTTATATAAAAACTCTACTTTGTAATTGATTTTAGGATCTACGTTGTTCATACTGAAATTGTGTTTGTTTCCTTCTTGTATGTGTATTTATTGGTGGGAAGTCTGCTTCAGCATTTATCTTGTGAGCCACTCCGGAAACTTCTTGCAAAATCATTTCAAAATGTTCATCCGTGAGATAATTTGTGAATTTGGGTCAAACATGGGAATTTATGACACATAAATATGGATAGTTTTTAATATATACACTTCAAACTGCTTTAAAATTTCCTTAATGATCAAATTAGAATGTCTTTTAATTTAAAATAAAGTTAACTTCTGCCTTGGGAATTTAATTTTTCGTTCTTTGTCCATGGTCCATAATACTTAAGTAGTTAGAATCTGCAGATGTTTTGGATTCATGCTTAAGAGAGATCGTCTGGATTTGAAATTTCTTGACAATGGTGAGGTAACATTATTTTTTAGGTTATTCGGGTATTCCATTGACTTGGAGTAGAAGAACTGAAAAAGACAAAAAAAAGGAAAAAAGGAAATCAAAGAAACAAGCAAAAAAAGAAAGAAAGAGATAGGTCAAAGATATGACGAGAAAGATCATCTAGAAGATCAGAAAAAATATATAGAGATATATCCGAAGCGAAGAAAACGTTCCGACTCTATATACTGGGACAGATGTCACTCTAGGACCAGGCCGAATTTAGTAGGTCTGCCCCCCCCCCCACCCCTAATGAGTATTCGGAATCTCATGTTGCGCATGTGAGTGTTGTTCTCTCCCTGATGACGAACAGAATTTTCTGGAGTTTCTGAATCTTTTTCTGATTTTTCTGGAGATTTGTCACGTCATCTCTTTAACCTAACTTGTTTCTTGCACACTGCCTCTCTCTTTCTAATTTTTCTTGTTTTCTTCGCTTGGAGTATATCTATACATTATTCTCACCTGCCGGGTAGGATCCTTAAACTATAGCCCAGGGGCCGTACTTAACCCTTGGCTACCTTCTTCTACCCTTCCGAATCCTACCTTTCAAATCCCTTCCTATGCTATTGAAGGGGAGTTGCCAACATGTGGATTACCCTCATGTAGTCTGTTACTTAAAACAAAAATTTAAAAAATAAATAAAAATTCTCTCCTTTCTAGAGAGCTCTGGAGGAGTCTACCTTCGGGGATGCCTTCACATCCGTCTGGATTTTGATTTAAGGTTCCCACATGCCGAGGCACCTCGGCCTGTTTTGAGAGGTGTATATTCCGGGGTCGCAGACCTTGGGCATACGGTAAGAGTTGTCCGCTATTCCTATTGGAATAGTCGGCCAACTACCTCCTAAACTGGTCAAGGCACCGAGAGGGGAAAGCTGCAATCCCACAGCAAACCCCTCTCCCGCAATCGGAAGGGCGTGGTTTTTCTAGGGTTTTCCCTAAATCACTTTTAGGCGAATTTCCGGGTAGGATCCTTAAGCCATAGCCCGGGGGCCGTATTTAACCCTTGGCTACCTTGTTCTGCCTTCACGCATCCTTCCTTTCACTCCTTTTACTATGCTATGAGGGTAGTTGCCACTATGTGGATTACCGTATAGATAGCCTGTCAACATCTACAAAAAAAAATTCTCATCTTCTAGACGATCTTTCTCGTTATGTCTTTGACCTGCCTCTTTCTGCTTTTCTTGTTTCTTTTCTTTTCTTTTTTACTTTCCTTCGCCTCTTTCAAGAGATAAATAGATTATGTTATTTTGACATAATAAAAACGTAGGTAGAAATGAGTTGTAGGAAGAGATTTCTGTGTCTCGCCCCCATGGAAGTGCCGCCCTGCATTTCGGCGTTCTACCGGTGACCGGAGGCTGCTGTCTCAACCCACCGCATCGGAAGTTTTTAACGTTTCTATGACGTTACGGTGATATACGATGGCGTAATGTAATGTCGTAAATAGTTGACGTGTTTTTCTTTCTTTCATCATAACTTTTGCTTTCACTTGAGTTAATTTAATGTTGGACAAAAAAAAGTCGTTTTTAATCTTTGTCTCATTATACAATTTTATTTTAATAATTTTATAATTAATAAAGTAAAATAGTAGTATTTTCATTACATTAAATATAAATTATCTATTCATCGTGGGCTTAAATTGGCATTGTCTCTAATAATTATTTTATTTATTCAAAGTATTAAAATGAATAAACAGAAAAACAAGCCGTATCTTAATCAAGTCGAAAATAATTAATGGGCGGTGATTATCGAAGTAAACCAACACAGACTAATATATTCTGAATCATCCCGCTACACAGGTAGCAAGTTTTATGGAACGCACAAGTTGATATGATTTACAAGAATCTCTTTAGAGCCATCGGGTCCTCAAATACTTGGATCTATATAACTGATGAAGTATCTGTAAATGTTAGCAGATCAGTTTTTCTTGTTACATATCAAGGAAATCATGGTTAGTGTCAAGAACATGCCTGAATGATAACCTAATTTGGATTCGTTAAATACAAATAATCTAAAGTATAGACTTCATCCTGTTTTGTTTTGCTTCGGGAGAAATTTAGAGATAAAATTATGGATGAAAGACGAAAGCAGCATATCAAAAAGTAAATCCTCAGTTTATCTATATGGATCGATAAATTAACCATGACAGGAGAGGTCGAGAATACCTACACTATAGGTTTAGGCCCATTATAATTCTGTACATCCTAACAAGAGTTTCATAGTGTCTGTTTGCACATTAATTGCTATGATGTTTGATTTAATGTGAAGCATCTCTGATACGAGTCTGGAATTGTACTTGGTGTCAACGTCTAAAATCTTAGAATTTTGTCAAACAAATGTATGTTTCGAATTGAAGATAGGGTTTGGAGATAACAGATTACTTATCGTTGGGAAGTTTGATATTAGACATACGTTTCTTGATACGGGTATTAAGGGAACGTTCTGTTTGTCCTACATAGCAGGAATTACAATCCGAGCAAGAGATTTTGTAAACTACACAATGTGTGCTGTAGGTATCAAGTGGGTCCTTGTGGTTTTTAATAAAGTAGGAAAGAGTATTAGTAGATCTGATGGATATATGATATTCTTTAAATTTTGGACTAATTTGTGATGTAGAAATTTGGAATAAGGTAGTACGAGAAAATATTTTGGTTGAGATGATTATGGACGAGTGACAGTATGATATGGAATTTTGTTCAATCTAATGTTTATGTGTTTTTATTCAAATTTAAAGGATACTCATTTTGCAAGTAACGGGGACAATCATGGCTACGACACAAGAAACCGTTCAGTTCTCAGGTCTGACAAGGACAGCCTCAGTCTCTACGAGTCTAGCGTTCATTATTCCAGTATCGCACTATTTAACAGCCTTCCTGAACATGTTATGGTGCGCTTTTCGTTATCGATTTGTACAAAATATTTTTTTATAACTGTTAATTACTGCCTGGAAGCATGGGAATGTGGCTTGCCGGGGTCGAGCAGCAGACACAAGACAATGGCGGGGTGGATTGGAAAATCCGCAAGTCCCGCAAGCAAGGTCAGGGTCGGCCAAGGAAGGGGTAGGTGACCGGGAGAATATGGCCCTAAAATAGATGGAAGAGGGTCACGTGTGCACAAGGACCAACCAGGAGAGAGGGTTTTGAGGAGGCAGAGAAAGAAGTCTGCGAACAAGAGAGTGGTCGAAGAGATGAATTTGGATCGTCGGTGAGGGTGGTCAGGGAGAGTTGATCCTGAAAGATTTTGGTTTTGCACGTGGGTCTCCGGTTTTCTGCGAATGCTGATGAGACAGATAGCCGCCAACGGGAGTCGACCCTGTCCGAGCTGCAGACCTGGTAAGTCGCATTCCATGCTTCCGGGTATCGCGTCGGTTTGCCACGAGAAAAACCACGGTTAATCTTGAGAAAGGGAGGGGGTTACATGCATCCCTGGCAGGCTGGAGAGCTTTTCGTTTTGTATAAATTCTGAGAAAATGAATTATTGTTTTTTTTAATAACTAAATATTGCATTTCCCTTTCCTGCAAGAACAATTCTTGCAGGTGGCGCCCAACAAATAGTTAATTTAACCGAAAGCTCACCACAATGTAAAGAACATCAACAACTACAACTCATTCGTCAAGGAGTGTAAAACTTTCCTTGTAAATGAAACTTATTACTCCGTACACGAATTTTTGGATCGGTCTCACATTCGTTGAACTCCCTTGCCTACAAAATTGCTGAATATGCTATAAATATGTAAATAGTTTGTCCAGTTTTCCCCTTTTGGTTCTGTTTTCCTGCCTCTGCTTTCTGTTTTAGTAAATATCCATGACGACATCTCTCCGTACGTAGTGACAGGAAATGATTACCAGGAAGTGATTAGTGTCGTGTGCGTGTTTCTTAAAGATTGTGTGTATGATTGTGGTGACTAGACAAATGTGAAAAGATATTAATTTTTTATTTTTTTTAAGTGTGTGTGTGTGTGTGTGTAGCCTATTAATATTAATTCTGTTTATATGTAATTTATCTACTGTACATTTGTGACGAATCCTATTTCCTCATTAGAGGGCTAATGATGAATAAATCTATCTATCTATCTTAGAGATTAAAATGTTCCGGACAAAATTTAAATTGTGTTTATGGGAATTGGTACCCTTTAAATTTTATTATTAAACACAAACAAAGTTGTGTTTCAATTTCTGAGAGACTGCGAGCGCCATCAGGTATTAGCTTAATAGATGTGTACAATTTTAATTAAATGTATGTTTTGCTGAGTTACACTTTGCATACTAATTTGAATGGTTATCTTAATACAGTAAAGGTGATTGAACCGCTATGCCTGGTTCCTCGTATAGCGTCTTATGCTTTGTAAGGTGTTCTGGACACTAGGTAGAGTAGAATGATTGCCTTCATTCTTACAGCTGTAATGTAGAAAAGTAGCCTGTTTTCAGAATCAGCGTTGCTAACATATGTTCTTACTAGAGTGTTAAAGCGGACATATTGCGGGTATAACATGTATTTTGCGTCGCCTTTAAGATCGTGATAAATGAAGTGATGCGGAGAAGCGGCGGAGTTCTCGCCTTATAGTCAGTGCCCTTCTAAGGTCTAAGCCCCATCAGCAGGTTCCTCAGATTACTGTCCATCGTCACCCTGAATGACGCACTCATTATTCTTCTGAACGAGCCATTTAAATTTCACGGCAACTCGGCGCGCTTTCTCTATTCCAACACCGATTTTTTTCATTCGTCCCCTTGGGAGTTTCTACAAGTCACTTTCATTATATGACGCTCCTTAGGTAGAAAATTATATTTACTTTACGGAATTAAGGCAATGAAATGAGTCCAAAATCGCGATTAAGTATAATATGTACTAACCTCCGCAACAGGCGCACACAGCATATTCAACAGGTTCCAAAGCATGAGGCATCTTTAAGATTTAGTATGTAATAAAAACGGAATAAGTATTTTGTGCGTTCCTGTGTTTCTTTTTGATTTTGTTGAAAATGAAAGCGGTTACTGTAATAAAATTTTTATCATTACAAATCGCAATCGATTAAGCCTGCAGTCTGAATTTATGCACGACAATTTTCGCGAATTTTATTACTCTCTTTTATTTTCTATTTGTCTTAATTTTGATATAATTTTAGTCGTGAATTGACGTAATTTAAAATTAAACAAAAACTTCAAGTTTAACATACTTTAGATTTATTCTTTAAGGATTATAAATTTAGTCTGACTATTTTTTAATTTAAACAGGTTTTTAAACAGTTTCAATAAATAATTTTAGAACTCAAATAAATGTTTTGCTTTTTTTTTAACTCGGAGCTTTCGGCCGGTAATTGAGCCATAATTATCTATAAAAACAAAATATAACTTTATAAAACATTTACCATTTACAAAATCCGATAAATCATATAATTTGTCATTAGTAAATTTCTTTACTTTTATAATGAAACATTACCAAATTTCAAATTATTTTATAAGTTATGTTCCGAAATCATATATTTTATTTTTTTTAAATTATGTACGATATATTTTGTTTTTGTAGATGTTTATATATCGGTCAAAAGCTATTTGTTCAAAAATATTTAAGAAAATTAATGTTGGAGTTCTAAAATTATTTACTGATAGATTAAAAACAGTTGGGGTTTTATTATAATTTTTTTAAAAAGTTTAACATTCTTTGTTTTGTAAATTAATAATCCGAAAATATTTTGATCCCTTTGCTGCTGGTTTCTGTTACAAATATTTTTTGTTTTGACGTGGAGAAAAATAAATAAAATCATGAAAATCCTCTTTCAATATACAAAAAATTTAAATAAATATTGATAATGGTTGTAAATATTATTATGCTTCAGAAGAAGCCTTGTTATGAAAAATGTGAATAAAATTAGTTAAGATAGGATTTTTAAAAACATCAGC
Source organism: Zhengitettix transpicula (assembly GCA_037074705.1). NCBI lineage: Eukaryota > Metazoa > Arthropoda > Insecta > Orthoptera > Tetrigidae > Zhengitettix > Zhengitettix transpicula. Next base: position 120,366,123 of record CM073591.1, on the reverse strand, counting down.
TACTGCACAATTCTGAGCAATACGGAATGGAAACACGTATATTGGTAATTTTGTTTCTGTAATATATTTAGTAATGAAATTCACTCAATATCGTAAAATTTTATAAATATACTGAAATGTAATTATGACTATTACGGTTTATGCTTTCGTTGGACATGCTGAACTTTAATCTCTCTTTCTAAAGACCCAGTTTTCTTTAAATTGTCAAATAATATTTTTATCGTAAAAATTGTGAACAAATATCTGACAATTATAATAACATAAATTTTAAAAAAATTTACTTCTGTTTGTAAATAATTAATAATAAAGGTATCAAATAGTATATATATTATCAGTCATTTATTCTGAATTGACTATTTTTCTTATTAATAGTATGAATTAGTCAGAAAATTATGTTTATTGACAAAAATTAATTTTACGTCCTTTCGTCCTTGAACAGTTTTGAATACTTTTTTTTTATAATTTATGCATAATATTTATACAATAACGGACATATTGTTAATATTGTTCTTAATATTAAGCAATCTGATTCTGATGTACGCATATATAAATAATATATGTGGATAAAAATGGTTAGAATTATGACAACTTTACGTGAATTATCATAATGTCACTTTGGACGAGATAATCTGATGTCCTGGTCTACAAAATTGTAAACCATTGCTTTTTTGCAGAAAATAGAAATGTTGGACATCAATTTGATGAATATTTTTTTCCCCTAAATTATTAAAAACTACCCAACGTAAAGCACTCCTAAACGATGACGAAACGTCGTAAAACTAATTTTTGTTAATAAACATTATAATTTTGTGTCTCTAGGCATATTTATTTAATTATAATATTTTTATGGAACTGCTGCGTTGAAATGAAGGAGGAAGAAAACGGTACAAGCACGTAAGCTGCCTTGGTGTCTGTTTATAGCTGGCTATCCGTGTCATGGCAGTGTAATATCCAGTAGGTTCACGCTCCGCTGTCTCCGCTATTAGCGAAACAGGTACCGTCTCATTACAGAAATAATTTTTCACCTGACGCTGGCGTAGTAGCCGATTCTGGAATAGCGTCCACGTTTTCCGTCAGCGCGAACTTCTTAATGACCCGTCCAATCAACTCGGTAACTGTTAACGGTCCCCGCTAAAAGCCCGAACAAAGGCATTAATTTAAGGAAGCAGATGGGATTATCGATGTTTGGGATAATAACGCAATTTAAATAGCCATCGACGTATAACTTAATCTAACGTTATAGTTTCTAACGGCTATTAGGGGAATTGCCGGTTAGCTTTTTGTGACGTGGAGCATCGTTCTTTACGACGTATTAATATTTAAATGCGGCGGCCTCTGTAGTTAGCCGAGGAACCTGCTAATGACGTTGCCACGCCTCAGACAGGATGAGGCCAGTGACACTCGTCCTGCAACAATGCAGCCTTCATATTTCACGACTACGAAGGCCCTCATTACCGCCCGCGAAGTCGAAGAAACGCAAGCCAATCATAACCGCTTGCAGACGATATAAACGAACGTCCGCTACTGAACCCTGTAGAATGCACGGCTGTACGAGTGTAATATCTAGCGATGGGCTCAGTCACTGTACAAGGCCGACCACATTACCTCAGACTACTGTAATTGGAAACATTGATGGCTTCCCGCGAAGAATGCGGCAATTGTGCCGAGTCGACGAGGTGACTAGTCTTGTCGGCGTGTTGGGTGGTTCAGGCAGTAAATACTCCTGTCCGATTTACTTTCTCCAATTTCAGTACTAATTTATATTTCTCTTATCACTCCATTCCGGAACTCAACTACGTGAAAATATACCATATTTTTATATGCAAACGTCTTTACGGTAACTACTATTGTTAAATGGAAACCTTCAAAGAGTTATTTTTTCTTTTCTTTCTATATTTGTTCCATATTTATCAAATTGGTGGCATTAACGTATTTCAGAAAACGTGTACATGTAATGCATTATCCTGCCTGATGTTATTATTAAAATCTTGAAGGTGCTACAGATCTCGAAAGTGGAAGTAAAACATTACAGAATATGACACCACAGCAGTAACCTCCAACAAAAGATCATACAATCGCGTCTCTCCGAACAGGAATCACATCAGAATGATAAAACTGGAATGGCACTGTTCGGACTCAATATTCGGATCAAATGAGCCACTGAATCTTTAGATCGATTTTTTATCAATTTGTTATTACATTTACCATTTACGAAGTAATGTATCTAGGTATAAAGGAAGAGACAAAAACGTGTAGGAAGTACAATGGCATCCATCCACATACGTCAGTAATATTATAATGTAAATATTAGATACACCAAGGTAACAGTAAACAATTGAAATTATAAGAACTAAGGTGTTTCCGGCGGACGACTTGATATTGCACATTATGAACAAATGATGTACCGCAAGATAAGAAATCACCAGGCTTAAATAAGGCGCAAACTGTGCAGAAAATAATGTACAAGTTTGTTTTGCACAGAACGTTAGTAAATATCAACATGATGGAGGCTTCACCTAGACCTATCGATTTATATAGTTGTAAGTTATTATAGTACGGTACTGTCCGTTGATTTTCATGTTGTCTTTATACAAGAATATAAATAAGTTATATTGCACGCCAGTAAAACAGCAAGCTTTAATATATGATTCTGGAAGTTTGGATTTTTAATTAATTTTATTTTCCAGAGGACTGAATGTATTTACTTTTACGTCAGAAATAATGATGCTGGACGTCACAAAAATGAACCCGCAATATAATGTTCACTCAGTTTTGAAGAAACTGGGTATTCCCAAAGAAACTTGTTGCTTTGTTCATTTGCTCTTTATTTTTTTCAGATCGCGAGAGAGAATCTTTGTTTGGCCTACTATTTAAAAAGCGCAGAGTATTCACTTGAAGCATCAAAAGCAAGTTGGCAATAGAAAGTCCTTTGTTAATTTGACGAGTGATTTTGGATATTAATTTAATTGAAATTTTAATTCCAATCTCTTAGTCCCTTGGCTTTATTATGTTTCAACATCATAGCAGAAAATCAATTAATACTAAAAAGCAATACATTAAATAGCTTTCGTCTATTCGTCTTTTATGAACTAAATCGTTAAACACTTTAGTGAGCGATTGGCCCTAGAGCCACGAAACTCGTGGTTAACAATTGACATCTTGTTCTTATCGGTTACTGAAGAACGTAGTTGAACAATCAGTCATAAATTCCTTTCTCATTATGATCCTAGACTACGACAAGAATTCGAAGACTAGTTCAGAGCAATAATACCGCAAAGCAGCAGTTAAATACTGATTCGTAAAATACCTTGTATTGCGTACAAGACTGGTTTGCAAAAAAAAATGTTTGTCATTAAGCACAAAACTAGTTTATTGGTCCGTGTACTTAGTCGTCTGGCGAACTTGCCGGCTTATTGTGGTATAAAATAATTATCATAAGATAAATCCCCATAATGTTTTAAAACTAATACTTAAACCGTCCTTCGTACAGACAAACTTAAAATAGTCAATCTGAAACTAAGAAAATGCCGGACGTATCGACCGGGTATCGCGTCTTTTACTAACGGTGAAAAATTTAAGACTGTAAATTAAAGAAAGAACTAAAATCAAAGAACTTAAAATAAAATATTATGTAACTTATTAAGATTTTCTGAGTGGCGCTTAATAATAAAAACATTAGGTTGATTTTTATTTTCAACATTTCAGAAATTAATCTTTTCTCTGTCTTAAATGTAGGTGTTGGAAAAGTCGAAAGATCGATTAAATTTGAGCCATGTTTCGTCAAAAGAACTGTGTTTACAAGTCGACAGTTTGAAATTAGATTTATATTATTTAATTCTTGTATTTAAAATTCCGTTTGTTTGGCCGATATAAAAAACCTCAGAACTTGAACAATTAATTTTATAAACAACACTGACAGTGGGAAACTTATTAATAGAATCTTTGTGTCCTTTGATGAAACCATAAAAAGAAGATTTAGACAAAAATTACGGATAATTCTAAAATAATTGCATTAGGTCATCTAACATACTACAGAAAGGAAGAACAATAAATTCATTGTACGTATTTTTCATTATAACATTTTTCTAGTTTCGTCCGAAATCAATTTTAACTAATCTAGTGTTTAGTTCTTAAAAATAAATTTTGCAGGGTAGATGGAAATGCTTTTTATATAATTAATACCCATAACGTATACCACAATAAACTATTTGAGAAATCAGATCACACGTTTCCATTAAAATCTTAAATATTTTACAATTTCAATGGAAACGTATGATTGTAAGTATTCTAAAAAACGTACTTAATGTAAGGTATTGAAATGGCGTTCTTGTTTCGGAAATAAGTTATAAACACAAAGGACGTGGGCAGTAAAACGTATAGTAATGTCTGCTAAATTGACGTGAATTTAATAGGTCTCAAAATTTCGTCTAAGGTAAAAAATTCATCATTAATTAGTAAAACGCTTTTAATTACATATAGAATTGTTAAAAAAATAGAAAAAAGTTATATATTTATATATATATATATTTATATTTAATGCATAAAGAAATGTCGATATGTATTTTTGGAGGAGACTGAATCTCCACGTGTGAATGCCCGGCATGATCGGACCAATTTGAATGTTAGACGTTCTGGGAGTCCTTCACAAGAAGGAAATTAAGCTTATTTGCTTTGGATGCAAAGTTTTTTCCTCAGTTCCAGGGATAGAAGGAAAGTGAGCGAATAAAATACAGTATGTGATGTGTACCAGGGCAGAAATATTTATCTCCTTTATGAAACGCTGGCCCCGTACGAGTGGTGACAAATATAGATATTGAATTCGAAAGAAGATGAAAGTCATGACAATCTATGGAACAGAGGTAGAGATGAATTACGTTATAGGCTGTCGATATTTGTTAGACAGTACAGTACAGTGCGTGGTAGAGAGAGGTGTAGGTAAGAGAGACATTTACTTGAAAGCAATATAGCGGCGATAAATCGCGAGATAATCACCGAATAGCTAAATATATCAAAGTTGGGAGGTAGTCAACTAACAAGTTGGGAGGAGAGTGTTGCTGGCGATCCAATCCAGTTCAGAAACGCGGGACCGGATAACAGATTTCGTAGAATCATCATGAGAAATCCTGCATCAACGATGAATTCATCAATTGGAACTCTATAGACGCGGCCACAATTCACGTTTGATTATTCCAGCAGGTTTAAAAAATTTGTTTCATTAATTTACAACGGCTAGTTTACCGTGTTCGTCTCTGACTCTTTGACCTGAAGTTTCAAACATCTCAATTAAATTTCTTTGTTTAATGCGACAAATTTTCCGTATCAATATAATAAAAATTCACTGTTTATTTAATTAATTCTTACAAAAAAATTATTTATATTTCAACTTAAGTTATTTTGTTCTTATCATAACCATATATATATAGTAACGGTTGCTACGGTGATTATTGTCGAAAAGCGTACGCACACAGAACTTTGACGGAAACAGACCACGTCTGCTGAGCGAAGTGTTTGGAGAGCCTGATCAGTATGGTAGTCATGGTAAGAGTATTTTGGCGCCTGACCGAAGTGATTACGGCATGCTGTTGAGGCGGACCAGTCAGTGGTGGTCGCATTCAGCGTATGTATTAAAGGTATTTATACAGCAAAACTGAGTGTGACAATACGTTCGACAGTAAAGTTCGTGAACTCTTAGAGAGGCGCTGGAAATTTTGGTGAGGTGAAACGATAAATTAATCAGTGCTATGGCCTGTAAATAAAATATTGTTCTTCAAAATTAAAATAACCACGAGTGCACAAACCGGTACCAGAGCAGCTCTGAATTTGTAAATAATTTGCCGTCAGATTTCTCTAGATTTTTATGTTTTTAGTTTCTTTATCTAAAATTTTGTTTTTGTAGATTAAATTTGTATGTTCCTTTGTAACTTTGGAAATAATTGCAAACCACTATCATTATTGGAGTCCATATAAGCGACCCTGGACTTTTTGATTCTCATTATAGCTGAGTTATTTATTAAAATAATTAATAAAATTCAGAATAAGTAGAAACGGGAATTAAATAATCTTTTATTATCTCATTTAAATAATTTTGGTTTAATTTCAAGGTAAAATCCTGATAAATTTCTTCCTTTGTTTTATTTAAATTGAATACTACATAATTTGACACTATAACTTGGTGGTATACATATATATATATATATATATATATATATATATATATATATATATATATAAATTCTTCCTATAGTCGATGTCAGTTGATCGACTGTATGGAGAAGAAGATTTCATTGAAGGCTGCTTACAACCTATCAAATAAAATTCCCCAATAGTGTTATGAAAATATTAGCATTCCTATCTTTTGTTAGTCCTGTGATTACAAAGCAATTTAATGCGAGAGTTAATTCCTTTTGTGTAATTAATAGCATGAACCATCGACGACCTCGCCTCTGAGAAACCCAGCAATTAGTCGTATCAATCTTATTAATCAAGACCTGTGAACGCAAACGTATGAGCAGACTGCTAATTTTGCATCAATTCTCAGGCTATCTTAACATGACTCATTTGTACTAGCTCACACGAAACCGGTAACCAACAAGAATAAAGTAGTGAGAAAGACATGTAATTCCGCGATTACTCAGTGTTGCAAAGTCGGAGGAATGGATGTGTAGTTGTCAAGGCCGAATACTAATGTGATAGGTATATAATTAATTAAAATATTATACGTCGATGAAGACTGTATTATGTATAGCTACCATTATCATTCATGTGGATTATTTATCATAAATATTTCTGAATTCCTGCGTCACTAATTTTACTAATGTATTTAGAGCGCTAGAAAAATTATGGAAAATTGTTAGTTATATCTTTAACGCATAGAATGACGTTATTACAAAGCAATGATGAGAGAATTACAAACATAAATTATTAATTTCAGTACTCTGAAATACTGAATTGGGAAATTCATTCACCCGTGTAAAAACTAGAAACTTTATGGTTCTTCTCCTCGATAGGCATCCATTTTATTTTAACACAGTTAAGTATCTCATAATTATGGATTTAAGTTGGATATAATGAAAACAGGCGCAGAAAGAATCGTGTAAATGTACCTTTAATGATCCAGTGTAAAACACGAAGTGCGTTGGACGTTCGAAATATTGAGTTTACGCCCACTTGATAATTTTATGATATAATTATTTTTGCATTGGAATTGTAGTACTTTTCCATTGTATCTACTACCCTGCATATATAAAAATTCATAAACATATTCTCTGAATACATATGAAAAGCATATAAATAGCTTTAACCTGTACCACAAGGAGAATGTTTTTAATCTTGCTTGCAGTTTACTTAACTGTCTTAATTTTAGATATCTGATCGTTTAATGTGTAATATCATTCATGAAAAACAATATTGAATGTACGTTGCTATCTAGGTACTCAAGTACCATGTCTCGAATATATACAGGAAGAAAACATTTTATTCGTAATTATGTCGACACTTCCTATCACCTGGTACTGTACGCTATTTCATAATGTCATCACTAACATCTTTAGCATAACTAGATTCGTATAAAATCAATTCTTAGTAACAAGTTGTAAAACAAGTAAGTGTAAACATGTTCTATGTTTTTTTTAATGTTTATGATCGTAAATTCATGTTGACTGTAAGCATGAGCGGAAACTCTGTAGAACTGGAACTCAATGTGAAACAGATAAATGTTACGACTAGTGGAAGTTTTTTGTAGCCTTCGCGAGTACGATTAACGCGCCATAGAACGTACTCGGAAGTCACTTAGTGTAATAAAACCTACTAAGGACATTACTTTTTTCAAGTACGCAATTCAATTCAATAAAATGTGCTCTAAAACAGACTCGTTAGTTTTGCGTTACATAAAATCATAGAAATGGAAAAATTGTGTTTAAAAACGTGGAAAATTGTTTAATTATACAGATAAAACTATTTATACGGTTCTTAAATTTGCGGAAAACTGATACAGTCATTGATTTTCAGCAATTTCAAGTAATTGCCCCAAATATTTGCTTAAATTACGGGAATAGTATTATTAGTTTTGGCACTAACTATCATCAAGAAACCCAACCGTTATTTCCTGTATATTTCACGCAAGTTTTCGACGGAGTTCACTTTAAATTAAAAGACCTACATTTCCGACCACTCATTGAATGCAGATTTTTATATTTAAGAAGCTTGACGATAATATGAACTTATGTGCCTTACTTTAACTTATAGTTAAATATATATTGTAAAAAATAACTAATTAAATAACATATTTTTACGGCTGTTTTTAATAATAATATGTAAAGCATCAAGTTGAAAAATTCACGATCGTACCGGGAATCGAACCTGGGTCTCACGATTAGTACGTTGGTGTTTTACCAACTAAACTAGCCGAGTCGACTCCAGGCTCTGCACGAGACTACCTCTTTCTACATTATACAGCCTGAGCCCGGCTTCACCAACAATTCTCTACATCACAATCCCTCTTTCGGAATTAATTCTTGCGGCGTAGATCAATTCACATTAATATCCGTCTTCATCGAGCCCTGAAGATTGTGATCTAGTGAATTGTAGGTGAAGCCGGCCGGGCTGTCTTTGTACATGAATGGGAAAGTTTCGTACTGGGCATGTAGTCGACTCGTGTGGCTTAGTTGGTAAAGCACGCGCGTACTAAGCTGGAGACCCAGGTTTTATTACCGGTCCGCGATCTTTCTCCATCCTGATACTTTAATGCAATTTTCTAATTTAATGATTTATATGGCAGAACTTTGATTGAAGCTTCTTCTGTTCTTTCTAATAAAATATATTCAACGACTATTAACAGACTTTTTATAATTAAAACCGACTGCTATTCTTAAAATTTTAATTTAACAGCACAACCGTTTCTGTACATATTTATACCCTCTTCAGGATGTTTGTGGCTGAAAGGTTTGCCTTGTCTTGATGTTATAATCGTTACCTCAGTCTCGCTACGGATATTACTTGTTAGGCTTCTGCAGTAAGACGACATCAAACTTATTTATATGTGAGCTTTTATTTATTACACACTATTTGATTTGGTTTAGCTTAAACAAATAAGATAACTAAAGCAGATAAAAGTTTCAGGGGCGACGGGAACAATATAATATTTCAAATTACAAATTTATATAAAATTTTAAAAAATATAATATATCAAAATGTAAAACTTCAGTATTTTTGTCACGAGTAGCGTAAAAACAAACCGTATAATACAAAAAATTTATACAAAAATTTAATACAAAAACAACAGTTATAGTTCTGTCTTAAACGTTGTAAGGAACACACAATGAATTATCTTCAATACTATATTTAAATGAAATAATATATTTTCAACATTATTTCAATTTAATTATAAATTTTACCAATAATAAACAAGTTTTATTATCTCGAATTAAATATATTTAATTAATTAACCAAATTTGTGTAACTAGGGATTCTGGTTAAACTTGAGAATGGATACGTTACAGTTACAGCAAATTCTCAGAATTAATTTATTAAAAATATAGCAACAATTTATTTCTCACACTTAAATTCCAAGATTCCTAATAGAAGAAATGAGACTGTTCGAATTACAGTAAATTACAATGTCGCTTACAGATGTAGTTAGTATTGTATACTTCCTAACTGGGAATGGTTTATCGCGCGCAAAATAGAGTGCTAAATGCATATTTTACGAGGAAAATGACGTAACTAGATAATAGTGATATAATCAAACATTTACAAAGAACTGGTGTTATTTAAAAAGACTGTGCAGTACTTTTCTTGATCAAAATAGACTCCTGTTTTTTTCTTCGCAACTTTTTCTTCTATTGTAAAAAATTTCACATCTCAGGCAGAAAAAAATATGGGTTGATATGTTAAATATGTTTCAGGAGTATTTCGGAGGTCGAAAAATTATTAATGATGTAAGTAACGAATATCGACCGAATATTTAAATCTTTGGGTAGAATTACTCAATTTGCGTTCAATGAGGTTGATTTGGCGCCTTGCGTCAATGAGCCCATAGCTGAGCAGTGTCACGAAGTCGACGCCGAAGCGGCCCTTGTAGGGAGAAAGGTGACCTACCGCCCAGGCAAAGGCAAGAACCAGAAGCCGTTGGGCTCTGATTTAGAGTCGCGTCGATAGCATCTACGGTGGCAAAGCCAAAGGCGGGGACGCTGTCGTCGATAAGCGTGACATCTGGACGCAGGATTATCAATAGCGTGTTACGCTCCTTTGATCGACGATACGTCAGTAATAACTCACAACTCTCTCCGGCACCGCCGCCCGCTTCATATAATCCTAGATCACAAGCGCGACAACGCGCTCGTCGCATATAAATCCGGCATTATAGCTGCGGTGCCAAGCCCGATAGCGGCACGTATACGTTACGAGCAATTGATTTCACCGCAACTGCTACAGATGCCATTACAACTTCGCCGATACTAATAGACCATTTCCGTGGCGGCACCGTCACCCACTCCTTCCGAGGAAATCCACCGGTCGTGAGAGATTGTAGAAGGAAACTACGCCTTTGAAGCAAAGAGAGAAAAACGACCGAGAAATATTTCACAATAGAGAAAAAGGGGCCAAAAAGAATTGTTTTGTGCATTTGGTAGGTTCCCATCATCATGAGGACATTTATGGCGCAATCTTCTTCTGTGGAACTTCATGCTCAGTCTTGATACAACATCTTCAAATTAAAGAATTTGTTACATCCTGTATTACAAGAATATATTCTTTTTATACTGCAATAACCGCCTTCTTCCACTGTGCCTTCCATCGACGATTTAACTAAACATGGATGTCTGAGCTTGTGCTCAACCTTTTTCCGTAATCTTCATGTTAATGTACTCGAATTATTTTTTCCGTCGCAACTTTCTAAAACTTTACAGTCACTTATTTTTCCGGTCTTTTTCTACTCCACAATTATTTTGCAATAGCACATTTCTATAGCTTCCAGTCTGGTATTCCAAATACCTACTTTACAGATCTTTATTGTAGCCAGATAATTTGGTGATCGTTTAATATTTTTTACATTACATTATATAAGATATTAGCAAGGGTTGAGAACTTGTCAAGTTAGAACCTGATCAGATGCCAGCGTGTCGGCGAGATGACCCTTTCTGTAGTCTGGGCAGAAGCACGAACCAGTCAGACATCTGGATTTGACCTGAGGTAGGGACCCGGGACAACGCGACGACTCCAGTAATGTAACATTTCATAGGATACGTGATTGCCTGGACCAATAATATTTCTTCTTCGAGGACGATTGACCAGAAATAAGATCGAGACTTTGAGCTCAGCTAAGGTGCTGTGCAGATCAACATTCTTCAACGTGTCGTCGTAAGAGACGAACTATATCCACCGTATCGTTGGCAGAGACGGATGCAACAAGACGACAACCATAGGTGCACGAAAGGCAACTGCCAAATGTCTGAATCATTGACCCGACTAGGGGTTATCGACGTCCATGGTAAACCTTGAAGTTAAGAGATGTGATAAACAAATAAATTTTATATATCCAGGAAAATATTGTATTTTATTTGTCAATAAATACCCTTAAACGTTCCCTTGAATTTTATTTAACAGTATAACCCTACCCCTTAAAAATACACAATCCTGTTCCCCGAAATATAGTTCCTGAAACTTTATCCTCAAATTAAATATCGGCTTCTAATAACGCTTCTCTTCCAGAAAATTGTTCTGTATTTGTTGTTTTCTACTTCTGATGTCTCCCTTACTTCGTTCATCGTGTCACCAAATAGGAAATTTCTTTCACGTTTTCCGCCACGTCAGTAATATCTACAGTTTGATCAAATCATTCTTAATATTTCCTTAGGAAGTTCGTTTCTAAAAATGTAATGGATGAAGTCACAACGTGTAACTCTTTGAAATAAAGTTTCATTGACTTAGTTATATATTATTTACATCATTTCTGACCGACTACCTTGAGAAACTTTCTCACACATAAGTAGGCCCGCAGAGTAGCCACCGAGCCGCATTATCTGTAAGCATGCCATTTAAGTAACCATATCTAAATACTTTACAACGTGTTACATCCATTTGCTTTTAGGGAAAAATAAAAGAAGTCCTAGGGGCTGACTTTACGTTAAGCAAGAGATATGAATTAAACATCACGGCAAGCTAATTATATGTTAATATAAATAGGTAGCGTGTACGTAACTGTAATATCCATTAGCTCGTGTGTGCGTCCAAGGATCTGCCTAAGGACAATAAACCATTTGTCACCGGCCCCAGCATTACGACCTCGTTGTGAGAAATCACTGAACCTCAGCCCGACAGAAAATATCCCAGCTTTTTCGTCGCACGTGATCACGCCACTGAATGGGACGCTTTCTCACTCTCAAGGCTAACTATAGACATTAAGAATCCGACAAGCTGCGATTTAACATTGCTTTCAATTTGTAAGTCGAGTGTCTTGCTCACTCAGGTGTGAAGACTCGGTACTTTGTGCTCTGCAGAAGGAACTCCGTGACTTCGCCAGCATTTTCCGTCTTAAATTATTCCGCTCGCGTACCCAAGTAAGTAGGGAGAAAAAGAAAGGCTAGACTCGGGAGAATAAACTAATAACTTATAATTTGCATGGATTAACTGTCCGTCGTGATATACGAGCGTTGAACATAGCAATACTAGCGAGTGTTGGATGGATGAAGATGTTTCAAAAACTATCATAATTATTTAACGAAAAAGTCAGTCCAGTTGTCCTTTCAGTTGTGCGTGCTAATATAGCAATAATTAATATGAATACAGATTAATGTCGATGTTCCTCCCAGGCCAACATTCACCAAACAGTTTTCAAAAAATACTCTGCCAATCCAAATATAGTGTAATATTAATGATTATAATATATATAGTTAATGTATAACCTTACTTGATGTGTTGATAATAATTATAAAAATTTGTGCTATGAAACAAAAGCTCCTCTTTGGCGTGACAAGATATAACAGTACACTTATAATTAGTTATGTAGTTCCTCGTATTAAAACCTAAGATAAACTCACTTGTTTTATTTAAATTCAGCAAGAAAATTATTTTAAATAAATCTCAGTGTTTTTTCTTTTAAATTCTATTTAGTACAGAAATTACTCTAGGATAATTTTCTCAAGTAAAATTAGAAACTTAATTTATCTTGTATTAATATAATTATGTTATAATGGCCAAATATGTTCAGGGACATCTTCAGTTCATGGAAGAAGTAAAATTTTATCTGTTAAATTGTTTATATAAATTAAAATCATATTTTGTTAATAATATGCAACTGTAGAGTTCCCTGAACATAGGGAGAGAACTTTTTGTACTTTGCAGCAAATATTTAATTTTAATTAATTCTGACCATGGTACATTAATTATAATTTTCTAAAGGGTAGTATTTCTTGACCCACTCAGTCAGACAGCTTTATTTATATAAATGAGAATCAATGTATATTATAAGAAAATGATAGTAAATAAGTTAAACGACAGTATTAAGAAGATTAAGGGTGTCTCAATTGGACTGTAAAAACCACTTCCAATGATGATGACCCAGCCCATATGTTTTGGATTTCACCCCGGCTACCACAGGTAGGAAGCAACTTGCAATTGCTGGAAACTACCAGTAGCCGGGTTCCCTCTTTTTGTAAAGAGATGTTTGCCCGTAACTGGTGAACTTTGAAAATTTTAATTATGAAAAAAATCTGAATGTCATAAAAATTATTTTTTTAATACTTTGAATACTCTCCGCTGAATTGTTAATACGGTTATATCAATTATTCGCCATTGGTTTCCTTCGTCCAGTTTCCCCCTCCAAAACCATCTTCGCCAATCAACTTGCGGAAATTTCTTGATCATCCGCACGAGGATTGATGATGTGTACGTGCACGAAGCTTTTGTTTCTGGCCTGGTACTAGGACAAACTATAATTCGGAGTTTATTCTACGAAAGTGGTAGTTAAATTCAAATTATATTTTAATTTGGCTGTCCTAAGTGACCAGAGGACACCTTGTATAGCCCATAATTGCAGCTGATATCTGGAAGGATTTCTCTTCCTATTCACTTCCCAGGCATTTGGCACTATTTGTGGAACACTAAATAGATTGCCCTATCTTTAAGGAAGAAAGGGAAGCCACAATAACCCGCTACTCCATCCCAGATTTCTGCTCATCCGAGGACGCCATAAAGGAGCTGCTGAAGTTCATGGAAATAACTGGTTTATATCGTGAACTGTAAAGTAAATAATTGTATCATGATCAAGGAGAATGTCATTAATAATTAAGCTGTAAACATGTAAATAAGGTAACAGAAGGAGTCGCTCATGACCTTAATAGTTAATGCGGCTTTAAATAAGTACTAATAAAAAAAATTTCACCACTTCGCGTGTCGAAATAATTTCATTCTATTGCTGAGTACACATCTGTTGTATTTATAGAAAAATATTGTTATAGATACGGTTATAGTTGTTAATGTGTAAGTAGTTTTACTTGTTAACGCACCTGCAGATATAGTTCCAGTTCTAGGTGTAGATCTAGATGTAGTTCTAGATTAATGTGTCGATGTAGATTAATGTCTATCTAGATATAGATAAAAGTACATATGTACACTAATGTGAATATGTATATGAAGATGTAGATACATGCATTTTCCTCAAAGGAAAAAATGTATTTTTTTAATGATTGGATTTCCGCTTTGTTTCTTGATCGGAGCCTACGTAAATATCTACGTCTCGTCATCTGTATTAACATTCTTTTAAAAATATGGTCCAACTCGAATTTTTAAGTTTCTTGAAAAAGAGATATAAACGGGCTGATCACTTTTGTTAATCGTTATTTTATCGGCATAGCTTAAAAACTTGACTTGTCTCCCACTTTAACCTAGTCTAACAGTGCACCGCATATTAATAAAGTTCAATGTCTAACATAATAACCGTACAGCATAATACTGCATGTCTAATAGTTAAATCACGAATTTCGTTATTTTTGACTTTATAACGGAATAACTACATAAACCGTTAAGTGTGTACTAAATAGATATAGAAGTAGTCAATTAACAGATAAAATTAAGTATAATAGGACGTACTGAAAGGTCAGTAAATAATTGAATGAAAGAAAAAGTGTCCAATATCAAACTCTACGCTGAAACACAATCTGTAATCTCCAAACATATTCAATTCGAAACATTTATTTGATTGGAAAAACACTATGATTTTAGATGTTAACGCCAAGTACCATTCCATAATTATACCCGAAATGTTTTATATTAAATATAACATCAATGCAATTAACGAACAAACTAATACTAAGAAACTCAATAATAATTATAATCCCTTATTGTTTTACTAACTTGTTTGGTTTTATATAATCTTTATGTTTGAGTTAGATTTACTTCGTTATAAGTTCACCAGATTTTTTCAGTGTGTCGTTCTTGCAGCACTTGTGATTTTTAGTTACCTGACGATTTAATTTAATTTATCACCTAATTTTGTCCGATAATTGTCTACTTCTTTATCTATTATATATTAATGTATGTATGTGGTCGGTCTTCTGAGTTAAAATGATTTATTTCTGATATTGAACACATTTTGTCACAATTAAAATTCAATATGCCACCTTTTACATTGGGGAAAGTGAGTGAATTCCATTATAAGTCTTGTGCCAGTAAATTCTTTGACACCTGGAAAGGTTCATGATTAGATTTATATAAACTTATCACTAAACGAAAATTCTCTGGAAAGTCTCAAATTTTTAAAAAAAATCGTGGTTTCTTGGCACTAAGGACATTGAAATTAATAGAATCAATATATATAGTTAATTCAAAAGTAGAGAAATTAAGATATGGTTCCTTCATCATAATCAAGTAAAGTCAGTTAGAAGTAATTATGTAGAGGTGGTAAGGATGTGTTTGTAGATGCTGCTGTGTGAAAATCGGTTGAGATAACCGAAATTTATTCTATTGATATAAATTCAACAAAAGCATTCTGGTGTCATCGTTCCCTCATTTGTAATTTTTGGAGGATAAAATATTCTATATTGGACTTAACATCAGACTCAAACTTCCCACCAAAGGAACAAGAATTTTCTTTAGTAAACAACGCGGTGCCGTCGCCAGGAAAACGTTTCTTGGGAGCTAAACATTTTTTTGGCTCACAGGATGTCAAACGAGGTGAAAATGCTGTCAAGCAGATAAAGGGCAGTTGCATGGAGACGGCAGAGGAAGCTGTTTGTTGGAAACGGGCTGGAGGGTTGGAGAAAGATGATCGAAATGTAGTGTTGGCTACTGTTATTACGGAGCCCTGAATATATGATGAGGACAAAATAGCTGTTATGCTCACCCAGATGCTTCTCATTGGAGGATTGCAGAGCTTCAGATCAAATATGCTCTGAATGTGGACTTGTTGCAAGGAGACGAGTGAGGAAGCTGTTTGTATTGGTCGATTAGGGTTGAGGAGATGGAATATGGAAAGCTCTGGAAATCAAATATGCTCTTAATGAAGACTTTCTGTTGGAGGTCATTTACCGCTGACACGCACTGAAGATTACGTAAGAAAATCCCTTGGTTGTCTCTTATTAAGTTTCTAAAAAAATTTAATTGTCATTTTCTTGTTGGTTTGTTTCGTATTGAAACCCCCTGAGATATTTCTTAGTTTACAGAGCGAAATTTGTATATATGGATGAATTGTTCAATATTTTGGCAACATTAATTTGTAAATAAAAAAAATTGTACTACTAAACTCAAGTAATTCTATAAAAATTTAATAATAAATTCAAGTAATTCTACATAAAATTTACATTTTTATTAATCAATCTTAGCACAATATTGTACTATACTTATTTCTGATATCCATGATAATTCAGGATTGTATTCAAGCTTTCATATTGGCGTGCGTATTACCACATAACTCAGTTGTTATTGATCACGAACAGCAGTTGACTGTACAATAACAGATGATGAGAACGATATTCTGTTTGAATAATACACGCTTCGTGAAAGGAAGACGCAAGGCACTGCTCGTAGGTTTTGCAATGCTCGCACCTGAGCGTCGGCTCTCCTTTGGAGTGTGCTAATTAGAGGTTTCGGGCGCGTGGCAGAGCATCGAAATTAAAGTCCCATTCAGAGCGGCGAGAGGTCGTGAAAGTCACCGCTCTCTGACAAAATGGCTCACGCCCTTGCCAGTATTGACATGCATATTTTGTACGACTAACGAACTGCTCTCACGCCCAATCTTGCGCAGACATCGGTATCCAATGGAATCAGGCTCTACTGTTTGCTCGTTGAATTGCGGAATTCCTTTGTGGTTTTAATTAACAGTCTTTTAAATTTATATTAAGACAGTAATAATTCAATATTTTATATGTTAGTTAATCAACTCAATTCATCGCCACTATAAGAAGTAAATATATAAATTACTAGACCTTTTCATAAATTCATGCATGAGTCACCAACAATTCTACCAGTGGCAGCTGATGCATATGTGCTGATGTGCTACAGCACATAAATTAATTTAGGAAGAATTAATTTTAAGAACATTAATAAGAATGTAAATTTTTGCTTCGATATCGAAGACTTTAAACTGCTCTCACACACACTATCTTCCGCTAAAACAGCCAGCTGGCTACTTATGTGCTAGAAGCGACTGAGAACGAAACTTCTATTTGGAATGAACCTCCGACGCCACAGGTAAAGCTCAACAAACTGTCGCTTCCTGGTGCTACCGAAAATATATATAATTTAGAAACAATGCCGGGCCGTGCAATGACACAAAGGCGGACGCATCTAGCCGCATAAGCAACGAAATCAAAATAAATTTGAACCATTCAGTTATTAAAAATCTTATTTTAAAGAATCACAATTAAGTGTTATTAAAAAAAAACAGTTAAGGAGCATCATAGTACGAAAATATATGGTACGACCCTGCATACAACACTGCAATCATGCGTGACTTGTTCCATTTGTAATATGCACGAATGAAAACTACTTTTGTGTTATAAATACGGGTCAATTTGGTGCTAAATGATTCCTCTTTTAAAAATTAGACTATATTGGAAACTATGTAGATTGTAGACGGAAAAAGAAATGTAGCATCTTACGTGTCTGGTATTGGTAACATTGTCAGTGTTGTAGTATTATTATTTTACATAGTCATCCTCGTAAAAAAAATGGTTGCTTGTGGTGATGACATAAATTCAACTAACGAACCGCCCATTGCCCATAAAAAAATTTTGAAACATTAAAATACTATTTCCTTTTTTCGCGAAGCATTTTTCAAGTAATACAAATAAAAAACTATCTGACTACTTATAATGAAATGACCTGGACTCAGAAAATTATAATATTTATTAATAAAAAAAATAATTTTACTACGTTTCGTCCTGTATTGGACCTCTTGAGGATGAACAATTTTGATTATTTTGTATATAATTCATGTATATATTTATTATTAATTAACAAAAATTTATTTTTCGATGTTTTGATCCCTTTTAGGAATTATGTAAGAATTATATACAACATCCGTATATTTTACGAAATTGTATTGAAGACGAATTTTAAATTTGCTTTTTAAGTCAGTAAAACTCCATTACAGTTTTCATAATGATTTAATGCATTATACCGTGCCACCATGTAATAACATGCGATAGATCCTGGATTTATTTAATATATCTATTTGAAAAGCAAATAATTGCAACTGAATTTTCTGAATAATCAAAAAAATAAATTATTATGTAATAATTTAATTGATCCAGCGAACAGAAAATGACACAGGCATAATACAAAACTGGTATAAACATTTCATGTAATGTTCATAAATCACTTTTTACCTCATTTATCAATTTTTATTTCTATGACGTAGGCCTATAGCTGGACCGAGTCGACTGGCAGACTGACATGAACCAAACTGTTTTGATATTTTTGTAAAGTTGCTGGTCTCGACCAAAACAATCCTGCGCAGATTGTAAGCACCTGGAATGGAGGAAGAAGACCTTGTGCCTTTTAACTCACAGCAATGAGTGTCTCAATCCTAAGAGAAATGTCTCCTCATTGTATTCGCTAATGATAACCTTTTCAAGCAAAGGGCAAAATGATGAGTTCATTCTTCTGGTGCTGGAACAAGTAACTGATTTACGAAATAAGTAATGGACCCATTAGTTTGTAGTTCTACAAATTATCAGAGAAGACCAAATCGTCAAATGTTTCACACTACCCGTTTGGTTAAAGGTATTGCAATTTTCATGTTAAGCATATTAGAACCACAAACTCATGATAAATCTATTTATATCTGATAAACAAGTTTGGTAGATATACGGGAATATTCATCAATCAACCAAATGCGTTTTCTACCGAAATATACAGTGAAGTTCCGGACAACCATGTAAGAACAACTCGCCAAGAACGAGTTGCATGTTCTCTCGGGTCTAAGAAGAAATTATTCACTGTATTGGGTAACATACAAATCCACAATGATGAAATTTAAGTTTGAAATTTGAAAAGTGGTTTTATAAGCGTCAACTGCCGTTGCTGATTCATAGAAATCTGCAAAGAATTAAATTTTCGGTGTTTTTTGCCCAATATTCTGAGAAAAATATAGATTAAAGAATTTGTGTAATAGTGATAAGATTTAAATGAAAAAATTTACGTCTGATTGAAAATTAATAAGAAAGATAGCCAAATACAGACAATATAAGTGATCATATAAATTACCACACAACGTTTCTGGGACTTACAACAGCAGCAGCGGTATAAGTGTGAATGAATGAGTGTATGAATGAGAGTGTGAATCGAACAGTTAGGTAGCCGTAAAGGCAATTACAATGGTTATGTATGAATGTTTTATCCAAATAATGACATTTTAGTAATGACAGAATATTAGTATGTTATAGGCATAATATATCTCGTCATCGCGGAGCAGATTCCACGAGGAAGGAACCCCGACAACTAGAAGAGGAGGCTGGACCTCCAGTTAGATGTCACCGCTGCTGCTAGGACCTTTGTGCCTTTCGTCAGGTGCTAAGAAGAGCCTAGAGCGACAGTGCAGTGATATGATTAATTTGAGGTTATGTTCCCACATATTAAACGTTATAATAATGTTAGATTAAAAAAAAACTTATTGCTAAAATGTTGTAAAATTAAATCAGAAGTTATGGAGTCTGGAAAATATATCATGTTGCCTTCAGCACGGAAAATATGAAAGCATAGCCTTAAATAAAATGCTACGAGTAGGTTTATGAAAATATGATACCAGCGTGGAGATATTATACATTTACGAAAATCAATTTTAGCGGCGAAACATGTTGATACATAATTTCTAAAACAATATATGTTCCTTTAGAATCTTAAATTTTGAACATAAGGCGATGGGGCGACTTAATTAACTGAAGATTAATTTACCTAATGCTAAGGTAAGAATGTTTCAATTAATGATTATCCAATTAAGGGATGAATTTTCGGTGAGGTATTTGCAGGCATAAGAAGGTTCGGAACCGTCAACTTGTTTAAGTAAATTAAGCTATCGTTAAATATTGGAATTTTCTTTCCGGGCCCCATATGTTTGAATATCGTTTTATTTCTTGGAACCAGAATTTAGCGTCGGTTCCGGGAGTGAGTTATCGGTTTTGGGGTAGCACATATCCGGCTCCAGGAGCCTGTTCCAGATCAGGAGGAGCGTGACACGACCCGTCCTGCGGCGAGAGATTAATAAGCCTACGGTTATAAATCTGTCCGGACAGGCATTCTTTGCCCTCACAAATAAATAATTATATCTAATAACAGCTTAGCGCGCCAAGGCACACCGACGCTGTTCTCGGCGCTAAATTGAATTAACGGACTGCTCAGAAGATCCGCAACTGGGACGTAAAGCGTGCGCGCAGCCTCCAAAACGTAAAACAGGAACGTCCTACAGAAGCGTGGGATATTATTTATCTTTCATCTTTGACACCTCATAATAACCTCATATATCATGCAATCGCACGTTACAAATCGGACCCGTTCCGCGTTAGCAATAATGTTGCAGCAACAACCAGGCCGATGGCCAAACTTTTCGGAGTCTTGTTTACTGGGAACGATTACTAAAATAATTCGCCACCTATTTATTATTCATACTTACGTCTTATTATTTTTATGTCACTACAGCGTATAATATCAAAGTAAATCATGTTTTTA
This sequence comes from Zhengitettix transpicula, assembly GCA_037074705.1. Lineage (NCBI taxonomy): Eukaryota > Metazoa > Arthropoda > Insecta > Orthoptera > Tetrigidae > Zhengitettix > Zhengitettix transpicula. The sequence continues at coordinate 120,344,964 of CM073591.1, read as the reverse complement.
TTTTCACTAATCACGGTTACACACGAAGTGATTATTACATTCAGTGACTCCCATCGATAAACTCAGTGTGAATAAAAGTAAATCTAACACACCATTGCCCCATTTTGGTTTATTATGTTTTGTGCAATCTTCAGATTACACGTTATAGGCCACATTTAAAATATCTTAGAATGAAAAAATTTACGTCTGATTTAAAATAATGAATAAGAAAAATAGCCAAATCAGACAAAAAAGGGAACATAAATACCACAAAACGTTTCTGGGATCCTTGATTCTTTCGTCAGGTGTTAAGAAGAGCCTAGAGAAACACAACTGCACTGGTCAGTTGACAACACTCAAAAGTTTTAATGGAAGAACCAAAGGGTTAGCTAACAATAAGGGAGCAACGACAATGGGAAAACAGAAGGTTTTGTTGTCAAGTGACCAGTGCAGTTGTGTTTCTCTAGGCTCTTCTTAGCACCTGACGAAAATTACAAGGATCCCAGAAACGTTGTGTGGTATTTATATTACTTTTTTGCCTGTATTGGCTGTCTTTCTTATTCATTAAAATATCTTAGTATATTTCTAGTAAATAACCAAGGAAAAACTTGAAGAAATACTTTTCGTTCGTATTCTATTTGCAAACTGTTTGTAAAAGGTCATTAAATATTCAGAAGCGGCACAACATGTTCTAATACAACATTATTTAATAAAAATTTCTGGAAAAATATAACTTTCTGTAACTTAATTCATCTTCTCTTCCTGTTAATTATATTTTTACTATAAAACTTCTCTTTAGAATTTATTGAGTAAAATGGCCTTTATCGATAAATTTGGCTTTAAAAATTGATTAATAATATTTTGTCTTACAATTTACCTTTTCAATCTTTCCGTGCAAATATATTTGTTATTTTTTTATTGGAAACTTATAATACATTTGACAATCTTGAACCTGCGTCAAAAGATAAAACGTATCAAACTCTAAAATTGGATATATAGGAATGGAAAAAGCAAAAATATTATTTTTATTTCGTACGGAAGTATTAGTACAAAAGCCACACTTTAAACTTTAGTGATTTCTTTATCATTTCAATCAAAAATTAAGGCATTAGCACAACATTTCAGGAGCTTTCAGTTAACAAGGGTCATATTTATCTGCATGAACTTAAAAATTTTATAGATCAATAAACATAATGTATTGTTCCATTATCAATACTTAGTAAGAGAAAGTCAGATTGATAGTGATGTGTACGTACCACCATCATCATGCTCCTGTGTTTTTACTAGACACTTCCTTTTTACACAGAACCACGAGTCTGCAGATGTAATTCATCCAGAGTATAAATTAATTACCGTCTCGTATTCATTTTTATTAATTTTTACCTTTTGAATTGCATACATTGTACAGGACAAGTTTATATATATAAATATATATACATATATTGCTGTAGCCCCATATTATTAACATGTTTCATACTATTTTAATACTCATTGCTGTAACCCCATAATATATTATTATCCGTACGACATATAGGTATCTTGATCCAAGAATGCAAATTACTTCATTTTTATCGCAATTTAACCTTCATGTTGCAAAATTATTTCCCAAGCTGATTTTTTGGGTTCACAGAAATCCTAATTTCGAAGATCCCATGGACATACAAAATATTGTTTTATATAAACATGGCCTTTATATTCCGCGTCTACCTGTAACATATCATCATATTCAAAATCTTACACTTATCAGCCTGCAACAATGTTTCTTCTAGTATTTTACTTTTATATCATTTTTATTCAGTAAGTCTGTGAAATAATTTTACATCCCTATTTACTGATTCACCCCTTTCAAATTCTCCTTTTTACGTTATAGACCTCCACTTCAAAACTTAATTCTCTTATTTTTCCGTATTTTGGGAATGGCCTGCATATGATACAATTTTTTCTGGAGTATATTATAAACCTTCCTTTTTTATAATCCCATAATAATTCCAATCCCTTAAGCTCATAGAGCTGTTTATTGAATTTTGTGTTACATTAATTTTGTTTTCTAATGGGGTGCAGGATTTTAAATTTAACATTATGTTGTACATCCCTCTTTTATTATATCATACGGTCTAAAAACTATACTGATTCCTAATAATCACTGTGTCTAAAAAATTTATTTTATTTCTATAACTCCGTATTACACCCTTGAGTGTATTCCACGTAGTGCCATTTCCATAGCTTCAATATGATATGTGGTACGAAATGAACACTATCCTAACAGTTTCAATAACTATTTACTGAAAATATTTCTTTATAAAATTATTTCTTATATCACATTTTGAATTTTTCCTTTCTACCTTGTCGGTGTTATTAACGGGTATTGGAGAAAGTTTCCATCAGGGAATGCACTCAATGGAAAACCGTTACTAAAGTAAATGGAACAAACTAATGTTAGCCGACTACACTCGTGAAAGATGTTCCAGAAATTTCACAAGACGTACTGTAGGAAATACGTAAAATCTATTTTACCGTATTTAACTAAAACTTTCAAATTTTAGAAATTTTGCTTGCTGTAATTCTCTGTTGACCAATACAGTAATTTTAGGAATTTACAAATGAAAAATATTTTCGGTTATAATATCCTTTGTTAGGGATTTTACGTAATACGAACAACGTTGTTACAAATGTTATTATATAATCACGAACGGCCGGGGTGGTACTGTTCAATGTTCGTAAGCAAAAAACTGGAAACCGCAATCCAAGTAATTTTGTCATGTTTTTTTTTGCCAAATCTATTCTCTGAGAAATTATTACGTTCTGGTCGGGTGTAAAGCGAGGAATTTTTTTTTAGTAATTACGTTACAATAGTATTAATCCTTCCTTTCCTATTCGTCAGACGTCATGATTACACTGATTGGTGCATCGATTCCAACCTATTTCTGCAGCTTTTCACAGCAAATTAAGGTCACGGCACTTCATATTTTCTTCCCATGAACATAATACCCAACGAACGGATCATATAATGCAAGGATACAATACACTGGAAAAATAGTAACGACCCCGACAACTTTCGAATTATTGTAGCTTCACTAATATGCAACGTACTATGACTAATGCTATTATAGAAGACGTATAAAATTCTAAAATACAAGGACCAACGATTCATGCAGAAGCAACGCGTATACATTGTAGGGCATTTCGTACCAATAACATATGTTATTTCTTCAATATTCGGCCAGGTTGTGGTAAACTGGTTTCTAACATATCAGACTTTCACGAGCAACGGAATTAATATCCTTGTAAGTGTACATAATATCTGCTAAATTTGCGAATGAACCAACACGATTTTTTGCCTTATATATGAGATTTCTTCAACCGATACTTCCAGTTGTGGTTATCCTGTTCCCGGCAATTTGTTTCGGGTTATAAGCTGTTTCTGCAGGATTTACTCAAAATAATCATGGCTAAGAATTTGTTAGGCAAGAAGCCTCCTAATTTCCGACTCCCGACACGTACTGGCTTTTCATTACGATCCTGCTCGGAGTTGGTATTCCCGTAGTGATGCCATAATTAATTAGCAATCATCATCCGGCTTTTGGCAAAATGGTGTTTGGATAACGAGAACTTTCGGCGCAGCAGATGGTGTGATGCTTTATTGTAACACATTGCTTTATTATTTTTGCTTTTTAATTAAAAAGGCGAAGCTGAGTTATTACCTCGCTGATGTCATAATTAATATCATAGACCAATTAACATTAGAAAATATGAGCAATTATTGCGAGCTGTAATTAACATATAAGAATAAATTAGCGCAAACTCAAACAAGTCAGCTGATCTAGATATCTGCATATGATAATTGTTTTGTTTGGAATAATTGGTGTTCAAAGTCGGTAACGGTCGCTTCTTGTAACGAGTTGAACTATTCGAAGACATTAATTAAGTAAAATAACTGGTGCAAAAATAAATCTCTTCATAAAATTAATTAAACCTACCTTCGCCATGAATACTGGGAAATAACACGTCTTATTATGAAGTGGCTTGGCTGCAATATAAACGAACAAATCTTTGTCAACGTGATGATATATTACACGTGTAAAAGGTGCTAAACAAAGCCACTTAGCGTTCTGTAAAGCCATTTATTCAAGGATGATGTTTAAAATGCAATAAATTCTAATAAATAGTTAATTGAAGGTATTTATAGCATCATAAAATATTGATCGTCGACCTTCGACGAAGTCTCATTACTGTCACAGTTACATCTAAAAAAACTACTATTAACGCAAAAGGATTAATTTTATTCGAATATTTTTCACATATTCAACATTAATATATTTCAATAATCTATAAAGTATTCTTTTTTCATATATAAGTAAAATAAACAACGGTTAAATTTATAGTTTTATGTATTAAGATGTACAATTTCACAAATGATAATCAATATTGTAAAATGATCTCACCGTTAAGTAACTCAACATTATTTATGAAAACATGGTAATGCAGTTCGATTTTCATTAACAGAAATATAAAAGCTAGTAATGTGATATACTGTTCTGTGACTACTTAACCCAGTACTGCTAAATGACATATATATATATATATATATATATAAAACTTTCACTTTAAATAAAGTAAAATAATAGTGTAATATACAAAACTCATTTTGTATATGGAATTAATTTCTATTTTATTTGTTGTAAGATCTTTGCGCCTCTTTTATGATGACTGAATCGTTCGTTTAACGTTTCTTTGCTTTAAATTATTGTCAATTAATGACTATTATGGCTATTAGCCATATGGGTTATTTAATATACATAATCGTTATGAGAAAGAATTATGGTATTAATACGAGTTGTATTATTTGTGTCCCATAATTTTCCTTGATGTTCTATGGCTACGATTCTTTGTCTTCAAAATATAATTTATTTAACAATTCGAAAATAATTCGCCCTCTAAGACGTCTCATATATAGTTATATTTTTATTGGACGGAATCTTTAACACTATACATGTATTCAATTATGCTTTATGCCTCGTAAAAATGTGATGAATATCCATCTTCTTAATGCCGGCTGTTTAGACATCTGAATGGTTGTCAAATATACACACATCCATTCCTATTAATTTTAATAGCCTCATTATTTATTATATTCAGGAAGAGGGGCACATGTAATGGGGAAAAAGCACGGTTAAAGTGTTTTAATGGACACGGTTGAAACAAATGGCAGAGGAGTCCAATAGTGCGTGGCATTACAGAGGCTTTACGTCTTAATTATAAATTGTAATCTCGACGAACTTAGAAAGTCCTTAATATTCGCCGATGCATTGTATGCAGATTGCAAGGCGAGTTCATAATCTCCTCTGTGACAAAAGTGCCACGAAGCCTTGTAACCTTTTTTTGTATGACGCTGCGTTATGAGGTTTCTATTTGCCTGAGTTCTCAGCAAGTGGGCTATCCTGTTTCCGTCAGCAGATTAAATTGATTGACGGAGTCAGAATTGACTACACGAGTGGAAAGCTGTGATAACAACGTTTAATACTGTTTTCGACTTATATCTGTGAATAAATAAAAGTGCGTTTAGTAACTATCTCTAAAACCATAGATATTCGATTATTTAGGAACATATTATATATTATTTTATAAAACACATTCATGAAATCCTTTGCAAGTTCTGTGTTGCCATAATTATATTTATATTATATAATAGAATTTAGCTTCAATTCAGTATTTTACAGCACTTATGTCTGTGAATACAAAGATAATAAAAATAATTGCATTGCTTTAATCCGGACATTAAAGTCGCAAATAATATTCATTATGAATATCGTTAAGAGTTTCTATATAGTCCAGGCAGTATTTACGTACTAAAATACATACTTTTAAAGTCGATTTTTTTTCTCTAAATTTAATTGTTTCTGAAGGATGCTCATAGAGTTTCATATTCTTTTTTTTAAAATTTATCATATGCAGGGTAAGTATTTTTTATCTTTACCGTTTAATTTATTGAATTACGCTGTACGAGCTCAAAGGTTGAAATAAAATGTAAATTTTTATTTCAACCCATTGTTCTTACCGCTATCTGGATTATACCAAAGAGGATTAATGCCACCAAAATTGTGGTTAGTACTATTCTCTTGTCTCAGTACTTTCAAATATAATATACGCGTTTATGTAGTACAATGTTGAAGGGTCGTAATAATAATGTGACAGTTGCATTATGCATAAAAAGCAGCACAAACCGCTCGTGTCTGACGTGTTTTAATGAACTCGTTTCAGCTCAGTTGCTTGTTTTAAACCGCAAGAAATATGAAAAGTCGATTAACTAATCGGATTAAATCAATTATGCTAACTGGCTGTAAGATTATTTGGCCAACTTGCTGATGTGAATAGAGGCGGGGAATTAATTAAATGGGACAGAATTGCCTCTATCATACCGAAGCTATGTATAAACTTCACACGCTTCGTGTTCCAACCCACAGCTAATCTACGTAATGCTTGTGATTCAATTATTATGGGGAAGAATAAAGCTACGAAACATTTGCATTCCATTCGCAGTCTCGGAACTCGCATTACTTCCTTCCCTTCAGCCACGTCCGCGTCGACCTCCACAATTCTCCGAATCTCAACCCCTCCGCGTGCCACCTTGACTAAATAATCACGCGAAAAGGTTATTGCGAATATTCAATAGCCACAGGAGATGTCTCATTTACTATTCCATTCATGGGTTTTTTCCATCACTATTTTCATTTTTTTTGTTATTCTTTACTTTCCTTGTCCTTTCCCACTTCTAATTAATGCTCTAATTATGTCTTCACATATTATAAAAATAATAGTTTTTCTCGAGTTTAATTACATATTACTCTTCTTTCTCCGTGACAAGCGTGATTCAGAGATGTCAGACTCTTTCAGCTACAATTTGATGATATTTAGTTAACTGGTACATTACCGTTTTCCTTTATTCCGTCCTCTCCGTTTTTGAACTAAGGTTCCCAGAAGCCGAGGCACCTCGGTCTGTTCTGAGAGGTGTATGTTCCGGGGTCACAGACCTTGGGCATACGGTAAGAGTTGTCCGCTATTCCCATTGGAATAGTCGGCTAGCTGCCTCCTAAAATGGTCGAGGCACGGAGAAGGAAATGCTGCGTCCCCACAGCAAACTCCTCTCCCGCTATCAGAAGGGCGTGGGACAAGTACCAAATGCCCGACCTACCTGATGCAGGTTTTTCTTGGGTTTTCCCTGCATTTCTTTAGGCGAATGATGGGTAGGATCCTTAAACTATAGCCTGGGGGCTCTAGTTAACCCTTGGCTACCTTCCTCTATCCTTCCGCATCCCCCCGTTCAAATCCCTTCCTATGCTATTAAAGGGGAGTTGCCCAACGTGGATTACCCTCATGTAGCCTGTTGCCCTAAAAAAAAATTCCTTTATTCCTTCCTTTGACTGTACTAACAACATCCATGGATGCTTAATCTTCAATTATGATGTACGTGAAGCATATCTTTTGATTGTATGCATAATATTGTAACAGTCCAAATATTATTTATTTATAATACGCATTTCATCAGTTTTGATTATTTGCTTTGGTTATAAAGTGCCTTTTGACAGTCAGTAATTCTACCCTGCAATTCTTGTACCTTTCATAATTTCAAATATCGCCATGAGTATTCCATTCGTATGATATAAAATAATATTTTATATATTTTTAAAACAATAATATAGATAGTTCCAAATAAAATTTATACATCCAAATATTATTTATTACTTTACTTTTGTAGTTTCGTCATGGGTTATAACTCTTTTTTTATCAGAAAGTCTGATCTTACCCTATGGTAAAAAATCAGTTATAATTTATATTTAGTCCAGGACAGAACTGTGGTTACTATATCATTTTGTACTTTCCTGTCTCATATAGTTCAACCAGCTTACGCGACCTCCATCTCTCATGTTTGTCTTCATATCAGTTTTTACTTCAACAGTTTACAACTAAAAGTTTTTTAGCGTTTCCGGTGGTTCTTAATATGGAAGAAATTATACTTTGGCTTTTTTACGGTAATATGAAAGTTGTAGATCCGCCAGTTATTTCAGCCACTCAGGCCAAATTCACCGCTACTCTATAGAATATTTAAATCAAAAAATCTCCAAAATTTAAAAAAATCTTAAATTTTCCCTCCCCCTAAAAAGTGTTGTCCGAAGCGGTTTGCCCCCGTCGACCCCGCCACGCTACACCACTGAGATTCGCCTTCCAATAAATACATTTAAAATATATCGGTCCCAAATAAAACTGAATTTTGAGCGGCCTGTGAGACCATGCACTGATAGTTTCTCTTATAATTTATTAATTTATCCTATTCCATTTCCTCTGTGCTTCTCTTTAGCTTTCACTAGTTTCTTCCCGTCTCTTTCTTTGAACAGCTAACCGAATTATTTCTCTTTCGTGATCACTTTCTTCATTGTTTCAAATTTCTTGTATTCATTCTTGTTCTCTCTTAGATCGCGGCAATGTTAATCATTTTGTTTTTCATTTCAATTTACTATTAAACACCCGAGTTTAACTCAACTTAATAAATGTGAATTTCATGTCACGATCTAATTAGCACAATTAAACGCCATATAACTATTATTATAATTATTCGTAAACTAAACTAAATGAATAGTTATATCAATGAAGAGTTTAAAGCGTAGGCCTACTTTCACAATACAGCTCGAACTGAAACCAAAATGGTGGAAATAATATACACGAGATCAGTGTGCTAGCGGTGCAATTAAGTGTGAATAGTTCACGACTCTGTTACGTAGTACGAGAACATAATTTTTTTCACTAAATTCTTCGATATTTTTTAACGTTTCAATATGTAAACTCACGGAATTTTCTTATTGAAGTAATTAAACTCTATTATTTCGTCTTCATCTCCTTGGCATATATAATAACATTAATGGTCCCGTCGCTTTTTCAAATTATTATTTATTAATTGTCTAACGTATCTGGACTAATCAATTAAATATATTTTAAAATAAAATGTATAATCTTTTCTTTGAAATATAATTTCAGAATTACTGTTTCAAGTTAATAATTTGTCCATCTGACATAGAACGAATCTCAGTTTATTATTTTTAAGAGCCAAATTAAGAGTAGGCCTACTGTTCCAACAAAAGACAAAGATAATACTGCAGGGAAGGCAGTGAAGTTTATGAATCTAGAAAAAGAAACTATTTGGGTGGGAATCAATGAAAAAACAAAACTTTTTTTTTACAGTAACAGGCTACATGAGGGTTATCCACGTGGTGGCAACTCCCCTTTAATAGCATAGGATTGGAATTGAAAGAGGGGATGCTGAGGGGAGACGAAGGTTGCCAAGGGTTCTTTAGGGCCCCCTGGCTGTAGTTTACGGATCTTACCCGGCATTTGCCTAAAAGCGATGCGGGACAAACCAAAGAAAACCTGCATCAGGTAGGTCACACGCCTTTCCGATGGCGTATTTTCTTTCTATTTAAATATACTCGGAAGCAATCCATAGAAAGAGAGAGGACCATTTTCTGGGTTGTTGATTCCGAATTTAAAATGAAAGTTTTTTTTCTCTCATCAGTATATACCGATTAGCTTCATTATTGCTTTCCAATTTTCTCTGTTCTAGTTTTGTCCACAGTATTTGTTATACTTGATCCATATACAGTTAGCTCGACTAAATTATCTATCACAGATTGATAACTAGTCGTTTTGTTAGTATTACCAGACCTTTCTGGTTCGTTACTGGATCAGAATATTTAACCGTCAACGTTCTTCAACCGCATAACAATTCAAAATGTTCTATTTTTGAAAGTTTCTGTTTTGACGAGGAAATTTTATTTGTAAGTACCAAATACCCCTTAATTAATTATTTAGTTTATTTTCAATTCAATGTCTCCAATAATAATAAAAATAGCTAAATACAGACTTATAAGTGATAATGTAAGTACCATACAACGTTTCTGGGATCCTTTTCTGTATTTGGCTATCTTTCTTATTAACCATTTTCTATCAGAAGTAGATTTTTTCATTAAATGTCACCAATTTTACTTGAGTCTATTATAATTATAATTTACAATCTAAAGCAAAAACTCATTTTCTGTGATGGTCGTTTCGTATGGCGTGATTTGACATAAATGGCATTTATTTGCCAATTTTTTTGACTGTTATAAACGTCAAAAAATCTCATTTGCTTCGCAGAGACCAAACCTGGCGTCTGCGTGCGCTGGTCAGATTCCAAGTCTGCGTCTCCAAAGTAGTCTCGACGTTTTTTGCATTTCCTTTCTGTCCGTGAGTCCGTCATATATCTTCTCAAGACCCTAGCTCCTAATATAACACCTAACTTCAACGATGCTACCTTATAATAATTCGAACCCAGGAACGACAGTTATTTTCTGTCGCAGACGACAACAATGCGCTTCTCATCAGTAAATATCCATTATGTATGGGGAACTCACTGCTGTTAATTGCATCTTGATCAATTTTCTAACCCTCCAGGAATTTAAAATTATGCTTCATTACATATTTAATTACCTTCAGGCTTTTCAATAGTCATGTTCAACAAATTTAGTCCAAAGTTTATAGGTACAAGATAAATATATTTTGAGTGGTTTTATTAATACATTTCATAATCTATCGATTAAAAATATCATAAGGAATACAATGTTTATATTATATTAAAATGCGAAAGTTACAACTATTCTTGGATCTCTATTTTTGAGTATATTTTCAAAATCAAGGCACCCCACCTGTTTCTAAAATACATAGATGTGTACAAATGTTAACAGGCTATAGAAACAAGATTTACCAGAATTCTTATATTCACAAATGTCTGATCCATTATAATATTTTATCGGATATCAGTGTAGGAATGCAGAAAAGCAGGATCGCCGTAAATGGCAATTAAACGCTCGCCGAGAAATTCATTTTGATTTGCGAACACGGCGAGAATTTAAAGTGAGCAATTGGTGTGAGGTTGTCCGGCATATAAATGCGGAGGAGTATCTGCAGTAGGCATCGCTATAAAATGTCTGAGTTTCGCGTGGCTCGTGGTAACGGGAAGAGGCGTGCACGACAGCAGGCCCGAGGTCAGGAGGGAGCATCTGCCGGACGTGGGAACCTCTCAGCCGCTCAGACGCTCGAGTCCCGCACACACAGACCAGAAAATCGACGCAAAAAATTCTCAATGAAGACGATTTCAATACTTTATGAGGTCACAGTTCAGCGAAGCGATTTGTAGAAGATAACATTCTTCCATCAGCGGACTCTTACACTTGTCTGTCGGGGAGGGATTACAAGTTTTTCACGTGAAATTTCTTTGTAATTATCACTGTTTTGTCACTATCCTTTTTTTATTTGATTCATTTTAGTCCATCAGTCCGCGTATGAAATAGGACACGTCAATACATAAAATTACAATATAAGAAATGAATTCTACAATTATAAAAAATTAGAAATTTACATAAAAATACTAAAATTCGGGAAGTCAAATTTCCCTGTCCAACATAAGTACAATAATATGAATAATAACAAAAATAATAATTCTTTAACTATCCTTAGGGTATAATATAATATAATATTTACAGTTATAATAAAAATATTAAGTATGTACTAGTAAGTAATTAATGATTCGAGAATGAGCTGTCATGAAATATAGAGTCTACACATCACACAAAAATAAACAAAACTTGACACACGCACACTAGGAGAAAACACAAACGGCGGAAAAGTCACTTCACGACGAGAAATCTGCAAACTCCAGGCCGTACGTGAAACAAACAAACAAAAGAGCACAAAAGATCAAAAGAGAATAAGCAAGTTGTGGATTAAGCGTTTTTGTTAGCAACACATTGAACATTTTTGCAGTTTTTTAAAAAAATTAATTAATATGGGAACGATCACACATGTCCCTACCTGTGGAAAAAATTACGAATCTAAAAATTTTTTTAACATTTGACAGAAAAACATAAAAACGCCTGTAACTCCTAAACCGGACGAGATACAAGGTTAAAAGTAGCCCATTCGGGTTCACACAGGTCCCTAACTGCGTAAAAAATAAGTAAAATTTAAAAAATTTTAACATTTGAGAAAGATACATAAAAACGCCTGTAACTTCTAAACCGTAAGAGATACAGCGTTAAAAATAGCAGACTCTTTAAAAACGGCTTACAACTGGATTTTTTATTATTAACAAACTTTAAAATTTCGTGAATAAACACGCTGGAAAGAGTTAATTCGCAGACTCTTTAAAAACGGCTTACAACTGGATTTTTTATTATTAACAAACTTTTAAAATTTCGTGAATAAACACGCTGGAAAGAGTTAATTCGCAGACTCTTTAAAAACGGCTTACAACTGGATTTTTTATTATTAACAAACTTTAAAATTTCGTGAATAAACACGCTGGAAAGAGTTAATTCGCAGACTCTTTAGAAACGGCTTACAACGGGATTTTTTACTAACAAACTTTAAAATTTCGTGAATAAACACGCTGGAAAGAGTTAATTCGGAGAATCTTTAAAAACGGCTTACAACTGGATTTTTTTCCGTATTTGAAAATGTTCTAATGGCACGCTTTTGCAACTTGAATATTTCAATGCTTCTGTAGCATTTGCAATTCGATAACACACGAGGAAATGATAATACGTTAAGTACACCATTTTCGTAGTGCAGATGTTAACATGGTGCAGTAAGGTTCTGAGACAGTAACAAGCCGAACTGAGGCGGCTTCAATAGAAACAATAACTTCATTAAGATTGATCACGCTTCAATACACTGTTTCCATGTCTACTCAATCTCCAAAATGTTACAATAACGTTATCAGTTTCATAGTTAATTGGGTAATCAAAGACTTCTGAGCACTAACATACTTTGGCCCTACCCACGGATTGACTATTTGTAGCTACTGATGTCTAGATATGGAGTTCTTCATGAGCTAATCGATAATAGACAAGTATTATCAAGTAAAATCAATAAGGATTTCCTATTTGGGATGATTGTCTTCAAATTATTCGTAACTGTATACACTTAAATTGAACACGATTTCTTGTGCGACAAACATCGAAACGAAAGCTTTACACACACAAAGTTATTGAATTCACTGCTTTAACAGTTTCCAGATAACAGTTCTTGAGTAATAACGGACGTAGGTGGTCCATACACGTTATATTTTACGTACTACAAATATAAAAAGAACGCAAAAAAAAATTCTTTTTCACGCCATTTCCAATCAATTATCCTGAATTCACTCATTCAGGTAATGTCGTACCTCGAAGTGAAGGTGAGGTTGCGAGAAAATAAAACCTTCCGATGTTCTTCGAATTGCGGAAACTAACAGTTTCATAACGCGTCCAAATAAAAAATTTCCAGTTCCAGATTGCTCCGCAAAAGAGAAAGGTCCATAAACTTATAGACATAACGGTAAAGACATTCAGCTTCGGTGAGTTGCTTTCATGTTCGATGGCCACTCCCCCTAATTCTGACACGGTAGGGATGAACTTTTGCCGAGATGAAACGTTGATTTATCAGAAAAAAATTAAACGTCTAGAAAATCTGTAATCTTCCAGTCATACATAAATTCCGGGCAAAATTGTAACCGTCGGTCATGATCGCCAGGAAGCATAGACGGAAGAAACCATAATTTATACGGCTTCAAATGCAGACTTAATTTAATAACACGCCACACTGTTGTTTGCGGAATTACAAGTTCACCATTTGCTTATTTTATTAGTCTCCCAGGACTCCAGAAACTGATAATCATTTTCATCTGACGTGTAAGAACGACCAGTGCGTCTCCCTATGCATGTGCAGCCATCTTTTATGCCACTCGTAGAACAGTCTATGACGTGATACTTCTTTATTAACTTTATGGCGTATTGCTCGCTGCAGTTTAACAATGGATTCACTCTTCGCCATCTTCAGCACTTTAAATGGCTTCTGTTATGACTTCGTCATTTTCGTATAAGCGAAAGCAACAGCGCCATTGTAGGCATTGAATGGAACTAACAGACGAGAAACTTTGAACCATTCTCTATCCAGTGACCATTTTAGCTCGTGATAAACTCAACTTGGAAATCAGATGCTTTTTTTACATTGACATGAGGGTAATCCACGTGGCGGCGGGTCCCTTTTAATAGCATAGGAATGTATTAGAAGGGGGGATGTGGAAGGGAGAGCGAGGTAGCAAAATTTAAGGATCGGCTAGAAGGATTGCAGGGCAAACTCTACAATTGTTCGTCAGGTACATCGGCCTTTAGGTACTTGCCCAACGCCATTCCGATGACTGGAGTTGAGTTTGCTGAGGGAACGCAGCACTGTCTTCTCCATGCCTCATCAGTTTAAGAGGCATCTAGCTGATTTTTTGTTATATGGAGTGTGGGTGGGGTCAGACAGGGAAGAGTATATAGTTAATATAGTTTCGTAGTGTTTTGTGGCTACGTCTTCGGATAAAATTTCATGAAATACAATCAAAAACATGTAGCCATATTTTAGATGTGAAGATAATTGGCCGCAATACAGTGATTGGGTAACTTTTTATTTATTGTCTGTATATGTACGGTATCAATTAAAAACTATTAAACCTGTTGTGGAAAGAGTTCTCCACCCGGGTTCAACTGCGGCTAACACACGAGGTTTCGACGCTAACATCTCTGTCATCTGTTCGCTTGGAAGACGACAGAGCTGTTGATCGTCGAAACGTCGCATGTTTAGTCGAGAGCTCTTTCCACAGTAATTACACATTCGATCTTTTACTAATCCTCTTGTTCATTAGGGCATTTGAAACCCGCTTACAAAAATCTAACTCTCTAGGATTACAATCAATTATAGATAAACATCAGGATTTTTATTCAAAAACGGTCATTGTTCTATGATTTATGTGACTGAAATGGTAAAGGATTCTGAAGCGCCCTGAGTTCTCGTGGCTCATAAATAAATTATGGAAACAGCAATCCAATTTGCTGTGCGACTGCACTTGTATGGAACAACGTCCGATTTGAAATTCCGAGATGTTTCGACAGCGGCTGCTGCGTGTGGTCTTCTCTATCTCTATTCTAAATCAGCGGAAACGTTAGTTTTTTTTTGTATCACGAGCCCATGGCTACCAGTCGCTGTTTCTTCTACAAAGCGCCGCGTTTCAATAGCAGTATCGCCGCCACTTATCAATTGTTATAAATAAGGACTAACGCTCGGCTTACTTGAGCAATCAGCGATAATGGTCGAGGAGTTCCTCCCAGGTTGGCGCAATAGTAGCCTTGCACCCTCGTTACTGACGACTGCTCAAATGGCCTTGCACGGGTGTAATTTAATACAAGCCGCTGAAACCAGCTAGAGAAGAAGCATCCAACTTCTTACTAACATTTTATGAAGAAACGGAATTTCACGCCAGCGAAAATTGTTATGGCAGCAAAGCAGCTTCACTTGGGCGCAGGCCAATTCCAATGGACATTGGACGGCGAATTGCGAGAAATGGGCCCGAAATTGCTACCTAAAGCCGCCCCGACGGTTCCAGCTATGACAAAATTATGATTGCGAGCCACGACACGTGCAAAATTCCGAAGATGGACTTCCCGTGATTACGTGTAGGAGAAATTTATGAGTTGATTATTCCGACGGCTGCCTATAATAGTAATCAAGGACCGTTAAGAATTGGATTCTAAGCACCAAACGTGCCCCATTCCGAGAACATGCGCTCCGTTATCGGCTGAACTTTTTTTCCTGGTCAGAGATCCAGGAAATGTACAGTAATTACTGGAACCTACTTTTGACAAAAAAAAAGTATTTCTTTAATGCCAATTAATTTTCCCCTCACCTGGCCTTATTTTACGTACGTTCAGTGCACTAATAACAAGACTGCGCCAGATTATTTGATTAATATATGTTACACACTTTTAATTTAATTAAAAAAACCGTCTTGAAAGGTTGGAGTAGATGCTCTATCAATGCGTAACTCACAGAGTAAGGTGTGTCCGCGTTCATGTTGAAGGTCTTTCCTTATTTAGATAAAGTATAAGTTTTACAAGTCTATCAGCACCTACAGTCATTAGTACGTGGAAACCAAGAGGAGAGAAACTAGTGATGTCTGGAATAGTAATGTATTACACAATTCTCTTGCGCACTTAAGCAAACGCATGTTTTCAATTAAGAGTAAGCTTGAAACTCAACTCTATATCAGCATCGACTTTCTCGCTTTCGTTTATTTTGCGTAGACGTAGACTCGGGGCCCTGAATAGAAAATGTTAACGCATTTAATGTGGCGTTCAACAAACGTTTATACCTCCGAGGTCGTTGAGTTTGTTCTAGATCTCAATAAAACTGCGTTTGCTACATTTTATAATTCTTACTAAGGAAAGGCCGAAGAATGTAATTTTGCTGAATGCAGGATTTATAATTTAAAATGATTATAATAACATCTCAAACGCAAAATTTCCTTTATTTCATAAATTGTTCAAGCGTACTGTAGCCGCTTCAATGGACTTTAATATCTATATTTCTAACAACGTATTCTTGTTTTGCAAAATTTGAGGTGAATTAAGTGTTTTTGTTACGTCTTCAAAAATACAACATACAACTGAAATTGCCTCCATAGGCTCAACGATTTCTTATTGATGAGTGCGACGATTTCATGTCAGCAAATAAAGAAATTTAGTGAAAATAACGTACTTCATTTTGTTCTCATTGTCTCGAAGCCATAAATTAGATTGGTGAATTAAATAATTTTTTTTTCTTAGGTAACAGGCTACATGAGGGTAATCCACATGGTGGCAATTCCATTTTCTTCAGTAAAATATTTCGTCTCCAACGCGTCGCACGTTGATGTAATTTTTTTATAGCTAGCGTAAGTATACAATTTTAATAGGTTATTGGTGTTTTATTTAATACTCATACAACAGTATGAACAGAATCGCCTCTTTACTAGTCACACTGAGTACAAAATCCAATTTTTTATTTTCTACGGTAGATTATTGATCGTTCCATTAATCGTTGAAATGAATTATACTGGAAAAATTTCGAATGTCGTGCTTTTTAAAATAATCTATTACATAAAGTACTCCATTATTTGTTTGTTACATATACAGTCAATCTTGGAGTTATTACTGAAGGTAATTAAGTAAGAACAATATAAGTTCCGACAGTGCTTTGTCCGCCGTTTGGTGTTTGTGCTACTTAGTGTGTGTTGTTTTCTGAGTTATTTTGTATTGTGCAATCCTACATTTATTGACGTGTGGAAGATAGTTGTTTACATCATTATTTTATTTAGCGAATGATTTCTCTTTCAGAATTTTTCCAAAAAAAAAACTGAAATCTGAAAATATATAACAATATTATAATAATAACGTTGAGAGAATTTTTTGTGTTCCATCATAGTAATTGCAAATTTCTTTTATTATTAATTAAGAGTAAATATTATATGGCATTATTTATTATAATAATAATAACTTCTGTGTTCCGTTTTTTAGTTATGTAATTGTAAACTGCTAAATGTTATGAGGTGTAGTTTCTAATATTAAATGTAATTTCATCTAATGACGTATCCTATTTCTTCAAAAGAGAAATAATGGAATGAATAAGAAATGTGAATTTACATTTGCATTATTTATCGAGGTTGACGTTAATATGAGAAAGCAAGATTAGAGTAAATAATCTTTATCAGTACAAGAAAACAAATTGTAATGCAGAATTTCTAAGTTTATTCTCGTTCAGAACATAACAACATGTTGCATTGGAAATAGGACATCGACATCAAATATCTAGATTTGTCCTATCATGACATAGATATTTTTATATGGAAAAACGTTACCAGCTTAAATATTCCACAATGATAATGATTCAAAATATAAAGTTTTCACTGCAGCGTAAACGAGAGATTTTTTTTTTGGCCTGGATAATTATTAAAATAAAGTACATAACTATAAAATACATAACTCTGTTGTACTTACTAGAAAGCAACATTCGAAGTCTGCTCAGAAACATTATAATTGTGTGCACATGTACAAGTTATTGATCCTGAGAGCTTTGCTTCCCTGTATGAAACACCAGAGTCCGCCTGCTACTACAACTACGCGCTTTCCTTATTCGTGTATCAGTTTCTTTGTACGATGCTACAAAGAAAATTTCAACACATTCTCAGATTAAATAGTGCTATAATTGCCAAGGTAATTAATTTATTGGTTAGTTTTCCTTTGTGGACGGGACTCACACAGAATACAACAGATTTTCTCACAATCTAGTTTTTAAAAGTTGCTCATAATATGATAACTTGCAACGTTGTTCTTCCTTCTACATTCCCACTTTCTGTCCCATCCTATGCTGTATGGAAACTTGCATACGTAGGGTTTAAACGGGAATCAGTAAATAATGACTGTTATTAACTATATACTCTCCCCTCTCTGACCACACCCACACTCTATATAACAACAAAGTCGGCCAGATGCCTCTTAAACTGATGAGGCATGGAGAAGGCAGTGCTGCGTTCCCTCAGCAAACCCCACTGCAGTCATCGGAATGTCGATGGACAAGTACCTAAAGGCAGATGTACCTGATGAACAATTGTAGTTTGGCTACCTCGCTCTCCCTTCCGCATCTCCCCTTCCTAATCCCTTTGCTATTCAAAGGAACCCGCCTTCACGAGATTTACCCTCATGTCAATGTAAAAAAAGGATCTGTCACCATGTCAAGCTTCTCACGAGCTAGAAAAATAATGACTGTTCTTGTATGGAAGAGACCTGCCCTATTATGTACCGAGGAAATGATGACGTCATAACTCAAACGTCATAACTCAAACGTCATAACTCAAACGTCGATAATCAAAGTTTTCATCAAGCCATTTCCAGCACTGTTCATCTCAGTGACACCGAAAACGATGGATTCTCACCCCCTCCCCCTCCCCTTTCACCACTCGGCCGCTGGTGAGGTCTGGAGGCTGAACGAGAACTTAAACGGCGTGGTGAATGTTTTAATTGAACTCCGCGGTCCGCACAACCGGTGATTCGTTACCACTCTAGTACGTTTTAGCATTATTTTTAAAGGTCACCCCTTAAATGCAGGTGCTAGAGATATCTTACCCCCACTGTGTTCTCCTTAAATTGTAGGTGAAACGTGTTCCGAATTTATTTGAATTTTCTCCACGCGTTTAAGAGTGTCTGCGGACCATACATGCAGACACATAAACATAGGATTATATTTATTAGATAGCTAATTCCTCCACATTTGATTTCCGAATTATATAATTTATGACAATTATTAAGTCATTTAAAAAAGGTAAAGCAATCAGATTGTAGTGAATATTTTAGGCGATAAAAATCGGGGTAACTGATAGTCACTTTTATTTTTTAACATTTCCTATGGAGGGGGTAAGGGCAGTGTAATTTGAGGAATTTTTGTCATTATCTGTACTATGAAATGAAGATAGCTGTGGCCGTACATAGGCAGCATACGGCACAGAATATGTTTTTTCCCTGTTGCGAGAACGACCTTGAATTTAAACGTCATTGGCCACTGACCTCTTCAGCATTTGTAAGGTATGAAATTCGCAAGAAAAATAGATAAAACGGATATAGGCGATGTTTACAGATAGTAAGTAAACGAGAAGGTGGTTAAACTTAGCGAGGTACAGTTAGAACATGCTGAAACGAGGTAAGATAGCGAACAGTTAGTACGTTTGTATGTAAGTGAGAGAAGTAGAAAGTTTTCTGAAGCCAAATTTCGTGTTCATGCCTTTTAGCTCCACTGGGGAAAAGGAGCTTCAACGGTACAGTCAAACTAACACCATAATAGTTCCAGGAACAGTGAACAGAGTATCTTCGACCCAGTAAAGTTAAACACTCCAATGTTTTTATCTTTATATTTAATATTCGATATACTAATCTTTTATCACAAAGTCCAAATAAGTTTGCTTGCAGGAATCTCTGAATTCCTTTTCGATTGGGTTAGGCAGCACTTCGCACTCAATCTTTTTTTTTTAGTACAACAGGCTACATGAGGGTAATCCACGTTGGGCAACTCCCCTTTAATAGCATGGATGGGATTTGAAAGGGGGGATGCGGAAGGGTAGAGGAAGGTAGCGAAGGGTTAACTAGGGTCCCCGGGCTATATTTTAAGGATCCTACCCGGCATTCGCCTAAAGAAATGCAGCGAAAACCCTAGAAAAACCTGCATCTGGTAGGTCGGGCATTGGGTACTTGTCCCACGCGCATCCGATAGCGGGAGAGGAGTTTGCTGTGGAGACGCAGCATTACCTTCTCCGTGCCTCGACCAGTTTAGGAGGCCGTTGGCCGACTATTCCAATGGGAATAGCGGACAACTCTTACCGTATGCCCAAGGTCTGTGACCCCGGAACATACACCTCTCAGAACAGGCCGAGGTGCCTCGGCTTGTGGGAACCTTCGTTCAAAAACGGAGAGGAAAAGGCATCCCTAAATGTAGCCCCTTCGTATCTCTCCTACAATGTTTTGCCTGCGAGAGAACATCCCTCGCAGGTATTGCCTACGAGAGAAGATCTCTCGTAGATTTTTTGTTCTTCGCACTGAACCTGTGCTGCACGAAATATCACAGATACGTAACGGAATTCACATACACATAATTCCAAAACACGATAATAGAAACCAATGTATTTTAGTATAAACAATTTCTTTATAAATAATTTATATTTACTCTCGCAAGAAAATATAAATTGTCCGTCATTTGACACAATTCTGAAACAAATGACTCAGATATTATTCAGTTATTAAACAACTGGTTTCACACGCAGGTCAAACTCCGGTCTGTAATAAAATTTTCTAAAATAGGTATTTGGTTTCCGTCGAAATAAAACTAGGACATTTTTCTATTCCTTTGAAACATCTAAATGGTAATAGCACTATTTTTTTTTAAAATGCGTAATTCTCATTTTCAGTAATCTTGTTTCCACGTTACATTCACTAAAATATTGCAAATATTTAAGATTCTATTGTTTTTCCGGATGATTTTATTGCAAATTCTGACGAACATGAACTTTTTGAGACACAAATCAGTTTTTTTTATTTCCTTTTGAAAATTCTTACAATGTGTTGGTATTGTCTTTATCCCGTAAAAGTAATTTTATTCTTCGTCACTTAATGACGGAGACATTCGTAGTAACCTTTTCATTTTCTTAGATGTTTATTTTAATAATCGTGATATCATTGAATCAATCAACTTTAATTTTCAAGTTTCACAGAAACTTTCGGACAAACGTCATTATCAACTGAAAGACAATTTGAACCACTACATAATTATTTGAACAAAAATAATTTTAAAAAAAATAATTAAGCAAAGTCATACAGTTATAATTTTCTTGTTCCAAAGAAGTGAGACATTGATCAAGAAATAATAAAAATCATTATATAATAAAATCAAATAAATTTGAATACGGATAAATCTTGTTATACACTCTGAATAAACTCCACGTCCAAAAATATAAATCAATTTCTTATCGGGTTTCTATTTGTTGTCAAGTGTGATATAGTTGATTAATAAGCTATTAACAGTTATAGTCCTGAAATGGAACATGACCATACTCGGTTAAGGTTACTCTCTTTTCTTCAGGAAGTAGACGCCAAAGTCATTTGAAACTAGCAAATGTGTTTATAAATCGTAATCTATAAATGTGTGTGTTGAGGTGTTCAATATGGAGATATGATGACTGTGCGGGATCCCACATTCGTTGCCAAGGCTAGAGGCGCCTTGAAGAGAATTACTTCATCATTGCCTTTCTACTTCTAAGCTTTGAGTAAGCAGCTGATTATAATTCCATCATAGGATATCATTATCAGATAATTTATTTCCTTTTATACATGGTTATTATTTCCTAATATATTCCTTAAGAGAGACTTAATGTCGTAAGCATTTAATTTAACTTTTGTAAAAATAATTTGCGCGAAATTGAATTAAAATTTGACTACATTCGGTAAAATTTCTATAGCAAATAACACTAAACCCACTCTCGGCCAATTAACTTCCGTTTCACCTATTCATATTTAGAAAACATTTTTGTAACGTTTTACTCTGGACACTACAGGAGAAATTATGTGAAACCTAAAAACTAATTCACTATTCGGAATGAAGTAAGAATCACATAAGTACTATCTTAAAATAAGGTTAATTCTCTCTCTCTCTCTCTCTCTCTCTCTCTCTATATATATATATATATATATATATATATATATATATATATATATATATATATCGTAAATATGTTCAGAAAATGCGAAGAAATACAGAAAGAGAGTAAAGTTTGATGCGCATGTAATAGTTTTATTTAAGAAGATTAAAGATATTTATTGGATTTATGGCCCTGGAAGAAATCTTGAAGTTAACTGAATTTAATTTTTTTATGTAATGATATGATCATTAAATATAACTTGTAGGAATTCCGATTGACTTTAATTTAGAGAAAAGTGATAAAAAGAGGAAGATTCTCTCATTAGTAATTGTTATCACCACTACCGTTCGGCACATAACCTGCGGAAATTATTTACAAAAAAAAGGGATTCTTCCCAGGAGTCGAATAACATGCTTTTGTTGTTCCTTTAAATAGGTATTGAACTGAAAACACTTATGGTATTCTAAAAATTGTAGCTTTACAATATATGTTAGCTGTATATGTTTTATTAATCATGTTAAAGGTCATCAGTTATTCATGAGACTCGATTAATTTCGAAAACAATAAGAAATTATTAAAGTTTTTCCTTCACGTCGGGTCCAATCCTTGACCCAAGCTGCTTCTACCTATCCCATCCATTGGCTATTAATTAATAGACGCTTTAGTGTTTTCTGAACATAAACTTATCGACAGCTGCGAAGCTGAGTGACAAGGCGACGGACAGGCGGGCGTGTCCCTGTCATGACGTCATAGTCTCGGCTTGCATGACGTCATCGCCATTCACCGTAAGACGACACAAAACAAGTGCGTGGCGGCGACCTTCACAACCACGGTAGTCGATCCGATTCGTATACGAATAAATACATTTCCTGTATATATATTACTTTTCGAAAACACAGTTCTTAAATCTAACGCTTGGAAATTAATTTTCGTACTTACAGAAAATAGTATCTGCATGATTCGATTTGTAACTTAAAGTAATTTGGCCAATTAATTACGTAATAATGCGAAAAATTTAAGTATTCCGGCGTTACTGATCGCACGAAGTCATTGTAAGGTGACAATCATGATACAAACATAAATTTATTAAAATAGAATAGTTACAGATAGTTTCTGTTCTTACAATTAATTTTAAGTAAGCAAGGGATAAAAATTTAGTAAATAAAATCTGGAAACAAAAATGTGGTGCGAACAGGAGCAGCGTCAAATTTAAGAAAATTAAATACGTGGAAGTTGAACTAGAGTAAAATTAAAACTTGTAAAATGTTATTGAATGTAATATTATGGCTTGATAACAGATTTGTTTTTCGACGTATTTGAAATTTCAATTAATTACAAAAAGTACAGAAATGTCTCTATTATAATTTTCACAAAGACCAATAAATTTGAAATACAATTAATTGAATTCGTAATTACGGCATTAAGTAAAGTAACTATATTTACAGAATGAAGCTCTTGCAGTCATTTCAACGGTTTATGCAAAAAGAATGATCAGCATTTAACCCTTAGCTACCTTCCTCTACCCTTCCCCATCCCCCCTTTCAAATCCCTTCCTATGCTATTAAAGGGGAGTTACCACTATGTGGATTACCCTCATGTAGCCTGTTACCCTATAAAAAAATTACACATTTTATCGATTGTAATTCAATATAACCACGTGAATTTTTCACGTATGAATGTCAGATCCTTCATTCACGCTTTGATTTGCAATCAGAATAATGTACTTCCCAACCTCCCGCTGACATACGCACCATGCGAATCCAAACAAAATTATTATGATCAGAAACTAATTCCATGTATTGCCAAGTGATTCAATGTTATAAATAAGTAAAAATATAATACTTTTTTTTACAGGAAACAAAAGTTTTAAAACATATGAATTTAATGAAAATTTATAGAATGTCTATGTTAGTCCGAAGTACTGGTGATTCCTTGATATATTTATGATCAGGAAAGTTTTTAACTGCTACAATATTATTTACTTGACGAGAAAAGTGACATTGAATTCAGTGTGTGATTCTTTCAAGTTAGTTACGTAAATAAAAATTAGTTTATAGAATGTGAGAAAATTGGGTATATATAATGAACAGAACGAATATTACAAATAAATGATATGGTGTAATTTATCATTCTCACAGGAAACCAAATAGGTTAAAAATTAGTAATAAGTTCTTCAGCCCATTCAAGCGGTAGATAACTCGAAATCATCGTCAAAACAATGTTCAACTTAATTCAATACGTATTGAATCTTTGATATGGATGAAGTAAAGCTAGTAATATGGAAAACAGCTGTACCAGAAACGAACGACGTTTCCACATCAGTTGTATCAACAGAACTTGAATCGTCTCATTTTCTCTGTTTCACAAAGATTCGAGTAAGTAATGTAGTCACCTTCCTAATCGTTTCCTGGAACGTCTAACGTGGCGTTATTACCCTAATTTGGAAGTTAGGCAAACCGTAGTACCAATACCAGATATCAAATAGACTCTAACTCCATATTTCCTAACATTTTGAAATAAGTGTACGAAGTTTCATGGACCTCGTACCAACGCGGCAGTATTTCGTGACCAATGGATGGTCAGATCTTCAGACGATGCAGATATTTCAAGGCCCTTGAGGGGCGGGACAAAGGAAGGGCAGTGGGCCAAGGAAGTTACTCGTCCTTCACTCTTACCAATAAAGACGAACTCTGGAAAATAGCCATCAGAGGGTATAGGAACAAAATATCTCGTTTCTTAGAAAGAAAGGTATAGTGTCATTAGTTACGAGCGACACATATTAACTAATCGTTTTAAAGTCAGACTTCTCGGGGTGTAAAATAGCTGTACACAGTTACTCCTCATAGTTTAACAAAAATTCTCTTTCTCTCTCTCTCTCTCTCTCTCTCTCTCTCTCTATATATATATATATATATATATATATATATATATATATATATTGTAATGCCAATTAATTAGGACATCAATTGTTTGAACATAAAATTTAAATTGATTGAGAAATATATTATAGCGGTCTGATCTAACAACGCGACAATAGAAAATCCGAGCTCTGTTGCTTTGTCGGAAGGTCAAAATGGCGTATGCGCGCTAAAACTCGAGACGAGGATAGTTCCGTTGGTGACTAGGATTTAACAGAGTTGGTTGGTGCCGGGACATTTTGGAGGACGGAACAAGTGATACTAGAGCAGAGACTAGCCGTTGTTTATTGTATTATTATTAGACAAAGTTGTGAGTTGAAGACAAAGTAAAACAATCACGAAAGCATTACATCGAAACTTGCTAAGTAAAAGCAGTTTTACGTCCATAACCAGCCAGAAATTGTAAAGTTGCAGTTTAAGTCCAAAGCGGTAAAAGACTAGCAAATCTACAAACAACAGAATTCACCTAAGGCAAGCAGTCAACAGATAGCTGGCAAAAAAGAAGATCATCCGAGTTCCTGACATCCTATCAATTTTGACTAGAATCAGTGTAAAATCTGTGAATCTTAGAATCAGTGTAAAATCCCGCAATAGTGTATTTTCGAAACCAAAAGGGGAATGCTGGAAACAAGCTGGACAGATGTGAGTAACAAAATACAAAATAATGATTTATGTAAACGTACTTAAAAGATAGAAGTCAGTTTTCGTTCTAGTTTAAATTGTTAATCAGAGTTAATCTCGTTACCTTTTAATTTCGTTCTATTTTAATTGTCAAGTTAATTTCTTTTCTTTTAGTCGACGTATTGTTTAGGTAAATGGGATTTGTTAATAAGATTTTAAATATAATTGATGTGTCCATTATCAAACCCAGTGAAGACCCTGAGAAATTAATATTTTAAATTTGTAATTGTTTTTAAATTATTGCCACAATAAAAATATTGTTTGTAAATTTTATTAATTCTTTTATTTAAATAGCGCCTTCCATGTAATTATTACATAAATAGCTTCAACGAGAGGCAAATTTTATTTAATTCAAGCTTACTTGTTTATTACAATATATATAAATATATATATATATATAATATATATATATATATATATATAGAGAGAGAGAGAGAGAGAGAGAGAGAGAGAGAGAGAGAGAGAGAGAGATTTCTGTCTTCAGTTCGGCAGTATGGGCGATGTATTTCCGTAGCGCCCAATGTTTACGAACGTTTGACGATGGGTCAAACTGTGTCTCGGGAGAAGTATATAAAAGCCCTAGGAAGTAAATACACGGGAGCCTGTACTGGAGAAGGCTAGCCCGTGGGCAGTAGGGCTGCCGCGTGGTTGATGGTATTTGCGTGTCTGGAAAGCTTGGTCGAGTTGGACGTTCTGTCCAGGTGCATCGTCGTTTGTGGTCTTTGGTTTTTTTTGGTCTGAAGTCATTCCTATTCTAAGCAGTTCAGTGCTATAGTAGATCCAATTTTTTTTTTTTTTTTGTATAGCGAATCTCACTCGAGATTCAGGCCAGTCCAACGTTGATAAAAGGCCCCGGGAGATGGAAATCTCGAGTAAAGCCGTCTATCTATGATAGCTCTGCCAACAAATCCTATCTCCACACCTCCTATGGTGACACTGGACAAAGCAGATTTGCTGTAGCAAAGTGGAGAAGGGTGCTTAATGAAGGGTTGTGAGTTTCTTGTGATCATTAACGAACCACGAACTAACGTGCATCCGTTGAAGGGTGTTGGACCGCTTGGGAACCAATTTTGATGGTCCAAGGTGTTTGTTTGGTCTTGGCTAAGGATTGCAAATAAGTCTTCTATCATAAAAAGTTTTATAGTTTTCTGTGTTCATTTTATAATCTTCTATTTTTTTATTGGAGGCCCGTAGGCGAACCCTGAGATACATTTCCCTTTAATATTTTGGTGTTCAACAATTTGGTATCATTATAAGGGTAAATGTTAATTTAATATCGGTCATTACTATATAAATATTATTTTAAATATTGTTTATTATCATTAAGATAGTCCTGAGCAAACCCTATTAAAATCTGACGCTTGCTTGACATTAAAAACAATTTTATTGATACCTCATAAATGACGTCACGATTTATTAAAAATTTTGAGTTCAATGTCATCTTAACTACCTACTGAAACACTGATGGCGAATGCATCTTTGGGTATTAAAGCTCAATATTGATTGCAGGCAAATAGGTCCTTACGTCCGAAAAGAACAAAGGCTTCTGATCTGCATATTTTGAAACATTTTTTAATAGACAGCGATGTGATTTCTCGCCGGCCAATAAAATGATTTTAAGTAAATTCATTTAAATATATTTTGCATTTTGTCTATTTCAAAATATAATTAAGACGTGCCTTCTCCAATATACTTGTACAGTTTCTGAAAAATAAAACACATTTCCACCTTCATTAAATGTAATAATAATAAGCGAATAAACCTCCATACGGGAATGAAAATATTGTGCCGGGTTCCCAACGCTTTTGCCACAAATATTTTTCGACAATGTATATTATTGACGGGAGAGGGACTTTTTTCTTTAACGTGTTATTTATAAGTGATTGTTCCAGTATCACGCTTTATTGATTTCATACTTTTTGATACTTCTAGGTTCTACAGCTAATCTCTCCTACTATCGATATGAAGTTTTATATAAATCGGTTCGACCGTTTTCTTGTCAAAAGCGCACAAATTTAGCGTGACAGAATTTACAAGACCTGTATTTTGGATATTCTAATGCATGAAATGTAATGATATGCTAAAACAGTTTTAGTGTAAGCAATGTAGAAACAAAAGTATAGATCGTAAGAAATAGTGTGAGATAAACGGTAGAAGGGAGAAGTTGGAGGGAAGTATTGTCGTCAGTCGGAACTCCCCTTGAGGAGGCATGCTTGCGTGACGCTATTATCATTCTAAATATTAATTGTATTTTTACGAACAGGACATGTAGACAGCGCCAATGGGTGTGTCATCATCTCTAAAACTTTTACGGATGAGAATTTTCAGGAATAGCCTGTACTAAACACAATATATTTATTTCCGCCAATGTTTTGAGAATACCAAGTTTCCGTAACAAAGGTTCGTGTTAAAGTGAGCTCCGGATTACCCCTACTACATGCCGATGCCAGTAATTTATCTCCACCTATATACACTATCTTATTTACTAAGCTAGTGACAACAATATTTCCTTTTTTATAATTGAATGCTGCACTCCCAATTTTATGTATAGATTGGTTGAAAGCTCTGATACTGATCTTAACGATACATGATCCACAATACAAACACTACTATTATGTATCATTGCAAACTATTCTTCATTGCACATTAATATGTAGTCCTAGAAGTTTCATGATTTGTTACTACTTTTCCTGAATTTATTTTCAAATTCAACCTTAATGGCTTGGTGACAGTGCTATTTATAATTTTAACATCCATATAAGTCGACTCGAATCCCAGTGGCAATTTTTCAAAAATTTATATTACTTATACTCCTGGTGTGTTTCAATCCAAATGCAAACATGCCTGTGAAGGGGCACATGTCTGAAATGGAGGATGCTAGAGGAATAAACCATTACATAATAAATAATACATTTTTGAGTTGTTTGTCATTGTCAATAAAACATAAATCAACATATGTGGTTTCTGCGAATGACAAATTAAGCTTTTACCGGACTTCAGAGTGCGTCACTGCATGATGACGTCATTCCGTGTATCTCTTAGTCAGAAAACACTGGTATAGATTGCCATTTTCCACCTAACTCTTCATTAACGGGGGACGTTTTTCCTGAAACTCATCAAGATAACAAACTTCCGCGGCTAGAAATTAGAAAATATAGTAGTTATATGCCCATATGCAAGTATTGAAGAGAAATTGAAATATTTTGTTATTTGATAAAATATCCGCAATGAGAATATTCACATAAATTTTACACTGAGAATATTTTACAATTTAAATACGCTGACAAATATAATTCGTAAATAAGAATTCATATTTTAAAGCGTGGAGGTCGTTCGCAAGTGTCTGCAATTGTGTAAAGTGTTTACAAGCAGCACTTAAGTGTTGATGTTTGAACGTTTCAATATAGTAACAGCAAGTATACTTGAGGAAAATGAACATGAAGAAACATGCGATTTGCAGAACTGAACCAAAAAGCTAAATAGTCATTTATCGTCCCGAATCAGTAGGCAACGTCATTTTGTCAAACTAATAACCTTTAATACTGTCTAATGATTTTATAAAAGGTTTCTCTTTTTCTCTAAAGAGTCCAAAACGTTTTCCGTACTTTTATGCTTTTCTTTATTTTCTTGTGTTTTCATCACGTACAATACTGATTAGAAATCCAATTTTCAGGTTTAAATTTTAATAAATAGATGGACTTTGCACAGTCCTTGAATACTGCGTCGACTGCCAAGTAATTGAGTTAAATAATGTATTCTGGATTTCCTCAGATGTATCATTAAATCGATTGGTCTCGTAAATAAAGACTTCATAGTGGTGTATGCCAAGGAAACCCTAATCAGGACTATTGAAAACAGTCTTAACGCTCATCATTTCCAATAATTGTCTAATAAATTACCAGAGTTCATTTCCTTTGGACGATGTTGAATACTTTACTTTCGTATGATTTATCGTAGTCTAGAAATGTCGGTATCTGGTAGCCATTTTGGACAGGTGGCGACGAGATTGAAATAGAGCCAAGTCTCCAAGTTTAACTCTGGAAGTAAAACAACGGGAATGTGCTGAATTTTCTTTTTGTAGAAAATTAATCCTTTGGCTTTTGAAGTAATTAATCATTTTGAATAGTAATGAAAGAATTAAATTTTTAACCATTTTCTGAACACTGAGTTCACGACAATTCTGCAATGTCCTTTGGAAGAACGGAGAAGAATAGAGGCAACAAAACTTCGATTATGAGGAGTGTTAGCCTAAGGAAATAGAAATAAATATTTGGACGGTATTTAACAAACTTTAATTGTAGTGAAATACTGAATAATTAATTACCAATACCATGTCCAGGTACTTAAATAGTGATGTATGGTTATATTAGTAGAGCCTAAAATAAATTGGTTCTAACCTATGCAAAGTATTATCCATTCACGCTTGAAGAAAACTGTTTCAAAGGAATATATGCTTCAATTGACAGAAGATTAATAATTAATTATTGAAAATAAATATTTGATACTACTAGACTGTAACAGGTTGCATTCATGTCTAGATAAATTAAAAAATAAAATGTAGTAAGAGCAGTACTTCCATGGTGCACCCCATTTAGCTGGATATTATACTAGTATAATAAGCTACCGAGTATAATAGGCTATTGAGGCCGAATAATGAAGTCTTAGATTAAGGAATGATACTAGATTTACGGAGCTGTCTGCACACTTACGACAATGAAGGTATAATAATAAATTATATAATAATGCAAGCTTCACAAAAATTAACACAAAGGATTTATTAAGAATCAAGAAACTAATATCCTGCTTTCATGCAGGAATGTATCGAAGAATTAGCATTTCACAAGCAACAAATTATTCTCCTGCGAGAAAAATTATAATTATTATTCGTTACATGAAAGTACAAAGGTAATGAAAAACAATTTTAAGTTATTTTTAATACGATTAATTGAAATTAAGGATTTTTAATACGAAGAAATGTATAATTAAATAGTTCTAAGACAGAAAACATAAATATCACTAATAATAGAGAATAATATTTGTATGTCATGCATATAGTTCATACTTGTTCTGAAGACTACAAACACCGATTACCGTTATTTACATTCAGCGGTTAGTATACTACATTTAATTTATTTACAAAATATTTTTTATCTTTAATTATTCATCTTAGAAAAGTTTATATTTACACCTTAAGGAAATTGATGATTTACAGTTTGTCTCAAATAGTAGTGAAAATCAAAACAGTATTTAATTTATCGCGTTATCAGCAGTTTCATGCAGGCATGCACAAAACGACGGAGATATGAAGCCAAGGTCGTGTCTTGGGCAAATGTTTTGATGCTTTCTACGATGTTGTCCCCGCCCAGAAAGTCACAAAGCTGCAGTCTTTGCACCTAGTATTTTGCCATGACATGAAAGACATCATCTTTAGCGTCCATTCCACAGTCGCATTTCTCGTCGATTACCCCAAGGTTGAAACGGTTTAAGTAGGCGTTGAAACCGCCATGTCCCGTCTGCAGCTGTCATAGACTATAAAATAACACATAAATGAAACATTCACTCAGCAAAGTACCTATTTTAGCAACTAATATTTAAACCTATATAATTGTAGAAATACGTATTAGAAATAATTATACAGAATAAAAGCACACAACAAGCGCAAAACGACAAACATTTTGGCTGAACGACGAAAAATCTAACCGTAACTCCGGACGTTTTATTAAACAAGCAATGAGAAACAGAAAAAAAAATAAGAAGCTAAATATACTGTAAGAAAGCAATAGAATAGAATGTTTCGTAAGACAGCATTTTAAAAACTTTTTAATGAAAAATGGAGGCACGATGAATCAACTAATTTAGAATATTGAATCTGATAGGCAAGGGCATGAATACAAAATTGAGTATTGAAAAAATGTATATAAAAGGGATAAACCTGAGAAAGCTCAACTCCCGTAAATAAAACTGTGTAGTCAGAATTAACCCCGCGTGAGAGAAGAATTATGTTGGCTAGATAATCCGATTTTTATGATACAAATGCGAAAAATCGTTTCTATTTCTTGAACATTGATATTGTTTTTTCGTCCACAGTATACTGTAAATGTTGGCTTTTGAATGATCTGGATGACAGCGGTACTTTTTGTTCTCATGCGAACAGAGGACAGGAGAAAGGTTTATGGGTTTTCTGCAACGAAAAAATTGTATGGATGGTTTGGGTACACCGGAAATATTTGTATTTTATTGTGAACAACGTATTTAACACATTTTGGGAATACTAATTTGTCGGTTCGAAAACTAGAAAGTTTTTAAAAATAATTTAATGTTTATAGTCGCGTCATTGTGCGACTTTCTATAACTACTACATGAAATTATTACTATTAATTCATATTACCTATACATTTTATTCTTAGTCTCAGATTCATTGTCTTTTTAGATTACTTCTTGATTTTTTTTAGGACAACAGGCTACATGAGGGTGATCCACATTGGGCAACTCCCCTTTAATAGCATAGGAAAGGATTTGAAAAGGGGGTAGAGGCGGAAGGGTAGAGGAAGGTAGCCAAGGGTTAACTAGGGCCCCCCGGCTATATTTTAAGGATCCTACCTGGCATTCGCCTAAAGAAATGCAGGGAAAATCCTAGAAAAACCTGCATCAGGTAGGTCGGGCATTGGGTACTTGTCCCACGCCCTTCCGATAGCGGGAGAGGAGTGTGCTGTGAATGACGGCTTCCTTATTAACCTTTACCAGTTTATTTATCGACTATAAGTGTGTACCAGATGCCAGCGGTTAAATATGAAGTTATTTTCCTTCCATGTTTGTTGCTATTGCTATAGTTGAACGAAGAGCAGTTCCGTGTCATCAGAAAATGTCAGGATAATTTGTTAAGTTGAATAGAGAAATAAGGAAGATTGTACAGAAATGGAATTTGGATGTGCAATAGTATAAGTATAAATTATGTGTAAGATCACACAAAGACGAATGGTTTATAAATCCTGAAATACGTGAATAACATTAATTACACTACTGCGTACGTAATAGTGGGTTTAAAATACAAGATTTGTAGATTGCTTCCATTCTTTTACAGACTACTCAGACAATATACGTAAAATCAAAAACCAGAATAATAAATAGAAAGGATCAAATACATTTAAACCTAGATGGGAACAAAAAATTAAAATATATGTATTAATGTATAACTACAAATCATAAAACACTCTACCGAGTAAAATAATTGCTTTTGTGGTTGTTATTAGAAATGAAGGAGCCGCGAAGTCTGTCGCTTATCCTTATTCATGTTGAAGTAACACACAGTTTGCAAGATGGCCTAGGGAGATGTCATTCGCCTCTGTAAGGATGTTGCAATAGGTTGGGTGACCGTTGGCCGCGGGACATGCGGGACACACATGCCATGTGACCCTCCCACGCAGGTCAGAGGTTGCGAGATAGCGGTAGGTGCGCCCAGAAGAAATGACTGCGCTTGTTAGACACAACGGCAGATCATCTTCTCGAGTCAATGTCGTTGGCCCCGCACAAGAATTTCCTCTTTGCCAGAATTTCCCAGCTTGGAGATTTTCGTACATTCGCAGCACAAGTAAACGTTATTTATTGACCAGTTACTTCAACGGTACACTATTATAGTATCTATAATATAATGTTCGTCTCTTAGTCGGTGATGCGTGATTATTAAAACAATACAAGCAATTAGTTTGAAGGCATGAATATAGTTTTACATATGGTGGCCGACTACTAGAATAGGAGTTTATGAAAATCAATTATAAAATAATTACTGTTTGTATATTCGTCTCTGTTCAAACCACTGCAAACGCTGTTGCTGTTAATCTATTTCAGTCTTTCACGAATTTATTTGTAGTAAGAATTTACCCTTATTTAATTGTTTGCAAAATAGTGTTCCTCTGGATATAAATAGAAACTGCAATATAATTGACAAAAAGCCTGAATTATTCTATTTGAATAAGCGTAGTATTCAGTAGTTCTAATAGTAGTGTAATATTTAAACTCTCTGCATTTTATTTGAATTTTTTTCTACACATATATATATATATATATATATATATATATATATATAGTATATCTACACAGTTAATAGAAATTTTACCATTCTTTATTCTGTGTTTGTATCATATATTGCCTGTAGTGAGTTTATATTGACAAGCTGTGAGGAAGACTTCCATAATTTGTGGTGTACTGTTTTTATATCGTGTATCTTATTTAATATTGTGTAGCCCTGTATTAATATGTGATGTGGAAATAATCTTACAAATAAATTTTCAGAGTAATTTTTCGTATTTCCCTTACGTAATTATTTTTTATGTTAAGAATTGGGTCCATACCGCGAGTCAAGATCGCAAGACATAAATTAAGCTTACTCTCCACACTTGTGGAGCCAAGTGAAAAATAAATAGTTTTTTTTAGGGCAACAGGCTACATGAGGGTAATCCACGTTGGGCAACTCCCCTTTAATAGCATATGAAGGTATTTGAAAGGGGGGATGCGGAAGGGTAGAGGAATGTAGCCAAGGGTTAACTAGGGCCCCCGGGCTATATTTTAAGGATCCTACCCGGCATTCGCCTAAAGAAATGCAGGGAAAACCCTAGAAAAACCTGCATCGGGTAGGTCGGGCATTGGGTACTTGTCCCACGCTCTTCCGATAGCGGGAGAGGAGTTTGCTGTGTGGACGCAGCATTCCCTTCTCCGTGCCCCGACCAGTTTAGGAGGCCGCTGGCCGACTATTCCAATGGGAATAGCGGACAACTCTTATCGTATGCCCAAGGTCTGTGACCCCGGAACATACACCTCTCTGAACAGGCCGAGGTGCCTCGGTTTGTGGGAACCTTACTTCAAAAACGGAGAGGATAAAATAAGTAGTCATTGATCACGAACTCTTAGCAGACAATTTTGGTGACAACGACTGGTCGGATAACTTGGGAGACGTAGGAGAAGAATATATTTAAGCACGAAGAAAATTTCAATTGCAAGAGAAAAGAAGAAGAATTCAAAAACTTTAGTCGTGGAATGAAACGGCCTGCAGAGACTTATAAAGAGACAGTTTTTGTGTTGCAAGAAGTTGTTTAGTAGGTGTCGAAGAGGAAGAGTAGGTACGAAGTATGGAATGAAAGACCAGAGCTTCGCAATTTTACGTATCCAGTAGATCCAGGCCTAATTGACGAGAATAACACAAAGCGTTGCACTAGTTTATAATTAATAATTATTTTTATAACGACAGTTTACATAAGGATCATCAACCTGGTGACCGCTCCCCTTTTATGGCATAGGAAAGTATTCGAAAGGGACGGGGGAGGTACTGAATGGTATAGCAAGGTAGCCAAGGGGTATAAATTAAGGATACTTCCCGGCATTCGCATTAAAGTCGTTCTTTCAGTGACGGGAGTGTGGTTTGCTGTCAGGACGCATCATTCCCGTCTTCATGCCTCGGCCAGTTTCGGAGGCGGCTGGCTGACTGTTGCAATAGGATCAGCGGACAACTCTTACCTTACGACCAAGTTCTGTGCCCCGGAACATACACCTCTCAAAACTGATCGAGTTTTCTTGTCTTGTTGGAATATTGGTTCAAAAGAAGAGAGAGTAGAAGGTAGCCCTCTTCGTCTTTCCAAGAAGGTTCCAGCAGCGAGACCTGAGACCTGAGAACAGCTCCAACAAACTCCACTTGGCGTTGTACTATCTATCATTCAGTAGTTCAATCATTATTATACAACAGCGGATCACATGTGGGAGATGTGGTAGATGACGTATGTACTTTAGAACCGACGTACTGCAACCATGGGTTGTTTATTTTACATGTAATAAAAATTGTTTTACAATAATATTAGTCATTTAAATTTATTTAAGAAAATTTTCTTTCTTTGAAACGTGTTTATAATAATGTCTATAAACTTCCATATTTCATTAAATTTTAGTTTTCTTTTACGACGCGTCTTTGAAAGAGTTTTGTTCACGATATGCGTGTTTTAGTAACACGATACAATAGTCTGACATAACGTTCCAAGATTATAGAATTTCTTTGGCGCAATAATGATTCTTAAAATCGTATGTAACAATTGTGCAGATCTATCTTTAGTAAATTGCCACAGAGAATTCAATGACCGAAGTTACTTTATAAATGAACTAACTTAATTTCTCCTTAGCCACTCTTGTTTATTAAAAACATTTACAGAAGAATCTGAATTACGATTCAGAGTTGTAAGTTATTTAAAATCTTCATAAAGTGTCGTTAAAGTAAATTGTTGGTGTAATCATTATTAGCTCACGGAGAAACTATGATCTATATCAGATACTATCACACAAAACTCTAGGGAAATTTTCAACTACATGAATGTACGGAAAATAAAATATTTTCTATATTTGCTACTTTCTTCATCTGAAAGATAGTATTTTGTAAGACACCAACATAGTATTTTGTAAAGTGTAGCTTATTCTTACTGATGTTAATCGTTCACAATATTATGTATTATTTCGTCAAAGGCCACTCTCACACATTTACACAGAACACGTCCAAGAATTTTAATCATATTAGTGGCCATAGTTCCCGAAACTGTGGATGAATATCGGACTCGATCACTGGATGTATCGTGAGATGCGAAAGAACAGAGAGTAACAGAGCTTCTCATTTACTACACAGTCTTTGGAACCCGTTAAAGTGCTATATCGATCCTAATTATGCGATTAAGTGTTTACATCTATTTCAATTGATAATTTCATCGTTTTCGTGTGCCATTCTTAACTCATACATTTAGATAGCTATTATTTCTATGTTCTTCAAAATATTTGAATACACGAGTCTAAAATCGCTCTTAGGAAAGTAGTTGAATTGGCTACAGATAATGAACAAATTACCTCTGATTGTTTTTAATGCGTCGTGCTGCTGTGCTCGAATTTGGAGCCGTAGAAGGAATTATAGCTGCGTGTAGCGGGCAGCCTAGCGGACAGCGGTACCGCGTCATTTGGAACAATAAACACGCCTTAGCCTGGGACAAAGCCAATGGCGAGTAATTGAGTAACGCCGCTATGACTGGCAAACCTTGCTCCAAATGCCTCATCATTATTTCATGGCTCGCAGCTGTTATCTTTGCCCGATTGTCAATGCTGGTTTAAAATCTGCTAAACAAATGGGAGCAGAACTGTGGTTTCTACGAATACGACCAAGGTAAGCGAAGAGACAGTACTATAAATACAGGTAGACGGTTAGAAGTGGTACGATAAAATTCTAATAACTGTGAAGTTACGATAATTAAGTTCATGTTTTCGTCAGCGTCCTTTGATGCAGGCGCTTTCACGTAACAGATTCCTGGAAATGGTTTCAGTTCTGATCGGAAATTACCTCCCTGGCCAGAGGTTGACATACGTTAGGTAAGACTACTATTGTTAGCGGTTCCTAGTCTGAGATCTGCGTTTCCAAAACATTGCCAAGTGCACCGTGATAAAATTTATTGCCATACGCCTTCTACATAGGTTAGAAATAAAAAAATTGCGGCTTTCTTATTTCATTAATATTTATTTTGTTCAATAAGCAGTGTCTATACCACGCGATAGTCATAATATGTTATCATTTATCTTATATTTGCTGTCAGTTTGCCCTGTGAATTAATGTTTTTGAATATAAAGTGAATCCGTACTGTTCTTGGAGCACGCAAAATAATCGTCCTTGATGATGATATATTTTCATAGCTGAGAATCAGCCAAGCTTCAAGGATGTGTTATGTGTCATTGTGTGATTTTGTTTCTGTTTATCTTAATTTAATACGTTAATAATTTATTAAAATCGTATTTTCATTATAGTTGGATGCCGTACAAGTGCTTCATTGCACGAAATCATTAATTTCTGTTAGTTGTAGTAAATTCTACAATCATTGGATTTTGAGCTAATAACATAAACTTAGCTCCTGCTGCCTATTTACAGTCTTATAATATTAGTATTGTCTTATGTAACAACCCTTTATGAAGATATGAAATAACTTACAACTCAAATTCGTAATTCAAATTCTTTTGTAATTGTTTTTAATGAATATACTCATACTAAGAAGAAATTAAGTTAGTTCAGTTATAAATTAACCTCGGTTAAATAACTGTTGAATTCTCTATGGCAATTTATTAAAGATAGATCTGAATAATGGACACCATTCTATGCTGTTGACAATGATTTACATTTTTTGGTTTGAAGTAATAAGTATCATAATTGTTAATAAATAAGTTCCTTTTGGTAATCTGTAATAACATTAAGCAGTAAATTATTGGCATAACAAAGTTAAAATATCCAAATTTTGGAAGAGACTTCTATTCGTTACTAATTAAATAAATAAATTGCCAAATAACAGACAAAATGAAGAGATAATATAAATACCATACAATATTTCAGTAATCCTTGTTGGTTTCGTCAGGTGATTAAAAACACAAGAGGGGTTAGAACGATACAACCACGCAAACCAGCTGACGATCTCAAAAAAAAATTCTCGGAACAACAATACTTTTCACATTGTTTTGTAGAACTAGGTATCAAGCAACTTTCCACTGCCACATTGAAATCACGAAATCAACGCCTATATTTAATTTTCGAAAATATTTCTGTATGTTCTGAGTTAATAATTTTGGACTTAAAGTATGTTGCGCTTTTATATTAAATAACTCTCATATATTTATTGTTACTGATCGTCATTTACATAATATGATACTTAAGACGACTTGTATGATCAACTTCAGGATGAGGGCGTGTCTCATATACTATTGGCAGGAAAAGTAAGTTTCAAGTCTATCTAGTTTCACTGATTAAAGTGCTTGTTCCTACTGTCGCTGTTTCATCCAGTTCACCATCTTCATATTTCCTGTATGAACTA
The DNA here is from genome assembly GCA_037074705.1 of Zhengitettix transpicula. NCBI lineage: Eukaryota > Metazoa > Arthropoda > Insecta > Orthoptera > Tetrigidae > Zhengitettix > Zhengitettix transpicula. Next base: position 120,306,424 of record CM073591.1, on the reverse strand, counting down.
CTTAAAACTTAAACCACATTCTTAACTATTTGATTTATTTGCGAAATCGGTGTTTCTGAAGCTATCCCATTCCCCCCCCCGCCCCAAGTGCCCCCTAACTAACCGTAGGTCCTTCAATATAACAGACTATTGAATCGCAAGAATATATTCGCGGAAGAAAATTACATAGCGGATGCATCTACTCCCAGAAGGTTTGTTCTAGTACTCATTGATCCAACCAGCAAGAAAATCATAATTTTGAATACAGAATTAAAGAAAAGAAGTGTAATGACATAAAATTTGCGAACATTGGATGTGTCTCAAATTGATTAATTGAAAAAATATACTGATGTCCTTACTAGCAACTAACATGTTCCAAATATTGACCGATTGTTTTTGGTTACCGAAGTTTAACACGCAAATAAACATCACGTTGTGGGAATGATTAAATTATATGCTTGTAGATCAAATAATCCCTATTTTGAGAAAAATAGCAATAGTATTTGAGTTATTTTGCACATGTTAGTTGATATTTATTATCGAGTCGTTAACGTGATCCAGCCAGCACTAAACTTTAGGTATGCAAAATTATGATAATTATATATCAAATAATTGTTTAATTATAAGTAATGAAATTTAAGACCGAAGAAAACTATAAGTTATCTATTTAAGAATGATATACTGACCATTTTTTCATCCAGTATCCGTGGCAGATTTAAGGAGGCAGTGAGATATGTAGCGCATTTAACTCGCTCTAGAAATTGAGGATTGAAAATTATGCGCGGTGAATGCCAGAATAATAATTATAATATGCAACTTCGCTTAATTCTAATGCTGCTACATTCTTTGATAAATTTATAAGATTGAACTAGAACAAGTATTCTATTTCTCTTCTCGCCTTTTGCAATGGCTATGGAAGCCATTAATTTTAAATTCGTGAAGCAGTAGATAAATCATGTATAAATTCAACTTGCACACATTTCGCAAATCTTAAGCCATTAAAGTATTTTTAAAGAAAGCCATGTCAAACATCGTTACGTAACTGAATTTCAGGAGTTAAAGTCGTATAGTTCATTATCCAGAAATTCAGTACTTATTTTCATTTATTAATTTTTCCAACCGAATGGCTTATTAATTAATAAATAATTTAATGTTTAAATAGCAACAACATTAATTACAATTATTAAACTGATTTCTTGTATTTACAAATACATTTTACGGTTAATTTTTGCTCCTACAATAAATCATATATATTCTAAGTACACGTTCACTTATATATACCCCAACAGTGACACTATTTTCGTAGGCACGAAATTAGGCGGGTGAGTAAATTAGCCTGTTCCCAAATAAGGGACTTGTAACGTGAGCACCGGAAACGTGCTAGATTGTGGGGCTGCATTTCATAACGTTTACGTGAGTTTATCGTAATGACGATGAATTACGATAATGATATGAACTGAGTATATCCACTCATAAACTCTAACTCTAAGAATATAAATGACATGGATAAGAATGTTATAGAACTTTAAAGCTTATAAGCTGAATAATGGCGTAAATGATAATAAAACATAGACTCCAACCACCTAATTTCGTGGCCGCGATTATACTTCAAACTTGTTTTCATTTTACTGTACGCACGCTGACCTTTTTCAGTGGGAAAATAATATATAAGCTTCGTTGACACAAGTGTTCATTTTCAATCATTATTTTGAAAGTTCTGTAGATTTATAACTATTCCAAACTATTAGATGACAACATTTTCTTGTTTTTTTAGGGTAACAGGCTACATGAGGGTAATCCACATAGTGGCAACTCCCCTTTAATAGCATAGGAAGGGATTTGAAAGGGGAGATGCGGAAAGGTAGAGGAAGGTAGCCAAGGATTAACTATTGCCCCCGGGCTATGGTTTAAGGATCCTACCCGGAAATTCGCCTAAAAGTGATTCTGGGAAAACCCTAGAAAAATCTGCATCAGGTATGTCGGGCATTTGGTACTTGTCCCACACCCTTCCGATGGCGGGAGAGGGTTTAGCTGTGCGGTCGCAGCTTTCCCCTCTCCGTGCCTTGACCGGTTTAGGAGGCAGCTGGCCGACTATTCCCAATAGGAATAGCGGACAACTCTTACCATATACCCAAGGTCTGCGACCCCGGAACATACACCTCTCCAAACAGGCCGAGGTGCCTCGGCATGTGGGAACTTTAGTTCAAAAAACCTGAGAGATGTGAAGACATCCCCAAAGGTAGCCTCCGCCAGTGTCTTGTGATGGCACAGCTGAACATTGATCGCTCAGTGATATTTTATTGTGTAAGGTTTCGGACCTCCATAGAATTTCTGTTGAGCACCAGCTGAAAGCGTTAATATTTTACGAATTTCGCAATATGAAACTCTCATACACATTTTACGTGATACACCAATTTACAAAGGATATTTATGTCAGTATTCTCTGGTGTAATAAAATAGCTATAGTCATACGTGGAACTGAGTGCTATAATAGTTTAAAAAAGAGAAGTGTTTAAACAGAAGTGCTTAATTTTAAATTCAAGGATAATAAAACATTAGAACATACACTGAATAACTAGGAAGTTGTATTTACTGTAAGTGAATTAAATTTTTTCAAGCAATTGTGAACGTACTCGAATGTTGATAACCAAATTATTTACGTTATCTGATGGTTATAAACATTTTTGGAATATTTCTTGAGGAAAACAAATTGAAATGGGGACGAAAATTTAACTCGGAAAGAGTTAATTCTGGTTTGTATCTGAGCTTAATTATTAATTTTATAGTCTGAATTATAGTTAAATGTTAATAAATAAATTAATTACATTGTTAATGAACTCTTCAACTTAATAGTAGAAATAAGAAACGTTTGACAAAACTATATAATTATCGTCGTCGAAATACAGGCAATTCAAACATAGTATCGAGGATTCTTTAACAACTTTTTGTCCAACTCGCCAATTCTTAATAATATTAAATAAAAGTACAATTCTAGCGACATAAAGAGGAAAGCGAACAAACTGATTCGGCAAGTTAAATAAAACTATGTCGATATGGTCGATATAAAAACTGGATGGTATTAAACCGAAATTGATATTGAGATCAGAATTCTGAAAAAATTCAACAGCCTTGAGGCCTTATGTTTATGGGTCTCATTAGTAAAAGAACAGGTCATTAGAGAAACATTTAAAACGTAAATTTAAAGGACTGAGTGTTATCTTAAGATCAAAGCCGAATTTTTCTTTAAAGGTGTCTGGTTACTAAACCAATAAATTTTAATTTATATTCTCGTTATACGAGTATAATCGAGACTAATCGATAAGCATTTACTGCATGTTTTTTTTAAAGTAAAAGTAACTGGTCCTATTGAAACTTAAACAAATTAAAAAATTAGCACAGAAGTGTAGAGCAATAAATTGTTTAACTTTATCTATTTTCGTATAAATCAAATTAGTAATTTGATGAATACATCAATAAAGAGATTACTAACTTTCATTTCAAATTTTGTAATGACCCTTCTGCAATGAAATCAATAGAAATTAATATAAGTTACGGAGCGATACGTGTCACTTTTTTGGTCTTCAATCTAGTGACTGGTTTGAAACAACTTTCTATCTTGTTCTGTCGAGGACCAGCCACTTTAGATAATAGTATTGGCTACATCTGTCATTCATCATTATCGCATATGTATGTCGCTGCCTTCCCGTACTATCCTTCTCCTCAACTGTATTTTTCTACAGAGTTAACTAATCCGGGATATCAAAGTATGAGCTCCACCAACATGGCTCATCTAGTTGTCAGTGTGCTCTAAAGAATTCTTCCCCTCGCCGTTACTTTCTAAAACTTCCTCGTTCCTAACTTTAACAGACCATTTCATCTACAACATTCTTCTTTTAACTGGATATTAAATTATTCGTCGTAAGAGTTTCATATATGAACTTTTGTCTTTATGTTTTTCAAATGTTTACGTTTCAGTACCAGTACCTTGACGCCCTCAGTTTGAGAAACGAATACACAATACAATTGTAACGTTGGGAACGAATAGCTTTATTATTGAGATATGATCTATTATGTTATGCTAATCTACTTTTCATGTCGTATTTGTTTCGTACAACTTTGCTAATCATTCTCGCCAAATAACAAAATCCTTTCAAATCTTCCCCCATATTGGATTCTATTATTATAGGTGATTCTGTATTTTTGTGTTTCCTGTTAATCATTAATTGGGGTTTCCCCTTAGCAATGTAGCAATGTATGCTTAGCTTCTCCTGCGGTAAATTGTCAATTTTTTAACATAGTCACCAAATCTACCCTCTTAGAACAATAGGCCTAAATGACCATTGTCTTTCTTTAGACACAGGAAAATATAGTTTAATTTCAACCATAAATTTATTTGAACGCATAATTTGTCCACGTGTAATCAGAATAATATCTCGGAAATTTTTCCCTCATAGCTGAATTTTTTTGAACAACTGAGGCGAAAACAATACGTCAAAATACTGCTAAATTTGGAATATCAGTAAATGTACCTGACAGTTTTCTCTCTCTTATGCAAACTTGATTCATTTAGTTGCTCAAAATTCAACGTTCATATACGAAACTCATGCGACAAAACTTTAATATCCGGATACAAAGTGTCATTGCAGAAAAAGTCATCATGCTATTATGTTTTGCTTGTAATTAATTTACCAACATTGAATATAATATACAAAACATATAATACTTTTTTGGATACAAAACTGTAAATAATAAATATTTTTGAAGATGCAATCATTTCTAATGTATATTATTTTGAGCATCGTGTAGTGTCGTGTTTATAGAAGACAATTTAATCAAAGTTATTGATAATAAAACCAACTCTACAGTCCCAAAAACATCTCTATTAAACCCCATCAAGGGTCCATGTAGCTTTCGACCGTAACAAGTCGCATTCATGATTTTCTTGAACATAATATTTTAAGTATCGATACTCGTTTATTTAAAATAATGGAGTGATTGTCTACACATTAGGGCATGGCGTCACCTTGTCTGCATCGTTTAAACTGACGTCTCTCAGTGCCCGTCAACTATTCTAGTACGAACTACTACATTAGTTTTACAATACGTAGTATAATATACTGAGAGACATCAGTAAACACGAGCCAGACGAGATCATCCCATTTATTGGTATGAAAAATTTGACTATTATTTAAAATAAATGTAAGTTATATTTTATATGTTTTGATATATGAAGTATTTATTGACATAAAAGTTCTAAACAGAAACCCACATACACGAACATTTGGTCAGGGATCACGATCACGATAGTTGCTGGAAATATGTGTAAAACATTGTTTACTGTTAGTTCTTTAGAGAATACCTCACTCATACTTTAAGAAATCACAATTCCTATTTTTATAAAGAGTTCATTTTATTGTTGATTATTCATTTCCTCCTTTTGCATGTAAATATTAAACAATTTCTATCTCATGTTATAATAAACTTAACAGCTCAGTCTGATAACCAAATTTATTTTCAGATAAAAAAGTGTAACAAAAAAAATGATCGTTCGTAACAATCGCGTTGAAGTAAGAAAAATTATTTATTTTAACAATAATACTGACCAAATAAGTTTATCATACTAGTTATTATTTCAGAAATTTGAAATTTATTCTGTTATAGGTTACAATAATTGTAATTAAAACATTGAGGGCATCGTAGTGACAAAGCACACTTTAATTTTTTCTGTACACATTCAATGCCATGCCACAGACAGACCAAATGCTGCTAATAAGATAATAAGTACTCATGGTTTTATAGTCTGAAATTACTGCCAGATGTCAAGTTAATTGCAAGAAGCCCAGTAATAAAATTTACATACTTGCCTCAAAGCGTGTCCAAATCGTTTGCAATTATTATGAAGTACATAATGTGTCACACATTCAGCCGTGAACGTGTAAACTCCAGAAACCTGAGTGAAAGTAGTTCGCACATTATGTAGAGTTTTGACATGACCAATTCCGGATAAAAACGAAAGTAAAAGTACATAACGTCATCGAATTCTGATAATACGATTACATTTTTGCGGAAAATAATAGTTTATTGTTTCAGAAAGATAAAATATGTTATACTTGGTTTCCTCTAATGTGTTATATGCGTGTCCACCAAAAAATCCAGAATTAAAATAATTAGGTTCGTCATTTATGGGATAAACGCTAAGATGTATTTGAATTAACTTAATTTTTTTATATTGATTTATTTACAATCGCTCTGGTTATTAGCGACTCAGTATGGGAAAACACTTTTCCTTGTCGGGGGACTGATTTGACGAGAGTTTCTCTCACTCCACGCCCTCGCCGGGATTCCAACCCGGGACGTCTGAGATGTGAGGCAGTCACGCTGACCCCTACACCACAGGAAGTCAAATTAGCTTAATTATAATGAAAAGTTGCTTTATTATTAGGAAATTACAACTTTATAGACTGGCTGATGTCTGCAAAATAGATTTAATGTCTAATTTATTTGTAGTTGATAACATCAATATAGGATTCGATGATTTTACGTCATTGAAAGTAGGAATTAATATGAGAAATGTGTAAGAACGCAAATTTAAGGAGGCAACATTTTGTTTGTCTTTGATAATGAGATCAGCTCTATTGATTATAGTTCTCTTATTGAGCCGTATAAATTGCAGAAAACTCCTTCAACAAATAGAGAGATATATAGGGGGACGGGTGTTATGTTTTATAATCGGAAGTTGTGTAGGAACTTACCAAGAAACGAAAGACAGTGATAGACCCGTTGCGATGCTAAGAGACCTGCAAACATGGCGCTCTTCTGCAGATAAAACTTAAGTCCAACCTCTACTTCACTCTAAAAATTCCTGCACCAAATTATGTTCCATAAACTATGCAACTTTTATTCCGCTACAAAATTAGTTAAATGTTCAGGTTATTTTAACGATGGCCTACTTCTACTACGCGAGAAAATATTGTGCACAGTTGTTTATGTCAAGTTGGTACTAGATTTGTCTGCAATGGTTGCTATTATTAGGATAGGGCTTGGTTTATCTTTTTTCTTTAATACATTCTATATACATAACAGAATGTTCCAGTTTCAAGATTTTTTATTTTATTATATTTTTAATATATCTGTAAGATATCCTACTGTTGGTATCCAAGATTTTATTTGCCTATCAATGTACGCACTTTAAAAATAAAAGTAAATTCTTCAACTGGCGGAATTTATTTGCAGCTTCAGAGAAAAATATTTCTGCTACTTTTCTGAAAAACAAAAACAAAATACTTGTCAAAGCTAATAAAATCTGACTATAGAACGTTCGCCATTTACTCTCGACATGGCTTTGTACACTTGTATATAACAACGACATAGAATTACATTTAGGAAATCCGATTATATCAAGATTGTGTCTAAAAATGATATGTGGCAGTTTTATATTGCTCAGATATCTTCGCTCGCTTCCATTCAGTAATATAAAGTTGTTCAAATTCGGTCAGACCGTTTATTTGTCTTAAATGAATAAAATAGAGGTTTTGGAAAATCCGTTATAAAGTTTAACTGTATAAAACTTCCATCCACCAAATAAAGAACATTTTTAAGCTTCTATGTAATAACAATATAAATTTTAATCACAACTGGTTCCACCGTTGTTGAATGAAACCCGTGTATTGGAACTACAGCTCTTTGTCTACACATGGAAACCGGAAATTAAATATTGCTAACAATCTTCTCTCACATCTGTGTAACAACGAAAACAATTTAATTGGATTCGGCATGACCCATGCTTTGATAAGCGAACAGTTTTAGTGTGACAGACAGATAGAAATTTAGACGATATTGGATTCGGATCCCATAAATCCATGAAACGTGGGCTTGTAATCACTCGATTCTAAGCAATGCATAGATAAAATTACGATTTTATTTCTGAAGATAACGAATACTTATCTGAAAGATGGTAAGGAGACGTCATCCGGTTCTAATTCCGGGTGTATGCGGAAAATTTATACTAAATATATAATGTGAAGTAAACAGTGTGGTATTTATTTAGCAATGTTGTCTCTTAGTTGGATATTTATTTATCTAATCAGCATAAATTATAGTATTATTATTAGATCATATTCCATAGACGCTATCGAGAAACGGTTACTCAATAATGCGAAACGAGTCTTTTTATTTTTCGAGAAACAGGCTACATGAGGGTATTCCACGCGGTCGCAACTTCCCTTTAATACTATAGGAAGGGATATGAAAGGGGGAATGTGGAAGGGTACAGGAACGTAGCGAAGGGTTAACTAGGGCCCCCGGGCTATATTTTAAAGATCCTATCCGGCATTCACCTAAAACTTGTGCAGGACAAACCCTAGAAAACGTGCATCAGGTAGGTCGGGCATTTGGTACTTGTCCCACGCCCTTCCGATGGTGGGAGAGGGGTTTACTGTGGGGACGCAGCATTCCATTCTCTGTTCCTCGACGAATTTATAAGGCAGCTGTCGGATTATTCCAATGGGAATAGCGGACAACTCTTACCGTATTCCCAAGATCTGCGACCCCTGAACATACACCTCTTAAAACAGGCCAATGTATCATTTGCAAGTCATTGAAAATTATTAACTGATGTTTGCGCAAGTGTGAGAGAAACTCTAGGGTCTGTGAAAGTGTAATTACAAAAATAAAATAATTTTATGGAAGGGCTGTATTATATATGACACAATAAGCGAGTAGTCCGTAGTCCGATGTTGTGAATTGAGAGTCGCAAACATTCAGTTACCAGTTATATAGGAAAGTTAGGCAGCCAACAAACATGAAAGTAGGTAAATAAATTGACGACCCAGGAACGGTCATCTACAGTGATGCAGCTAGTATTCTTATCATCCAGATAGACATATCGAGAGAGAACATTCAGTGAGAAATATCTTCCGTAAGACAACTCCACGGTTCTCCATTCGCTGCGCCCACAATTCACCGCAATTACTATATATATATATATATATATATATATATATATATATATATATTGTAGTAATTGGTAATTAAGACATTGTTCTAATTGGAAAGTTGGATTGTAGAGGACACATTATTACTGGATATAGAGCGGACGCCGCAACAATCCGGCGAGGCAAAGAAAACATTGTTGATCAGTTGAGAGAGTTTACGCGCTCAAAAATCTACGTGACGAAGAGTACAGTCGGGCCGTAGGCAGCGAGGAGAAAAGACTAAAATTCCAAGTCATAAAAATTTGAACAGTACAGTTGGGCAGCAGACAGCGAATAGACCAGACGAAAAGTTTTACAATCGGCAGTCAGAACGAAAGAATGTGGTACAGTCACAAACATGCTTTCAAATATTAAAAAAGTAAAGCAATATTCAGTCGGGAAGGAGACAGAGCAACTAGTTGCAGTAAAGCATCGAGAACCAACTAATTTGTGTTAAACCAGCTGACAAACTACACCAATTAGAGCCTTGAACATTTAGAGTCTGTGAGAATTTAGAATCAGTGATGTCCCCAAAATTGTGCACGAAAAACTAAAAGTGAGACCTGGGCAGCCGTAATTAGAGAAAAACTTTAAAATCATTGTAAACCGTGTTTAAAAGATAAAAGTCAGATCGTTCTTTAATTATCGATAGAATGAGATTGTTAAATTCAATCTAGTATTATTTCTTCCGCAACAAATTTCGTCTATGTTCAGACGCTTTGATTTCCATAAAAATTAAATGTAATTTTGATTATTTAAATTCTGCCATTTATCAAACCCAAATAAAGACCCTGAGATCCCAAATATTTTGTGTATTTTATACTTGTTATAAAATTGATAATAAATTTTGTTAGTTATGTAAACTTAATAGTGTATTTCATTTAAAGCGCTCATCATATTTAATTATTACAATATATATATATATATATATATAGAGAGAGAGAGAGAGAGAGATTTATTTACAGTCGCATCGATATCTCAGGTCATTAGAGACTGTCGGGGGACGGACAACCATGCCCTAGCTGAGATTTGAACCCGGTACCTCTGTGGTGCGAGGCAGTCATGCTGACCTCTACTATTATGGTTTACGAGAGCTCAAAATCATAACCAAGGTCTTTGGGAATCATTTCCTGAAAAATCAGTTATTGTTTTTATATATTCTTATTTTACTGCGTCCAAATTATATTCTGTTCAAACATTTCATAAGCACCTTCTTCTTGTCGCTCCAAGCTTGCACACTGCTTCTCTGTACACTAGATCAATAGATTATCTTGCACATTTGAAAGAAACAAATAAGCTAAATAGATCCCTGAAGTGCAGTGAATAATTATTTCCCTTTTAATAAATAATCCTGAGTGTTTTTATTTATTTATTTTGTTTTAGTGAAGCGAAGTGTTTATAAGTGGACAAATTTCATTCCAATTTATACAACACCCAATTCTATCTTTATTTTAAAAAAATATTTTTCGTTGTTTATAAAAATTCTTTATATATTTGTTTCTAAAACTGCCATTCACATCTATCCCATTCGAAGTAAATTATTTTTATGTACAGGTATACATAATCAAAGGATCCAATCGAATAAATTGTTTTGCCGTCTCTAGGACAGTTCGCTAAAGATTAGTGGCACAAATCCTTGTGGTACCATATTTTTAGAGTTGGAACTCACCCAATCAACAGCAACGTAATTTGTTGTCATCAGTATAGGTGAAATTAGAAACGACTCACTAAATTGCGTTGTTGTGGACACGTTCCTTTGTGGCTGGCGTTCGATGTGCACCTGCTGTGGCTTTGGAGCACACTACATTCACTTGGCGTTATCTCGCCCAATTAAAGCCGTTCCGTGCGCCAAGGTTGTGTGATAGGCCCTCGCACGCTCTCTGCGTTTCCTGCAATCTGATCGATATGGTTTCAGTGAGGCAAATTCCCTGTTTCCCAGCTGCTAAATATGTCACTAAGAAAATATAATCAGATAGTTATTGTCTCACGCAACACATAAATATCAAATTAGAATGAATTAAGATGAACAACACGTAATTATGAAACGTGAAATTATCATTGCGGTCTTTGCCTTTGGTTAACGCAGAAATATCTGTCAAAGAAGTAAGACATAAAGTAACCACAGATAGATTATTATATAAACACAAGTTTTCTCATTCTCTGTCATAGAATTTTTTGGTCGCAGAGTTGATTAATTATTTGATTCGGTTAATTGAGGAGACAATGTGCGGCACACAAGTCGAAAATATTTCGAGAATTACAGGTGAATTATAGACTTCTATCTCGTCACTGTAATGACAGTATTTTTCCTTATGTACATGGTATTTCAGTTATAGGCTTGTAGCAAAAAAGTGAAATGTTTATAATACGACCAATTAATTATTGTCAATATTAAGTAAATGCCTAGAAACGCCAAACTCATCAACCCAGGAGCTACTTTGGCATTTAGAAAGTGCTTAGCGAGGCTACCTCTGCCTCCACCTTCGCCTTAATAAGGTTCTTTTTAAAATTTAATCTTTTATTTTAAAATACATTGTATTACCAAATAAACGGGCTATTAATTGTTTTTAATATAATTTAATTGTTGGCGGGCTTTTCTTTGTTAACAATAGAGACTGTAGACCGCGCGCCTAGAGGAACTCAGTCTGCGGCGAGAAGCGAAACAGAAAAGTATGCGTCGAGAACTGGGACATGGCAGTTCGGTCCACTTAGAGAAATAAAAATAGTAAAAGTCTGCGGATCCAGAATTATGAATAGGGCTATCTAGGAAGTCCAACGGCGGGATATAATAGTTTACATAAAACGCAAGTAAACAGATTTGACGGAGAGACTTATAAAATCGCAATTTAGAAGCAGAAGTTTTGCTTCACAAACAGAACTAGTTTTCGTATAGAGAGACTTTGAGGAGACCTACGTCCGGCAACTTGCTGAGGGTAAGATGATCCAGGTTCCAGTATAGCAGAGATCCAGAGCAACTACCGTGTGTTCAAAATTTAATGAGTAGAAGCAGTGTATAATGGCCTATTTAGTATGTGTTGACTTCAATCTGCAAGAGTCCGAACTGGTACCAGTAGCACTGTCGTGAGTACAAAACAATTATTAATGACTGTAAACGATAATTAAAAGGTATAGTGCGATTTCGTTCGCATTTTTCTTTTCATTCCTTTTGTATTTTATATTGTATTCCGTTAACTTCAATGAGTTTGGATTGTTAATCTTTTAGTTCATTGCATTTTTTCTTCCTATCAAACCCAGTGGTGACCCTGAGATAATGAGAAATTCAACGTAATTGATGTAAAATTATAAAGCTATATTTCCATAGAACGCCACGAATTAATAAAATAAAATTGAAATATTTGTTTGTTAAATTAACGGAATTCGGCGTGCAAAGTAGGGCATATAATGTGTAATTATCAACAATAAATTTTTAAATACTTAATAATTTTGTTAAATTTTCCTATTAATTAAGACCACCTTTTTAATGATTACATAAATGTCTTCCTAAACGTGGGGCTAATTTAAATTTAATTCATCCACGTTTTTAATTATTACATAAACGTCTTCAACGTGTGGCTAACTATCATTCAAATTTTAATTATTGTTTGTTTAATAATTTCTTTTAATTAAATACTTGTTTGTTCATTACAATATATTACAAACCGTCTTCAAATAAATTTATTATGAAACGTTTTATAAACTTTTCACCCTATTTAATACTGTAAATTCTAGAAATTCTGGTGCAATTGGCTTGGTGATTGTCAATCATTATTTTTCCTAATAATTTCATTTCTGAAGAAAGCAGACTTGACATTAACAAACTAATAACTCTCAGTGTCACACGGAACAACGGTGGATACTTTTATTTTGGTAGGACTGGCCAGATTTGGTTCTTTGGAATTGATTTTAGAGTCAAATCATTTAGAATATCTATTAATTCAAATTCAAGTACTGACTCGTTTCCGTTAAAAATGTTCAGTCACACAGACACAAAATTCTTTTACATTCACTTGCAACAAAAGGTGTTGCAGTAAATTGTGCAGAATGCAAGTTTTTTGAAGTCCTGAAAGCGGAGATGAAATTCCTCTCTTAAAACGGATATAATTTCTAGCACCTTTCTGTTCGAAAAGGGTTGTGAACAGCTGTGTTTGTCAACATGCTCCAATTTAGCAGAAAATGAAATGAAAAAGATTACGTCTGATTGAAAATTAATAATAAGAAAGACAGCTAAATACAGGCAAAATAAGTGATAATATAAATGTCACACAACGTTTCTGGGATCCTTGTTCTTTTCTTCAGGTACTAAGAAGAGCCTAAAGCGACACAACCGCACTCGTCAGTTGACAAAACTAAAAAAAAGGATTTTATGCAGTTGTGCATCTGTAGGCTCTACTTAGAACCTGAAGAAATTGGAGAAGGATAATAGAAACGTTGTGTGGTATTTATTATCACTTATTTTGCCTGTATTTGGCTCTTCTGAAAATGATTGTATGTCTCATATAATTTCCTCTAACTAATTTTCCTTCCCCTACAATTCAATACATTCAGCTTTTGAGTTATGCCCACTAAAAATTAAAAATCCTGGATCCAATCATGATCTTCAATAAATAAGTTAATCAATACAGGAAGCAATTAGTAAAATCGTTCGAAAACTCAACCCCTGCCGCGCGAACACAATAATCACTGCTTAAGCCTATTATCCAGCCGAATACTTATTCTGTTACTACGTTACGCGATTTTGAGCGAAATATATTAACAGATGTGTATTGATTATTTATGTCATATCTATATTTAATAATACGAAAGTAGCAAACAATAAAAGTGTCTCTCATTGTCTCCAAGTGTTATAATAAACACCTTGATAAAGACAAAATAAAATGAATAAATATCATTATTGAACAAAACGGGATTCCGTATTCTTACTTTTGTCTAATAACCTTTCACGAGCCAGCGTTTGTGCGATCTCTGGTATAGGTCGTGATGTATAGGAAGTCGTACGAAATGCGCAGTAAGAGAAGGGAGAAGATTGCGATAAGTATTGTCGTCAAGAAACTTCCCTAGGAGCCAGATTGTTGTGACACTACTATCATTCTTAAAAACATTTATTAAATTCTTACTGATTAGTTATACAGACAGTTGAAAATACATATTTTCTTATCATCTTTTAACTTTTACAGATGGACCAAATATATTTCCTGGCGTGAAAGTTTTCACTTCAGTCTTTACATAACCAAGTTGCCGTAACAAAGGTTCATGTTAAACATAGCTCTGCTCTACCCGACGCAAGTGGACGACTGCGCATCGTATTTTGACACGACTAGATATTTCCCTCAAGTAAAACATTCATTTATTTGTTATAATTTCGGCGTAGTCGTTCTGTCGTTCCATTGTCGAGGAGCTGGAACAACAAAGTAAAGAATGGTAAATACGAGAAGTTTTGGTACCACTCGCTACGTCGACAATCTTCCAGAAGTCTTCCGTCGCTACAGTATTATTGTATGTTAAATTAAGATTACAAAACAATAACGGAAACACGTGGCTATGAAGAGTCACAAAACCGCTGGTGGTTGAGTGAGATAACTAGTAATCATTAACCGAAGCATAAAATAAACACAAGCCGTATGTGCGGGTCATATTGCCAGTCATTCCGTGAATGATATATATATATATATATATATATATATATATATTGTAGAGATCACCAATGCGTAATGAAAGTTTTTTAAAAATAATATCAAAATTGTCGTCGTAATATTGTGGCCATATCATTGAAAGTAAGTCAGTGAGCGTAATAATGCGGATATTGTAAGTCTCTATTGTTGTCGGCAGCGTGTGTCTTATGAAAGCTTGAACGAGAAAATAGCAGTCTGGTTTTGCAGAACGACCGATGATGGTCATAGTAAGTCGACGCTGGGGAGTGACACGATGATGGTCATCGCGAGTCTAGTTTTGGAGGCCGGCCTATGATAATCATAGCAAAGTCAAAGAACGAAGGCTTTCCCGGTGTATTTGTTGAAGAAAAAGTTCTCGGGTTTCCACCTGGGTAACAATGCGATTGAAACGCGACGTTTCGACAGACAAATGCACTGCCGTCATCTTCTAGGCGAAGTGTCGGGACCATTGAGTTCGAGAGTATATATACCCCTCGCGCCCGAGGGGTGGGCCGATCAGGTGATGTTTTCGTGAGTAAATATAAGTAGCGGTCGAGCAAAGTTGATGCTGGACAACGGCTGATATTGGTCGAATTCAGCCTACGATATTAAATAACTTTTAAATTAAAGTCGGCAGATAAAATTAGGAGAAAAGAAAGTTCTTGAGCAATTGTTGTAGCAGTGTCCTGTTCTCCGGAATTTAGTGAAGTGACCCGAAGTTGTGAACCGAGAATTTTAAAATAAATTTTCTTTAAAATAAAGATAGTGAAGTACATAAGTAATGTGGTACAAGAGCAGCTCTAATTAACTGGTATGAAAAAATCTCCCATTGTAAACCATATATAAAAATGCGTAGCCTCAGATTTCTTTAAATTTCTATATACTTCACTGGATTTCAGATTTATTTAGATTTTTATATTAATTTTTATCGTAAATTTAATTTTTATTCTTTTGTAACCGTTTTGATTTTCATATGATTTGGTGATAATTGGAAATTACTATAACTGTTAGAGACCCAATAACCGGCCATGAAGAATTGAGAGATTCATTAAAATGTGGCAATTATTTAAAATATGCACAGAGTCCAAATTAAATAGAAATTTGTATTAAATATTTTTTTATCTTTAAAAAGTTTTTATAATGTAGGTATAAATCCTATTTGTTATCATTTCCTTTAAATTTGGTTTCCACATTAATTGACGCTACAATGTGGTTTTTATAATATCTTTTAAATTTGAATATTGCATTAATTGGTTTCAACGTGGTGGCTTATATGTATATATATATATATATAAAGGCAAAAAGAAATACCTCATGATAGAATGTCAGAAACGTCAAAATTTCTCACACCATGGGCTGTCTCCAGTGTCGGGCACAACTGGCAAAAACTACAAAACTCAGGTTGATCAGAGTCCACTCGGGATGTCTGCAAATTAGTTATTTGATACACAACTTGAAGCAGAACAGAAAAATGTGATTTTCACCCAATGAATTTCTCAGTAATATCAGGTTTGTTCGTTGCCCGACGAAGGTCTAGTATTATTTTAATACACGCTATTGACGATGTAAACAAAGATAATACTACCGCGCCACGGAAAAATTACCTCTGACAACCGTAATGTCTGAACAGAAGCCATATAAAATTTTCTGATGTAACTATAGATTCTTCGGAGTGTTGTTACAAAAATGGATATGAAACGACTTATTGATGGCCTACTAATGAAACGTATTCGGACTCCATTAAAGCGTTTACATGAAAACTTTTAAAGATATTAGGAAACATTTAGGGATTTGAAATAACATTGGTCATGATTATGTGAGTTGTCTCACATTATCCTGAGTAATTCTGGATAATTCTACGAACCTGTAAGCGATATTTTGACAGTTCGCAGAGATGACAGAAGGACATAAAAAATAGTCTTCCTGTCAGAATTAGTATTATTATCAATGTTAATCATATTAATAAACCATATAGAAGCATAATATTAGAAAATATTTCACCACAAATTGGTTTTTAAAAGATGTTTTAAAAAATAAATTAAATACAAGTATTTCCTCTTCAAATGAAGGACAGTAGATCGGACATATGTAAGATATGGTCAATAGAGACTTTGTACACTTTTTGCGTTTCATTAGTCGGGGAATTAATTTTGTGGGAACTCACACAAATCCATTCCCGCTCCGGGAATCGAATCTGGGACCGTGTGATGCGAGGCAGCGACGTTGTCCACTACACCACTGGAAGTGTAATTACAGTGTATAATACGTGACAAAACTATTTATATTTAATGCGTAACTTAACGGTATATTTTTCGTTTTCAAGAAACTATTTCTAAATGTTGAGATTTACACCTATTTACACATGTTTTAACATCCTGATGATAGAAACAATCAGCGTGATTTTAATTTTAATCCAAGACTATCGAAGTATTAGGTCGTTTAATACACACAGATCGAATTTTTTTTTTAAAACGAAAGAATAAACAATCGTAATAAGCGGGTCTCTGAAACGGTAACGGTTGTCTTAGAAAGCGATCTCGACTTGCCTTAAAGAGGTTTACTTAATCAAGCATAAAGCTCTTTATTTCCCTAAGAGCGCGGACAAATTGTCCAAGGACTCGCAGCCATCCAGGTGCAGTGTTGCAGAAAGAAATTTTCCTCTCCAGTAGTTAGGTCTCAATAACGAACTTTCTGTTTGTTTCTGCAAATTTACAGTTGGCATCTATTACTATAAATATTCACTTCAGATAAATATGTTATGCATTTAATACCTGCAGTTTCTTCTTACCATTTACTTTGAGTTCAGAAACTTTTATGCCAACTTATTCCTTGATTAACAGGATCATATTCGGACATTGTATGTGGTGTTTAGTAATTTTATTATATATATATATATATATATTGTGGTAATTAAAAGGAAACAGGTAATTATTTAATGAACAAGATTTTGGGATTTGCATTGTCGGTGGCATAAACATAAGATTTGTGTACAAGAATATGGGGCTATAATGCTTGCTTGCTGTGTGTATTATCGTGAAACATTGCTGGACGCGCGGAGCTTTAGTGTGTATTTGTTAGGCAATGCAGGAGGTAGTCAGAAAACTCATAAATTCAGAAAGTGTGGCTTTGGGAGCTTAGATGAAAAAGTTGTAAGAGCGCGTTTCTGGGAGTCACCAGGATACAGGACTGAATGTATTTGTCAGACCTGGAGTGTGTTAGGAGTCGCCAGTTTCTAGTTGACAATGATGTTGCGAGAGACACCAGTTATTTAAATGCTCAGGTACATCAAGCTAGCATGCAGTAAATGATGAGCACGTAATGAGAGAACAGCAAAACAATTAGCGTGGTCCAATACAGGGAGCAGGAAGTGTTGTATGTGGAAATAATAACCACAAGTAGATTCAGTGAAACATGACCTGTATGTGAAAGTGTTAAACAACAATCGAGTGTGTACAAGCCCCTTTTTCGCACAGCAAACGATAAGGTAAATTAAGGAATTTATTATATGTAAACCTAACTGTAAATGATATTTACCGTCAGATTTCAATATTTCACTGACTTTTTTAAATTAAGAATTTTCTCACTTAGTAAATTTTAATTTTTTGTCGTAGATATTCTTTATTGTAGGCCCGATAGTCGGCCCTGAGATCAAGCCGTGGCATATTATCAAGTTTTTAACAACATTTAATATAATTGCAATGATGATAATAATTTGTTTTTAATAAATTTGCTGTATATTTTAAACTCTGATCTTTTTATTTAAAAGTCAATAATTTTAATTTTCTTATATAAAAGCTCAATTAATAGTAATTATTATACTTTTGGTGCCTCAACTTGAAATTTAATTGTAATTGTAATTCAATATTAAATACTACATTTTGACGCTCTAACGTGGCGATTTAACTGTGATTTATCGTTGATTATTACTATATATATATATATATATATATATATATATATATATATATATATATATATATATATGTGTGTGTGTGTGTGTGTGTTTGTTTTGAGTGACAAAAATGTTTAGCTAACAATTATTTGATTCTCATGTGACCAATTAAGGCAAAATATATAATAAAGAAACAATTCTGCCATGAATGATTAACACTCCAAGTTTAAATTTGATTTTTTATGACATTTATTTATGATAAAATTAATTAAATAACCAATAAGTCAGAAAAATAGATGCAATACGTATTAGCAATACGATTTTGGGACTTCCTGAGGAGACGAATTAAAAAAAATTATACAATATCTTCTTGTCAAATTTGGATTATTATATATATTAAAAGAGCGATGTGTCGTAACTCTAAAAACATATAAAATATTTTGTAACCATAGTTTCAGCCCGATAGAATCCCAAACAGTACACAGTTTAAACCATTTTCCTTTAAAAAAAGTCTTAAAAATAATAAAAAATTGAAACTTATTTTGTAATTGAGTAGGACTTAGGAGAGTGAATCTTGACAGAGTGAACTTATAGCAATGGTGGTTCTAAGTGCTTCTGTGCACCTACTCAGAATGCCTTATACTGTTTATTCAAGATATAAAACTTTCAATTAGGTTTAAAAGTAAACCATTAAATATATGCACGGGCAAAATTGGAAGAAAACAATAATTGCTGAAACGTATACACCATATCACGTTTCTGCAATCCTTGTTTCTTTTGTCAGGTATAGAAGTAAAACACGATGCACAATTTAAGAGACGTAAAATATAAGGCTAATCGTCCGGGTTAAAAGTGTACTAATTAGATAAATAAATTGCAAAATAAAAGACAAAACTGAATGATAATATAAATATAATATAAAAACGTTTCCGTAATCATTGTTGCTTTCGTTATTCAAAACAAGAAGAATCTCAGAATCGTTGTGTGGTATTTACATTTTCAGTTCAATTTTTTCTGTTATTTGTCTATTTATTTATCTATTTAAAAACAAATATATTAATATAAAATTAAAGAAGTTAGCCTGACAGTGATCATAGCTATTTTTGATTTTCATCGCATCAGTTGTACATTAATTACAATGATGTTAGATTTAATATAAATAATTTATGAAATAATTATAGAATAGAACCTAGTGACAATAAAGAAGCTTTGTATTTTGGCACTGAATAGAATATTTGGAGTTCATAATATGTTAGGAGACTACAGATTGTTTATCAGTTGAGAGGATTTATATTGGAGGTACGAGTTTTTATGCCGTTTTAGTTTGACTTATGAAGCAGGAATTACAATCATACAAAGCGATTATGTAAACAACGCTGTTCATTCTAGGTAGTTCTTGATAATAACAGAAAACGAATTTTAATAACTGTAAATGATAGTTATTTTATATTCTTCAAAGATTTAGATGAACTTGTGATGTAAAAAAATTGTAATAAGGGAAACGGATACAATTTTTGAGTCAAGAATATTGGGCCGAACTTTGTTTGTTAATAAAATTAATGGGGACAGTGATTATAAATTTTAATGTATGACGTTTTCTTGTTATCTGAATTTCGTCTTTATTATTATTCAAATTCCGACGTTTACAAAACTTCCCGTAAATTGAGTACTTTTTTTTACCTTGAAAGTATCACATGCAAGTTCTGCAGAATTAATGAAACGTTTGCGTAAAAATGGCTTAATATAACATCTTGTCTTTAATAACTCGGAACACGACGAAAGTAAGGGCCGTGGTTGAAATCTTATCTCACTAATAGCTTGTTTCACAGTCCAACTAAGGACAAACTAGAGCGGTTACGTGGTTTGCTATCTGTACCGTTTCGTTCTCCAAGGTCACAAAATTTTATGCACGTTACCGACGGACTATTTCAACTTCTATAGATGACCTAAAAATCATTTAGTCATGTGTGTATAAATATTAAGTTATATAAATAAATACTAATAATAAAAATACTTCGCTATTTTTTCTCTTCACATCACAACATAGTAGCACGAATTACAACAAAATGGTGAATATGTACATAAATATATAAAAAATTATATATATGTATAAATATATAAATATGTAAAATTCAATCAAAATACTAAAGTCATCATTGTCTTTAAAACCCACTGAGATTAGGATTTATAAATTCTGATTTTTAACACTCATTACTTGGTGGTATACATAATTAAAAAGTACATATTTGTAAAATTTAATATTCTGATGGGAATTTGTGTGACAGATTAAATGGTTTCATAATGCCAGGTGATTAAAATTCTGTTACGTAAAATAATACGTACTATTACCGAGGCCTTTAGCGACTGCAGGTTACAATTATCTGGTACATAATAATGCTCGGGATTATTACTAAGTACGTTATTTTTCTTATATTTAACGTAACAATTCGTCAGCTTCAGGAATTGAATTGAATGTAGATCGTCGATAATTTCTGTATTTCCTAGTACATCTTTCCTTTGTTTCTTGTATTTGAAACATTTTTATGTGTTTGTTGGTTGTTGGGGAGTTGCGTAGATCACATATAGATGGAGGATTATTATTAATTTTGTCAAGGGATATAAAATATATCTTGGAGTGTTTTCTTCGGTAGGTTTTGGAATTCATCGATTTGTTGGTGAATATTTTTTGCTTTTACTTCTCTCCAACGAATATATTGTTCATCGCACTCATCAATTGATTTTATTACATAAAAACGAATTAAAATTCATCTTCTCCAGGTAATTTGAAAATATTTTATTTATACGTTATTTAATTAAGATTAAATAGTAAAAATTAAATAATGTCTTACCTAATTATAATCTAGCATTCATAACCTCATTTATTATTATCGCCATGTCTTGTTCGTTTGAGAGCTCCCACAAATGTTTTATGTAGTCTATTTTAACGTTGACGTTAATTAGTTGTTATTTAATAGATCCTTTTTACTTATTGTTAGGTTAATTCCGATTGCTGGATGCTTTTCGAATCACAATGTTATATTTCTTAATCGTGATATCAATGGCATAATTAAAGTTTCCATGCTAGTACTCTGATAAAATCCATTAATACTAAGTTTTTACTTTCAAATTCCTGAATACATTTTGCCTTAATAATTATTAAAGAATGATAACGAAACGCAAATTAAATCTGAGGTAGAAGCAAAACAGCTTCAATTCAGCTAAATCTTTATGAAATTATTTACTAATGTGCAATTAATTTATGGCTGTAGATAATTGCTGTCTGCTTGTAGTAAAGGGAACAGTATATCAAAAAACCTGTGATGACTCTTAGCAAACGTGTAAAGACTTCGAGCCCCTTCGTGAGAAATTCCTTAAACACTCCGATAAATAATACCGGCAAAAAGTAGTATACCACCGACGTTTCTCGCACTTCGTAATCTAGTGTGGCAAGTCATGCAGCGCTGTAAGCATCTTGTAATTATTTAAGATTAAAATTTATCAGAGGAGCGTCCAATTTCTCAGTTTCAAATAATGTAAACGAAGTAGAAAAAATTTTCCGTAATGATTAACAGCTGCAGATAGACGCAAAACAAGCACGCCTACGAATAAATTTCCAGAGCGCGTTTTGTGAAAAAGATAACACGACGAGCTACTGGCGATCCGCTCTGCTGACGCTACGGCATTATAAATCGTTAGAAATTAGCTGACGTCTCGTTCTAAATGCTTGAACTTCGGATTCCTTATCTTTGAGTTCTACCTGCAACTCCCGTGTTTCCACAGAAAATAAAGATTTTTTACCGTTCTGCTATACTACATGCATACTGCTAACCAGTCTGTAGGTAAATTAAATACTTCATCATTGTCAAGAATGGTTGCTTACTCAAAATGTTGGTTTTATATACTGAGTTGTGATAGTAAAAAATAGTATTATTTATTTAGTAACACAAGAGTAAATAAATACCCTTAGTTATTTAACTTCCAAAGTTAAAAATTTCATATTTCTATTTTCTGTAAGGAAAAGTCTTTATCAATGGAGAACAATAAATTTCTCCTTAATTTCAACAACTTCACTACGATGTTTTCTGTTCTAATATGCCGAATAAAGCCTATTTAGCAGCACTGAAATCAGTATTCGATCTACAAGGAATTAAATATACGGCCTAGAGTCAGAAAATAATAATGTTTATTAACAAAAAATAATTTTACGTTTCGTCCTATTTTTCGGGCCTCTTCAGGCTGGACAGTTTTTAATAATTTTGTACATAATTCATGCATAAAATTTAGAGACAAAGTTGTTATGCCCTGGCTGGTGCAACAGAAATAAAATCCTTGGATCATCTGTGCGAGACCAAAATATAATTAATGCGTTATTTCAGGAAATAATAAGAATGATTATGAAAAAAATATCAACCTTGCCTGTAAATTTTAAGCACGAATTATGTAGAAAATAATTAAAAAGTTTCCAACCTGTAAAGGTCCTAAGAGGGGACTAAACGTCGTAAAATTAATTTTTGTTCATAATCTTTATTGAAGCTGTCTGCTTACCTAGCGTACTCCGCTATATGAAGCTCATAAAGTCAAATCTATTTCCGATTACACAAACTAAGTTATTCGTGATAGAAGTTTAAACAAATTTAAAACGAAGTATCTTAACTTCTAGAAAACCAATTTTTGTATCTTACTACTGAAAACATAATTTAATATTAATTTTCATTACATGAAGTCGTAACAGGCGTACCACAAATATTAACAATTTTTCCGATAAACGTGTAATTAATAAATAGTCTTACCTAAATAGTACTAAAGTACTTGAGAGAAAGCTCACTAATTTTTGTGAAGGGGAGCGGGTGGGCAAGTATTAATGGTTTCCGGTTGTGGTCAAAACGATTGTTTGTACAGTTGCGTACTGAGATGGCGGCCAGTTTGCGCGTCTTAAGAGAAGGATAATTTATTACTGTTTTTGCATTTCGGTGGAGTGGGCGAAGCAAGAGATACATATACTCCGCACCTCAAGAAAGTGTGCATAGTTTATAGTGTGTGAATGTGGAGGGATGAGCTGTTGAGACTTTCTTAGTCTGGAAAGATACACGAGCGCATGAAACCACATTATGTAAGCGTGCTGTTCTTCTGGAGGACATCTCCAGGACGTCAGCCAACCTTCACAAACATCCACGGCAGGAGAGAAACATTCCACGGATACATCATCAGAAAAGATGCGTAACTATTTCACGATTTTCCATTTGTTTTCTTGGCATGTCCTTAAAATTTAATTTATTATTTCTGTTATTTTCGCTGTTCCTGGGTACACATCTCAATTCTGAGTAAACTTAAATTTTTTATCGAAACCGTGATATGTCAAACCCTAATAAAATCACTAGGTGGTTAAATGATACTAGAAATCGCTCAGGTCTAAGATCGGATAAGCATCGCCTTGCTCTTTACCAAAGAAGTATTCACCATTCAGGGATAGTTTTACACAATAGTCTTCTTCCAGATATTAAGAACAATAATATGTAGCGCGATCGTTTTATTATTGATATATATATATATATATATGTTTCATTTTAATATAATTAGATTTTAGCAAAGGTTGAGAGCTTGGTAAGTTGGAATTTGAGTAGGCGCCGCCGAGACGGGGAGATAATCCCTTCAGTCTGGAATTGGACACATATATGTGGACCCTCGGAAGTTACCTGGACTGTCGCACCGTGGGAAACGCTCGTTGAAAATCCCAGAAATTTGAATTAACACGTGACTGCCTGAACCAATGGCATTTCTTGGTTCAGGAAAGATCGATCCAAAGATGATCGAGACGATCGATTTTTGACATCCAGCGAGGGGGCTGAAAAGAAAGTATGGACACGGAGGGACAAACGGTCATCAGCGACGGACGTGCAGCCCCAACTTGCAGTTTCGAGAAGATCCGGAGAGATCGAGGGTGCCACACGATAACGGCCAGACATCAACGAAGGTAACTGCCAAGTATCTCAATCCTTGACGCGCCTGGGGGAATTACCGTAGACCATGATTAACTGAGATTAAGGGATCAGATTGTTTCGTAAGGCTAACTGAATACACTGTATTTTTTTATTTTTTGTCCATGTTCAGATAATTAATTCATAAATTCTGTAAAATACCCTCTTAATTTATCATTTAAAAAACTACCACTACAAAAAAGTACAAGAGTTTTGTGGTTCAATGTAAAAATATTCTACTGAAAGGCGCGTTTAACTCAGTACTGGAGTTTCTTGATCGTTCCCCTAATAACTAAGTTTTTTAAAAAAAACCTGCAAAAGTTTTCAATGTGTGGCTATTAATAACTACTTATTTTATAAATTGCGTAGTCTCTGCTGGTCTTTTCTGCTCTTTTGTTTGTTTGTTGCATATACGGCCTGGAGTTTGCAGATTCCTCGTCGCTCTATTTCGCGAAGTGACTTGTCCCTCGGTTGTGTTTCCTTATAGTGTGCGTGTGTCAAGTTTTGTGTTTATTCTTGTGTGATTCTGTATTTTATGGTGGTTAGTTCTCTATTCATTAGTTATTTACTAGAACGTATTTAATTTTTTATTAGAACTGTAAATATTATGTTATACACTTGGTATGATTAAAGAATTATTATTTTTATTATTAATAATATATTTTGCTTACAGGAAAATTTGTGTTCCAGAATTTTATTATTTTTTATGTTAACTTCTAGTTATTTGTAATTGTAGCATCCACTTACATTACATTGTAGTTTTATGTATTGACGTATCATATTTCCTCATATGAGGACTAATGGAATAAATAAATCAAATAAAAAACAAATTGGATTAATGTGTATGTAAACACAAAAAAAAGCGGTAGTTGTCACTAAGATATAGTCCCAATCACTATATGAGCGGCTATTGTAAAATTTACAGCAAAATATTTAACACAGTAATAAAAATCTGCAACAGGTTTTAGGAAAATAATTCACAATTCTACTAACAACATAAATATTTTCGTAATTATGGTAATGGAAACTGTGGTTATAGTTGAAGCAGAATTACTACTCTAATCACGTGCCTCTGCAAAAAATTCGAAAGGTGTCATGGAAGATGACAGCCTGACAATCGCCCTGGCAGCACAAGGCCCTCAATAATATTTTAATAAATCAAATAATCAATTTTAGAAGAAATTAAGAGACATTAAATAAAAAACAATGTCCAGTAAATATATGTTGATAACATTCTGTTCGAGAAGAAAAAAAAACATAGAATACAGCGGGTAATATTCGTTCTCAGATAAAATATGTGAACCAGATTGGGGAATAATTAAGACTGGAGTTTCGCACGGTTGAGAATTAGGGCTCTAATGATCGTTCAAAAATAGTAGATTTGTCATCAAAAGCTATAATTTTCGCAGGCGACACAAGTATATGAGTAAAAAATAACAAAAAGTATACGTATCATGTAGATAATCTTTTAAACTGAGTGTCTTAAATAATAAATTAACAAGTACTATTAATAACATAAATTAATGATTATGTACAATGTAGCACTATATGAAAATATTAATATATTTAACTAACTCAACAAAAAATTACACCTGGGGACATTCCATACCCTTGAAACTTGGCTTCTATACAGGAGCTACAAAATATGGTATTTTTATTATAAGACAGTCTGCCGGGTCGTGGGTTGGGTGATTAGGATAAACTACTACTTGAGTTATTATTGAGTATTATTGTAACTGGAATGAGGCCGTAATGTAGTTTACAGGAGACGGAATGAAGGAACTGGAAACAGATATATATCTAGAAGCTGGAGAACAAGAGTCCACAGTTTTATGTCTTCCAGTAAAGACGTTGGTTTTTATCTAGATATAGCAAGTCCAGACTAACCCCTCTCCCATCATCGGAAGGGCGTGGGAAAAGTACCAAATGCCCGACCTACCTGATGCAGGTTTTTCTAGGGTTTTCCCAGCATCACTTTTAGGCGAATTGCCGGGTAGGATCATTATACCATAGCCCGGGGGCCCTAGTTAACCCTTGGCTGCCTTCTTCTACACTTCCGCATCCCCCCTTTCAAATCCCTTCCTATGCTATTAAAGGTGAGTTGGCACCAAGTGTATTACCCTCATGTAGCCTGTTACCCAAAAAAAATTACACAAGAAGGAATGAGTGATTAAGTTGTATGGTTGCGACGGAGAAGAGTTCGAGAGCAGACCATGAAATTACTATAGTGATGCATGATCGGGATCCCACCAGATGATAAACGGAAAGAATTGCTGTATAGAATATGATTAAATGAACTATATATGTAATATAAATAAAAACCGTGTCATGTAAATGGACTGAATTGAATAAAATTTTAATATTTGGCCATAAATGCTAGAAAGAATTTTAATTATCAATTAAAAATATACATTCTTCTTCTTATTTGGATGCAAACCTAGTATATTTAATATTGTGACATTTCGAAAACAGTTTCTACCACAATATTCTGATGAAGTACCTTCACCTGGAACTCACACTACTCGAATACCGGGATTGAGTAACCTCAGCACTTAGAATGAGAAAATATTGCAGTTTTTTTCTTGTTTACTAACGTCATAAGCTCGAGTACCGTATGTGCTTCACGCTGTGGAATGAAGTTCCACTACTCCAGTTGTCTTTTAATTCCATTTTATTCCTTCAACCTCCTCTGTCCTAGGAATGCTTTGATAGACCTTTGCACCAACTGTTACTGCGGACTTGTTTGTTTATGTAGTTCATTTAGTGAGAATCAGTTCACTGAGGATAAAAGATCTTATCTCTACCTTTTCGTTCCTCTCACTGTAAAATATTTATATTTTCTGATAGATTTTTGTTTACATGAATTTTGAGATAAAATGAAGTCAAATAAATTATTAATATATTTTATCATTTAAGACTATAACCCTATTTCATGTAATAGTTTAGATTTTTCTGTCCAAAAGTTGTATGAAACGCTCTACACCATCAGTTACTTATCTCTCGATCCATAACAAAATAAATTTATTTTTTTCTAGCATTAGATGTTTTTTCGTAAATCATTGATAAAAAAAAGGAATATAGTGAGAAATTCTTGTATTCAGAAAGCGGGACTACTCGGTTCTTCCTTGAATCTATTGCTTTTGAACTTCTCTTAGAGTCTTACATGCAACATACCCGGCTAAAATATTGCTAAAGGACGTTTACATTTTTCCTTTCAGAACATCGAGAAAGGATCATAATTATTTAGCACCCCAATCAGAAAATGAAGCAAGAGTAGAACCAGAAGAAAAAGAATTTTGTGTCGGAGTCGTTATAAGTCCGTGAGCCCTCTTCGGCAAAAGAGAATACCAGACTTTCTGACAGACCTTAGATAAGAGTTTAGAATTAGTATTGTACCAAGGAACAATTGTAGCAACTAAGCGAGTGACTGGGACGGTCGAGTTGTAGAATGGAAAGAGGTTGCATAAATAGTTCTGGGGTTTGCACCAGAGTCAGTGGAGAATTTAAACACACCGTTTCTATGGATTGCGCTGCCATTCGTCAGGTGTTCGGACACAAGATTCGAGGGATACCAACCGACACGCCACTCAACGCAAACCATGCCACCGCCATTCGGATCTGAAAATTAAATAAAAAAAAGGAGAAATAAATTTAGATATTCGAAATTGAAAAACTGAGGATCAAGGCTTGGTAGTTCTTTTTGTGGAACCTGAAACAGAAAAAGTTCTTGATTCGGGTAGTTAAAAAATTTATAATTGTGGCACTGAGTAAGTGATGAAGTTTAAACTAGAATAATAAGACTGCATTTCGTTGCTGCAAAAACCACCAAACATTTCCATTATAAAGAGAACATATTAGATTTGGTTTTCTCATATTAGAATTTTCACGTAATTTATGCACAAAAAAAATAACCGGAAATAATATAATTTCTATTATTATTTAGTTTTTTTGTTTATTTAAAAAATTTTGAAACTTAATTATTTTTTAAATTATGCCATAAATTTTACTGGTGTATTACATACGGTTTTTGTTAAAATACAAGTTTATCAACTGGATTGGTTTTATTTAACCTGTAATTTGACATGCAGAAATTGTAAACAATATTAAGTCCAGGGTAGCGCTTGCTTTATATAAAGAAAATTTTGAAGTCCAATCTATTAATGACATAGTTACAAATTGTCTGCATAGCTCTTCGTGTTATAGTGGACTATCACGTAGTCTAAAAACTGTTTCTGTTATCAAATCAATTTATATTTATAGTAAAGGCTCTAATTTAGTTAGTAAATCACTTATTACACACATTTTCATTGACATGGAACACGACCAGACTCTAGAATATTTATTTCAACATTGAAATTTCAATCACCAGAATTGCGTAAGATAAACAATATATCTGATCAAAATTTCCGTTTTATAAAATGAATTGAATTAGCTTATGTGACGTACTTTTTGTTATTTTAATATGTTAAATATTATGTTTTGAACATAAATATTATTTGGCGTTAAGATAAAATAAATCTAAAAATTTAATGGAATTCAGATATTTAAATGTTTTGGTTTTTAAACCAATTCAAATTCTTCATTGTTCAAATCAAATTCATGTACGCTTCCAGATAATTAATTGACATAATTTTCAAATTACTTCCACGCGACTCACATTCTTAAAATTAAGCAAAATCCTAAATGTAAAACTATTAATAAGCATATCGTTGGAGTTTATTTTCATAGAACAACTTGCCTTTCTCAACAGTAAAAAGCCGCTTTCGTTTCGTGTCTATGCACAACGATGTTAAAACGTTTCAGGACACACAGTCCATAATTTTTCACTTAAGTAGCTTGGTGAATTGCGGAACGCCATCTGTAAAGCGAAAAGAGACCTTGGCCGAGTTGGCAGAAGTCAGCGGATGAACCGTTAAGCAGGACAAAAATGAGATCACACAGGACATTTCATATTATTTTATTTTAAGATAAGACGACATACCCCTCATTATCAAGAACTAGCGCAGTATAGATTAGCATGGAAAGCTGCATAAAACCAGTCTGTGTACTGACTACTACAATAACATCAGGAATCAATTGAAACATTACGTAATAATAATTAAAAGGCTCTTCTGGAGTGTTTTCAGTCCATATAAATTATGAAAATAGTTGTTCAGTAATGTACGATGTTAATTTAAAATTTACGAACATATTCTATAGTTTATTAAAATTATTAACATAATTAATGGTCTGTTACTCACCATAACAATTGAGTTTATATTAATATTATATATAAATATGTATACTGGCTAATGCAAAAACTGATAAATAAATAAACTTCAGTCAATTTCAAGCCAGAAAAAATGAGAATTTTTTATGAATTAATATTAATTAAAGGATTAAGAGTAGCTTAAAATACATTAAATCTCTTTCGGTTGTACAGGAAATTTAATTTTACTGAAATCTACGGAAATTGAGTCATGTGGTGATCGTTTTTCAAAATTACTTGGATTAATTGATTTAAAACAAATGTAAAAATACATAGAAAAGAAAAATAATTAGAATATAATTCATTTAAAAATTAATAATAATACGATGCCTTTCTTATGACAAGGTGTGATATATAGAAATTATAGGTTAATTATGGCTTAGGTATATGATTAAAATTTGGCCACGGCTAAATTGTGATGAGTCATTTTTGTGTAACGGTTTTCATTTAATTTCGGACGGTGTTCCTGAATAATACGGACCTTTCTGACGTTAAAAACTCATTCGTAACTCATTTTAGAGTTCCGAATGAGTTTGAGTTCCAACGTCCATCAGAATTATCTTTAGGTTTAGTCCACATTAAAATTATTAATTGAAATATGAAGATGATTATGGCCTTAGCAAGAGTTTTTTCAGCCATAAAAATTAATTAAATACGTGTAAAGTAATAAACGTGTTTCATTTGGTGATCTGAGTGTTTGAATTTTAATAAAATTATAAAGAATCGGGCTTATCAAGAACTTTAAAATAGAGTTTTAAAATATTTTATTAAGAAAATATTATGCAGGAATATACATGATATAATTATTAGGAACACTTACTTCCAATCTGGAGAACTCAATACTATAACATTGAGAATGTATTTAACTAAAGTAGTAATGCACCAAAAGTATTGGCGGCGTAGTTGTCAAGTCATAACGCCAGTAATGTTGGCGTGACGAAGGTCGAGAACCCGCGAAAATGTTCTAGGTCTAGCAGCCACGAGATACGAAACACAGACATAGACGTAAAATTTTTCGCGAAAGTTAGTAAAGTAAGTAGTTGTTTGGAGTGTGTAACGGGGCAGATCAGTCAGTTGATTACATGTGGAAAACGCACTTATTATACTTCGTCGATGGTAAGATTAGTACGAGTTTTTAGTCGAGCGAAGGTTTATACTCCGTGTGTTGCTGATAATTATAGAACAGGTACAGTCATGGCGAAGATGATTAAAGTGTGTTTAGCCTAAAAGAGGAAAATCTGTGGTATTTGTGGTATTTTCCCACCCACATGGTTTATTGTCATCCTGTGGGCATTCTTGATTTTTGACATTGCAGCAGTCAAGCCTCCAAACTGTTTATTAAGTAGAATTTTTAACTATCATAAAAATATTAATTATTTTCAGTATTACATCCAGATCTCGTGTTCTCTAAGGCAATTTAAAATTGTATGTTTTCTTACATAATTATTATATTTCTGCATATTTGAGGCAGACAATATACCATGTAAACTATGCTAAGTCGTAAAACATTATAATATTCGCTTCAAATCAACTGATCATTTCCGGCATATTTATAGTTCCACATTTTTGTAGTTTCCATAATAAATGTTAATTGTGTATTAATTTTTAAATACGTCTCTGTATCCAAATCTTTCGAGTAATCAAATAATAATTCATTAGATGGAATAATTGTGCGTTACAATTTGGATCACTATAACTTGGGGGTCTTAAATAAAATAGAAATAATTGTTAAACATTCTTTAGTAACTATTCAATGGGGCTGACACAAACAGAGGTAAAACGAGAACCAGTGTGGTTATCCTCAGTGTCACATTCACGACTAATTGATTTGAAAAAGCAGAGGTATTCCTGCCTGGGAACAGTAAAAATAGCAGTTTAGTATTACAGAAATGAAATGTAATATAAATTGCACAAATATTTTCTACGCCCTGTTATATTTCAGAATGAGTGTTTTCTTCTGGATACGTGTGCCCTGTTGTTCATTACAATTATATACAGGCTGTAAGAACAATACTTCTTCGGAATAGATGTTGATATTCGCTAATATTTTCGTTTTGATACACAGTCAGTTTTATCTTAGATTTTCGTACCCGGAACCGTGAATTGAACAAGTATTTTGTTTAAATTTCTTACGTAACACAAAGCGTCTTGGTCAAATGTAGAACTGTGAAACGAGTTACGTTAAATTTTATTTCTCTTTCGGGATCAGTTTTCTGCCGTACAGCTTCTACTATTTTAGCCCGTCATATGTTTCGAAAACACCAGTTTTTATAGTATTTTTGGTGTTATAGGCATTATTTTAAATCAGGTTCTACAAGGACAAAAATTACTATGTATTCTTCACTATGAAGAAAAAATATGCATTTCCTCTATAGCGAAATAGATTAGTTATTTTGTGGCACATTTCCTCCAGATTTAATTATACATAGGGGCGTGTTACGTGTTAAATGTAGTGCTCTTAGTCTATGTTAAATGCGTCTCTGGTGTAATCGGCAAATCAATTTCTATTTACATCTGTTGTAAGTGCACACAGAGCTAGACCTTGAGCATACGGTAAGAGTTGTTCTCTGTTCCCATTGGAACAGTCGGCCAGCTGCCTCCTAAACTGGTCGGGGTACGGAGAAGGGAATGCTGCGTCCCCACAGCAAACTCTTCTCCTGCTATCGGAAGGACGTGGAACAAGTACCCAATGCCCGACCTACCTGAAGTAGGTTTTTATAGGGTTTGTCCTGCATTACTTTTAGGCGAATGCCAGGTAGGATCCTTAAACTATAGCCCGGGGGCACTAGTTAACCCTTGGCTACCTTCCTCTACCTTTCCGCATCCCCCCTTTCAAATCCCTTCCTATTCTATTAAAGGGGAGTTGCCACCATGTGGATTACCCTCATGTAGCCTGTTACCCTAAAAAAAATTAGACTTTAAGGCAGAACCTTGTAGGAGAGACGGAGAGGGCTACATTTGGGGATGTCTTCTCCTCTCTTTGCTTTTGAACTAAGGTTCCCATTAGCCGAGCCTCCTGTTTTGAGAGGTTTATGTTCCGGGTCGCAGTCCTTGGGCATACGGTAAGATTAGCCAGCTATTCCCATTGTAATAGTCGGCCAGCTGCCTCCTAAACTGGTCGAGACACAGAGAAATGAATTCTGCGTCCCCACAGAAAATCCCTCTGGTGCCATCGGAAGGCCGTGGGTCAAGTGGGTACTGAGGCAGGTTTTCTAGAGTTTACCTGAATCACTTTTAGGCGAATGCTGGGTGGATCCTTAAACAATAGCCCGGGCCATAGTCAACCCTTGCTACCTTCCACTATCCTTCCGCATCCCCCTTTCAAATACCATCCTATGCTATTAAAGGATAGTTGCCACCCTGTGGATTACTCTCATGTGACCTGTTACTATGAAAAAATAGACATTTTCAATGGGAGTAATTGCAGTAAAATATTTTAGAGAGAGGATAATAATTAAAGCATATTTTTATTCTTTGAACACACTACAGCTTATTCTTCTATAAAATTTCCGCAGGAAAGTGGAATTCCGCAACTGGCCACATGTTCTACTTGGTCCAATTTTGCATAAGACATTTATTCATGCAGAGAATGTAGATAACGTTCCAAAGTTGAATAGTCAATTTATTCTATTACAAGTAAGGAAACGTAATAAATAAACTGTATTCAACGGTATGTGTGGTTGCGAAACTGAAGAATAGAAGATAGTTAACTCTATACGATGTACCGAAGAACTCTCACAAACTTCTGATTTATATAATTAATCTCTAATGTTATATATCCTACTTAAGATAAAACTCACACAATTCAAATATTACCTTCTATTTCTCATTTCATACAATAACACCAATCACTCTATTTCACTTTGGAATGCATTCCTTAAAATAGATCCGGAAGTAAAACGCGATGTCTCACTGATATTATTGTTATGAAAACCCCTCCACGTTTGGTTTGGGGGTGAGAGTCTACATGGCGGTCATCCTCGTGGTCGCCTTTCCCATTTAATACCATAGAAAGGGGAGATGCGGAACGGAGTGCAAGGTATAATTAACCAGGGTCCACGTGCTATAGTGTAGGAAATATTCCCGACATTCACCTCAAAATGCTGGATCAGATGTGTAGGGCTTTTGGTGCTTGTCCCACGTCCTTCCGACGACTAGAGTGAAGATTGCTTTGGGGACGCAGCATTCCGTTCTCCGTGCCTCGACATGTTTTGGAGGCAGCAGGTCGACTGTTTAAATAGGTACAGATAACATTCTGTTGTCGTCTGCGACACCGAGGCATTACTCAAAACTGACTGAGGTGTTTCGGCTTATGGGAACGTTTATTCCAAAGAGGAAAGACAAGAATCGTAGAATCTCAGCAAGTAGACTCCCGCAAGCTTCCACACGAGTACGTTATTCTCTAGGAGACCAGCTGTGACAGGTTTTAAATCTCCTCATGTATTGCATTATAACCTAAAATTGCATTGTTTAGTTGAAAAGAGCCGAAATGCAAAGATTTGAAAATCTGAGAGATTGAGAAGTAACGACATATAAAGTACACATTACATCGTTCGCGATTGCCACTCGCTTGCCCTATTTTCAACAATGAGAGTTACAATGCGTTTCCATGTTGTCTGTGTATATAAGGCTTCTCACTCCTGGCGTCAGTTTATTATTCTTTGCAGCGAATGCAGCAGCCGGTAATCAATTGCCAAGTCTACTACTTTCATGGTGTGAACATCGTGTGTGTAAGTATCAAGTTATTTGATTTGGTCCAAATCTTGGAGTCCGTCACAATATGAACTACCAAACACCAATATGAAAATGTTTTGAACATTTATCTGACTGTGGACTGTCATTGCACGAAAATACAGATCGCAGAATAAAGAAGTAGTTATACGTTAACTCGGGCGTCAAACATAGCAGAGGGAACCAATTTTATCTAGTTTCCAATATTAGCTAAAATGGAGTTGCGATACATACGCAGAGAATTTGTTTAAAGTGAATGACCTGATAATTTCAGATTTCGTTGTAAGGGCAATTGGAGATTTTTTCAAGCTACAGGAGCTTGGTATAGCAGCATTTTTTTTTTACAAATTATTTTATTTGCTACATTTATTAATGTAGTTCAATATTCTTTTTTTATGTCACAGCAACTTTATAATACGCATACAAAACTATTCAAATTGTGTCGCATATGCACCTCTGCACTTTCGTACGTTGTCCGTGGATGTACCGAATTGATTTAGCACGTTTTTTCGCGTTTTTCGCCATCGTTGGGCCACGTAGATCGAGATTACCACTCCGCGGCACCACCACGATTACAGCTGTTATCGCAGCTCCTACCAGACCAAAATCAGTATTAAGGGGTTTACCCTATCACTGGGTATCCAAAACCAAAACTATTGCCCTTTTCGTTTATGATGCGAAATAATTTTACCCTTCACCTGCCCAAAACAAGACTGCACAGAACCGCCATAGATGATTCTTCGTCGCGACAGCCAAATGAAGCCTCACTATTAGCTCGTATATGACGCTGCAAGCGGTGGATTCAATAAAAACTTTGACGTGTATCGAATCGACGACATTGTCAAGTGCTTCCATTTTCGAGGCACCGTGTAGGTTGGCGTCGCGAGGGATTTTGGCGCCGCCAAGGAAGTTGGCGTCGTGAGGGTAAGAAGTATACAAATAGTCGGTGCTAAGTCATTCTCACCCCTTTCCGGATGATTCAGTCCACAATTGCAGTAATGTATTCCAAATGAAATCAGAGTATGTCGCAGTGACGCTACAAAGTTGACGTTATATATATATATATATATATATATATATATATATATATATATTGTAATGCCAATTAATTAGGCTAGTAATTGTTTGGACATAAAATTTGAATTGTTTGATAAATCCATTATAGCGGTCTGATCGAACAAAGCAACAATGGAGAAGCGAGCTCGGCTGCTTTGTCAAAAAGTCGAAATGGCGTTTGCGTGCACGAAAGTCTGAGTCAGTTTACGTCTACAGCCAGTCAGGAAAGGAGGCACATTATAACTAATTTTTCTCCGAGATACCTTGCAGTCTATTTCAAATCAATAAAAATAACAGTATAAGTCTACAAAGAATCTGAAAATCATCAGTTCCAGTAATAAGGCAAATTCGGACAATTTTAAACTGAGGGGAAGACGACTTCCGATAGCTGACCAAGGAGAGGTTCATCCAAGGCTCCGGAAATTTGTCTGCGTTCTATTCGCCGGTGAGCGTGTAAATTCTGTGAGAACTAGAATCTGTGTAAATAACTATTTGCATTTATCGTGTTGTGTAGGGGAAACAATGAATGCTGGTACCAGACGAACAGTATGTAAGTAACAAAACCAAAACTATGATAATATTGTAAACGCTAATTAAAGGATAGAGTCAGATTTCGTTCGTTCGTTCGCTTTCTTCTAGTTTTCTATCATTGATCGTTTTATTGTTTTAAACAAAAAATAATATTTTAATTGTTAATTAGTCAAATTCTTATTTTATCGTGTCCTAATCATCAAACCCAGTAAAGACCCTGAAGATATTAAAATTTTAATTGTAATTGTTTTGATTCTTGAAGCCACAATTTGATAATAAATTATATTTTATTTGTAAATTCTTGTTTAATCATTCATTTAATTAACGCCTATCCTTTTTATTAATATTTCATTTAATTAAGGCGATTAGTTGAATATTACGATATATATGTATATATATATATAAACGTTTCCGTGCATTAATAGCCACAAAATAGTTTCGTTTGACAATTAAAATCCAGCTAGATGAATTTTTGTAAATAAAAATAATGTAATTTAAATTGAAAAAAATTAATTTTAATAATGGTGTGGTTTCATTAATATTAATTTATTCAACTGTATGTTTTAAAACCATTCAAATAAATATTAAATTATTATCTCGTTTAAAATAAAGTAAAAATAACATTTTTTTATCATCTCCACTACAGTGTATTATAAAACGCATATATTAGTATTGTCGGAATATTGTCAATATTTATTTGTCTCGTAGTGAAGAATAAGCAGCTCTGTGTACAATGGCTTTGCAGACTTGTATGAAAATGTTCAAATTTTCAAAATAATGTTGCATGATTTCCTCTTCACATTCTAATATAAATTAATAACCCTGAATTATGTTCATGACCGATTTGTATTAAGTTTTATTCAGTTTCTAGATATGGCTCTTTATTGTTAGAATTGAAATGAGTGTTTACTTATTAACTGTTATTTAAATTTTGGACTATCCATATTTTCGATGATCGAGTTACGTCGATTTGACTAGTCAACTCAACGCATATTAGAAATCTAAATGCAAATGTCTCCCA
This sequence comes from Zhengitettix transpicula, assembly GCA_037074705.1. Taxonomy (NCBI): domain Eukaryota; kingdom Metazoa; phylum Arthropoda; class Insecta; order Orthoptera; family Tetrigidae; genus Zhengitettix; species Zhengitettix transpicula. The sequence continues at coordinate 120,269,371 of CM073591.1, read as the reverse complement.
AAAAACTAACTATTTAAATATAACTACACTCAGTGACGGATATATAGAGTGCATGAGATCATAACTCACCAACTTCACATCTACTCACACTGAAAAACTATTAAGTACATGCAAATTGCAGGAGATCCCATCTTAGATGTCTCTGAATAATTCTCTCCGGGAGAAAAAATATATATAATAAAAGTGCTTGAAAGAATGCCTCAAGCGTTACACGGAACACATGCAAATCATCTCAGCAAAACCAAAAAAAAATGCTCATGTCGATGGACAAGCGTAAAGCAGCTGGTTGCCTCGTGCGAATGTGCTCCATAATTGCCGACACGGACCGACATGGCAGAGGTAACTGGTAAATAGAGAAGTGATAAGAGGTCGTTAAGAGTCTGCAGTGGCTCAACCTTTTATGCCTCGGCTCAAGGATACGATGTTTGGTGGCGCCTTCTTTAGTCAGGAAAAAATATGCACGCAGAAATGCTCAATTACAATGACATATTTAATATTTACATGAAGGAATGTTGTTTTAACGAGCTTACGAATAATTATAACATGAATCAGATTACATGGTGCTTAAGGATTTAAGAGGAAGGGGCCTCCTGCTGGATCTACAGCAACCTAAACCTAATGCTTACTAAAATAAAAACCGGAATGAATCAAATCAAATTTAATTAAAATGTTAATGTTATATAAATTAATATAAAATCACAACTATCCAATAGCGTAAATTACTATTACGTATCCTGGTTTTGAGTATATTGAGAAGGTTCGTAATCAATTGCACAAGACTTTATCGGGTTTTGCATTGTATGTGAGGGCAGAAAAAAATATTGGACCGAAGGTCTGCTGTTATCAGAAAGAAGAAATCGGCATGAGAGTCCGAACACAGGATCAATGCATAATTCAGTGTGTCGAAGACACTCGGGACTATCAAATATCGTGTTTGGATTAACAACCGTAAGATTTTGCTGATGAATTGATAGTGTGGTTCGGGAAAGAGGTGGTCAGAGAACCTCGTGCCAAAAATTTTTAGTCAGTTGTATGGTAATTTTATGTTTTTGCACTAATGGATTTCTACATCCACAAAAATTAACAGTATACTGTGAAACAGATGTGACTATAAATAGAATAGAAAATAATTTCGGCACAAATACATTTCATAAAACGTAAACTTTAAAAGATATGTACTTTCGAGATGCACGTAAATCTCCGAATGCCTTCCGATTAACAAGAAGCGTAGTGCAATATGGATAACGGTCAAATATGCTTGTGTCGATATCTTCGTATCACTAAAACAAGAGTACAACGAATTAATTATAAATTAGTTATTTTTGTGATTTATAAGACTATATAGTAAGCATTGTGGAAAATGAAAATAACGGGAATAAAAATATCACTTGATTGAGTGAAGAAGCAGTGCGTTAAAAAGAAATAATATACAAAATAGTTAAATAGCTAATAATTTAAACAAATGAAATAATTAAAATTGTAATGGTGAAAATTGTGATGTAAATTTTTTTGTGTAATTGAAAAGCGAAGGAAATTTGTAAAATTCACAACACATAAAATTAATTGTAAATGATTAATTAATAATATTATTGCAAAAAAATTACTCAAATAATGAGTAACTATTAAGGAAATAAGTTTGTTAAAGTTGAATTATGTCAAAAAAATAGAGGGGAATAGAGAATATTTTATTTACGTTGCAAATGAATTAGAAACAAAACAATATAAATGAAGTGTTAAAACATTTTTGTTAACAATAAAGCGTTAAAAGGTTAATTTTTATTTAATAAATAATTTGTTATATTATATAAGGTTAAAACGAACTATCACACTAGTTTATTACTGTTTTGAAAATGTATTTTAGAACAATGTAACGGATTGAAAGGTGGAGGGGGAAGGGGGTTGTTGCTACGTTACTACGATATGCCAGTCAGATATGGGGTTCTCTACTGTGACTTCAGGGAACTCCTCGAGGTGAAGTCAGAAACGAACACGAAACTAAAAATTAATGCTCGCTTCCGATTGGTTGGAATATTTTTAAAAATATTATTAACGTACATAAAAATAACATTTTTGGAAGATTTTTACCAATCAAAACTGCAAATTCTGTTCTTGATATTAACTGTCTTAATATTAACTTAATGACAAAAAATTTAGTTTTTACATTACATATTTAAATCTTATTCAATCTAATATATTTGGAAAATTAAATAATTATTGTGGTTTCTACTTTAACTGGAGCAACAACCCATGCCAATCAATATTCTGTCTGAGTAAAAAAATCAGCATTTGGTTTAGAGATAATAGAAAAAATAATTCTGAACTTTATTGAATGTTTGCTAGCTTTTGAAAATTTGTTGCTCATCGTGAATAAAGAGTAATGTAATTTTTTTGTATTATTTGACTGTTTATATTTGTTCTTTTTGAGTCCATATAAAGTTCAACCGAACAACCAATAGAGCAGGCTCTGATCAAAAATAATGCAGACCAGAACAGCGACGTGTTGTAATACATCAATATGGAGAAAGTGACTGAAGTTTTACTCTGTAGATTGCTAACTTTGTATTGTCAAATCAAGTTTGCATTCGTAAATAGCTATTGACGAAAAGAATAGTCTTTATATACTTATGTATTGTAATGATTAAAGGGCAATTAAAATAATTAATAATTAGAAACTATTGAACTGAATTCTTGCCGGCGAACACACAGATACAATAATGGACGTGAAAACAGGCCAGAGACGTTTTAGTCAATAGAGCGCGTAGGTTGATGGAGCAGCAGTCAGCCACGAAACATTGCTGAATACGGAAGGAATTAAAATTTGTCAATCAGAAGCGAGAACTTTGAGTTGTGTTAGCAGTCTGAAAGCAGAGGCTGATGATCTTGTGGTAGAAGTCTCCAGTTTCCGTTGCAATTTCCCGATGATTGGAAGAGAACACAGAATCCAAGGCGTATTAATACAGTTATTCAGATCTGAAACAGTAAACTGCGATTTGTAAACGAGCGGCGTTTGATCGACAAACAATTAAACATACAAAATGAGAAAGACATCAACAGAGTTTTAAGTGTTTGCAAACTATATTAAAGTAGAATCAGTGTTACATGGCCTGTTCATAAGTGTTCGAGGTGAAAGTGCGTTGCAGAATCTTTACAATTGCCCTGGTACCGGTAAAAACAGAGAGTAAAAAGGAAACATTTAGAATTAACATTGTAAAAGGTAGAATATCGTCAGATTTCGATTTCATTTTGTTTTATTTCGTTTTTATTCGATTACATTTCGAGAGTTTATTAAAAATATATGTCTATAGTAAATTGTAAAATTAATTGTTCTTTATTTAAAAGTCCCAATAAAGACCCTGAGGTAAGAGAAAAGGATATTTTTTGTATAAAATTTTAGTAAAGTTCAGCAAGTAATTTGTTTTGTAAGATAAAATAGTCGTGTACAATAAATTAATTGTTAATTAAATTAATAATAAATGTTATTATTTTATGCTCCTTTCATGAGTTCAATTTAATGAATTATCTTCATTATTGAGTAACCACATTTTAATGCCTTAATGTGTGGACAATCAAATCTTTTCAATTGCTACTATTATTGTACTTATTACAGTATACATCACAATGATATTCCTATTCATTTTAAATGTCCGCTACAAATGTAAATATTATACCAGGTACTAATTTTACGCATATTTAATAGTCTCTTATTCTCAGGGTCTCTCAGTTAATCTTATTCCGTGGAAAATGTGTGAACTGTTAATAGAGTTTTTGGCACCCGCACGCACTAAAGCGAAAATTACGATGCGGACATTTAGCTGCCGTCTCCTCACAGTTACACAGTGATTAAAGGTTATAGCGGATTGTCTCAGGAATCAGGAACTCCAGGTGGGTAGTAGGAGTCACAATATGACGTCAGGAGATGACGTCAGCACAGACACTCGGAAGGTAAACGAGAAAATTACGTATTTGACTTTTCTCTCCAGTTTTACAAATCGCTATACCATTAATAATATATACAATCAGGGTCCACGACGCTCCCGGATTATCCCGATCGTCAAAAGTTAGAAATAAAATTTCTCCTCATCATTATTAAATGGTCGAAATAACGACTGTCAGTCGTGGCAAAGAGCAACAACGTTTACACTTTGGTCTGCGACAAAACTCTTCGAACGTTTTAAGATGCCTATTGTTTGAGTTATTCTTTTACGTTCGCGGTCCCGATTAAATTTCTTCAAGGATATTATATCGCGGTCATTTATAAATTCACTGGGCGAAAATAAATCGGATACAAATTTGAATTACGGTGACTGACATAATTGGAATGTTACAATTCAGTCCGCAGAGCATTTTTGAAACCTCGGGGTTGATGTTTGGTGCACCTGAAGTGGAATAGTTTCCAAATTTGAATTCCATGTTCGTTTTTTGCCTGATAATTCCCGTTTTCAAAGTGAGCACAATAATTCCGCCACCCTCTGGAGCCTGTGAATGAGAGTACGGTGTGAGCGGCGAGGGCAGGGTTCGCACCTGTTGTGGATGGGCGGAGCGACGCGTCTGCCGCCGCTGCCGGCCGCTTGGTGCGCTGCGAGCGAAGGGGCTGCGAGGCCCTGCTCAGTCAGTGCTAGGCAGGCGGCCGGGCAGCTGCACTTTTGCACCTGTTTGTACTACGTGTACCGGTGTCCGTATCGTGCGATAATTCAGTCGTCTGTCATCGTACACCGGAGGGCCTCGATGTCGCTTATTTCAGTCGTGGCAGGGTCGTTGAACGCACGCGCGTTTTCCAACAAGCGGCGACACAGCTGATATTCGCGGCGAAAAAAAAGGAAAACGTTCGATGTCAACGACACGTCGGCGTCGATGGATAAACGTGCTGCCGTTCGTAGAGAATACCGTCTCGTGTCTCCCTTACTGACGAATTTAGAGATTGCAGGTGCAAGGAAAAACGTTTTTATAATGACGTATCATTTGGAATTTTACTTTTAATTTGAGTCTTACTGGAGTGCTAAATATTTTATAAACAATAAATTTATACGACTCTTGAAGCAATAATTTTGTGATACTTTAAAGTAAACAAAAGCGACCTGCCGGGGTGTTAAATCGTTATCGTGGCCTTCACACTGCGGCAATAACACGTCTCCAAATCAGTTCCCCTCGCGTCATCACTTTTGACGGTGGAACTAGTGACTTTCCCTGTGCTGGAGAATACAATTTTTTTTCCAAGATTTAACGGTATTGCGCTGGTGAACTGTAGGACCGGACAAAGTGTGGAACATTGTGTAAAAACAACGGTTGAATAAATGTTGAACAGTATCGAAGAGCTTCTAGCCGCGAAGAGTTTGCTTGGATATTTGGGCGCAGGAGTTCTTCCCTTTGAGGACCTGACACAGCAATCAAGGTTCATGGTGTTCATGGTGAGTACGCATGTCTACGTCCGTGTCGACATCTATTTTATGACGGCGTCAGCGATACTGATTCGCCGAAAATACCAGATTCTGCACCAAAAAGTACTTGGTGAACCAACAGAATTTTCCTCAGTCAATCCAGTAAACGCCTTAATGCGTTAATAATATCTCTCTGTTATAGTCTCATTTATTGCCCCGGGAAACTAACTGAACGCCGACATAAATCTGCTTTATACTCGAACTCATTTGAATGTAGATTAGTCTTAATTAACACGTATTCCTTAATTAGTTAATGAAAATTTTAGCGTAGTACGTTTTAGTAACGTCGTAAACAATCAACGTTTTGGGCCTCTCCATCGTCGGGCCGCGAAATGACACAAGAGACCTGTCGAATCTTTTCCCGATTACTTATAATTTAATTTCCTTTAATTACATATCTGGCTGATGAAGAATATATAATTCGTATCCCATTGACATTTATTTCTCATTTGCTCTTGAGAGCGGAGAGATTAAAGTCTGGTTATCCTATAACACTTCTTTGGTTTTTCAGGGTGAAAATTATTAAGTAATCGGAACTGTTTTCGGATGTCAAACATCCAATTTGTTTCAGGGACGCTGCTCTGTCATCTTAAAATTAGAAGGGATAAAAAAAACTCACTTAAATCGCTGAACTGATGTCCGTGTAATTATTACGCAGAAGAAACTAATGTGGACGTATCGCGTCTTAATTACACGTTGGTGTTGCGTACATCACAAAATAAGTTGTCACTGATAAGACATACAGAGAAAATGCTTAAAGACTACCCACGATGCATAAATTTAAAAGAATTATTTACATAAAAAGTAACCTCTTTCACGTTAAATTTATAAATTACCTTCTTTTTTTATTTTTATTCCTGTAGTGATAAGTTTTACGTTCTAATTTCGTTACAAGTATAGTCCTCAGGGACAGTTTTTTTTCTGATTAATATTGACTGAAACCTCTTCATCAGCTGGAACATGTTATAATTATTATGTCTTGAAACATTCGTCTGTCTTATTATAACACATTTTAAACACACATATCTAATTTCTGGTGAAGTTACGTTTCCTTGCTTGCGCCTATTCCATCACTCACCTTTGAAAGCATAAAAAAAATATATTATTTTCAATGTTAGCACGAAAGAAATTGACGTGCAACACTAATGAGGAACTGTTTCTAATATGTTTAAATGCGTGGTGTAATTATGTTACAACATATTAATCCTTCATATAAATTACTCAGGTACTTATTTATATACACTTTTAATGAGATATATACGTTTGGAGTATGATTAACACTTTTTTTTTATATAAAAGTATGTATTATAACTATATTTTTGTAAATTAAAAAGGTTTTAATTATTCACATTTAACACATCAATGCATTACAACAGGCAATATTGCATATTTGTTTCCAGAATTATGGATAAGAGAATTACAGTAATCTAATTAATATAATCATAGTAATAGAGGATGCCTATATAAAAGTTTTATCGTATTAAACTTAAATTATATTGAGTACCACATTATTACGGTTTTCTATCGTGCTGTGGCGCTGATTCCGGCACGTGCGTATTTTGAACATTAAAGTGGAAAGCATTCGGGCAGTATCCGTACTCTTACAACTTCCAAACGCTAGAGAACAAATAATCCTAATAATGAAATTAAATTATCGCGACCTTCAGTAGCTCCGATTTTAAGCATTCACGTGACGTTGTGCTTTCGTTTACGTCCCTCCATTTTTTAAATAAACAGGGAAATATTCGTACGCCTGAAATAGCAACATTTGACTCATTCTTCATATTTACTTGACAATACGCAGTCATTGAGTTGCAAATGCTCTGACCGACTGAATTTAGCAGACCTGTGTGTCTGTAGGAGTTTTTAAACTGGTATACCATAGATCTGATTTCTACCCATATCTCCCTGTTCCGAACGTTAGATTCAATTCCATTTCACTTAATTAATTATGTATCGTTTAATAATTTCCACAATAGACATTTAAAGACTCTATATCTTTATTATTCTGCGCCGAATAAATTGCTTTGCGTATTTCAAGCACTACGAACCGCAATATACCATATTTAAATACATGTTTCGAATCCATTTATTTGTTATCTTGACTCTTTGATATTGAAATAATAATGAAACGGTCGTGGTTATAGTCTCCCACCAAGAGAACTATTCATACCATGGCAATAATGAGTAAATATTAGAACCATTCACACTTTATCGGAAGTGAACTGATGGAGCTGCGTTGTCATGGATTTGGATGGACCAAAGTAGGTGTGAGTATTGCGTGGGCGTTGGAGGGATGGGGGGGGGCACGGGGGAGGCAGGTGCAATGAGTGCAACAGCGACTAACGAGCCTCGCTAACAATGGCCTGGCATGGTCACGCCCGCATTCGGCAGACGTTGCCCCGATTACATCTTCACCACATCTGCCGTGTGGGCAGGATGCCGTTAATGATGTTTCACAAAAGTTTTCTCTTAGGGCTAGTCATTACTCGCCACCTCGCAAGAAATATTGCATGCCATGATATTCGGTTCCACGCTCATTTAGAATGGAGTTCTCTGCCGAATAAGATGTGTATGTGTGTGTCTGGTTGAAAACGTGGACAAGAAAGGCGCATGCGCCGTTAACAGAACGACATACACAATCGAAAATCCCTAAAATAAACATTTATCCTGTTTCTGTTCATTCCAAAGCTGATGCTTATCAGTGGAACAGTCGTTCCATTCCTTGTAAGAAACACTTTTTTAATTTCCTCAGCGACTCGGAGAATCGGCGGGTTTTACAGCGATAGATGCAATTTTAAAAAATTAAACTTCTGTTATTGATGAAATTCCGAACACTCAAATTCAATTCTTCTAATTTTATTTACAGATGAATTTTGAGTTGGGGACATTGAAGTCATTATGTCTTTATTATTGGACTGGTAACTTCAGAAAAGTGTTCATGATGCCTATCGGGTACTTCTGAGAAATTGAAAACAAACCACGTCTCTCGAAATTAATTGTATGAAACTGCAGCGACTAGTACCTAATTCGAAATTGCGACTACCTTTAAATCTTAATGCACTGAAACTTTTTTTTTTGGGTGTAGACAGGCTACATGAGGGTAATCCACATTGGGCAACTCCCCTTAAATAGCATAGAAAAGGGATTTGAGAGGGGGGATGTGGAAGGGTAGAGGAAGGTAGCCAAGAGTTAACTAGGACCCCCGGGCTATATATTTCAAGGATCCTACCCGACATTCACCTAAAGAAATGTAGGACAAACCCTAGAAAAACCTGCATTGGGTAGGTCGGGCATTGGGTACTTGTCCCACGCCCTTCCGATAGCGGGAGAGGAGTTTTCAGTGGGGACGCAACATTCCCTTCTCCGTGCCTCGACCAGTTTAGGAGGCAGCTGGCCGACTATTCCAATGGGAATAGCGGACGACTCTTACCGTATGCTCAAGGTCTAGCTTTGTGTCCACTCAAAACTGATGTAAATAGAAATTGCTTTGCCGATTACCCCAGTGACGCATTTAACATAGACTAAAAGCACCACATTTAACACGTAACACGCCCCTATGTATAATTAAATCTGGAGGAAATGTGCCACAAAATAATTAATCTATTTCGCTATAGAGGACATGCATAATTTGTCGTCATAGTGAAGAATACATAGTAATTTTTGTCCTTGTAGAGCCTGATTTAAAAAATGCCTTAACACCAAAAATACTATAAAACTGGTGTTTTCGAAACATATGACGTTACGGGTTAAAATAGTAGAAGTTGTACGGCCGAAAAATGAAGAAAAATTCCAATATACTTTACCTTGAAAATTTTCAGGGATATAATACATTTTCTTGCATGAAATCTAAAGAAGTTTCACACGGCAATTGGAATACGAACCGCTTATTACGATAAGTTTCTAGTCATTAATAAGTGCCAATTATGAAAAAGGTTCTTGGTAAGGAGAAACAAAAAGGTTCTATGTGCAGAACATGACGGAGTGATGCATCCGTTACCTGTGTTGAAACGATTACGATCTCGAGAAATAGAGTGCAGGCGTAGCGTTTCGCAGATGTTACAGGTCAGGCATTTCGCGGTATCGGGGTGTGGACCGAATCGATTCCCCAGAGTTTGGTGGAGCTTGTAATCATGCTAATTTCAGCTCTCTCATTACGAAATAATTGAAACATAGCCATTTACGGCCGAAGGAACCTGTGCAAAGGGCAAGGACGGCATCCCTGTTATTAGAACAGGTAGCGTCCCGCACGAGCTCTGCAGTTGCGAAGCAGCCTCTGCGTGCGTGTCATCTTTCCCAATCCCGTCCCGGGTAAATTATTCTTCAAGCAGAGGAAACGAAGTGATTGTGACGATTTATAATCGTTTTCTTTCATTCCGAACATGGGGTTGTCGAACTAATTGACGATTGGCAATATCTTTCCTCCATTTTCAAGACAACTTATATTACGTATTCTTCATTAATTTTTTTTTTAGAGTAGCAGGCTACATGAGGGTAATCCACATAGTGGCAACTCCCCTTTAATAGCATAGGAAGGGATTTTATAGGGGAGTGCGGAAGGGTAAAGGAAGGTAGCCAAGGGTTAACTAGGGCTCCAGGCTATAATTTAAGGATCCTACCCGGCATTTGCCTAAAGAAATGTAGGACAAACCCTAGAAAAATCTGCATCAGGTAGGTCGGGCATTGGGTACTTGTCCCACGCCCTTCCGATAGCGGGAGAATAGTTTTCTGGGGGGCCGCAGCATTCCCTTCTCCGTGCCTCGACCAGTTTAGGAGCAGCTGGCCGACTGTTCCTATGGGAACAGCGAACAACTTACCGTATGCCCAAGGTCTGTGACCCCGGAACATACACCTCTCAACAGGCCGAGGTGCCTCGGCTTGTGGGAACCTTAGTTCAAAAACGGAGAGAGGAAAAGGCATCCCCAATGGTAGCCCCTTCCTGTCTCTCCTACAAGGTACTGCCTGCGAGAGAATAGCCCTCGCAGGGTAGATCCTTCATTAAATAATTTCCAACTTACTAAATATTTTTATTTGTTGAATGGGTCTTCGAGAGCTATTCTCTCGCTGGCAGAACCTTCTAGGAGAGACGGGATGCCTTTTCTTCTCTCCGATTTTGAACTAAGATTCCCACTAGCCGAGGCTAGTTTTGAGAGGGGTATGTTCCGGGGTCACATTCATTGGGCATACGGTAAGAGTAGTCATCTATTCACATTGGAATAGTCGGCCAGCTGTCTCATAAACTGATAGAGGCACGGAGAAAAATGAATTCTGCGTCCCCACAGCAAAACCATCTCGTGCCGTCGGAAGGGCAGGGAAGTTTTCTAGGGTTTGTCCTGCATCACTTTTAGGCGAATGCCGGGTAGGATCCTTAAACTATAGCCCGGGGACCCTAGTTAACTCTTGGCTACCTTCCTCTACCCTTCCGCATCCCCCCTTTCAAATCCCTTCGTATCCTATTAAAGGGGAGTTGACACCATGATGATTACCCTTATGTAGTCTGTTACTCTAAAGAAATAAAATAAAGTAATTTTGTGTGTGTTAATGTCGGAAATTGAATGTGTATAAAGTAGCGAGCAGAAAATAGGCGCCTGATTAAATGATTTCCCGTGCATAGCGATTGTGAACCTGTGAAAATATCGTTGTATAATGTATAAGACATGTTATTCATTTCAATTTACATATACATTTCCCCATACCCTTGAACGTTTTTATAACCGGATTTAAATAAAAAAAATCGAGCAAACTAAATCGAATGCAAACGCCAAACAGATTTATGTGCTTTATAACTATTGACAAGCTATTAACGTGGCCTTAATGTTTGCTCAGCGGACGTGTGGTCCTGCATTTGCTGTAGGTGGACGGTATTGACGCGTCTGAATTGGTTGCCTAGCAACGTACTGTGTATTATTGCGTGGCACATCCCTTCCGTCCGGCATCTTTGCAGCTATGGTGACCTCGTGATCTCACGCTACATAAAACAGTTCTTGGCGTAATCGTTCCAACAAAATATTCACAACTGTTTTGAATGAGAATCTTTTCTCGTCAAAATTACGAACTCATCAAATGATTTTGCGTTTGTTTAGGAGATCTCCGAAAGATCTGCAGTTCTGTGGAATAAAATGAGACGGCACGAGTTGAAATAATCCTGTAGAGTTCTGTAACAGCAACAAACATAAATAAAAGAGCTACATCAGTTTTGGATTAGCGTGTTAATTCAAAGCTATTAAATATAAAATATCTTTATAATAAAAATGGATGTATGTATTAACGTTAATATTTATACAAATTTTAACTCAGGGACAGATTGCAACGAAAATTGGTACAAGTATTATTCAAAACACGAGAAAATGTACTGTGGGGATGAGAAACCCCTGGCATAAACGTGAAAATTATTATAATTGAAAAACTTTATAATTTTGTGTTAAATAACTACGCGCCAAGAGACCATGACGTCACGGGACAGCGAGAGACGTTACTATGCGACGTATAAAGGAAATAGTTCCTTTTTCCGCAGTGAAATAAAGCAGAAATATTTTCATTGAATAAAATGTATAATTTTATCCGGCAATACTTCATCTAATGATAATAAGAAAAACAATACCAATACTTTACGATCCTTGCGGAAAATGTAAGTTAATTTTCGGGCCATATTCGTGACTCCAAAATGACTATTTGTTGACATTGTGAATACAGCTAACAATTTCATGAATTTAATATTTCGTAATGTCTGAAACTGAGGGACAATTATATTCTGTAATACTCGAAAAAGTATATTTAAGAAGAAATTCGGAGGAATATTTGTTGGGTTTGATGCAATAAAATTCTTTTTTTTTTTATCTGTTAAATTAATGCACTATCTCTCGAAAGTACGTCACAGCTTGACTGCATTTAATATAAATTTAAATCGTTTTGGGGGTTAATATAAATAAATACACGGGAAACGTATGTATATAAAATAAGAGCTATATAAGGTTAATAAATGTAAAAATTGTTTAGACATATGCATGTTAAAATTATCTATCAGTACGCCAGGTTAAAGTTTATAAATAAAATGTGATGTGGTAGTAATGAATTTGGAATTATGTGTCATTAGAAGATTTGTTCCATGATATCGCTATCGTGTCTGTGAGATCTCCTACTATAAACTTTTTCGGTGTCAACACAACAGGTATTCTGTTATGACACCGGCACTTCCTTGGTTTACCACTGCTTTCGTCGTTTTATTGCATCTGAATGATTTAAAAAACCAATTAATATCGGTCGCTCAAGTTCGATTGTCCCGACCGTCATAGTTACGAAAAACAACGTGTTTATAGCCTACATGAGATGGACATTTCCAAAACTTTTAGTTGAAGCGAAATTGTATGTAGTTGTTATCGACATTCAGCCTAAGACGTTTGAGCACAGCGTTTTATCTACGACTCTCGGAAGACGACAATCTGACATTGTTTCGTTGGACACTCGTGTAGCTGATGCTGATCTGTTTGTGCGTCGGCGTCCTGTGAGACAGTTGCGGACATGTATTAAGCATTCGCTGGAGCCATGTTGGGGTAGCCCAGTTTCCCCGCAGCACGAACCTGACTTGCTTTCGCTCAGTACGTTTTAAGCGGCGAGATCATAGGCCTTGGAAGAGTAAGCACCGGCTGTTCGTCCTCCACTTGATCCGTTTACGTGGTCTGGATTTCGATAGATTCAAGCCCAATAACTTTATTTTTGGGCACTTTCCGACGAGAAAAGCCAGTATTCTGACAAATTTGTGAAATTTTTATGTTCCTCAAATCCTAATGTGTTCCGAAAAAAAAGTTCGAATTAAGAAAAATATTTTTTATATATTCATTAACAATTTACCATAATAATAGCCAATTAACGTACAAAAATAAGTGCTATAAATATATTACATCTTTTTCCAGTCCTTGTTGCTACCGTCAGGTGGTTATATAAAATTCTTGCTTCGTTTAAGACCGTAATATCAATAAATATATTAATCTCACTTTAGTAAATTATAAATAAGTACCCAAATTCGACGAAAATATATTTTAATAAAATAAAAAATTCGAAAATTTTAATAAAAATTACCATGACGTATCGTTCTTTTTGGAACCTCTTCAAGTAAATATATTAAAATTTTATAATTCTGAATATAATTTATTTCTTATTATAGAAATCCATAATTAAAATTTTGTGGGGAAAATCCTAGACGCGTGCGCTTTCACACAGATTGCAACCAACTATTTTAATTCTGTATTTAAAAAAAAATATAATCAGTTTTTTTTATAAAAATATTATCGCTATTTATTCGGCCATAATTATGAAGTTAAAACGTTGCAAGTATTGTAGTTAAACTTTTATCTGCATGTGTGATATGAACGATGAATAGTCCAATCTTTAATCGTAGTTCTCCTTTGAAGTATTTGTATTTATAGGTAGTAATATTGATTGTTAATTATACGCTAAATGAGCATACTCAAGCTACTTTTCTTTGATTTATCCTCTAATTGAACAATCACTTTATCAGAACACATTTTTGGTCAGTCGATGACAATCCATTTAAAATTTTTTAATATAAATGCAACTAATAGACGAGATGTTATAAATGTATAGACGCAGTCAAATTAGTCAGAAGTAATTTATTAAGAAAATAACAAAAATTAACACAACGTTTCGTTCGCAATATAGGACTTCGTCAGGTATACAATGGACATCAGTATTTGGCTAATACGAGTAGAATATTATGGAAATGTATTATGTATTACATTGTTCACTTGATGAAGTACTGGATTGAAAACGGAGCGTTGTTTTATTTTTATTTTTTTAAAACGAAGGAATTTATTTATCTCTGAGTTTTGACAACGAGTGCAGTTGTGTCGCTCTATGCTCTTCTTCGCAGCTGATGAAAGGTACAAGAATCCCAGGATCGTTGTGTGGTATTTATGTTTAGACTTATTTTGTCTGAATTGGCTGTCTTTCTTAATAATTTTATGTTTTTTGTTAATGAATTAATTGATTTATTTGACTGTGTTTATACATTTATAATTATATTGAAGTCAGATAAATATAGCCATTAACAAGGTGTTTATTGAAAAACAAGATGAGGAAACTTCGGAAGACAGTATTATTCTGCCTAATACCCGTGTGTAAGCAAGGATAAACATGAGGTTTTTTTTTAGGGTAACAGGCTACATGAGAGTAATCCAAACGGTCGCAACTCCCATTTAATAACATAGGAAGGGATTTGAAAGGGGGGATGCGGAAGGGTAGAGGAAGATAGCCAAGGGTTAACTAGGGCCCCCGGGCTATGGTTTAAGAATCCTACCCGGCAATTCACCTAAAAGTGATGCAGGGAAAACCCTAGAAAAACCTGCATCAGGTAGGTCGGGCATTGGGTACTTGTCCCACGCCCTTCCGATAGCGGGAGAAGAGTTTGCTGTAGGGTCGCAGCATTCCCTTCTCCGTACCTCGACCAGTTTAGGGGGCAGCTGGCCGTGTGTTCCAATGGGAACAGAGAACAAGTCTTACCGTATGCCCAAAGTCTGCGACCCCAGAACATACACCTCTCAAAACAGGCCGAGGTTCCTCGGCTTGTGGGAACCTTAGTTAATAACAAATTCCACGTTTCTCTTCATTTTACGCAACATCCCTGCGAGAGGTATTTCTTCAAAAACAGATCGTTCCATGTTTTAAGCAAATCTGAAATTCATTTCGTATTATATGCAATTACATTTCCGATAAGTTGCAAAAATATTATTGTTTGTTTTAGTACAAATAATTTCTTTGAATTTTATAATTTTAAGGTATGGTATAGAATATATACGTACCGAAGTATTCTAATTCACATTGATTGAGAAAAAACTGCACAATACTATCTTGCGAATTGAAACAACTGAATGAGACGAATCGTACGGTTCCGTATCAGGACATTCGGAGAGTATTTTACTTGATACGATCACTTCTTCAAACATTGAATATTTTTGTTCATCCTGAATTATAATTGTCTCGGATTTATGCATCAGAATGGATTAAAGTTTTCCGGTCCTCATTTTGTTAAAGTTCGTGATTAAGCAAGCCAGACTTTTCTGGTAACTTCGATCACCTGTAAATTAAAATTTTAGTGGGCTTATAAGGAATGCCAAACATTCGTAATGTTGACGTTCGATTGAGGAAAATTTTTCATATTTTTTTTTCATGTCCCTCAAGCTCAGATTTTTTCACAAATAAATACTGTTTCTTCAAATTGTTTGCGCAGCTACGATCGGAGAAACAACCGAGCAGAACAGGGAACGTCTAGAAGGCCGCGGGCGAATTCCGCCCGAACAATCGAAATAATTCAAACCGATATCTGCAACTGTGTAATTACCTCAAATGGTAGCCAACCTGGGACCGTACTGATGCAGTGATACAATGGCGCACTTTGCTCCTAAATTATATAAATATGGAAATTAGCGTTGCCTCGTGCTATTTGCATTCTAAAGCAGATAATTTGTTGTATATGATCTAGTGTGCTGTAATGCTATACACTTAAACAAAAAAGAGAAGACCTGCTTAAGGTCAGCCACTAGTATTGAGAAGGAATGAATGTCTTCCGCGAAATGGTTTAGTCACATAATACATTACGATTTTCGACTCCACCTTTCACACGAAACCCCGGCCTGGAGGAGATAAGCCGAAGTTTTCCTAGATAACTTTAATAATTACGTGGAACAGCTGGACGGACATACACATTCAAAGAACTTTTACTTCAATAAAACATATTGAAAAAATATATTATTTACACAATTTATACTTTTATATAAGTATACTTGGCTGTAATTGTAGTGGCTCATACTTGTTTCATCAGTTATAAATCATAACGCACATGAAAATTAATTTATGTTAATAATCTATTTAAATAACGTAAAGGTTAAATATTCAATGTGTGTTTAGTCCAATCAGGACAATATAGTTCAAACTAATAAACGTCCTACATTTAAATGAGTCTAGTAAAGTTTGTTGATGCATTCTGCGGTCGAGCCAGTCTCTTGATAAGGAACTGCTGGACTCTTGTAATAATTTTGTCCTGCCTCAAATGAGAAACGCGAAGTCATTGCGATTCCGCAGCGCCGTGATGGAGGCTAATTCATAAATATTTAACGGTTCGTCGTTCCAAGCTGAAGAGAGAATTCTCTTAGAAAGGTGAAAAAAAAATTAACTAGCCTCTGATTAGATATGGACACGTGTTTGAGCAATCGATTACATTTGAGACTTTGATTTCTATATCTGTCCCGCGAATGGAATTCACGTTTGTAAAATAATATGACGGAGGAAATCGCTCCTTTTATAGGTCGCAACCACCGCCCCGAAGCTTCTAATTGAGCGATAAATTGCTCACTGCAGCAAAAAACGACTGCCAAGCTTTGCGTCACCTATCCTCGAACAATGCCACATATCAGAACTGGAACACGCTGGGTTCCATTCTCTGCGGATCTGGTTTATGTGGTTACATCAAGACAAGTATACAATATATGTTCGAGCATTGTGGGGAATATGGGTTGGATTTCACATGCCTTTTATGAATCCCAAGGTCTCCAACGACACGAAGGCGAAACCCTGAAACTGGCATACCTTACATGGAACAAATTTAAAGTTTTGTCAGTTTCATAATTATTCTGTACTGCTCCGTCGATTCAACCCAGTAGGTTTTCATATACTTTAAAATATTCCCTGTTGCATTTAGTAATATTTCGGAAAGTATGGACCTGATAACACATAAACTGACTGGAATTCCGTACTATATTTCCTCGTTCGCTTAACAGGAGGGGAATAGTTCAAAGAAATTTGGGTTCCTTTTTTAGCATGTAAATTTTTCAGGAGCCGCGGCATTCCCTTCATTTTTAGTTTTGGAGCAAATAAAATATCTGCCAAGTACAGATTACGGACTTTTCCGCAATCACAGTATGCGTGCTTCCAATAATTTTATTATGATAATCGTATTTTCAAAAAAAAAAAAAGGACTGGAAGCTCCTATATAGTACCTATTGCCTCTGCAACTGAACAAACAAAAACTTTCAATCTCTCCTCGAATCCCCATATGGGGATTCCCAGTGGCCTACACTCTACACTACCCAACACTAGGCACGTAACTTTTTTCCCCTCTGAAGACCAACAGAGCACTTGGATTATTTCTTCTACTCAAAATGGATTCGATTTTTGACCAAGCGAAATCCGATGACATCTTTACAAAATAATAATCTTGTTTTAAATCCATAAGAAATGGTAGTAAATTAAATATTTTATAAAATAGAGATTTGAAAATTCCTCCTCGTCTCTTGAATAAAACGGAATTACAGTTAGATGAGAACTGAGCAAAATAGAAACAATTCTCAGGTGGACTAATTTTAGTTTTTAACTTGGTTTACGTGCTTCAGGCCTGTGTCAACAAAATTAATTTGGGGTCAACCTTTTCTTTTTCGAATTGTTCGGGGCACATTTAGAGGACGTGTACCGTCGAATCCGCTTTTATGCAAGTTATTCCAACAATCACGAAACTATCGTCCCCTGTTATACTTTTCATCCGCCGATCCCGATTTTAGAAAAAGATTTTTGGGGGAGGGGGGGGGGGTAACAGGCTGCATGAGGGTAATCCACATGGTGACAACTCCCCTTTAATAGCATAGGAAGGGATTTGAAAAGGGGGGACGCGGAGGAGTAGAGGAAGGTAGCCAAGGGTTAACTAGGTTCCCGGGCTGTAGTTTAAGGATCCTACCCAGCATTCGCCTAAAAGTAATGCAGGACAAACACTAGAAAACCTGCATCAGGTACGTCGGGCATTGGGTACTTGTCCCACACCCTTCCGATAGCGGAAGAGGAATTTCCTGTGGGTTCGCAGCATTCCATACTCCGTGCCTCGACAAGTTTAGGAGGCAACTAGTCGACTGTTCCAAAGGGAACAAGAACAACTCTTACCGTATGTCCAAGGTCTGTGACCCCGTAACATACACCTCTCAAAACAGGCTTGTAATAAAATCATTATTTAAAATAAAACGCGTAATTTACTAGTTCTATTTCTCGAAAAAAGGACCGCAAGAGAAATTTCTTTCTCTGAATATAAACTTAATGTAAACTTCCAATATTGTTAGCAAGACATTCTTATTTATGGAACGGAAAGTTATGTCTGCAACGCCTGTCGCATAACCAAGAGATGTCAGCAAATTAATACCTTTCTGCCCTAAGAGGGCTGATTAATTTTTTTGAAAGAGGAAATCTAGTGACCTCGACATCGGACATGTCCGGAACATGATGGGAATTTCATCCTCGTCGCTCGGAGCGGAGTTGCGCCATGGCTTTAAAGGGCGTTGTCACTTCCCAATGACCGCATCTGCCCGAGGAGACAGCTCTGGAACACACCTACTTGGATTTCAATTACAGCCACCGTCTTACCATCCTCTCTCGTAAAACCTAATTCAATTTATATGAACCAGTTTCGAAAGCTGATTAATAGAACTTTATGACGTGCTTCGACTGTTATGCATTTTATGGCTTTATTGAAATTGTTATATCGGAGTTTACTGCCGTATCCTTGTAGCGTTAATAGAACTAGTTCTTATTGGTCGGTATTGAATAGCAAAGTAAGAATAATCAGGTGTGATCTGGAAGTATCTTATTTGAATTGACCTTGAATAAAAAAAATTGTTCCAAAATGCACATCTATGGTAATTTATCCTCATATTAGCGGTTTTATCTTAAGCAATATCTTTGTTATTTCATGTATAAAAACAATTGTGAGCCATAAATGGTGAAGGGAACGGTTCTCCCAAATCTCGTTAATATTTTGTACCATTTTAGCATTCACTTACGAAGACTATATCCTAGTTAAAAGATGCGATGATTTTTGATTTTTATGTAGGTTGTATGGTAACGATGGTAGGACTTTTCAATTCGTCTAATTTGAACTGAAAGTACCCGATGATAATTATTATGATTTACTGTACTCTAAATATTTTTCTAATAATAGAAAATCTTCATTTTTTAAAAATTTACGATAGAATAAGCGCGTTTGCAATAGCTTAAACGTAGTCGTCGTGTAAAATGTATTTGCTTTAATTGCGAGTCATTAGTTGGTTCTGAATTTTTTCCCATTACTGATGATATTTGTCAGAATATAGACATTTCTACACTTAAATATTTACTTTACTGATGCAAAAGTTAAAAATTAAAGTATGGAAAGCACCAATATTCGTCTCGCAGCACGTAGCATTTGTATACCTCCATACAATTATGTAAACAATCACTGAAAAATGAACGTAAGAGTTCCATTTCCCATTGCTTACGTCCCTGATTCACGTGCATTATAATGTGTCATTTAACGATTTTATATTCAAGAGCTATCAGGTTAGAATATTAAAATTTCATTTTTTCACAATGTTTATTTCGGTCGTCACAATGTTGTCTATTATATTGTTAATGATTTATGTTCACCATTGTTCAACAATGTAGTTCGTCCTGTATTCTGTAAAATAATAAATTTCATGAACTTGTTTAACGTGAATACGCGTCGGAACAACCAGGCCTATTGTTTGATTCTATTATGTCCTGAAACGAATAATTCAATTCTCCGTGCTGTACGTACAGATATCACAACACGAAAAAAATAGCATGGATCTCTGAATAAATTTTGAGTCGAAGGTTTGGCATTAAGTTGGAGGAAGATTATAAAGTTGGCTCACCTTGGTTAGTCCTTGGAGTGACGAATGATGACATCTTCCCGCCGGAGGTGCGTAAAGGTTACTCCGTGATACGAATCTTCGCCGAAATGCTGCATGCACGTCGTATTTATAGTTTCAGGCAGTTACTTCAACAACTATTCATATCAGTAAGGTAAATTTTCTCACGGCGCTATAAAAATATCAGGTCACCGGAGGGGGGTTGTCATTGAAGAGAACCCGTCGACAGGTACTGGGGAAAAAATACTTTCCAAACTCAACCAATTGAGAAATAAAATATTTCTAATTTTTTACTAAGAGGGAGAATAGTTTTCATTATTATTGTAATTACATGTCGACATCAGAACGTTGATCGATTGTAGTGCGGTAAATATGGATTTCCATGGTTCGTGCCCAACATCTTCCCTGCGAAGGAAACTGAAACGGAATTTGCAAAAGTATTCAACGAACTACGTGTAAAAATTTAATAGGAAGTTATCCTAAAAAAATCTTGGAAAAATTTAAGTTTGAGTTCAGTCTCTCAGCAAACAAAAAAAACCGAGTTTATACGTCATGTGGTTGTAATTATCTGACATTTTAATTTTATATTAAATAAGTAAACTGGCCATCAGACAGAAAAAATAATATTTTACAACTGATTTATTTTATTAAATTATATAAAACTGATTTAAATTACAAGTTTTATAAATTTCTTTTTTAATTATTATTTTTTTAAATTATAAGCTTGTAGTTTTTGACACCAGGTACAATTACAGAATTATAACAGAAATTCTTCATATTAATTATAACATAACTGTAATGAAAGTACAATATGAATCTATTAAACTCAAAAACGGCTATTATCCCTTATTGTTAGGCTATCTCCTGTTTCCTTGTCCGCATTTTTGTTTTATTTTAAGTATCATCAACTACTAATGAGCATTAGCGACTATGAATTTGTTTGCATTAGATTTCACAGTAGAGGTTTGTGTTTTTTCATATCGTCACCTGGTTTGTGCGGAGTGTAGTTTATACGGCTCTTACGTTTTCTGAATAACTTGACGAAAGCAACAAGGATTGCAGAAACGTTGTGTGACATCTAATTTAACATTTAGTTTTGTCCGTTATTTGGCTATTTATTTATCTACTTAGTATACTTAGAGCCAGTTTATTTATTGTGCTATAGTTTGATTCAGAGATAACTTAATTAACGTTATGTTTGGAGTATCTGAGAATTATATTTATCTGGCTTCTTTAAATAAATGAAAAAACCTCAGCCTATAAAGTTAAATTTATTATGAAATAAAAATGTAAAACATTATAAGAGATAAATTAAAACGGACACGACGTTTCATCCCAAATTTTGGTACCTCTTCTGTTGTAAAATTCAATTAAATCATATAATTACAAAATTTCGAAAAATTCGAAGAAAATAAATGTTTATAGAGCATTACTTACAGTTACTTACATGAAATGTAGAGGAACATTCATTCGTAGTTTCTGGTTCAATAATATTGACTTACCGTTTTCAGAACTATTGCAAACTGTGTTTCTAGTGATTGTCGTATGACGTCATATGATAGCGGTTTGCAGAGTGAACGCTTCAACTCAACGGCAATCAGGGGATGTCCACTATAAACGTGGAAATGGCTAGTCGGAAACTACATCGGGAAACCGCAACATCTGATAAGGAAATAAACGGCTAGTATTTCGCTCGAGACTCTCAGCGACCGCACATTCGCTCGTTAATTTCGCCACATGCTTGTGGAGCCATTAGCTTCGAACGTAAGGGCCTACCATAAACTCGCCTCTTCACTACATATTTAAAACAAACTCGCTTCGAGCAGGCCTTTTATTTGCGCGGCGTCGACATACTTTTTCGGCAATTGTGTGATAATATGCTGTAATGGAAGATCCCCGAAAGCCTGTAAATTCGCGCGGTTAATTAGAATTTATCGAGACTGCACATTGGATAACTCGCAATTAAGAGAGCAAAGCCAAAAGTGGTGTGATAATTTGAGCAAGTGTTGGCGATGTGTACTCGGAGATAGGGAAAGTATGTTAGCGGGGCGACGCGTCGCTGTGCGGGTGACTTCCACAGTTAGGGTGCAACGCCCTGCCTGACACATATTACTCTAAACACGGACAAAGTACGTTTATTCAGTGCTCAACCACCTGGCGCGTACTCAGTTCTGTCTAGATTTGATGCTGATCAGCCGTGAAAATTAAGACCAACTCCGAAAAAGTGAGACTCTAATGAACCTCCTTATATTATTGTTAACTTAATTAACAGCAAAACTAGTGAACGTTTCTACTGTTAACATATAAAATCCGACTGCTCCCGTAAATTTAGCACACCACGTACATAATCGACGCGCATATTGACGAATTTAAATAAATTATGAGCTACATTTTAAAAATGTTGACGAGGTGGAGTGATAAAACTCTTCTAAAAATTATGTGCCACACATATTTTCATTCGGAATACCAATCTTCTCTTTGCGTACTATACTGCGTGGAAGATTCGATGACGTCCCAGTTTATTGTTCTTCTTCGCAGGTTCTACCACTTCCTGTGTGCATCCAATCAGCTTCAGTGTGCCCTTAGAGCTTGGTCGCGTTAGATCCATTGTAGTGCATCTTGGCAACGACGGACAAACCACCAATCCCTCAATCTGCGCCACCCGCCATCGTTCGTGACTACTACTATAGGTTTAAAAATTATTTCAATTAACCTTGCTCGGGAATAATAGCGCATTAGAGGGCAAGCTCTAATTCTTTATTCCGGAAACATAGTATTTTAACATTTACGTGTACATTTTGCGATACTGAAGTTAGATTGGTGCAATATCACTCAGAATATACTACGCGGTATAAATTATCCCCACGTTCGGAGCTCCGAAACCAAATTTATCACCTTGACCTCTTAAATGAAGCAAATTTATTCAGGCGTAAATATAAAAATTGAGAAATAGAATATTTTGGCAATATTTAAAAAGCAGCATTGGAAGTTCGAAGAAAGTCTGAAGTAAATACTGATATTTTATCTGACTTATAATAACATAATAAATATAATGGCCATAAGTGAGATTAATTTTAATACCAATTCTCTACTTCAATGGCTATATTAGTATTGAAATCAGTAAAAATAGAAAAACAGGAAATCTCTACGTTTCGTCCCTCATTTGAGACTTCATCAGGTGCATGCTATGGTATGGAAACCAGCCCATGTATTTTAATTTTCATTAAAAATCATTTTTTATTATATTAAACATTTTTTGGAACTTATTAATAGAATCACTTTATACATCAAATACAATATCACTGAATAAATTTTTATGACCAATATTAATTATTAAGGTCTTATTTTTTTCAACGACAATTATGTTCGTCTATTGAAGTTCCAAAGTAGTGCTTTTAAAGTAACACTAGTAAACCGTATGCAGTCTGCTAGATGAATTAATATTTTTTATTCTTGAAGCTTTTGGTGCTCTATGTCATATTCAGCCTTATACATAAGCCAAGTGAAAGAAAATTAAAAACATAATACAGGATACGTATAGTTTGATTTTGTACTTCGTCAGCGGTTTCACTACACAAAAAGCTTAATAGTATCTTAATAGTACACTGTATGAACTTCTGTATTATGTTTTTACTGTTTTTTACATAATATTAGGCTGAATATGACACAATAAAGAGTCAAAGATTCCAAAAAAAATTAATTCTTCTAGGAATCTGTAAGCGGTTTAATATTATTATCTTATTACTTAAAATCAGACCTATTTAACATCATCAGTAGTGTATTTGTGTTTTTCTATTGGTATTGATTTCAGTGTCAATGTGGTTATTAAACTTGTCCTAACTTATTGGTCTTTGTATTTATTTATTCTGAAGTAAATAGTTTTTACGAACGGATCGTTTGTGTGAATTAATGAAAACAATATAAACTTTTCTGAACGGCACTGCCGTTTTGATTCTCTTTACGTACGACGTTAATAGGCGTCACGTCGCATGAAAAGAACGAATAAACTTTAAAGTTATTATACGACTGCATCAACGCTGACGACATCTAGCCTACTTCTTTGATCTACGTTTCTTAAAGGACTGCGTTGTGTTCGGGAATCAGTGTAAATTCAGATGAATATGTTACGGATATGAATAACGTTTATTATATTATTTTATTTTCAGAACTCTTATTTGTTACTTAATGCTATTAGAGTATTTTGTCAATTGCCTGGATTAAGTAGTTTAGAATTACGTACTTTATGTCGTATACTAACTAGAATTAAATATTCACTTATACGTTAACACATGTATTTTATCAAATAACGTGCAATGAAATATGTTAATAAATTATTTTTTGAGTTACAATACTTCAATAAAACAATTTGAGTATTCAAACTTCTTTACTGTAATTCATCCAAAAAACAGAAACAGAAAACGTAGCAGTAGCTTTCGGCAACTTTTGTCTTCCTCATCTACACAAATACATTTTATCAAAATTGAAAGTATTACACTATAAACAATATTACAATTTCACATCCAATTCAATTTTTTTTACCTTCTGCATTCAAGACGTAACATTAAACCATATTCATTCGAACTGGACCAAGTTTAAACACATCACACTTGTACCAGTATTCGTCTTACAATAACGATCTAGTCAACGAGTCCCTCAATATCACATTACTACTATCTTAGTCAAGATAAAACCTCTTTATGCTAACAAAATTTATTCATACCTTGATGTTCTCAAAAATTACTACTATTTTTATTTTATATATACAATAAAGTTTTAAATACAAAAATTATTATTATTTAACATAACTTTATGTGCTCACATTTTATTATTATCATAAACGAAAGCAATAATTTTATATTGCACAGTTCAACCTCATAATATTATTATAACAATTTTAAATTAAAACACCATTTAAGATCTATAATGACCATTTAAATTAAATAAAATTTTAACATTTTATTTTAGCAACTTCTTAATTAAATCCATACAATTCGCAAAAAAAGTCACCCATATTTCCTACCTCATTTCTTTTATTTAATACCTTTTCCAAATTTTCTTGTATGTACAGTCCTTTTAAGCAATCCTATTTTATATTTCGATCTCGTTACATGAAGAATTTTAGCATTGGATATATTAGACTAAAGAAGTTTGAAAACAAATAATGGTTTTATTGAAGAATTGTGGTAGTAATAGAACATAAAAGTTGTTAATCGTTTTTAAGTTTAATTATTTTTTGCGTTTACACAAAATTCATATGCTTAAAAAGAATACCAGTTAGTATCGAGATTTCGTCACGCGATTTTTCATTCCGAGAGTAGTATCGATTTTGCTTGAAACTTATGCTGCAGTCGACTACATTGTGAGGTACGTGTCAATATTAAATGAGAAGTATTTAAGGAGCGCAGGTGGATGTCCGCTACCGTTAGAAGTGAAACAGGTGTCTGCTCCAGGCGTAGCACGCGCTGCTACTAGACTCATGCAACTGTCTCATAGTTTTTGTCATATTTATCCCATAGGACTTGAATGCAACTTTAAGTATTCCTGTTCCGTACGTTAGACAAACTCTTGGTCCTCCTTACTTTATTTATCTTTCCTTTCTTAATATCAGAGTTCATTCTCCCAAAATTTCCGAAGGTAATTATTACTCCTTGTACCGTATCCTAACAGAAACACATTTTCTCTTATTTTACTACTGTGATATCCGCTGATATGCAATGTTGTGACAATCCGTGACAGGAACAATTTTTCAAGCAAACGAAGCTCGTACACTGGGCACATGAGCCAATCTTGATTGGTGTTTAATTACGCTGCTGTTCTGAACAGATTTAATTACGTGATATGTTTCGTAATGTAAATGTGAAACTCAATACATTTCTTTAGATTTTCCGAGAACTTTAGTGCGTAATTCGATCATCACAACACATGAATTTGCGGATATAATATTAAATACTGCGCTACCTCTGATTCTTAATGTAGACGATTGGTTCCTGTGATCCGTAAAACAATTCCGAGTTGGAAGTGTCCTTAGTGCTGACTTCCACCGTTGCCGATTCAAATTGAGTCTGCGGCCTGAAGTAAATTCCATCAACTCTTAATTTAAAATTCTCTTTATCACGTAACAGCCGACAGTGAACTTTCTTAAAAAGGAGGAGTTACTTTTGCTGGGTGAAGGAGTTTGTCTGGCTCCTCTTCGAATTCCACGGTATTGAGAAATATGTCGGTATAAATTTACGATCGATCGCCCCGATCGATAAAGTCCGTTTCCTTTGTGGTTTTGTGCAGCGCTTAATTAGAGACTCTTGCTATGACGGCCATAGCCACGGGGCTCTTTTTTTGTCGACATGGCAGCGCATTAGCAGAGTTATTGGTCAATTTTATTAGCAGATCTTGTTTGCAGATTGGCCTTTTACGGCCTATAACGGACACTCATAGGATATAAAGAACGCTTGCCTCAATCATACCTGGCGTTATTTGCTTATTCCCGTTTCCACTATTGGTAGATTCCCAGTCATATCCCATGTTTCCGATTTCGCTACTTATTTTTTTAGTCGAAAGTCTCCTAATTTCCACCCTATTCCTTTAATAATTTCTCACTCCAATATCAATCTTAAGACGAATGAAACCTTTACTTACAGTACCATTTTTCAACTATTAGTGGGAACGTGTTTTCCCTACGAAGACCACACAACTGCAAAAATTGAGTGCCTTCATTACAACGCCAACCAACTCCCATCACTTATTTGTTTGCCTTTGGGCGGAACTAAATTGCGAGGACTGATCTTACGAAAGTAGTACAACAGGTTCAACAATAACAAATGGTCGCAACATTGCATAAGCGAATGGTATTGATATATATTAACGAGGACATAACTTTTTTAAACACTCGAGAACTAAGGTCCAAAAAATGTAGTATAATGCGTAAAGAATTATTCAATAGTTATATTTTTTCGTTGTACACTTCCCTTTAAAAAATTTTTTGTGTTAATAGTAAGTAATTAACTGACAGTATAACAACAAAGCTTCGGCACACTTTCGGCAAATATCGACAAATTTCGGTGCGTGTGAGGGTATATTCCCTAAAAGTAACAAATTATTGCAATAGGCAGCAAAACGTACCGAAGTTGGTTATAATAAAACAGTAATCAACGAATATATACAATACTGTGCAGAGAGCCGAGGTTATTGAGAAAGAGAGGCTTTTGCAGAATGCGGACGCAACTCGGGGACATTGCGTGACGTCATTGCACACCATTAAACCAGCACTCACAAAACCCGATTCGTTAATTATTATTTATTAATCAGCGTTCTTTGACAATCAACGAAAATCATGATAAATTTTTAATTTTTAACTTTATGTATTCAACTGTAACAAGTAATAGTTATAAGATTATTTTATTCCATCAAACACCGTAATGAATCGGTTATTCCGATTTTATCCATATTTTATGCTGAAATAATTTATACACACTTGCACGTTCATGTACGAGTGAATTGTGAATAGAAGAAATCGCTTTCCGTATAAATACTTATATTTCGTCGAATAATTAAATAAATCGTGTTTAATTTCTAACCCTTTCCAATATTTTTCCGAGTCAATTGATTCCTTTCACCTGCACGTCAGAGCACTTGTTGTTTCATGTCGATAGCTCGAGCAGCCTTGGCTACCCGCAGACAGCAACTGCGTTATCTACGACCTGCTTTTAGTGCTCAAGTACACCGTACAGATTGTAAACCAGCCACGAACTTCGGGAACGTCACATAGTCTTCTCAATATGAGACTCTAAACTATGCAATAACAATAAGGCAAAAACGGAGATTAATGAAAACAGCAAAACCAAGAGTTCACCAGACTTCAAATTTTCTTTATTACTGTCTCCCGTATTTTAAGGATTTATATTCTTTTTTAAAAATACATAACTCACTAAAGATACTTAACTGAGTATTCATTTTCGCAAGTAATAATATTCTGAACTTCAGGTGGCGTTTTTTTCTTTACAAAATCGGAGAAAACGACTATTTTTGTATTGCCAGAGAATTCGACTATGTTATTGCTCGCACAGAAAGCACAACTATTAACCAGATTTATCAGAACATACAACGTAATATATTGAATCACAATGATCGGCCAGTAATTTCGTGGGCGCGAGAGACCGAATTGCAAATTCGAATTAAATTGCCGTAACCTTGTTTCGCCACAAAATGTGTCGCAAATGTCGCGTCAATGTAGTACCGTAAAACCGAGCCAGTTTCGAAACGAGAAGCAGGATGCAGCAAAATATAAGTCGCAGATTTTTATTTGAAAATGTTCTTGCTGCCCAGACGAGGCAACTTGAATAATCTCTTATAATTGAGCCAACAGATGTCTTCGCACAGCATGAAGCTATGAAATCGCTAATTGTAGTTGGCTGTCGGCATTGCAGAAGCAGAAGTATCCCTGTGTGTTTTTATTTTTTTTTTGTCTGGCACAAGACCTGTATCAAGGCTAGTCTCGGGCAGACCACAACAATCTGTTCAGGTAACTGCCAACCGTGGAAGCTGAAATTGCCCTCCGCAGAGAACTATTATGACAAGGTGTTTCCAAAATTATTATTATTTGATATAATTTGCCGCCATACAAGAGAGGAAAAACTTATTCATAGAAACGAATTTAACTACTATCACTTTATTTTACAATTTATTTATTAACTGAATAAGAAGGGAGTATATTGTTTGAAGCACCACAAAATATTATTCATAATAATATCACCGAGGAACGGCGCCTGTTTTGTTCTTTCACGAATATACGTATAGTCTTTACAGAGTTAAATATTTCAATTACAATAAATAGAAAAGTGGACTTAAACTTTAATAATAATAAACGATGACGACGTAGTATTATCAAAAATATCTATTAATCGAAGACCTCTCCTTTAAAGCCCAAGTATTTTTTCTTAATGGTAACTTTAGAATTTCAACAGTGAATACCTGATTGAAATAAAGTTTTATTGTTCCTTATTTAATCCTTAGATCCAAATAACTCATTCATTTATTTTATAATTGTTATTATGCACGCACCAACTCTTTAAAAGTTCATTAATTTGTTATGCTCATTCTGAATTACAGTAATTTGAGTACAAAGCTCAATTTATAGGAATTATGGATGTGGGAGCCAATTATTTTTATTTTGGTTCAGCAGTTACTGTTGCTGAATGATTTTTCACAGCAGATACCTCCTAAGTATTACATTAAGGTCGTATTCGTGTGTAATGTACAGTGAACAGTGTCCAAGATTCCTTTCCTTCAGCTGAGGGCTGTTCTTAATTAATTCAGAAATTACCAACTTGGCAGCATTCTTAAATATTAGAAAGAAAAAATTTCATTATAAGAAACCGTAAAAAGAAATTGATTGATAACGGAAGTTTTAATGTTTCTATGAAAAGTTAGCAGTTTCAAGTAAATATCCCTTCAAATGTGAAAAAAGGTGACCGGTAATTGTTTCGCTCGAACTGTCTCTAAGATTCTACTTTAATGTCGTGTTTGTGTGTAATGTGATGTAACAACTGTTCCTACAGTGAACAATGGATCAGTAACAAGAGGATTGAGAGAATATTCGCATAAGGGTTATCAACGAACGCGGATATACCATGAGTATCTGACAAGTCTTCAGCTGACGACTACTACTGCGGTGCCCCAGTCGAAACGTCATGATCATCTTGGCTTGTATCTAATCTATCACGACATACGATATTTTTTATTGGATTATTTACAAGGCAACTTCGTTGAGTGACAACAATTTTTGCAAGCAATTATGTTCATCTTCTCGGTTCCACGTGGCTGAGTTCTGACAAAGTTAGACTCTCCCGGAGAACTCAGTTTTTGTCTCAAGTCAATACTTTTTTCTGAGTTTATTAATCATAAAATTATTAATGTTTCCCTTGTGTTCTGGGTTATCTTTCGGATCAGTTTCCTGTGAATAGATTCTGTGGGTAGAAAAAAAAAATTCATAAATGAAAATGAGAACAATGAAACATTCCTTGAATGAAGATCAGATTTAATCCGTGGTTCCTGAGGCGTGTGTAAAATTTTATCTCAAATTATTTTCAGGCTAATGCTCGGTATGACCACTGCACGAACATAAGAGCAGGTATCATGATCTTTTCTATAAATGCAAAAGGGTCGCTGTTGCTTAAATCATTCTGGGTGTATTAATAGTTTTTTTTAAAAAAAAATCATTAGGGAAGGTTATCGAGAACTTTAAAATGATAAAGTAAACAGTGGAATAAAGGAATGGTTCTCGTTGTGGTGGCCCTCTTGAGAGGGCAGAAGAGTCTAACCTTGAAGCACTTCCGATGGCCACAGGTGTTTCCGACAGGTGTCGGTGCAACAGGTGCGTTGCGGCGCGGCATGGCGAGGCGAGGCGTCCAGGAGCGTCGGGCCGGGTCCGGGTATTTGGGCCGACGCGTCGGGCCGCGGAGCCCGAGGCACGGGCCACCTGTCGCGCCGTTGCCACGTCGTGCCCACACCTGCGGGGCGTGGCGGGCCACCGGAAGTAGGGGAGTGTGCCGCCGGAAGTGGGGCCGCCTTCCTTTGTGCGCGCTGTTGCACGTCTTCGCTAATGGGCCGTGTCGTCGTGTTCCGCGATCCCCGCTGGTCAGAGCCCGCTGGACCGCACCCACCGTTCCTCTTGGCTGGGTGGTCTAAACTCGCCGAAACATACAAAAAAAAAGAACGGCTTTTTGTGTGCCTGGATAACGCGACTCGTAACCTGTCCTCTTCCTGGACGTCTAAATACTGATTCCGAATGCTTTGCGGCTGCCGATTGTTGAATATTTATCACCTGGCTTTGTGAAAACAAGTCCGATACACCGTTACGGCGATAGTAGATACTAGTAGGACAAGCAATAGTATTTATAATTACAACTCAATTTGATTGAAGAAAAACAATCATCACAAATTATCTTCCTGTTTTGAACTTCTGAGACCTTTTCCTACATATTTATTTCTCTGTTTTGGCTACCGAGTCAGGAATGTTGATCATTATTCAGTGCTGTTCTTTTTAAGCCGTCCGAGGCAATTACTAATATATTGACCATGATAATTTTAAATTAACTCGGTCTTTCCCTACAGAAATTAGTAGTACAGTCAAATCGATTCCAAAGTCGAGCTGTTTAAGATTCGTGCCAAATCGCACACAATCTCACGTCCGTAAAGCCATTCCGGCTTAGCACTAATTCGTTTTCACACTATTTATTGCCAAAGATTAATTTCAAGCGGCAGTATATTATCTCTTCCTACCAGCATATCTCTGAGACTCGCGGCATCTCGATTTCTATTCTTAGCAGATACCAGACCAGAGTACGCCAGCACGTGAGAACGTAGCCTGTTTTATTCCGTGAACGGACATCTTTTTAAAATGCGATGTCAATTAAGCGAACCAGTTGTAGCTGAAAACGAGTTTCGAAACATAGCAAATTGATAACACCAGTTTTCATACGGTAAACAAGTGTTACACTTCCCGGGAGCACTAAGGCTATGCGAAATGATTTCCTTGCGATTTTTTTCATCATTACTTATACTCTCAGAATGCACGCACATTTTACATAGGTAAGTGGAACGTAGGGATTGGATGCCAACGCAAGAAGAGTGTGTCTGAAATGTTAACTACCTGTTGTGTGACTAGGGGAAAAAAAGCTGTAATTGTGAGGTCTGCGGAGCCGCGACCAATCGCGGTACAGTGGAGCCCGAACTTTGGCATTGTGGCAAAGACAGAGTGGCGTATGTGCAAATGGGAGAACAAAAGACGTCACTGGAACCAGTTCGGTGGAGTTTCCTACCCGAGTGCTAATTGGTGCGCTCGCGTGAGCTAGGTGAGGAGGCTACCGCGCTTAACAACCTCTCCTCATTCCCGTTCATTTCAATTGCAACCAACCAGGTATAAGGCTCGTATACCACTCTGTGCGGACCACCAATCTACAAAGAAAATCAGTACAAGAAATGCGATAAAAACTCTTGGAATTCATGAAAATTTTGTTGCTTTTGGTGGACTTTAGTTGTCATTACTCTATTCTAGTGAGTGGAATACGTTTCCTGCTTTCGTATATTGGGAGCGGCAGAGTCTGAAATTGTTAGTGAACTCTGTAACACAGAAAATTTATGGAAAACAGATAAAACTACACAGGACTTCCCTGATCATGCCCATCACCAACTTCATTTGCGTCAAATCTTTCGTACGTTTACAGATCAGCTACTACGACAAGTGACTCATAAGAAGATCTGCATAGCGTCTTAATTTTATCTTGACGGTTTCTGATTGAATCCTACACAGGCATCTTATTACATTATTTACCCCAATTTAATACAAAAATAATCATCGTATCTAATTAAGATTCCAGGCACTTAATGTTTTCAACCGCAGCGTGACATTTGTAGGAGACGCAATTTTGGACAATAAATTAATATTTAACAAGTTTTTGTCAAACTTTCTCTTATAAGAATAGAGACTAAACGACATTACTATCACTGGTGATTTATATGAAACGTCTTCAACACTGCGTTGCATCAAGTACACGTTTTGCGAGGAGTTGTACATAAGTAATACAATTTGATTACTTGTGGGGGATTGTCTCGAAGATATATTGTGAATTCTAAAAAAAAATTCATAGTGTCGAGCATAACAACAGAAACGGACTTAAAGGACATCATGAGCTTCTGAAACATACAGGGAGCAGACTCCCCCATTATCAATTATTCCAACTTTATCATGCAAGTATTCAATTTTCTCCATTGGAGTCCCTGAGTTTCTGGGAATGTCCCTGTCCCAATATTGGCCGTGGGTTCCGGTCCGTAACTTTCTTCGACCACGGCCGTCTTCTCTTCTCGCAATATGTTCTGTCCACTAAAATTTCATATTTATTATGGTTTCACTTCATCTGTAAATTTCGTCCTAATTTTCAGAAATTCAGTCGTCGTGTCGTATCTTCTATCATTCACCCTTATTAATTTTAATAAATTTTTCGTAACTTTTATTTCGTGACCCCATATTTACTCTCCAAATTATTAATTACTTATGTTGTATTAATAAAGAGAAAGATAACCAAATACAGACAAAGTAAGTGATAATATAATATAAAAATGATTACACGTGTGATAAAGTTAGAATAATTGATATTATTATTATTATTATTTTGTCTGTATTTGGCTATCTTCCTTATTATTAATTTTCAGACGTAAAGTTTTTCATTTTATGCACTATTAGTTCACTTTTTATTGATTTCTTCTACTTTTTCCGGTTATAAATGAAAATATTATACTATTAGATAAATTAGTAATACATGTTGATGTAGCGCTTCTTTCGATGGCCATCTAAAGATGGATCATTTTTGCTTGTCATGTTTATTAAACATAATTTTCTTTATTGCCAAATGATATCGGTTTTAGAATTCTTCCTTACATAAATGTTGATACACAGGTCGTGAGATATAGCAAGTCGTGTCCGATGCGTAGAAGAAGAAATGAAAGGTGGAGGGGAGTATTGTCGTCAGTTGGGAACTCCCTTTGCTGATAAGCTTGAACTACGCCACAACCGTTCTAAAGAAACATTAATTATATTAGTGAAATTAAACCAATTTCATAAATTTATTGTATAACGAATTTATTTTTCAGAAGATTCGGTGTGCCAGCCATTTTCAATTTCACTAACCCACAAAAAACATTTCAATTTAGAGTCTTCTGATTCAAGCCATATTGAAACAATTTTGTTTCTGTTTCAATTGTCACACACTTTTAATAATCACACCCTGTACTTTTCATCTCTTACCTTTTACGCGTGAGTGTTTTTGTGTACAACAGGTGCTGAACTAAATTCATTATATTTGCATGCTAAAATGTTTTCAGTAAACTTTTTCTGCCGTAACAAAGGTTCGTGTTAAACTGAGCTCCAGCCTATTTTAATTACAATTACAGGGCAGTGGACCACTGCACATCTTCTCTAGACACGACTTGCTATTTCTCGCGATCTATATCATCGCTATTGAAGCCTGTTTCTCCTCTAAACTCCCTGAACAAGAACCTCAAATACATCTGATGTATGTTTCCTGGGGCCTAACATTAAAATATGCTTATCCTCACAATATATATATATATATATATATATATATATATACCTGATTGGCTCAGCTATATTTACGTCATATTTGTAAATACCTTACCTACTATGGAATATATGTTTTAAAATTTTGCTTTTCACTCTTCCTGCGAGTCTATATTACCGATACTACGTGGTATTTTGTTTTCGTACAGGAAATATATGTATATAAGTGCTATAAATTTCTCTGTTTACTTTAACATATTTACAGGCATTGCGTCTTTTAGGATATCACAATTTATCATATTATTCTATTAATAGTTGT
Source organism: Zhengitettix transpicula (assembly GCA_037074705.1). Classification (NCBI taxonomy): domain Eukaryota; kingdom Metazoa; phylum Arthropoda; class Insecta; order Orthoptera; family Tetrigidae; genus Zhengitettix; species Zhengitettix transpicula. The sequence goes on along the minus strand of CM073591.1, from coordinate 120,234,853 downwards.
AGAATATGTTGGAGTTGACTTATTCGTATTATTTTGTCTGTTGTGTGAAGTTTACTAGGAATGTTTTTTTCTCATATTTCTACACGTTCTAGCCTGTCCGAGATATATATTTATGTTCTTTTGTTAGTTAAATTAGACGTCTCGCTTCAGTGACGAGAAGCTTTACCATTTACATTCTTTTGTTATTTTAATTGTTATGACTTCATCTTCTTACAGAACCCTACGATTTGAATCACACATATTTCATGATATGCAATATTATGGATGACAATATTAATTTACAGCTCCTGCAATTTGTTTTTCTTCGCTTCTGTAATTTTGACTAAGCGAGCATTTTTTGCCACAAACAGCCACCGCAGTGCGTCAGAATAGCCAGGGATCAGGTTCCTCTTGAGCGAATGATTCAATTTTACCTCGAGAACGACCGGGATACTTCAAACGGAAATGGATATTTCCTTGATGGGAGATCTGTTTGCGCACGGGAGTGGCTGGTAGTTTTCCATTAGGTGACACAGGGGCGGCCTTGGCGACTACGTGAATGGACAGTCCGTTGGTTATCGGCCACAACTCGGCAGAGTTCAGGCTTGGATGACCAGGCCTTGCAATGTAAGCAATCAACTTGAAACTCCGTTGACTTCATCAAGGTTACCTGGGAGAAATCCAATTGGGTATTTTATTTGTTGCTACCGGACCGGGTAAAGTAATCCTAGATGTTTTGTATCTAAAAGATAATCGTATATACGAGACGAACAATTTACCAACGCGATCCTAAATTTACTGATTTTGGCTATTTCAGGTATGAAATGTGTTTTGTTCTGATAGCTGTTATATTATCAAGTTCAGAATACGTTGGCAAAAAACTGCATTAACAAGTTTGCCAAGAACTTCATGATTTGCGGGATATAATGGGTTGTAGGTATGGTCATTCAAAGCTGCCAATGGGTTGAACTACATTTTGAAAGAAAGTTCTCAAATAACTTCCCCTTTAAATACAAGTTTCTAAACGAAGTTCTTTGTAGTCAACGTTCATAAATCATAATACTAGTTTGAACCATTTACGGAAGTTTCAACAAACCCGATCATTTTTCAGGCTATTTCTCGGTTCACTGAATTTGTTTACTTTCTGGTGATAAATGGTGGCCCCAATTAGTCCCTCCCCGGGCGATTAGCGTGAATGCCAGAGATCGGCAATGCGTTTTTGCATGAGAAAGTTGGTGGGGACCGACCAGATTCCTTCACGGCAGAGAGGCAATCTGATAGCGAGGCAGTATGTGTCTTGTGGTGTGTTAACAAGGCGAAACACAGTTCCCGCGCCATTGATCAAGCTCGCTGCACCCGACCGTCAGAGGTGCAGCCGCTCCCCCAGGCCAATACACGCCTCTCTTCTCAACACCCAATCTGGCAGGAACGCGTCAAGCCTCTCGCCTCACAAAGGTAGCTGGTCACTTCTGAGGACGTTCAAGAATTTATGTAACATACGATTTTGATGTATAGTTTAACTACGATACAAACAATTCCGATATTTTATGTCTTCTTTAACACGAGAAATATAAAGCCGCTGTTGGCGCAGCCTCATATATATATATATATATATATATATATATATATATATATATATATATATATATATATTGTCTCGCTGTTGAACAATTTTGATTCATATATCTGATCTATCCGAGTTTTTGGGTTACCTTGACTGGTTCCAACATCCTGAAACTGTACCCTGATCAGTCTCATTTTAATGAAGTACCTAAATTCAATTATCATCAGTACTTAATATGTGATTCAATGTGAATGATATGTGACTGATCATATCGACGTTAGTTATTATTATTATTTATTAAGGTGTAGACAGGCTATGTATAGGGTAATCCACATAGTGGATAGCATAGGAAAAGGAGTGAAAAGGGGCATACGGAAAGGTAGAGCAAGGTAGCACAGGGTTATCTAGGGCCCCCGGGCAATGGTTAAAGGATCCTACCCGGCAATTCGCCTAAAAGTGATACAGGGAAAACCCTAGAAAAACCTGCCTCAGGTAGGCCGGGCATTTGGTATTTGTACCACGCCCTTCCGATGGCGGGAGATGGGTTTTCTGTCGGGTCGCAGCTTTTCCCTCACCGTTCCTTGACCAGTTTAGGAGGCAGGTGGCCGACTATTCCAATAGTCTCGCAATTCTCTCGCAGGCTTCCTTGACGTCGCGAACGTTAGTTAAAATAGTTAACCCGATATATAAACGCATCTTAGGAAATCTGAATAGAACTTCATGTGATTCTTCTTCTGTTTCTGACGAATTTGGACTCTTTTAATATACTTGGATATCTGAGTCATTCATGTGATAAGATTAAGCCGTGCAATTTTGAGTGGATTTATAATTTCGCAAAGTGTTTATGAAAACATGACACATTCTGGATTTAGGAGTGACACCTGGTCAGAGTGTCGATTCTCTCACAGCCTTGACCCCAGTTTTCGTGACCAGGACGACCACAAACATCCATGCCCATGCTGGGATTCGAACCCGGGACCCGTGTGATGCGAGGCAATAACGCTGGGCACTACAACACAGCAGGCCGTCTTTCTGTATCTTAATATGAGTTATTAGTTTGTACCTTTTTGCGATGTACTGTATTGTCATGAATAACTGAATACCATATTAATGTTTGAAAACTCAATATTGTTTTATCTACATACAGGTGGTTTATAATACATGTACTCCGTCTTGAAGATTTTTTTTTAGCTATTTCGCTCCTAATTTAGTGGTATAATATTAATTTTTTGACTCGGAGAATGAATTTGTTATGGTGCAAACCGATTTTATTATTATTAAGAACAATGTGTTTATATTTATTTTCAAAACCAGCTGATCTTTTGTAAAGTGCAGTGTATAAAAGCAGAGTACGGTGCGTGAGTAAAGTGTACAAAGACCAGAAAAATCTAGAAGACAACATTGGATGGACTCTAGTCGTTAAATATATAGTTTCAGATTTTTAGAAGTAAATTAATGGTTAGTCTTAAAATACAAGTTTTAATGTTAGGCACACAGTTGCTGATAAAGAAAAAATATACATTTTTATTTTCCACATGAGCTGTGTAATGATCCTTTTCACGGTCTCTCGATGCAGTCCCTGTGTTTTGTGGGAGAGGTTCGATTTTTCCGGTGCTTTATTTTTTGTTCGCGATCGAGGGAGTGGTTTTGAGGGAGGCGGTCCCGCTATGGTATTTGGAGTCTGCTGATGGCGCTATCTGTAGGGTTCTTATCGCAGTGTAAAGTGACTCGGTGGTCCAGACCTATCTCATGCAAACGTCGGCAACTAACGCGCATTTTAGCTTTACTACAGAATACTATTATTTTTAGTACCTTAGGTTTTTAGCCCCTCAAAGAGAAAAGGAATGTTAATTTGCTCCCCAGACGTCTGTGGAGGAGATTTTTGATCAGACACCGTCTCTTCTGTCCTTTAAATGAAACCAGAGCATGATTCTTATCTCACACATACGTCATGTAATCAGGCGGATGTTTAAGCAGCTTAATTATTATATTTTGAAGTCCCAAAATGAGATTCGTCGTGCTCCCATTGCGTTAGGTCACATTTTAAGGTAGAAAAAGAAACAAAATAACGATGTAGATCTCTTCAGGACGTTCTTGGGTTTCTACTACCGAATAAAATTCCGATATTTTTTGGGACAAATTAAGTTTAATTTGCTTAACTATATCGAATTAGTGATTATATATTTGAATATTCAATCCATATATTGCTAATCTGTAGTGTGTGTAAGGTTAATGATTTTAAGCAAATGTCTTTCAAGCCTATTAAGGAGTTGTGATTTAATTTGGAATAAATTATGCAAAAGCCGTATGGCCTTCTGTTGGACATTCAACGAGGCGCCCGTGTAAACGAAGCTGCACCCAAATTTAGAGTTCTTGTCGCTCTTAGTTACATAAAAAAATATTCAACATATAATAATAATTATGATCATAGTTTTTTACTGACTTTTTTCATTTTCTTCCCGGCTTGGAGCTCGCTTTATAGCAAGAATCAGCCATAGGAAAACGAAAGGAAAATGGACTCCAACCAATACAAAATTAATGAGTATTTATTATTTCCATTGTTCAGCCTTGCATTGCACTCATTCCAGTAAAAAAACTTGCGTGTAATAGTTTGAAAATATTATAAGAGTAATTATGAAATATGATAATAATATACAAGCAGGTAATCCTAAGTTATCATATTTTTTTAAAAAAAAAGCAGTGTCGCCGTCTATAAATTTATAAACTAAGTAAGGCAGTTCTATTTATACTGTAACTTTAACTTCGAATAGTAATATAACTGCTGGAATTACAATGGATGCGAAGAAAACTACTGACAATTCGTGTATTTGCCATTATTCATTTCCATGAGCGGTGTATGTGGAGAGTTCCATTATTTTGAATACAGTGATGCATGGATTTAATTTTTGTCGTTTCTAGGTTTCAGTCGTGATTAGTGAGGGTTTTTTTAAAAAAAAAATATTGCTGAATAGTCTGCTTCCGGTTATAGCATCAGTTTATGAGACCCAGGAAATACTAGTCTAAATTTAAAAATCAAAACTCACGCCCAATCTCGTGTTATCAGATACTATTGATGAAGTATCAATCTCCATCGTTATCTCTTATAGTATAGGTAAAACAATTTAATGACATCAAGTTTCGGAAGTTTCGTTCAGTGTGATGTTTCTTCCACTGTGAATAATTATGATAAAAACACCAGTTTCTGATTGACACAGTAAAATATGCGTGTTCTGATTACGCCGTGAGAGTTTGTGAGGAATTGTTTGAAGTGAATGATTATTTGAAGAGAGCAGTGTGCTCGGCTCTGCAGTTACTCTTATCAGCTGAGCCCGGCAGTAAACTGCTCTAGAGCGCTCCTGTTCCTGATAACACCCTGTGCACAGACGCTCTGCAAGTCTCGATTCCGTGAACGACAAACTTTCACACACTACACCATTACGGTATATTTTTGGGGATAATAATCTATCGCTATGAACCTCAGCTACTCGTAATTACGGTCAGTTTAACTATCTCTTGTTATGAGTGTCGGTTTGTAACGTGTAGCTGCATATTGCCCATGGAAATTTTGAAATTGTCCTGTTGCTTTCGTGTGTCCACATATGGGTGTTTGTTCGCCACATAATGAGTATGCAGATCTGTTCAGTGAGTATGGCGGGCGAGCGAGCATTATGCTAAAAGTGTCCACGAACCATGTTGTAGCAGAATGTTTTTAAATTTGGACACTAAAACAGCACGAAATCTTCCGACCGTAGTAGGCACGACAGGATCCCTAATTTGACATACTTCCTCAGGTGAAAAAATTACAAGTACCGGTGGATCCTTAATGGATGTGCTTGTTTCCCTAACGTGTATTTTAAGTAACACGGACAAATCACCCGGCGCTCTATTACTTCTAATAACAGGACAAGGGACCATTCCAAGACTCACGCTTTCAGTCACAAAAACCTTAAACGGACATGTACGACTCATACCTCGTAATATTTTAATTAAATCTTGATAATCTTTAGTGATAAATAAACGTAATACGAGGGTCAGTACATCCAACTATAATTATAAATTCATTTGATTGTAGATTCGGCCTCGAAAACAGACACATGTGTTTGTCAATAGCTAATACATCGCCCAACGAAAGGACTCGTCTATGATTAAGTCCCGATAACATCAACATTACGAACCGTAATCTTATTTTAGGATCGCATGCGCCGACAGTTTGGGAGCGCTCCGAAGTAATTGTCCCGCTGTTTAGCATATGACCACGGCAATTACGGACTAATTACTCTTCTCCATACCAGTAATTTTCGGAAACAAATGTGTTCCTCTCATCTCAGCTACCGCACAGGGCCACAGTTCTTTTCCATTCTAAGTGACGAAAGCAAGGATAATACTAGATAATCAGGCAATTGCATAACTTGATCGGACTATACCGAATCCTGGGGATTGAAATGTATTTATCTTTTAAAATCTCTGAAATATTAACTTCATCGTATAGAAACAGTACTGGTTACCGTTACATGAATATGTAGGTGACAATATTGGCTGTCGTTATTATTTAAACGTTGGTCCTTTTCTATTCTAAATGAAGTGACGACAAAAGATTCTCCTATTATTGGGAAGGGAATATTTCATACTGCGGACAATTACATAGATTTTTTAACTTTATCACAGTCCTTACGGTATTGTTGATATTGCAATGACACTGAACGTCATCGAAACGTCGCACATACAATTTTTATCGGTTAAAAGCTCAAAGATATTTTATTCATTCTTTAAACAGAGAAAGACTTCATTATTTATAGTTGAATATACTTCACAAGCCGATATTTAACACACAAATATTTCTTTTTGTTATAAATTGACATTCCAACTAACTAATCAGACTAATTGGTTTCTTTCCTGTATAGGGCTATCTTTGCTTCCCTTCGTCTCATAGTCGTAACCTCATTGTAGGGGTACAGACGATAAAACAAGCACCCACCTTTTCTTCTTCTTCTTCTTTTTGCTGCCTTCCTAGGAAACCTGTGGAAGCTGTTCTCAACTCTCGCATGTAGCACCTTCCTGGAGAGATGGAGGGAACTACCTTCGGTGATGCTTTCTTCTCTCTCTGTTTTTTTAAACTTAAGTTCCGACAAGCCCTCGGCCTGTTTTGAGAGGTGTATATTTCGGGGTCGCAGACCTTGGTCACACGGTAAGAGTTGTTCGCTGGCCTCAATTGGACCAGTCGGCCAGCTGCCTCCTTCCTATGCGTGGTGTTGATACCACGTGAATTAACCACTCTAAAAAAACAGTCTTCTGTTCTTAATGTAACAGAGAGACCAGTTGCCTCGAAACCTGGTTGACGATTGGAGACGGCAATGGTGCGTCCAAACAGTAAGCTCCACCTGCTGTTTTGAGAGGTTGCCACAATCTTCATTACTCTCTAGTTATGTTTCTTTCAAAAAAACTTCCTGTGCACTATAGGGAAGTTGCTCGATGTGGATTACTGTCTAGTAGTGTTTCTTAAAAAAAATGAAGATGACAATCTGTGCACATGAAAACATTGCGTAGTGTTCTCAAAGGTGTATTTTGTATTAGGCACAAAGGTTATTGATAATTATTTACTTCTAATAGGGTAGTTCTTGAGTCTAGTTTTTACTTTTATGTCTCAGCCCAGTTTCCAGATTTTTGTTTTAATACTTTTTGTTAGTTGTTGTGTCAGTCTATAAGATTACCTTCAAGTCTAATCTAGAACACAAATTTTATTTATTAGCCAATAAATGTCCTTTTAAAATAAAATAAATTCGCGGAGACTGTATTTTAAGTTCTTCAAATTGTTGGTTAAGAATTTAAAAATAGTCAAAGTTACCGTTTCTCTGTAAAGGGAGCAAAATCCTTATTATTTCGGAAATTCCGCCATTAGTCTCAATATGGCGTATGGTACTTTATTACTGCAAAAATCTTTCTTGCGGTTCAGTGTAATACCGATACATATAAAAAGTCGGAAGTTGACAAACTTGGCTACCTTCCTCTACCCTTCCGCATCCCCCCTTTCAAATCCCTTCCTATGCTATTAAAGGGGAGTTGCCCTAAGTGGATTACCCTCATGTAGCCTATTGCCCTAAAAAAAAAAAACACAGTGGCAGACAGACCGCCAGGTCCTTTGACTACATCTGTTTCGGCTCCTCTAAAGCATGAAATGTAAAATTAAACCAAAACCATTAGACTCCTAGCAATGTAAGAGGAAAGTAGTATTTTAATTTATATAGATAAGTTATTAAATAGAGTGACATATAAATACAGTAAAAAATTGTGTAAAATAATACGATCACTGTAAAATTATCTGTTGTGAGATGAATGTTTGCTAAGAAACCTCACCAAGTGATATGTGATTTCAAATGGCTAATGTTGTAATTCGGATAGAAAATCTACCTTGTACACGAAAATTTTCCGTTTCCATATACGGCATGGTTCAGAACCAGGTGGGCGTGCTCAATGGCGAAGTTTTACCTCGTGTGAGTAGGAAAATGATGATGAAGGCTGCTTTCCTTGCAGGTTACTCTGACATCTGGCGCTTCGATGGCCAAAGGTCAAGTCCGCCATCTGCCGCGACTGTCACACGCCTCCTAGCGACCACACGAATTAATAGAAATATGCTCAGAATCAGGGTCAACTGATAATACACCGTGGAATACTCAGTCTGCGGCGGAAACTTTTGTTTACTTGTTCGACGGTTTTGTTGCAATGGTTTCATCGACTGGCTTCGATCAAAATGGATGAGTTGAGATAGAGTAAGAACCAGACGTAGTTTTAGTTTGGGTGCAAAACTTGTACACATCGTTCTCATAGGAAGATGTACGCGTAACTATTTTTCTTTGGTTAATCAGATAATCTTTGGATGATCCTCTTGTCCGTAACCAAATTCTCAGGAGAACGTCTCTGCTCAGGCACCACAGTGATCAAAGGCTCCTCGAGTTCGTCTCCAACGCTGAGCTGACAACCGCATGACCATACACTTAAAATACTCCGCAACATAATTATGCAATCCCCATTAGAGGGTCGCCAATAACTTATAAGTTAAACTCCTAATAACAAAGATCCTATTAATTTATTCTATATAATAACAGAGAAATAATGTAACCACAAATAAATATATATAGGCGCGGATATAAACCGCATTAGTACGGACAGTGCCGTATATACAGAAATAACATAAATACGTCACATTAAACCCACACTCGTCAATTACTACCGCAGAAATTTATTCCTTACCGATGACATTGGAACAAATTACGAGATTCAACAACAAAAATTACGTTATATATACCGACTCTCTCACATTTATTCAGAAAAAACCATAGATTCGTGAACTATATCACCAAACGGCTAAATCTAAAGAAAATTACTGTAGCATCGACACCCTCTCGCCGAAGCATAAAAGGAAGCACAACAGTGAACCGATTATCAACATCAACCTGCAGAGGTCACCCAATCAATCTTTCCCCTAACTTAAATAAGTCTTCCCAAGACGCCTCGAAACTAATTTGAAAGAAAATAGGAAAAACACGGGAACAAAAACTGGGGAAAAAATTAAAAATTGGATTCATGCTTCAAACAACGACAAATTTTTCACGGAATAACTACAAACCTGAAACAAAATCTCTGAGAGAAAATCGTCATCTCAAGAATTAGGGTTGGCCGTTGCAAAATGACTCATATTCGTCTTATAAAAAAATCTCCCCACCAATCTGCAATTAGTGCAAGATTGAAATCTCAATACAGAATATACTCAAGGATTGCGCAGAGTACAAACACCATAAAAGGAACGCACTGAGAGGAAAATATATCCACGAAATAGTAAATGATCCTAGGTTACAAGAAAAATAATAAAGTAGACTTTCTTTCAAATATTTAAAAGTATTGTTTCCCAAATACCACTATAAATATAATTTTAAAAATCTATTTAATTGTAAAACATTTGCAACTAAACAGTCGCTAATTACCTCATAAATTAAAGTGACTATAAATATAAATAATAATAAAAGAAAAATCCTCTTGGGATATGAATCATTTCTTTAAAAAAAACGGTTTACTGAATGAATAACGGTAAACACAATACTAGGTTCGATTAATCAACTTGCTATTGAAACTACACTTGCATGGTTAGCTTGCAATTCCAAAATCAGCATGAGGATATAAAAAATGTTGATAATGTTGATCATTGTTTGGTTTCAGTAGGTTCCTTAATGAGTAACAGCGGTTTGGAGAGACGCTTAAAGGATAATGTAAATTATGAAATTAAGAGGAAAATTAAATGTCATTACGTTTAATATTGCTATGCAGATTGTATAGAATCATAACTGAATACAAATTTCACCATTGTTGAACCAAATAAATTATTTAAATTCAGTATCGTGGACTACTACATCCGCAATAAAGTTCGAGCTAATTACATGATCAGAAATGCAAGTGAAATTAGGTTAAAGACCGTAGCTCTAGCTAATTTTAAATATTGTGATCTGTAAGCGCGAATCTGAGGATTTACTTGTGGCAGTATGTTTTTGTTTTCTACTGAACAGTACGAGGGTTACATGAATGTTGCACGTCTGTTGCGTTTCTTCGTGTACATTGTCATTCATGAGGTTTGGGTGTAACTGCGCATCTGAATCTTATCAATTGGTAATGTGCCATTGGTGGATCACGTAACTAGATCCCTCCCTTCCTCAACGCTATCTGCGACAGACGCACTTTCCTCTTCACGCTTAATGTGTCATAAACCATGCAGATTTACGTTCAGCTATTTATGTCCCATTGTGAGGCGACTGACGTGACACACGGGAACTCCCTCGCAAATTATTTAGACGCAAATTGGCATTAATTGCTCTTCCGTTCCACCGATTACCGCAACGTTACAAGAATTTAGTACTCAAGAATAGTGATAAGGGATAGAAATAATTATCACGAGGAATTACGTAACTTCATAAAACGTTTATATATTGAGGTTTTATCGCGCTTCATAAAACAGCGATTCAAATGGAATTGGAAATGCGCAATAAAGTATTGAGGCTATAAAATGTGCATCTTGAGTGTTACACAAATACATAAGTTGGAATTACCGTTTTTTGCTTTGAATCAAGGGGAGTTAAACGCTAATTGGTCACTATTCCATCTGTTTTTCAATTTCTAACTAAACCTTCTAATTGTGCTGAGGACTGCCAATCCACTTCTACCCTGAAATAACTAAAATAAAAAAAATCGCAGTAGATCACAGTAGTATGAAACGACCCATGTTGGGAAAGACTGTATGAAAAATTATTTCGTCAGAAGTAGGACAAGATTTCCAGACGTAGTGAAACGAAAGTAGCCTGAAATGGCAATGGGTGGGGGAAAAAAAGAGCAGGCTAAATCACAGATGATCAGAAGGAAGTCCTGCTTTGGAATTTACGAGATAATAATCGACCAAAAGAACGCTCAGTACACAGGCGAGACAGGGACTGTAAGGATGGTGGCTCAACATACCTCATCAAATCAAGAAATTGGAGAAAAATTAGGGGCAGCATGTATCTGCAAGAATGAGCAATTTCTCAGAAAATACGCAGCGGTTATTGTTTATGAGTGTAAAAAAAATATTTCGAAGGTACACGAAAAAAAAATTGTTGACGAAAATATTATTACGCTCAAATTCATAATGGGATTGAATTATCAATTAATTGAAAGAGTTGTTGAAGAGACCGGTCCAATTAGTTGCATCTTAAATATGCTCTTTTTTTTTCATTTTATATGAAGGGCGTTGTTCCAGGAAGTGGCGATGACACTGGAATAAAGTGACGCACAGACGGCATTTGGGGAATGTTGGACAGGCCGCCAAACTGGTCCCCGGTAAACGGTTTGTTCTAGTTCACAAATATCAGAGGACACGCTACTTCGTCATTGTCACCCTGCTAAGTGCTGCTCGAGATTTACAGCTCCGTCGATCGGCAGCTTACAACGTGAACTATGCCGTGATAAATGCTCAGAGTTACCGGACAGGGTATATACGAAGTACGTACGACTTCTTTTTCGGTTTGTGTGCCTGTTTGTAATTACGTCGAAAATTCCGAAACGTAGTTGCCCTGCTTTTGAGTACCTCTGTGAATCTAAGAGTGGACGTGCAGCTTGCTTATCCCAGACGGGCGTAAACGTAATCTTCATCGTCATTCCACAAAAGTATGTCGGCCTTAGAACTCGTTTCTTCGCGAGTGAGTCTTTAAAATATTAGCCGCTTTTTAATTGCTCGCAGTTATTGGCTGGCTCATCTAGAGAAATAAAGACAGAGGCATAGAGAGAACCGTGATTGGTCAGTGGACACTTAACCTGACGTAGTAACTGAAGCGTCATTTTATAATTACTTTCAGTGATACATCATTACGAATTATGGAATCCGTTAATCATGATTTCTTAGATGTGATTCATAGATCAGTCTTTACCTGAATTTACTTTAAAGAATATCGCCACAAAGCAATGATGGCCAGATTACTCTGCTTCTATCATTGACAAGGCTCGAAATAATTTATTTTCTATGCAAAAACATTTTTTTTTGTAGGTGTAGATAGGCTATGCCTCATAGATGCAACTCCCCTCTTATACCATAGGAAAATGAGTGAAACGGGGGATACGGAACTCTTACCGTATCGTATGCCCAAGGTCTGCGACCCGGAAACGTACAAACATACACCTCTCAAAACAGGCCGAAGTGCCTCGGCATGTGGGAACCTTAGTTCAAAAACCAGAGAGATGTGAAGGCATCCTCAAAGTTCTCTGGGAAGGTTCAACAACATGAGGGTAATCCACATGGTGGCAACTCCCCTTTAATAGCATAGGAAGAGATTTGAAAGGGGGGATGCGGAAGGGTAGAGGAAGGTAGCCAAGGGTTAACTAGGGTCCCCGGGCTATGGTTTGAGGATCCTACCCGGCAAGTCGCCTAAAAGTGATGCAGGGAAACACTAGAGAAAACTTCATCAGGTAGGTCGGGCATTTGGTACTTGTCCCCGCCCTTCCGATGGCGGGAGAGTTATCATGCTTTAATAAACAGATTTTCGATCTCTTATGACGATGAGAAAATATAATTCAGGCAGTTAATAATCATTTGAACTATTCCAGAATGTCACGGTAATGTTATTTAGGCGCATTTTAAAATTTTCAGTAACTCTTTCTGGGCCGTCATACTATTAGCTAGTCCAAAAAATTACGAAATGAATTATAAACATTAATTAAAGAAGGGAAAGGATTGGCTTACACTTTTCTGGAGTGCCACAAAACTTATTCCATTTCTTACATGAGCCGAAAGAATAACATCAACCTCTGATTAATCTAGCTGGCAATTTGTGGAGTTTGCGGCCGAGCTAAGTGTAATTTTATTCGTACCTCTTAGAATTAAAATACGTTCGTGATCAAGATCTTATCTGTAATCTAATACTCGGGGAATGCGAGTCTGATATCATACACAGAACCAACGCAATTATGTTTTCACGTTGAAAGGCTTGATAATTGCGCCGCTTTTGCTTGGCCGTCAAGGAACGGGAAGCAAGTTTCAAATTTCTTTGCGCAGCTCAACACTTTTATAACTTCATGATAATAAGCGGAATTTCCCTTTCACTTTACAGTGTCCGTAATATATTCCGCGTGTTACTAAAATAACCATTTCATATACCGACGGAATCATTTGGCAACTGAACGTTGCAAAACCTTTTTGTTCTCTCTTTTTTCTAAATTTAAATCACATAAAACAGTGTGATTCAGAATGGAAGTCTTTTGATAATTATTCTGAATAGCATGACAATAAAGCTGTGCTTTAATTTTAGGTTTCGAATCATATAAAAGACGATGAATTTCTGACCTAGCACCGACGTGACCCAAACCCAAACCGAAACGAAAATAATATAAAATTTATATTTTAGTTATTGAAAGTAGAAGCTGAAACTCTTATGGGCTTCGTCAGTTAACATTACCAAATAATTTGCCATAGGTGTCTTTAAGCAGTCGAGGTGGGTCATATTTATCATGAATTCGGGGACTATCATTCTTATTCTTCGCGAAAAGAAACAATAGCCTAGACAGAAGATTTAGAAACTGATTTTATGGATAGAGAAGTCTCGTGACTAGTTTGGAGTAGATTCCGATAGCTCAGCGATAGAACACCGTGCGTTAGTTCCGGGGTTCGATTCCCAGTCCGATCGAGAATTTTCTATCCTAATCGTTTGTCAGTTCAAAGCCTGAGCTTCGTTTTGAAGCTGTTTTTGCTGTTCTTAAAAAAATCTCGATGTAGAAACTAATTGAACGCACACAAATTTTAATAACCGAATAAAGAATGCAAAAATGCGAAAATTGTAGTACTGAGAAAATATTATCAGTGTAACAGAAGAGGATTCCGGCAAACCGACGAAGGAAAGCGTTGTTGATGGAATTCTCGTTGAGCAGATTTCCCAACTTTACACACTGTTTAGAAGAGCAGTTTACAGAACATCACTCCAATACGTTTGTGTTAACGAATACGTAAATAATGGTGAACTAAATAGGTGCAGTATACCGAAATAGTGGCCCCTAGCAAATGCAAGTATAGGTTCTGTGATACGCCACGTTGGGCACGTGCCATCTCATTACCAAAATGTCACGACATTCGAGTGTACAGAAGTTCATTCTGTCATCCATGACCACATCGTGCCCAAAAGCACGGTTCGTTAGCAGTAGTGAGAGATAACTTTACACATACATAATTGATAGAAGAGGTGTTTCGTTATTATATTCCCAGTTATTCGAAAGGAAACTATAAAATTTGCTCCGTAATTTTGCAGAAGCTCCCAATGCGTTTAAAATTGTGCAGTAGATTTACCGAAAAATACCTTTTGAATTGATCAATGAAACGATGAATGATTTTGCTCTGAATGTAATTTGACCTTTTTGTAGCCAGTGAATATTTTAAGAAAAGAATGAGAATGTTATTTTAAGTATTAGTGGACTCTTTAAAATCATTATTTTGTAACTATTGATATTATGCTGATATTAGTTTATTTATGTAACTCTATAAATATATTTAATTTCAAAATAAAGGTGAAATATTGATATAGTGTGCAGTTACAAGCATTTCATATTTGTAAAAATTAATTTTTACCTTTAAGTATCAACGCTCTTTTCAATTAATTAAAAGGAGATCTACTAGACGAAAACTTGCACAACTTATAAAAAAATTTAATGTTTAAATATTAGATAAACATTTGATAAGATCATAAATTACATTATTCAATCTCGTTTTGTACACAGCCAGCATTCGGACTGAGAATGAATTAATTATATCTCTAGAGTTCAATTCGCTCAAAAAAAATTATAAAATGGTAATATATCAAATTAATTGATACTACATAACTTCTAAGCCGTTTATATTATTTACATTCATATCATCGGTACTTTTTGATAATTTCATTTGTTTCATTTAATTTATAGAGAAAAACAAAATCTGTTTTTATAGAAAATTTGTCACACTATAAAAAACATAAAATTTGTTCGATATTTCATACATGATTTTTAAGTCACATCCTATATAATAATAAGAACGACACCTCAGTGCAATCAAAATAATATACTAATTATTTTTATTTTCAGTATTGACTAATATTTACATTGATATACCTTCTATTTTTAGGAAAAATCAAGGAAAAAGATCATAAAACTCAGACAGTAATTTAGTATATAATTAAAATATAATGATAACCTATAAAAATTTGCTTTAATATATTTTAATACGTGCAAAACTAAATGTAATTTAATGATTTTTGTATTGAGGAAGGAAATATGATAATTAGATTTGAAGACATATGGGCCTTGTCCGCTTCGTCATCTGCTAATTAGAGTACGACTAGTTCCGTTTAGAAACTCTTGATGTTTTCCCTCCGAGCATTTATCGAATAGCGTGGAGAGTTGACACGTGTATTATGCGATGCGTAATTTGTAAAGGCGCCGTGGACAGGTAACAAGTCCGCGTATTATTCAGCGCAACGGTAAGTCGGACGGCGTCTGGCGACGCGGTTCGCAGATAAAGCGTTCTGGCTGCCATCCAAGCAGACGCCTTCCTTGGCCTGTAATAATTAGAGACTGGAGAGAATCGCCTTCGCCTGTATGACATGACGCCAATGGAGGCCACGCCCGCACCGCGACATCCTCCGGAAGTTGCGCCAACACTTCCTCCCCGGACAGGGGCCAAACTGTATTCTACTTCCGCTCGCCCGACTCCAGCACACATTTTAGCGCGAAAATACAAAGAATAATGCGTTGTATTCCTGGCCGAACAGCGAGTCTTCTAATACGTAATGTGAGCGGCACCGTGTTCCTTGGAAACATATTTATTAATTTCAATAAAAAAACCAGCAGTTTTCTTTCAGCCAGAAAGTTATTGTCCTGATCTTTAATTAATTGAATTTATTTATTATACAATTATCGACCTTTACATTTGTGATGGAAAACCCAAAATAGGTCGCAAGGTAAATTAATCATTTCAAAATATTCCAGTAGTCTATATCGACTACCGGCGTAATGTGGCCTGGTAAAAAAAATACCAGATACCATATTATAAATAAGCACCATTTTTACAACAAAACTGGTTCCTATTATCATTGTCTGACCTCTTGCTACGGGTCAGTACTTAATACATGTTTCTATACAATGGCACACGTATTCCACACTTGTTGACAACCCATAGTCAACTGACAAAGTGAGGAGCACGTAGCAGGGAGAGGGGAATCTGCGCTTTGCTTGACTCAACTTTTGTTAAGCACACGACACGTACGAGGCAAACGCCTTGGAGAAGTAAATTACGTTCCATGTTTTACTAAGGAGACTGTTTTTGTACTTGGTCGTACAGTGCGTAGGCCGGTTAATCGGAACCTCTTTAATATTATTTAGTCAAATCTAAAATCTCGTGAGAAAAGAATAAATATCACATTATAAACTTAAATAATGTTTAATTGTATATTAAAAAAGCCAATAGTGATTAAGTGAATTTCCCAACATGATATTCATTGTTTCTTACCTTCACTAAATTGTTTAAATCAGCATAATGGTCGGGAAAAATTAGGATATGCTAGATGCGCTTTGGAGGATAGTATACTTAATGTGAACCACGTTTAATATACATAGTCAATATTCATCAATTTTATAGGCTACGTATGTGTGTTCATTTTACGCTTCAATTGTGCGAAAGCCCATAGGAAGATTTTTCCTATACGAACCTGTTTCTGTGAAATTGTTGTTCGGGTGTTCCGTTCTCTGTTTAGGAGAAGTATTTGATCCGAGAATGGTCGGGACAGAAATGAAAATCTAATGGTTAAAACACGGCAGATGGATTCCCTCAACCCAAAAAAACCATTATTGAAACCGCCCTAATCCAACGTAATATTGTATTAGATGTCCAATAACTTCAATCCCATTATCTGAAATACAGAATCCCATCCTCCTCCACCTAAACCTCTCAGAAGGCTAAAAATAAAGCGACAAATTGACCTGGCAACCACCGTAAAGTAACACACACACACACACACACATATATATACATATATATATATATATATATATATATATATATATATATATAAAATTCATAAATTCCTCTTCAACTACTCACTCAAGAAGCAACTACATTTCTTCAAGTTAATTTTAACATGTTAACGTCATGAATGTATCACAATTGTAAAATCTTCTTATTAAAAAACGAAGCATAGATGGTTGCTGAGTGACACGTTAATTTTGTACAGAAGTGATGGACCGATGTTTCGAAGATTTAACAAACCCTAGTCTTCATAGAGTAAAGAGCAATAAGTCATGAGTTACCACTTTCAGTTTCCAGTTCTCCGAATCAATTAAACAAAATAAATACTGAATTAAAAAAGTTTTCATTAGACTTTCATTTTATTTTTGTCTTACGATACGAAACGTTTAAGTTATAAGTAATTGTATTAGACGTAAAATTTTGATTTGTGTTGCACGACAGTAAGGAAACTCGATCAGAATTAACGACGAATTATTTTAATGATTTCAGAGAACATAATTTTTATGAGAGGCATCGATCCCATACGGGTTTATTAATATTGAGATTGGGGTACGAGACTCTCCCTAAATAACTCCTTAGGTAAATAATTACATTCAATTATGAATATGTTAACAAATTTATTTGTGACGCGTTAGTTGAATTTTCTATCCATGTCTTCATTTAATATAAGCGCATCAACCTGTCTACCTTTTTGCATATGTCTTCCCAAACATTATCGCCCAATACAACTTAAAAAGCACACCGAACTAATGTTCCTTTTACAAAGATTCTCAATCAATGTCTACTTTTTTTTTGTACCAATGGCCTTGTCCCGGAGTAACGTCAATTTTGCCGCTGTCGTGTGCTACTTGCTGAATATCTCACAGTAGCGCTCCGAATGTTACATTTTATATTTCCGTATTAAAAAATTCCATTTATTATAGAAATTTGAAAAATATGAAACGCCTGAGTAAAACGTATGCTAATTATATAACTAAGTAGCCATTTAACAAACAAAATTAGTGATGAAATAAATACCACACAATATTTCTACAATCCTCGCTGCTTACGTCTGGTGATCCAAAAACGAAAGAGCCGCTTTTTTTTGCTTCTCTGAATATGAGGAATCCATTCCTCAAATATTTCCGTCGAATTAAATCCAAGTATATTTTCCGCTCTATTTGACACCGCACAAAAAGGGAAACAAACTCGAAAGCTACTTCATTATCCAATTTCAGTAATCTGATTGATTGATTTACTCTCTGCAGCGATGGCTCTCTCTCAAATTATCTAAATAGTGTGTTGATAATTTTTTTTATAGATAAGTCATCACATTTTAAATATAAATATTTTGTTTATCTCTAGACTTATACAGTTACTAATTAATGCGCTTTTGTGCTCCTCCTCTCAGTATTTAGCGGAAAACTTGACTTCTCCGTGAAAGTGGGTTCGGTTACTTTGAAAGTGGAACCGCAATATCATTTCTCCAAGTTCGGATCACAAACGAAAACTGTTTCTGCGAATCTGGGTCTAAGTCTAAAATATCTGGACAATAAATAAACTTATTATTAGTACCCGTAGAGGACTCGTAACCGAAAAGGCGAGAGTTTTCGGAGAAAGTGGATAGAGCAACGATATCGTAAAATATTTGTCGTTATTTAGTTTTTCCTGAATGACGATCATCCGAATTTGGAGATCCATTCCGCGAATTACTTTTCTTCTGAAAATAAGAAGAAGTTCTTAGATTCAAGATTGATGGTAAGAACTATTATTATAATTTTATAACGGAGGAAGGACAAAAGAAACGAATTGAAGTTTTTTTATTATGTTTATTGGAGAAAGAAAACCAGTCGAGATTATGAATTACTGAAAGTTCGGCTTATCTCATCGCGCATTGTGTCCGACACTATTATCCGCAGCCGAGTCTGTTTCTGGAGGAATGGTAAGTAGGTAAGATTTGCGTAGCGGTGACTCGCGTCTGATCACGCAGGGCTTGTATATGAGACTCACGACAAGCCTTGAGCTTTACGCGGCGGCGCGGCGGCGTGTTAATATAGACAGCGTACGTGACTAAACAATTGCTCAACGGTTTCGTTCAGTAACGGGACTAGTTCTGATAGCCACTATCGCCGACCTCGCCTCGACTTTCACGTGGCCCCCAAATTTTCGGGTGCGTAGCGAATGAGGGGAATGAAACGAGCTTCAAATTCGGCACCACCAGACAATTTACATGCCTTCACACTCGCACCGCCGCCACACCTGTCAAATCAGGAAAGAAAATAACACATTCCAGACTTATACAGTACCGGAGTGAATAGTAATGTCAGATATTTTGAACTTTTTAAAAAACAATTTTGCGTCGTTCCAAATTTTCTCAGGGAATTTTTTTATTTGTTAATATCCCATTAAAAAACCACGCAGAATCTAAAACCAACACTTGAAAACTAAAAAAAGGGTATAATATTTTTTAAAAAATTCCGGTTTTAAGTGAAACAAAGCTTTATGCTGCAAAGACTGATTTATTTAGGCAATAGATTGGTGTCAATTTATACTCGTATTCGATTTTGAAACCCTTCCCTAGTATTTCGCTTTAGTCCGCAGGTCTTTTTCCTGTAAAAATGTAATAAAAACTCAATGTATAATTTTCGGAAATAGTAATTGCGAGAAATACATACATTCAAACAGTGAGGAAAATATATTATACCGAGTGTAGCAAAAATCGGTGGAAAAATTTGATATTCTGAGAGAAAAATAAAGTGTATTTCAACATGGATCCCAAAATTCATACTTACAGAGTTAACCGAACTTCCGCAGCACCCGTTTCTGGTCAGTTTATATTAAGTTCAACCGACTATTTGGAGCACTATGTTCACATATCAGGTGAAATGCTCAAAGTGACCTCCTTTCGACCGAATACAGACAGCATTGAGTTTCGAACACGATCAAAAATGCCTGGTGTAGTGCGTACTTTCTGACAGGCATCCACAATGGAGAGTTAATACCTCATCCACAGCAATTGAATACAAAAGTCCAGGGAGGTTAAATTTAAGTTTCCACATGTAACAATTGTAACCAGAGTCTCGGAATTTAGTCCACATTACAAGGCATGTCGTCATGCACAAACATTCATAAAAGTTCTGATAATGGTAATTATGCATTTCTCGATCCATATTGAACTACACTTTTTTTCTTCTTTCAATATGAGGAATCCATTACTGAAATTTTACCGGCGAGTTTTGTTACTTCACGTATATAATATTTCAACATGCGTTTTTACCACGGTGGATGTGAAAATTTTAATTTTTTATATAAATGCATAACGTAATATAAATAATTTTTCTGCATTATTAATTTAAACCTGGGACCACCGTCCTACGCGTGAAATGTGTCATATTTTTCTCAACCGACTTTAATTTGTATTGGAAAAACCAAGAAATTGTAAATGAATAAAAAAAGCAACATTTCAGAAACATTTTAATAAAATATTTTCTATTTTATTAAAATGAAGGAATATGGATGGAAAAATGTCGAGCTGACTGGGAATCGAACCCAGGACCTTCCGCTTACCGGGCGGCTACTCGGACCACGAAGCCAATCCTAGTCGACTCCATCCTTAAGCAACAGTTTGGTTCACCTACAATGTATGTATATGTCAATCCTTCATGTCCCATTCAGGATCTAATGAAAGTACGGATCACTAAAGTACATTGATCGTAGGTGTTTTTATACAGTTCAAAGAAATCCACAAAGGTTTATTCAATCCTCTAATCATAGTTAAATTGTTAATTGAAGAATATTCGTGGACATTTTTCCATCCATATTCATTAATTAAAAATTAAACTATGATTTGAGGCTTGAATATGAATTTCTATGAATTTATTAACATGTTTCTGTCATGTTGGTCGATTAATTAATTTATTATTCAATTTAAGTAATATAAATATAACTATTGTCCACAAAATTAATTGGCTATGTTTTATTTTACGCTATCAGCTAGTAATATCTCATTACTTCCGCACATCACACGACGGTATGTTCGCATTTCTGAGCTAGGAATCTGTATTTTTAATTCTTTTTAGGAATAATTGGAATTTAAGTTCTGTGGTGTTCTTTCTGTTTTTACGAATATATTTTAATATATTTTAAGGCGCACATTTTGTTTTTCAGAGGTATTAAAACTGTGAATACGGAGACCATCATATTAAAGATTTAAATGACATGCGTAATTCTTTATTTCCCTGTCCAACTATTCGTTAAATCTAAGGTAGGAAATCGTTGCATTATACTCCTTTCAGGTGTCTTACTCGTTTTGTACAAATAATTTTTTTTAGGAAAGTATTGAATGTTATAAAACGTAGTCTAGGAATAAAAACGGAAAAATTACTTCGGTCGAAGTTACGACCTTCCAACTTGCTTCGTCTCAATAAGGTCTCAGACAGGTGCGTAATAATTAATCTTGAAACTTCGCCCGGCTGGGGATAATGCAACACCGATGTAAGCAATTAGCGATTTTAATGTTAATTAATGACCTGGGCAGAGAGGCATGATCAACTTCTTGCAGGTAACTTGGAGTGGTTGTGAAGGAACTCGAGGCGAGTATCGCTGCGAGTTGAGTTATTGCTCGCGAGGATGTGTTCTGCGCAGGGCGTGTCGGCTCTTTGCACAGCTAATTCGCAGTGGGAAACCTTGGTCTGATTCAGCTGGTTAGAACCGTAGGTTATGCAATTGTTGAGGCTGCGTGCTCGAGGAGCCATAAATCTCATTTACATTGACAACGTAATGGGCGCACAGAAGCTGTGATGCTCACGACGTCACGATGGCGATCGTCCTCGACTCTCGCGTGGGCGTCGTCACGCTGCCGTCGGATTAGGAACACGGTTTTAAAACACTTAGAAGACTTATCGTCAGATTACATAAAGATTTGTTGCATGACTGAATGCAGTGGCTTCCTCATCAAAACCTGGAGACGAACTGGTATTAAGCAGATATTTTCGAATAAACAGTTCTTGGGCTTCGAACCGACTAGAATGAACGTACAGCGACGTTTCTATTACTTGCTCTGTCATCATCTTCTGTTCATACAAAAATTCAAAGAGTAAAACTTATTAAAACTAAAACTCCCTTGCGACACATCTATGTTAGTGGATTCTTTCACTGGAAAGTGACGCTACAAGTGCTCATAAAATACAAAATCGTCAACAAATATTTAAAAACGTTCAAAACTGTCCCACAGCTACAATCGAATAACACGTTTACCAACTAATTGTATACTTTGCGAAATCAGTTTTTTTTAATGCAGAAAATTTTTTAATCCGAAGATTTTACAATTGTGATACATTGATGACGTTAACATGTTAAAATTCAGTTGCTTCTTGAGTGAGTAGTTGATTTTGTATTATAGATAATGGGATTGAAGTGGTGGAGCGAAATCGTAGTTTTGTTTTTTCCTGATTTTTCGTACGGGAATTACTTTAAAATAAAAATCCATCCGGTGCAGTTATAAATACATTATTATATAAATATATTATTATGTAATAACTTATAGATCCTTCCAACTGCAGTAGTCGAGGACTTCCAAGAGTGGAAAGTATAAATCATTAATCAATATTATCGACATTACAATATCTGTCTGTCTGTCTTATTTAATAATAATAATAATATGCAATTAAGTATTAATAAAAATTAACAAAATAATCGAATTTGCAGAAAATTTGTAACTAAATTAACTCCATGCTAGTTATTTCTCTTACGTCAATAAGACCAAATCAATTGACGGCGCAATATTGTTTCTTATCTATTGTTAATCAGGAATACTTCACGGAAGAATTACAAATAATAAATTAAAAAATAACTTTACGTTTTGAATCGGGATACAGTGAACCTAAAAAATGTATTTCTTTGCCTGATTATAGTATATTGTTTCTGTTTAACAAAAGAGAAGTACAAGCTTGATGACGGCCGTGTTAGGAAACATTTACTTGCCGACCTCACGATGTGCACCGAAGAGAACAATGACTTATGATCTAAAAGTAGACTCAAATGTGACAAGCTGTCCGGTTTCATAAACACTATTCATCTCTCAGGGTCAGACAGTTCAGAGATGCAATCCGAGGGAGAGGAGATGCAAGCACGAAAGACAGTTATTGCGTAATTAAGAGAGATTGATCGTCGTTTAACTTTATTATTCTGTTGCAACATTTAAATAAAGTTAAGGTCTGCCGGCGTTTTCGAATTTATTCTACAGAACCTTTCATATTACGTAAAACAATAAGTAGCAAGTACTACTTGTCAACACTACTACAGAAACAAAGTTCTTGATTATATTGGTGAATGCACTGCCTAATCTTATAAATAAAAAAGAGTGTATGTATGTTTGTATGTTTGTATGTTTGTATGTTTGTATGTTTGTATGTTTGTTTGTTTGTATGTTTGTTTGTATATTTGTATGTTCGTTATACAAATCTACACCGGTAGAGCAAATTTCACCAAATTTCGTACACGTGTTCTTTACGACCAGGAAACAAACACTGTCGGGGTGAGACATGTCTACCACCCCCAGAAGCGGGAGTGCACGGGGGTTGAAATATTTAAACATGCTAAAACAGCCGATATTTTAGTCGGATAATAATTTTTAGGGGTCCAAGATATTGATGGTGTTTCTACCGATGTTTTCTGAATATAATTTTCATCCCCTACACCCTGGGGAAAGAGCACCCCTAACGTTTGGGGTGGAGAATACAAATCTATACCGTTTTTTAAAATTTCACCAAATTTCGTGCACGTGTTCTTTGCGACCAGGAAACAAACAATGTCGGGGTGAGACGCGCCTACCACCCCCAGAAGCGGGGGTGGACGGGGGTGGAAATATTTGAACATGCTAAAACAGTCGATATTTCAGTCGGATAAATATTTTTACGGTTCCAAGATATTTATAGTCTTTCCACTGATGATATCTGAATATAATTTTCAACCTCTACACCCTGGGGAAAGAGCACCCCTAGCGTTTGGGGGGGAGAATACAAATCTACACCGCTGGAGCAAATTTCACCAAATTTCGTACACGTGTTCTTTGCGACCAGGAAAACAACACTGTCGGGGTGAGACATGTCTACCACCTCCAGAAGCGGGGGTGCACGGGGGTTGAAATATTTAAACATGCTAAAACAGCCGATATTTTAGTCGGATAATAATTTTTAGGGGTCCAAGATATTGATGGTGTTTCTACCGATGTTTTCTGAATATAATTTTCATCCCCTACACCCTGGTGAAAGAGCACCCCTAGCGTTTGGGGTGGAGAATACAAATCTAAACCGGTGGATCAAATTTCACCAAATTTCGTACGTGTTCTTTGCGACCAGGAAAACAACACTATCGGGGTGAGACGCGCCTACCACCCCCTGAAGCGGGAGTGGACGGGGTTTGAAATATTTAAACATGCTAAAACAGTCGATATTTCAGTCGGATAAATATTTTTATGGGTCAAAGATATTTATAGTCTTTCCACTGATGATATCTGAATATAATTTTCAACCTCTACACCCTGGGGAAAGAACACCCCTAGCGTTTGGGATGGAGAGTACAAATCTACACCGCTGGAGCAAATTTCACCAAATTTCGTACACGGGTTCTTTGCGACCAGGAAAAAAACACTGTCGGAGTGAGATGCGCCTACCACCTCCAGAAGCGGGGGTGGACGGGGGTGGACGGGGGTGGAAATATTTGAACATGCTAAAACAGCCGATATTTTAGTCGGATAATAATTTTTAGGGGTCCAAGATATTGATGGTGTTTCTTCCGATGTTTTCTGAATATAATTTTCATCCCCTACACCCTGGGGAAAGAGCACCCCTAGCGTTTGGGGTGGAGAATACAAATCTATACCGGCTTTTTAAAATTTCACCAAATTTCGTGCACGTGTTCTTTGCGACCAGGAAACAAACAATGTCGGGGTGAGACGCGCCTACCACCCCAAGAAGCGGGGGTGGACGGGGGTGGAAATATTTGAACATGCTAAAACAGTCGATAGTTCAGTCGGATAAATATTTTTAGGGTTCCAAGATATTTATAGTCTTTCCACTGATGATATCTGAATATAATTTTCAACCTCTACACCCTGGGGAAAGAGCACCCCTAGCGTTTGGGGTGGAGAATACAAATCTACACCGCTGGAGCAAATTTCACCAAATTTCGTACACGTGTTCTTTGCGACCAGGAAAACAACACTGTCGGAGTGAGACATGTCTACCACCTCCAGAAGCGGGGGTGCATGGGGGTTGAAATATTTAAACATGCTAAAACAGCCGATATTTTAGTCGGATAATAATTTTTAGGGGTCCAAGATATTGATGGTGTTTCTACCGATGTTTTCTGAATATAATTTTCATCCCCTACACCCTGGGGAAAGAGCACCCCTAGCGTTTGGGGTGGAGAATACAAATCTAAACCGGTGGATCAAATTTCACCAAATTTAGTACACGTGTTCTTTGCGACCAGGAAAACAACACTATCGGGGTGAGACGCGCCTACCACCCCCTGAAGCGGGAGTGGACGGGGGTTGAAATATTTGAACATGCTAAAACAGTCGATATTTCAGTCGGATAAATATTTTTAGGGGTCAAAGTTATTTATAGTCTTTCCACTGATGATTTTGCGACCAGGAAAACAACACTGTCGGGGTGAGACGCGCCTACCACCTCCAGAAGCGGGGGTGGAAATATTTGAACATGCTAAAACAGTCGATATTTCAGTCGGATAAATATTTTTATGGGTCAAAGATATTTATAGTCTTTCCACTGATGATATCTGAATATAATTTTGAACCTCTACACCCTGGGGAAAGAACACCCCTAGCGTTTGGGGTGGAGAGTACAAATCTACACCGCTGGAGCAAATTTCACCAAATTTCGTACACGGGTTCTTTGCGACCAGGAAAAAAACACTGTCGGAGTGAGATGCGCCTACCACCTCCAGAAGCGGGGGTGGACGGGGGTGGAAATATTTGAACATGCTAAAACAGCCGATATTTTAGTCGCATAATAATTTTTAGGGGTCCAAGATATTGATGGTGTTTCTACCGATGTTTTCTGAATATAATTTTCATCCCCTACACCCTGGGGAAAGAGCACCCCTAGTGTTTGGGGTGGAGAATACAAATCTACACCGCTGGAGCAAATTTCACCAAATTTCGTACACGTGTTCTTTGCGACCAGAAAAACAACACTGTCGGGGTCAGACGCGTCTACCAACCCCAGAAGCGGGGGTGGACGGGGGTTGAAATACTTAAACATGCTGAAACAGCTGATATTTTAGTCGGATAATATTTTTTAGGGGTCCAAGATATTTATGGTGTTTCTACCGATGTTTTCTGAATATAATTTTCATCCCCTACACCCTGGGGAAAGAGCACCCCTAGCGTTTGGGGTGGAGAATACAAATCTAAACCGGTGGATCAAATTTCACCAAATTTCGTACACGTGTTCTTTGCGACCAGGAAAACAACACTATCGGGGTGAGACGCGCCTACCACCCCCTGAAGCGGGAGTGGACGGGGGTTGAAATATTTGAACATGCTAAAACAGTCGATATTTCAGTCGGATAAATATTTTTAGGGGTCAAAGATATTTATAGTCTTTCCACTGATGATTTTGCGACCAGGAAAACAACACTGTCGGGGTGAGACGCGCCTACCACCTCCAGAAGCGGGGGTGGACGGGGGTGGAAATATTTGAACATGCCAAAACAGTCGATATTTCAGTCGGATAAATATTTTTATGGGTCAAAGATATTTATAGTCTTTCCACTGATGATATCTGAATATAATTTTCAACCTCTACACCCTGGGGAAAGAACACCCCTAGCGTTTGGGATGGAGAGTACAAATCTACACCGCTAGAGCAAATTTCACCAAATTTCGTACACGGGTTCTTTGCGACCAGGAAAAAAACACTGTCGGAGTGAGATGCGCCTACCACCTCCAGAAGCGGGGGTGGACGGGGGTGGAAATATTTGAACATGCTAAAACAGCCGATATTTTAGTCGGATAATAATTTTTAGGGGTCCAAGATATTGATGGTGTTTCTACCGATGTTTTCTGAATATAATTTTCATCCCCTACACCCTGGGGAAAGAGCACCCCTAGCGTTTGGGGTGGAGAATACAAATCTACACCGCTGGAGCAAATTTCACCAAATTTCGTACACGTGTTCTTTGCGACCAGGAAAACAACACTATCGGGGTGAGACGCGCCTACCACCCCCTGAAGCGGGAGTGGACGGGGGTTGAAATATTTGAACATGCTAAAACAGTCGATATTTCAGTCGGATAAATATTTTTAGGGGTCAAAGATATTTATAGTCTTTCCACTGATGATTTTGCGACCAGGAAAACAACACTGTCGGGGTGAGACGCGCCTACCACCTCCAGAAGTGGGGGTGGCCGGGGGTGGAAATATTTGAACATGCTAAAACAGTCGATATTTCAGTCGGATAAATTTTTTTATGGGTCAAAGATATTTATAGTCTTTCCACTGATGATATCTGAATATAATTTTCAACCTCTACACCCTGGGGAATGAACACCCCTAGCGTTTGGGGTGGAGAGTACAAATCTACACCGCTGGAGAAAATTTCACCAAATTTCGTACACGGGTTCTTTGCGACCAGGAAAACAACACTGTCGGAGTGAGATGCGCCTACCACCTCCAGAAGCGGGGGTGGACGGGGGTGGAAATATTTGAACATGCTAAAACAGCCGATATTTTAGTCGGATAATAATTTTTAGGGGTCCAACATATTTATGGAGTTTCTACCAATGTTTTCAGAATATAATTTTCATCCCCTACACCCTGGGAAAAGGGCACCCTTAGGGTTTGGGGTGGAGAATACAAGTCTATACCGGTGGATCAAATTTCACCGAATTTCGTACACGGGTTCTTTGCGACCAGGAAAACAACACTGTCGAGGTGAGACGCGTCTACCAACCCCAGAAGCGGGGGTGGACGGGGGTTGAAATACTTAAACATGCTAAAACAGCAGGTATTAGATTTGGATAAATATTTTCGGGGTCAAAGTTATTGATGGTGTTTCTACCGATGTTATCTGAATATAATATTCATCTCCTACGCCCTGGGAAAAGG
This sequence comes from Zhengitettix transpicula, assembly GCA_037074705.1. Classification (NCBI taxonomy): domain Eukaryota; kingdom Metazoa; phylum Arthropoda; class Insecta; order Orthoptera; family Tetrigidae; genus Zhengitettix; species Zhengitettix transpicula. The sequence continues at coordinate 120,206,650 of CM073591.1, read as the reverse complement.
GCACCCTTTTGTTTGGGGTGGAGTTGCTTTACAGAAAAATAACGCGAATACAACCGAGTTTGGAGTCAAATCGAAGGTTATGGATGTCAGTGAGTTTACTTCGGATAAATATTTTTAATTGCCCATTTAACCCGAAAGGGTGGGGGTTGGAAGGGGAGATAAATAGTCAGTTCTTGCGCGTTCTTGGAGGAGAATTACGTGGATACTATTTCAACGGATTTTGTTGAAAATATAAATCCCTTTAGACATTAGCGGTGAGGTTGCTTAGGGCTGGGGGTGAGAATTGTCTATTATTCTAAAATTGCCAAAATGTTATGTGTTTATGGGTAAACTAGATTTATAGTGTTTCTACCGATGTGATATGAGTAAAAATTCAACCCTTTCCACCACGGGAAAGTAGCATATTTAGGGGTGGTGTTGTTCATACTATTTTATCGATGTTGTTTCCATTAATAACGACGTTTAATTTTATAAATAAAAATGAGTGTATGTATGTATGTATGTTTGTATGTTTGTATATTTGTATGTTTGTATATTTGTATATTTGTATGTTCGTTATACAAATCTACACAGCTGGAGAAAATTTCACCAAATTTCGTACACGTGTTCTTTGCGACCAGGAAACAAACACTGTCGGGGTGAGACGCGTCTACCAACTCCGCGGGGGCGGACGGGGGTTGAAATATCTAAACACGCTAAAACAGTCGTTATTTCCGTCGGATAAATATTTTTAGGGGTCACAGATATTGATAGTGTTTCTACCGACTGTTGGGCTGAGACGCGTCTACCACCCCCAGAAGCGGGTCGGTATTATCAGTAGAGCACTTTTAGGTGTTGGGTGGAGGAACGCTGCAATAAAATAACGCGAATACAACCGAGATTGGAGTCAAATCCAAGGATATGGATGTCGTCCAGTTCAATTATAGCATCAAATTGGCCATTTAGCCCCAATGGGCGGCAGTGGATAGGATGGAAATTTTCTAACATGTTAAATCATCGATATTAGCGTGGAATAAATAAATGCCGGGACCATTGACGTTGATAGTATTTCTACCGATGTTGTTTGTAGGCATGATAGGGGTGGTGCTGGAGGGGATTTCCTTGAAAATAACGGGAAAACAACCGAGATTCGAGTCAATTCGAAGGTAATGGATGTCCCTGAATTTATTTATGACAATCTGGACAACGCGCGGGTATCGGCTGGGTTGGGAAGAGTTGAGCAGCTGTTTTTTGCGTCGATTAAATATATTTCGGGATGAATTACATTAATACAATTTCCCTACATGTTCTCTGTGTATAATTTCAACCCCTTTCGGACTCATAAGGGTGCACATTTAAGGGTGGGCGTGAAGTAGCATTACATAAAAAGAAACCAGAAACTATCGGGATTGTCACTGAGTTTAATTAATTTCCTTGAAAATAACGGGAAAACAACCGAGATTCGAGTCAAATCGAAGGTAATGGATGTCCCTGAATTTATTTATGACAATCTGGACTACGCGCGGGTATCGGCTGGGTTGGGATGAGTTGACCGGCTGTTTTTTGCGTCAATTAAATATATTTCGGGATGAATTAGATTAATAAAACTTCCCTACATGTTCTCTATGAATAATTTCAACCCCTTTCGGACTCATAATGGTGCACCCTTAAGGGTGGGCGTGAAATAGCATTACATAAAAAGAAACCAGAAGCTATCGGGATTGTCACTGAGCTATTAATTTCCTTAAAAATAACGGGAAAACAACCGAGATTCGAGTCAAATCGAAGGTAATGGATGTTGCTGAATTTATTTATGACAATCTGGACAACGCGCGGGTATCGGCTGGGTTGGGATGAGTTGACCGGCTTTTTTTCGTCAATTAAATATATTTCGGGATGAATTAGATTAATAAAATTTCCCTACATGTTCTCTGTGTGTAATTTCAACCCCTTTCGGACTAGGAAGGGTGCACCCTTAAGAGTTTGCGTGGAAGTAGCATTAGATAAAAATAAACCAGAAACTATCAGGATTGTCACTGAGTTTAATTATGACATTAAACTTGACCGTTTAAGTCCCCGAAGCGGGGGTGGTCGGGGGTGAAAAATTTCAAACATGTTAAACTGTCGATATTTGCGATAATTATTTCCTGGGGTTAATTACTTTGATTGTATTTATACCGATGTTGTTTGTGTATAATTTAACCCGTGTGAGGGGAGCAAGCTTAGGGGTGGGGTGGAGGTACGTTAAATAAAATCCCGCAGAAACAACCGAGAATCGAATCAATTCCGAGACTATGAATGTCGCTGAATCTAATTGTGACAACCCTGGGGGGGTAACGCGACGGGTTTGGGAGATGTTGGGCGAGGGAATAAATTTTCAGACAATGTAATCGGCCGATTTTTGCGTGGAATACATTCTTTTTCATTATCGCATATTTGTGGGGGTGGTCATCTTCTAACATGTAAAAACGGCCGATATATTTAGTCAATGACTTCATCCCCCTTCGGCATGGGAGGTGAGCACATTTAGGGATAGGGTTCGAGGAGCTTTACATAAAAATACCGCAAATTGGAGTCTTATGGATGGTTATAGATAAATGACATCTCGGGCAACGCCGGGCACCCAGCTAGTTGAACAATAAAAATAAAATAAATTTATTCATTACGACAGCTTCAGGATATAAAATTGCTGCCTGGTAAAATACGCGAATTCTCTCTCGCATCAAAAATGTAATTTACAGATTAGATGTCCTCGGAGACAAGGTGTTCAATATTTCCATTGATAAAATATTTGAGACTTAGTATCGTGTAAATATATTACAGTTATATACAGCTATTATTGACTGTGCAGCGTTATCAAAGGACACACGGATGAATATCCTGGCCGTGGAAGAAGAAGAAGAAGTTTACAGCTGCTAGACAACTATAGCACGATTCACTTACGATGACGGGTGGCGCAGATTGAGGGGAGACAGCGCGGAATAAACAAGCAACGCGGTCTAAGGCGTTCGAACTACGCACTATATATCTTTCCCATCCTTCTCCTCTCATCCTACCACTTTTCTAGCTGCCCCCCGCCCCCCCCCCCCACACAATCATAAAGCTTAAAATGAAGGGAGGGGCAAGCAGCGTTGCCGAACAATCGCAATGTACTCAAACCGGGGAGGAGGCAACACCTGCGAAAAGACAGTAAACTGGGACGCCGAGATATTTGACGCGGATTTTGAAAGGGAAAAAGTAGAATATATATGGTGATATGAGGACATGGAAAATGAAATTTACAGACCAAGTCCAAGGTCCTTACAGTAGGCAGAATAATTATTATTCAAATTCCCTATTTCCTTTTTTTCACTTCAGTTAGCTTTTGGCTGAACTTTAAATAAGATTATTTTTATTAAAGCTAAGAAATATGAACTAAATTTTTCTAATTTATATTATTAATCTTTTAATGAATCCTGATTAATAGCAAGCTTTTTATAATTTCGTTTTCTACATTTTTGTGTTATAGTAACAGTGATAAGGAAATGTCAAACACAAAATTATATTGTAATGGAAAATATTTCTTTCAGAATTATTTTTTCAAGCATCAATTATAAATAATAGCTTAATATTCAAGTTTTTGGAAGATTTTTTTTGATAGGGAACCTTTTCCGATTCTCATTCAACACACTACAAATTATATCGCCTCACTCGTAAATTAACACCTCAGCAGTTGGTCGACATGTATTATAAACCTAATAGATGACGATGAACCGGTAATTTGTTTCCGTTGATAGTAAGTAGGTAATTAAATATTTAGAGAAGGGGCCGTCTGCTGCATCAGATAAGGCGGCCCTGTTTTTGTTGATGCTGAAGGATAACGTTCGCTCTACTGGCTGAGCGTGAAGGCGGCCGGGCGAAATCGGGTGCACGCGTGCGTTGCGCACTCGTTCCTAAGAGACACGCACACTACCTACTAACATCCGCGGTTTGCAATAACGGTAACCTCCAACGTGGAGGTCCGAGCGTCGATCACCGGTCGACCATTACGTTTCCTCGATTTCCACGTCGGTGGTCCTGGATGCTCCGCGGCAAGTTCAATCACCATGAAATTGATTTCATTGGCCACTGCTCTGACTGAACGTTACTTGAGCATTACATCTTTTTATAACGCTTGCTGATTTTATCGTAAATTTTTGCAGAACTGTGGAACCTCGATTATCCGTCTCCCTTTATCCACCTTTCTCGCTTAATCGTCAGTAGGCCTACTACCTTTCTCAGAGTCATTCTTGCGTCTGTCTCTGTGTTGAGTTATTGTTTTGGTATCAAAAACGTCTGATTTTACTAAAAATATTGGAGATCAATTAGCTAATGTCCGCGGAAGAGAGAAAGGAAAGTTAACATCGTGGCAATATATGGACTAGACATACAAAGGTTAATTATATTAGCGGCGACGTATTTTGAGCGGCCGTGGCACGAGCGGACAACCTCCTCTTCGTCCCCTTCCGCAATCCTGACCGTTGACCCAGCAGGTATAAAGTTTCCGAATCACCTTGGTTTTGACATTAAGTGAATGTAATACAAGTTTAATGTATAACAATCTTATCTGGATTTATGATTTCTATCTCTATCTACAATATGGAAACTGTTCCAATTGGTAATGATTCGTTTAATAAATATGCTTAGAAATGATCAATTAAGATACAAATCTTTTAACAGTTATATTTATCTGACGTCCTTAAATAAATGAAAACGTCAACCTCTTCAATTATAAATTTATTATTAATTTAAAATTTTAAACGTTATACTAGGAATAAATATTTCAAAGATTCATCCCTAATTTATTAGGACCTCTTCAGGTGTTATAAAGTCAATTAAATAATCTAATTTAAAAATCTGTGTTTCTAAAAATTCCAACAAAGCAAGATTTTACAAACATAATAATTTATAATACAATTAATTAAAAATTTATTGAATATTACTTACAATTAACTGCAGTGGACACAAATTTCTGAGATGCGATTTGCCCACAAATTACAGACGAAAATTCTGTTATGTTTACAGCTGTCAAGAGCATTGTTAAGTTTAAAGAAACAATGGAAATAAAATTATTTTAAATACATTGAATTAGAAAAAATTATTTTAAATACATTGAATTAGAACAATTGGGAGTCATAAATTCTATTTAAATTAATAGTATCAGTTGTTTGCGTTAATGACCGAATCATGAAAGAACATTACATTTCATGTTGTAAGAAATGTCAGGACATCAGATAAATATAAATGTTAAAAAATTGGTATCTTAATTGATCATTTATAAGCATATTTATTAAACGAATCATTACCAATAGGACCAGTTTCCATATTGTTGATAGAGATAGAAATAATAAATCCAGTTTCAGAAATGTTATACATTATACTTGTGTTACATTCACTTAATGCTAAAACCAAGACTGATTCGGAAGTCTGCTCGGTCAGCGGTCATGATTGCGGAAGGGGTCGAGGGGAGAGGTTGTCCGCTCATGCCACGTCCGGACACCGCACGAAACTATATTAGGAGAGGTGCGAACAAAACTTTAGCATACAAATGATGATTTTTATTACACGCCCGTTTTATATTCTTCTGCTAATAAATAAACCTGACGCCAACCTCCTGTGGTGACTGCCTCACCTCAGAGAGATCCCGGGTTCGAATTCCAGCGAGGGGCATGGGTTTGTGTGAGTGAGAGAAACTCTTGTCAAATCAATCCCCCGACGACGAAAAATAAGTTCCCATTCTGAGTCACTAATAACCAGAGCTGTTGATGCGACTGTAAATAAATAAATAATTACCACAAAGATTGACTGTGTGTTTGTATGTATGTTCAGCATACAAATATACACCCGTTTATAGAAAATTTGTAGGAAAATTAAGTACACGTGTTCCTTTCGAACAGGAAACCAACAGTGGGAGTAAGGCACTACTACCACCTCTAGCGGCAGGGGAGGAAATTTTCAAGAATGCTAAAACGGCTAATATTTACATCGAAAGAATATTTTTCATATTGTTTCTCCCAATCTTGTTTGTGTATAGAATTAAATACTTTTTCGTGGTAATATAAATAAATACCCGGGTAACGCCGGGCACCCAGATATGTAATTATAAAAACAAGAGAACAAATGTGAAAAATTATCTCAATATCGAATAATCGTCTTTTCCATTCCCAATCAACGTGGCTGAAGGCTAATTAATATTACTGTATAAATGTATTTAATGGTGGAATGGCACACATTTTACTTTTACATATATATTTATTCAGACTTTCCTCTTCATTTTTCCCAATCTCTTATTTTCCACGTGACTTTCACGTGCACTGATCCAAAAACCTTAATCACGAATCTTTTGTGTTCCTCTTAGTTGGCCGTTTTTATCCTCCAATCATATTAAATTGCTGTATACTTCGCATTTATCTTGATTAACATATTCATGATTCGATCTCAATTGACAACGTCGTAAATTTTCTCATTTTGTGACACGGGTTTTTAGGATTCCAACGAACACGATGGTTTGTAATCAAGCTTGTATTTTGTTCTATGTTCATATGAAATGAAAGGCACTGACATTTTTGCCACTTATTACTAATTAACAGAAACTATGTGGCATGTGTAGACTTTTACGGTTTCTTGAGCCCGGCTGCAGGCCTATTATTTAATCATCCCGAGAATTTGTACGTTTCGCAACGCCACCTGTTACATGTGCCTCGTTTTTTTACGACCTGCTAGTCTTGATACCAACCAATTTGCAACATGAAATATATACAAATTCTATTTTCGTGTGCTGGCCACAACTGACATGACTTTACTCGGCGACTAATTGCTTAGTGCATTTAATCCTTGCTCCGAGGGACTTCTGCGATCGAGAATTTACGAACACCGACGCGAGTTGTGTATAATTCCTGTTTCACTACGATAATTTAAGTTCTCTTTTTCGACGAATACCGAATATTTGATTGGTACTGGAGAATATTCCCAGTTTAATGTTTTACTTGCGATTAAATTAAATTTTGTTAAAAGATCAGAAAGTAAAATGACGACCGGGTCTGCAATTTATTCCCGAATTAATTTTTTTTCGACAATTTTCACATTATATATTGATATTATATATATATATATATATATATATATATATATATATATATAATTTTTTGTTTTTTCCTTTTTGTATTTTTTAATTAACCTATTTTTGTATGGAATTTTTATGTATCATTCTGATATATTTAAGCACGATGTGTGATGAATGTTTTGAAACCTTCTTGATTTTATCATACCCTATTCCCACTTAGGAGGACAAGCGGAATAAAATAAATCTCAATATTGGTCTGCTTATATTTTTATATCACTATTTGATATATGATTCTTGAAGACTTTGTGCCCTGATGTAATTCACCTTCATGAATCTTAAAGGTCAGGAAAAATGTGATTTCACCCTAGTTTGTCAGTGGTAATAGTTCGTGACAGTTGAAAGAAGAACAACACAATGTCGCGGCGTTAAGTCTATTCTAACAATCTGGCGCATTTGTGTAACGGCCTTGTTTTCTATCTGAGAATTGCGTTTTCTGCATTTAGATGTAAATTAGAACTACTGGAGCCGTGTAGAAAGAGCCAATTCCGACTGGTAGACTATATTATCATCAAATTACCACAATTAGTGCCTTCCTGGAATGAAATTAACTTCTCTGGCAGTCTTTAGTTGGTTCTTCAGCTGACGACTGAAGATTGAAATCTACATTCCGTTTACTGAAACAATAAATTTTGTCATCAAAGAATTATACTTAAGGAATATTGGACCAGCAAATGAATACACGAAACAATTGTATCCCCTTTCCATTTAAAAGATTTTAAATTAATTAACATTATATAAATATTCTTGCCATAATAATACTTTAAACAAGATTTTTTTCCATTTTTTGCTTTTCCTCTGTTACGATCGGATAAGAGTATTGGCTATTTTATTTTTTTACAACTGGAATACTAGTTAATTTTATGAATGAATGCATTCATTCTGTTAATAAAATTAAAATAAAACAAAATAAAATTCTCAGAACTATATCTAACTCCCCGTGTTATCTCCGTAACTCAATAATCCATAAAGACCCCCATCATTCCAGAAAAATCCATAGCATTTCAAAACACAATATCTAACTTAATAAAAAGCTCACTTAATCACACTATAGAAGACTTCCACAACAAGTCCCCGCCACTTCCGCGAAACCACAGGTTCAAACGAAAATATCCTATAGACTTTATTATTCCCTAAAACCATCCTGACATACCGTAACCATAGAATCTCTCTTACTAGCTGGCACCGCACTCACACATACTTATTTTAAATATACTTCGTGTTATCCTACCTCATTATTCCATTACAGCCATCCTTCCCAAGCACTAATTTACTCCTCTTATAATAGGAAGGAATTTTAAGGCGGGAATGCTGAAGGGTAGCCAAGGGTTATTAGTTTAAGGATTTTACCCGGCACACGTCTAAAAGTGATGCAGGACAAACCCTAGAAAACCTGCATCGGGTAAGTCCGGAATTTGGTACTTGTTCCACTCCCTTCAGAAAGGAGTTTGCAGCATTTCCTTCGCCGTGCCTCAACTGGTTTAGGTGACAGCTTGTCGACTGTTCCAATGGGAACAGAGAAAAATTCATCTAAAAACAGGCCGAGGTGCCTCGGAGAGAGGAAAATACTGTTAGGACTATTTATCAAAACCTGTAAAGTCCTTTGACTATAAGTTGCAAAAATATTAATAAAAATTCTTTGTTAGCCAATTGTAAAATAATTACAAAGCATCGTTTTGATTTATAAGGATCTGAATTGTAAGCGCTTCTGAAAGATTGCTCTTGAGGGTTCCTTTCTTATTTTCAGAGTGTAAAACTCAAGATCATTGAGAAATGAGTCCATCTCATAACGTGCAAGCGTGTGTTTTGAAGTCCGTGCGTCACACTGTTAAAGTCACGCCATCTGCGATGTGCTGAATTCCTGCTTAGAAAGCAGCTACCTGATCTGTCATCCTTGCACATTCTACATGACACCATATCTTATTAATCACTACGTACAATACGCGTCAACTACAAAGCACATATACATGAAGCATTCCGTGATTAATGCCGTAATAGAATAGCGTAGTTTCTCCATTCAGCATCTTTATAGAGACTATACTATGATTAATTCAGATAAAGTACGAAAACGTAAATTATTTCTTTAAACATTTTCTTCAGAAATTAACTTATATAATTTTTTGGTCATGATTAATCTTATGCTTGATTAATATCTCCTGTTTCTAGTATATTGCTCTTTCTTCTTCTCCTCGTTCTTTGAACCACAACAGTACACGTACTTTTATTTAATATTATTAATAACAATATCCGTCTTTCTCTGTAGCTGTGGTGGATATGGAAAGAAACGGAATATTAACTAGATTAATTAAAGATTAAAAATTCTGCGTTGAGTGACAATTGATGTAGCAGTGACTTTATTTAAAAAAGGAATAAATAACAAATTAACGTATTAATTTAAAAAAATAAAATTAATTAAAAATTAGTTGCAACTATTATAATATTTCCTTCAGTATAATTTAATCACATTTGGACTCTAGTTAACGGTGGAATTGTACACCCTTATAGTCATTGCAAACATTACCAATGATCATGTCACTTCTTGTAATTCAACGATTGCTTAGCAATCGAAAAATTTGGATTTCAAGTAGATGATATGCGCCCCAACCTAAACTTTTCGGTAATTCCAATTATGTAGCCTGAAAATACCCAATCATGACGCGGGGAGTATGCGTTTCGACCGTGTATAGAGATTAGTAACTTGGCTTTGTGGGGCCTCTCAACAGTCGCAGAAACTCACCAATCCGACAGACCTTACGAATATTCTTTTATACAAGAAATGTATAATCAAAGCCCTAAACTATCGAAATTCCCTTCCTATTGCGCTCCAAGCGAAAATTGTGAAACAATGCTTCATTAATACCACTATAGTTAGAAGAATAAATTAATTTCATAACAAAAAAATTAGATTCATATACCTGTATATCAAAAGATTGCAATAAATAAAATTTTTTTCTAGATTAAATACAATTTATAAAAACCATATTTAAAAATTCCTTCATGTAATCGATTTAATGGAAACCTGGAACGCGAGTACCGTCCTTCCATTCTTCTGGTCCCAAGTGTCCTTAAAGCTTCTTAATCTCTCCTCCAATCTTCATGTAAAATGTCCTTCCTTCTGTCACTTCAACGACGACTCACAAGTTTGTTTGCAATCTTATTTCCAGAGATCAATATCGGATATAATTTTAAATTTATCTTCTTGATTTCACCGTCTTTCTCGACTATCCGTAAATTATAACTGATTTAAATGCTAATTAGTTTCAGTGCAATTTTACATTTAAATTCTAACACCCTATTTATATATATTTAATTTAGCACTTACTTTTTATTTTTGTCTAGTATTTAGCTAATTATTTACCTAATTATTATATTTTTAACATCGACGTTTTATATTTTAATTTCCCATATATATTTCGCAAAGATCATCGTTATTTTCAGAATTGATAGAATTTTAAAAATTTTACGAGGTAATTCCCCCAATTTCTTAGAGAAAAGTTAGTCCCGACGTTTTTCATCAAATCAGTTGAAAAGAATCTACGTTCTATTTTTGTTAGGTACGGTGAATGGCAAGTGTTTCACTGTCAGCGGAGCATGAACGTCAACGTGACGTAGCCTTCACTTTCCAGCGCTCAAGAGCAGTCCCACAGTTTAATTAATAAGGCCATCAAGAAGCAAGCGAAGCGGGTAAAACGCTATTGCAAGATTATCTTCGACATCGCTCCTTTCCCTAATACGCATCATGTTTTCCGTCTGGATTATTTAATCGCCGGGCGGATATTACACTAACCTTGTTTTCTAGGCCTAGAAAAAACCAGCACCTACAAGCATAATTCCACGCGAGGTGTTAATGATCCATCACATACACAGTATCCGATCGTATCTTCGGAGAACGGAACCAACGACCTCTTCGTAACTTGCAGCTGCTTCCCACTTAACAGTTTATCTCACTTTCCTTCAAGGTTGGACGCGTTAGCATGGAGAGAAATACTTAACAGGCTCGATTATTAGCCTATGTCTAACAGAAACTTCCTCGAAGCACACCTGAAAATTACTTTCTTCTATGCAATAACTGCACAATTTCAGTCATAACAAATTACTCTACAATAAGTAGTGTGTTATGACATTAAGTTGTAAGAATGCTGTTGAAGTCTAGATTATCCAATGATGGACACGAAACTGCCCTTGATTTCTGGAAGCATTGATTTTCACAAATCCTAAAATCTTAAATCAGACTGTGAAGAAACCGAAACATCATCTTGATTCTAAATTTAATAGCAATCAGACTACATTTTAAGCTTGCTTTGAAGTTAAAAACTATGATGCTTCGGGTTTGATTCGATAAAACTTCTCGGGAATAGTTCTATTGTTTGACTTGGAGAAGAAAAATGTGAGAGACAAATCGGAAGGAGATAAATTAAGTCCTGTAATGATTTAAATTAGATATACTTATTAATTTCAACAGCGCTCTGTTGAGAAAATAGGACTATTATATATGGATATATATATATATATGTATATATTGTAATGCCAATTAATTAGGCCATTAATTGTTTGGACATAAAATTTGAATTGTTTGAGAAATCCATTATAGTGGTCTGATCGAACAAAGCGACAATGGAAAAGCGAGCTCACTTGCTTTGTCGAAAAGTCAAAAATGGCGTATGCGCGCTAAAACTCGACAGCACTAGGAGTCAGTTTGTGGCGGTACATTTCAGAGGACAGAACAAATATTACTAGAGCAGAGACTAGCCGTCGTTAATGTATTATTAAACAAAGTTGGGAATTTAAGACAAAGTAAAACATTCACGGAAGTATTACCTCGTAAATATCGCAAAGTAAAAGCAGTTTACGTCTATAGCCAGCCAGGAAAGGAAGTTAGCAATTTACGTCTATAGTCAGCCAGGAAAGGAAGACATACGTTGCAGTTTCAGTCCAAAGCGGTAAAAGACTAATAAATCTACGAATCATAGGATTCGTATAAGGCAAGCAGACATCAGACAAAAAGGAGGATCATTCGAGTTCCTGGGAGCAATTTTGACTTCAATAGTGTAAAATCTGTGAGTCGATGTTTAGAATCAGCGTATAATTTTGCAATAGTGTACTTCCGAAACAAAAAACGATGCTGGTACCAGCGGGACACTACGTAAGCAACAAAACCAAAACTAATGATTAATTGTAAACGCAAATTAAAGGATAAAGTCAGATTTCGTTCTCTTTTAATTGTCAATCAGAGTTAATTTCTTAACTTTTAAATTTCTTTCTATCGACATATTGTTTAGGTAAATTGTGAACTGTTTGTTAATAAGATTTTTAAATCAATTTGTTGTGTCCATTATCAAACCCAGTAGAGGTCCATGAGAGACAGAAAGATCTCAAATTTTGTTGTAATTATCTATATTGCCACAAAATAAATAAATATTTTGTTTGTTAATTTTGATTATTATTTCATTTAATAAACGACCTACTATTTGATTATTACATAAATAGCGCTTCAACGTGAGGCAAATTCATTAAATAAAATAAAGGCTACGTATTGTTTATTACAATATATATATATATATATATATATATATATATATATATATATATATAATTATATGGTATAATTACATAAAAATTCCTTAAAAAGATATAACATTTGAAATATTAACTGAATCAGAAAAGGCTTTCATAATAAAACAAAAATATTATTTATGTATATATATATATATATTGAACATTTTTAAAAATGTTGAGGTTTGATTTAAAAATATAATTTGAAAATAAGTTTCAAATTAACATTGACCACTAATTATCGAGTATGCTATCATACAGGTATGTAAAAAGATCGTTACCAGAGTAGTAAGCATCGTTTATGATATGCGTTTATTACTTTTCATTAATAAATACGTGTTCATTACTTGCATGTTAAATTTTCGACTATGACCTCTTACGAGGATATTTACCTAATGGAATCGGAGTAATGTGAAATTATTTAATTTGATGGACTCAAAATGTATCTTGCAGATGAATGGAATCAAATAACTTTTAATTAATTCTTTTTATATGTATTTTCGTAATACCGCCTCTTAACGGTACTCTGATGGTATCGCAATACAACATATCTCAGTGTAATAGAAATCGTATCCTTAAAAGAAGTAAGATAGTCTTGCCTATCTATGGCCATGCAGTTATCACCCTGAATCTTCGAGTTCAGCAACCAGTTCCGCCAGAATATTTCTCTGATGAGATTGTTTGGGAGTAGTTCACGGGTATATTGATCTATATTACTGTGGTTAGGATTCAATTATTAAACTTTCGATCTGCAACGTGCTGATTTCACCGACAGTCTCATCCTTATGAACCTGAACCGTGATGTGTTACCGGAGAACTCCAAAGCGAATGGAAAGTTGAAAATACAGTGGGAGTCTCATCGCTGACTTTCTTTATTCCACAATTTGATCAACTGACTCTAATGTCCTCTACCATCTATGTTCTCAGTCGAATGTGGGTAACGGACAATTTATGCCGTCTGTGGAATTGTTGCCAGTGGTCGAACATTATTTTGCAAACTAAATCTTTGAAATTGTCCGAAAACCAGCAGTCATATACATGGAGCGAAATGTGTCACAGAGAAGCCTCGCCCGGAAGCGCCTATTGAAGCTTTCCGTCACACGGACTGCCTTTAACAAGAACATTTGCCAGCTTCGTGCGTGGGCCACGCGCCATTGTGTCGTCAGGTGTCACGCCTTCAATGAGACCGTCTCGCTCCATTATAAACTTCAATTAATTGCTCAGGTCGTAAATTAAATTTTGAATGCTACCTGAAATCGACTGTCCTCACTGATTCACTTCCAGAAAGTAAACAACTCACCACACAAACAAAGATTCAGACTTTAAGCTTCCATCTTTTGTTCCTTGAAATCCTTCCAAAAACATATGTTAAGAAGCTTCATCAATTCTTCTTATAATATTGTTTGCATACAAGGTTATTACAATTGTTTCTTCTATTGCCCCTCTAAGACTGGGTTAGTTACCAAATTTTAGACAAAGATATCAAATAAAAATGGAGATTAATTTCATAAACTCTTCACGTAAACATAAAACACATCCTCTCAATCTCAAAACGGACACTTATTTATTATGTAATATTTATAATATTTTAATTCATGACATTTATTCTTCCAAACCTTTCATTCTATTTATCATTATTATTTCATCTCTTTTTTATCATCTTTGACTATCAACTACTATCTGTGTATCAAAGAGCGAAGGCTTTGCTGGTGTATTTGTTAAAGAAAAAGATCTCGGGTTTCCACCCGGGTAACAAAGCGATTGTAACGCGACGTTTAGACGGAACTTCGCCTAGAAGATGACGGCAGTGCATTTGTCCGTCGAAACGTCGCGTTACAATCGCTTTGTTACCCGGGTGGAAACCCGAGAACTTTTTCTTCAACTATCTGTGTACATTTCTATCTATAATTTAATATATTTACTATAAAACAGATAATTTAACATGGTTCTTTACTAAAATGGTCAATCAAGTAAATTGTAATTTCTTATCGTCTGTTCCAGCCACAATACTAATTTTAAACTACACAGGCGAAAATTATGATTATTACCGTACATACACTTAAGGTGTCATTAAAGAAATTTATTTTTCACTTATGCACAGCTTTTATATTTAATACTTACGTATTGTACTGCAGACTAAATCTATTAAAAACTTTTCACATCGTTTTATAAGCAAAACAATATATACGATAAGTATACATATCTACCGTGTAATTGCCCATTAATTTATAATATCTGACAAGGCGTTGGTGAATACTTACATAAAAATAAGTAAACAATCGGTCTAGTCAGAAAATTGCTTATTATAAAAAAACATTAAATATTACGATATTTCGTCCCTATAACTACCATATATTTTAATACCATATAATTTAATTTTTATTACGTTTTATGTATAAATCATGTCAATTTTTTTACAATTAATTGTATAAATCATATTAATAATTCTTTAAATTTATGCATAAATCATGTAAAATTTTTAACATGATTTATACATAAATTGGAAGTAAAACTAAATTAATTAAAATATTTTAAAATTATTCTTAAAAAGCTTTATTTATTCACGTCATTAATTTCTAAACCGTTGATTAAACCTGAAGAGGTCCTAAAAAAGGCTGAAAGTCTATATTTAACGTGTTTTCTCAATAAAGAATTTTCTGACTCCACGCAGTTTATTTATTTATATTAGTATCAATGCCATAATACTTGTATACTTGACAATTGCGACACGTCTATATTATATCTACACGCAAAATATAATCCGTTACTTCTTCCTTACAGACAAAAATTTTGAGACTGACCGTGATCCAGACGGATGATTATTATTTGCGTCACCCCATTAAAATTGTAAACGTTTCCAGGTCATTTGCAAATCGCACGGTCCAAAGAAATGTTTTCTTTCGAAATTATGAAGTCTAGATCTATTCGTAACTCGAAATGAAACGGAGATATGCCTATAAACTTTTACTGGCATTTGAGCAAGTTTATTAGATTTTGCTGTTGATGAACGAAAATGAATAACAATGCAATTAAAAGTAGATAGAAACACTAAATTGTAAATATTGTCAGGATTCTCATAATTTTTCACAATTAACGAACAGCGAGTGATTAATAGATTATTGTTATTGTTGAAGATATGCGAAACTTCCAAACGAGTTTGATAGTTTTAAGAGTAGTATCAAAATGCGTATTTTTCCACGTTGCATTTCCGTAGGTAGAATGACCGTGATTGTTTTTTTTCTTATACTCAAGAATAATATGCATCGATGAGAGAGGATGACAAATTTGTCTTTACATTTACATCTCAGTATTAACTCTGCTCCTCCGGTCAATCCAGCTTAAGGGTTTGGTAAATCGTGTTGTCTAGTTGCGTCGAAGACGAATCAAAATTTCCTAATGTAGATTCTTTTTTTTTTTCACACTAATCATAAATGAAATGCCACGGGTCGTTAAAATACCCAATACTTTTAAAATTCAACATTTTGGTGAACTGTGAACCTTTTAATTGGCCCAAAGTAGCAAATCTTGCAAAAAGTGGCGGTCGTCTAATCTTTCCATTCCGATACGGCCGAGTTCCTTGTTGATTAGTTTATCTGACACCGTACCGTATCTATCCGCAGGAGTACGAGTACTTGATGTGAGAGGGCGCCATTTCAGCTCGCATGCCTCGTTTATTTACGTCCACGTGGTTGGCACGTGCTACCAGGGACCTGCCTGGGAATAGCAGCGCCACCCAAAGTGCTGACGTCACGCTGCGTTACGCAACCCGTCTCGTTGTTGTCAACTATGAGCTCATCAGATGACAAAATAAACCGTGCCAACCCTAAGCCGTGCGGAGAGGAACACGCCTGACGACCTCGACTCGGAAACTTACTTGATATTCTATCGTGTTAATTGGCCGGTCAATAAGACTAAAGTTCTGGGTTATCGCGAGTGCGATGATTCATGCCAAGACCGTGGTTATGTAGATTATTGAGTTGCAGCGATCCCACACTTACAAAACTAGGCAGCTTCGAATTCTAGTTTCACGTCCACTAAAAGATAATTTTTTATCACTTCCGTACTTTACTTTTGACAATTCATGAGGTTTATTGGACCGCAAGAACAGGCATGGCTCAGATTTTACGATAATAAAGAAACTGAACTTTGCGTTCCATAAAACTTGGTAACGTGGCTTGTTTGAAGCATTGCCCTATTCTTATCAGTAACACAGGCACTGTGACAAAATAAAAGAAAATATCTTGAAATGTGGTGCTTAACACGGACGTCAAAAATAGCACGCGAAACAAGTGAAGTTATACTACGATGAAAATATATTAATATTGATTTTTGCATTCCAGATGAAGCTAAACTGTATTGCATGCATTATTGGATGCATGTTCTTATTGAACAAAAGAATAAATATTAATTTATTTATAAAAGTTTCCAAATGGATATCTACAATTTGAGAGACAGAAGACAATTATAGATTATAGGAATTGAAAAATTATATGACAATCATAAAAATGCCCATATAAGTCATAAGATCATTTCTGCCCAATTCATTGTTGGCATACATATCTAAATATTCGCATCAAATTTAAAAACTATGTTTGGTTGATATTTATGAACGTTGGAGCGAAATTTCAATTACATATATTTAATATTGATGTGGATGTTCTACATCATTACATTTTAAACTTATAATTATTTATTTTCCTAATAATAGGACGAAGCTATGTTTATATCATAAATTTTGCTGGGGATAAATTATAGTTTTTCATTAAACTTTATTTTTCTGACTGATCAATAATTTTATTCCATAGAGGATTAAATATGGAGCAAAATTTTCTAATCAAGTCCTTGGAACGATAGTAAAACAGAACATGTAACTATGATACTTTATTTTAACCGTATAAGTTCCTTTTGGAATTATGGAACTCAGTTTAACTACTGGATTTGGAATATTCCAACGCATTTTCGGTTTTCTTTTGTGTGAAAACGAGAATACCTATATGTGGAAGTTTTAAATTTTTTAATTGTAATCAGTTTTATTGATATTCTAATCTACGAACTTTTTATGTAATTCATTTAATACTTTAACAACGTTTCAGAACGTTTTTTGTTCTTTTATCGGGTTTTAACATAATACAGGAACCTCATTAAAAACTGATGCAACTACAAAAACGAACTGAAGAGTTGTCGAAGTGTCAAATAATTTTAAACGCGTATGTAAAGGTTATTAATTGATTTAATTTAAATATTAGGTTTCCCCATTTTTCATTTCAGATAGACATCTGTTGGCGTCGCGTTTAAATGAATTTTTTCTAGTCTTTTTTCGCCTAGTAGTTTATCTCCTCCATTGAAGACGATTAAATCGCTTTGAAATTAACATAAAGCATAATAATGTTTTGTGCTCTGACTAGCGAATAATTTTTATAATCAAATATTTACGACTCGTTGATTCTGAAAGCCGCTGCGCATTGCGAAATACACGGTCCTTTTGTATTATGTTGCGAGCAGCAAGCAGGTTGTTACTGAGAACTATTATTAAAGTTGGAGGCAGTCGCTTCCTTAGCTCAAGGCTGAAGATAAGACGGAGGCTTCACACATGAGCAGGCATGAGATACCCTGATACCATTCACAACCCTGCCAATGCACGTCATACCATGGCGTGGGCGGATGCGTGCCCAACGCAGAACATTCTCTTCAAGGTAGCAGCGGAAATCAGCAGTTCGTCTTCAAAATAGGAAAGACGACGTAAAACAGCTTATTAATTAAATTAGTGCAGCATTTTATTTGACAATTAAATAACGAAGTTTTCGTTGCTGCTTACAAATACGAAACTCGCTCAGAGATATTTGTCGTCGTAAATGTTTATTGGTAAATAAATGTCATAACCGTTCTAAAATTGTATAAAGCTTCAGTTAATAATGTTTTTAAAAATTATAATTATCAATTAAATGAACACACAACAAGTTTACCTACATTATTGTTACAAAGTCCGGAAAATGGCCTGTCAAGGGCTTCGACTAAAAACATGTAAGAAAAAAGTTTTGACAAATTTGTTTGAATATTGATCGAATACTAGACTCTCCCTTATCGTGACGAGAATGACTTTGTTCTGATAAGAGACACGAGTCATAATTCCAAGAATAATAATTTCTTACACATTGAAATTGTTATTTCAAACAGTATCAAGCTTCGTTATTAAAATTATCATAATAGATCGATTGGAATTTTTTAAAATGTATATTCTGCGACTTCTAAAATAATTTTTAAATTATTATTTACTATTCTTTGATGATATATTTATATACTATTCGACACCGACGGGCTGTGAGATACAAACTGATTGACTACAAAACACTTAATATTTTTATTTACGACAAGAACCACTAAAAGAATTCATCCATATCCTAACACGGGAAAAGCACAGCAAATCTCGGAATACGAGTGACTTTAGTCACCAATATTTGTACTTACCATTTAAAATGTACAAATATGGTACTGTCGTGATTATTGGAAACTTAGTTGTTATGTTAGTAATTATTATAAAAAGTCCTCTTGTTAACTTTGTACCATGTACAAACTATTTTTTATTATTGACAATTTCCAGTTCTTTTTTATTGTTCATGACTCGTCTATATTTCAGTTTAAATGTTATTATCATTCATTTGTTGCCTATAATTTATTTAATTATAATTAAATGACATGAATATATTTTTTAACTATTTGAACATTTTTTGTTAAGATCAATGGTGGACTTTTTTGAATGCTTAATTTGCTAGTATTGACTTGAATGGGCGTGTAACTGATTTATAATCGCAGAATGTTGATGAGTTTAATCATGTTCACTGCAAAGAACATGCGATATCAAACGATTCGAACATGGACAGGAAACTGACTCGGGACTGAAGTGACGCAATATCTCTTCCAAATTAAGTAATGTTTTGATTTCATAATTTGTGAACGGATAAGGAAAAATCCTCACACCTTATTTTTAGTCCTTGTACACAGAAAGAAGTGTAACAATTTGTTTCGTTTTGACAAGAAATGATTTAATACCCAAACATGATGAAGTAGTGAGATATGAAAGTATGATAAGCACTACGCCTTCACGAATTTATAAACCAGGCTTTAACAAACGGATCGTTTATGACGGGCTTGAAATGTTTTTGAATAGAAATATCTTCTCAGATCGTTCGCTCCGAGGCATAAAACGGCTATTACCAGCAGCTTTCTTTTATAAAATCACAATCGGCTGTCTCAATTCCCAATACAAAGTGATCCCTTGATCTTTACCTTCATAAGTCTCAGTGACACGGTCACTTAAAGTCAAGGCCAATCGATTATAGTCAAAATAGAGGCGTTAAATTTTGTAATTACGATGTAAAAATATGGGGCAGTGTGGCATTCGTTGGCAGCACTGTGTCGGGCAGGTGTGCCTGTTAAGTTTAGCGGGCGACAGCTGGTTAGCGTGGCCAGTGACAGGTGTGTGCCAGGCCGCCAACCTTACACGTAGTCCTCTGGAACCATACATCACGACTCCCACGCAGGCGCACTTCCGACTGCTCTCCGCACAGGATGGACTATTATCTTAATCACGCCACCCACCCCCCTACACCAATAAAAGAAACATATCCCAGCACCCAGAACCTTTGTGTAACAAAACATGTTCGGAAAAAGTTAAAGACGTAACTATTCAGCTTCTATAAAATCATTCGACAATTGTCTACCGAGAACGCTAGTAATATTCACGAGCATTATCGAAGTAAAGATGGAAAGGAGGACCTGTGAAACAGAATGGCGATAATTCAGAAGTGAATAAATTATTGAATAAGAAAGATAGCCAATACAGACAATATAAATACCACACGTTTCTGGGATCCTTGTACCTTTCGTCATGTGCTAAGAAGAGCCTACAGAAACACAACTGCACTGTTTCTTAGCACCTGACGAAAGGAACAAGGATCCCAGAAACGTTGTGTGGTATTTATATTACCTTTTTTTGTATGTATTGGCTATATTTCTTATTCATTATTAGCTGGGTGCCTGGCGGTGCCCGTGCACTTATTTATATAAACCTATATAATGCTATATTCATCTGTAGTCAAGAAGTGATTAAATCAAAATCTAAATTATCCTTGTTCCGTGCATACTTTCGACTGATTAAATGAAGAGCTATAAAATACATTATTTTATTTAAAATAGAGTATTTCTGGATAAAATTATACTTTTTATTCAATGAAAATATTTCTGCTTTATTTCATTACGGAAAAACGAAGTATTTCCTTTGTTTCTCGCGTAGTAACGTCTCGCTATATCGCGTGACGTCACAGTCTCGGCACTCGGTAATTTAACACAAAATTATCATGTTTTTTTTTTCCACCTTTATGCTAGGGGTTTCTCACCCACAACAGTACCGTTTCTCGTGTTTTGAAAAATGTGTGTACCAATTTTTGTTGCAATCAGTTCACGTATTTAAAATTGTATAAAGATTAACGTAAATATATGCATACATACATACAAATATTCATCCTTTTTTTATATAGATTTTCATTCAGACGTAATTTTTTTCATTTGAATAAAATATGAATGAAGACAATCGAGTACGATCAACTACCGAACTAAATTAGCGACTGGATTTCGAAAGGGACACGCGAACACACAAAAATTATCAGTAATATAATGAATAGAAGAAAGAAATGTCAGATTTACACGTATTGAGAAAGCTTTTACATACATCATTCTTGAACCGGAGATTATTGAGTCGGAGAGTTGAAAGGTACTGCGTAGTGATATTAACAAATCGCAGTTCACCCAGGAACGATAGAGATTTAGATTTATTATTCATTCCATTAGTCCTCGGTCGAG
This sequence comes from Zhengitettix transpicula, assembly GCA_037074705.1. Classification (NCBI taxonomy): domain Eukaryota; kingdom Metazoa; phylum Arthropoda; class Insecta; order Orthoptera; family Tetrigidae; genus Zhengitettix; species Zhengitettix transpicula. Next base: position 120,185,124 of record CM073591.1, on the reverse strand, counting down.
GAAATAGGATACGTAATAACATAATATTACACGAAAAGAATAATTATTACAAATACACAGTTTAAAAAACAAACTTGTGCTTTACCAAAAAAATATATGATTTAAAACTACGTTAAAGATATTAATATGACAGTAGTTAGTAATTAAAGAAATAATAAGTGTTTTAATTCGTCATCAATTTCCGTTCGACGGAGTTTCCAGCAGAAAATCTTACATCGACTCCCGTCGAACATGAAAAAGAAAATATGTCAACAGTTAAATTCTAGAATATTATCATCGTAAAATAATACCGTAACTTGATACGATATCAGCAAACTATTTTCTTGAAGAGGATAAAATCTGTCCTTCCTTTCTACGAACTCTTTCGCCGAGTAATATGCTCCATTAATTAACAGAGATTTTAAATAAATTTTGTATATTTAAAGTTTTTATTTCTTCCGGAAGACTATTGAATAGATTTATCCCGGAATTAGCTTGATTCAAAAAGGCTTAGGAGAATTCACGTTTGATCCGAATTAGTGGATTAGTAAACCAATAAGATTCTTTTATTGGTCTCAGCAATACTTCAAGTCGTCGCGGTAATAAATAATAAAATAAATTATTATGAGGACAACTAAAAATATATTACAGGGAATTATGATCTATTCTCCGTTCGATAAACGAATGAAATTTCAGGATCGGAGTAAAAGTTCTAAGAATTTATAATTTGCGGATGAATGAATTTGGTAAAACAGGATAGGAGTAGCTGAAATGAAGCGTCCTACTGTGTCTAGGACTGTGAAATTGATGACCGAATTCGTGCCACCCGCCGAAAACATGGGGCTTCAGCTGAGATGGAACGATTTTCAACGTAATTCCACGGTATTCAAGTATAATATGCAGCTGCAGCCATTTCAACTTGAGCGAAGGCTCCGGAAATGAATTCGAGAATTACAGGTGCCAACAAAAACATATATTTTGGAAATAACACGAAATTTTTATTTATATTAACAGATAGAACCGGCTGGAGGCTTAAATGAAGGGAAGGGAATACGTGACGTAAACTTGTATCGAGAGAGAATCTCAGCGTGAAAACTTCAGTACTGGTATAAGGTTTGGGAATACAGCAAACTTTGATCTGATCGTAGGGAGTCAGAAGAAGACGGGGAAATTGTTTCAAATTTCTTATTTTCTTGGTGTGATCAACAAAATGTAGTGGAGAAACAAATTATCGTTTCGAGACGATGTAAAGCCATATTTGTGCTTTAAAGAAGCTCCTTTTTGTTGTTCCAAAACAAATGTACGTGTTTTAACTGGGATTCCCGCAGTGGTTTCCACAGCGTCCGTGGTTTGCGTGGGTGCACGATAACGCTTGCACAACCGACCGAGTTCAGTCGCCGTGGTTTATTGTTACATTTTATTACAATATGTAGGCCGACAAAACGTTCCAACTCGTCCAAGCGGTATATTTCGAATTACACAACCAGCGTGTAGAGAGACAGCACCCATGCCAAAGTAACGAGGTGTCGCAATCGTGAACGTGTGTGTTTTAGCTACTCCTCTCTGCAACGTTCGCAAAATATCACCGGGTATCGCACTGCACCCGTTCACAGCTTAATTTTTTCTCCACGCTCAGAGTTTAGAACCAAGGTCGAGGCACAGATGTCGTGATTTGCCCATTAAATAGCGCTGGACATTAATGTCTGCCTTTTGCGGGCGATAAGTCTTTTAATTTTCTTTTCTTATGGAGCCATATACGTAAGTGTAAGGAACATATCTCATGAGATATCTGTTCTAAATCAAAGACATAAAAACATAATAATAATAATTTGTTAATTTTTTAGGCATTAGGTGGCCGTTGGTGGTTGAATGTTGTAGTAAGTAACCTTATAACAGTCATTGGTATTCTAAATAATTTATTTTCGGTTTTCACTTCGCCGTATTGGTTAAATATAATAAAAGTATTTTTAAAACAATTATATTAATTTTATTGTTTACAAATAAAATAAATTAGTAATAAAAAAATCACTTCGCCGTATTGGTTAAATATAATAAAAGTATTTTTAAAACAATTATATTACTTTAATTGTTTACAAATAAAATAAATTAGTAATAAAAAATCAACCAATTTAAGGTCAGAAAAAATAATTTCGGCCACTGCAGTCAGCATCGACCTGTCCATAAAAAGGACTAAAACTTTAACCTGAAGATGTCGCAAATTAAGCGATGAAACGTTTCTGATTTAATAAATTCTTTTTATTATTTATTAGTTTTCTCAATGGTCAGAATAAACATTTATAAAATAAATGTAAATGCTGCTTTTTAAAAAAAATATATGAATTTATTCAGATAAACATGTACCAGTCCACACACAAAATATACAAAAGTTTTAATTGTCATTAAGAAAAAGGAGTTTTCTGTTCTCACATTGACCATATTCATCTGAAAATAACATTCTTATTATTTATCTTATTGCTAATTGCTGACCTAGACATGGTTTAGTGTGGCAGGCTGCAGGTAAATAAATATGCATTGAAATGAAATGGAATTGTGTGTCCAATAGTCCTTATCTAAATATTTTCTTGTGAATATGATCAACATGAGGACCGAAAGCTCCTGTTATAAATTGATTTGTATTGACAATTAAAACTTTTATATAATTGTTATAAGTGGACTGGTAATTATTTGTCAAATCAATTAATTACGTATGTATCCAGTATTTTGATTTATCATGAAAGAAATTTTCGAAAAAAAATATTTTGTAATATGTAAGCAGGGAAAGGATTGATATGGTCAACTGTAGAGCGTAATCTTCCATGTAAATTAAATTATTTCGAATAACAGTGCCTGTTATAAGGTTATTTTACTACATATAGTTTTTTAGATTAAAGACGTCAAAGCCAAGGCTCTTACCGTCCAACAGTTAAATTTATTTCTTAATTCTATCATCAAAACTAAATAAAAACCCCAAGATAAATTCTTCATCATTTGTTGTTTTCCCAAGACATCTCGAACATAATTAAAAAGAAATTGGAAATACACGGGAACGCAAACTAAAAATAATTAAAAATTGGGTTTATTCGCCAAACCAACACTAATTATTATGCTCCAACCTAGAAACTAAATCGTAGAGCATAATCAAGGATTGCAGAAAGTACGAATTGTATAAAAGGAAAGCACGGAGAGGGAAAGAAATCCACAAAGTAATGAATGATCCAAAGTAATAAAAATACTTAAATATTTGAAAACAGATTATTATTTTTATAAATTGAATTATAAATATTGTTATTCAAATGAATTGTAATACGACGATAGATGTAATTGAATAATTTATTTTATTGTAAACATTATTAATATTTTTTAACTAATCAATAGTTAAAGAAGAAATAAATATATTGTTGTACGTTATATAGGCAAGCGGTTTTACGATTTTTATATTTGCTAAAATATTGGGGGAATTGTTTGTTGAATGCGTTCATAACACGAAGTATGACTTCTTCGTTATCGACAAAATGAACAGAGAGCTAATTCCTTAGACCCATAAAATTATACTGTGGTAATTTTGTTAACAAAACAAATTTGGTACTTTCGTTTGCCATAGTGCGGCTCTACATCACGTTCAACAATTCATGAATCGTGTCAATGCTGTTCTTGAAGGGTATGAATTTTGTTCTCCTGTTTCATAGCAGTCACCCCGTTTCTTTTTCTCTGCCGTTGCGTGTCGTGTAGCGGGGGTTGAGGACTGTGGAAGCCATCTGTTAAGTGACTTGTTGCTCCACGTAGGGGTCTGAGACAATGGTGGCCAGGTACCCTACCGCCGCGCCGTTCCGTGCGGACAAGCGTCCAAATGACATAATTGCCAGTCGGCGTGGACGGGCGGGGCTTTCTGGAAACTGCTCCGCCGGTAATTTGGTTCCCCTGTTTGCGTGTTGAGCCCGTGGGAACAAAGCCCATTTCGCAGCCTTCCTTTGTCTGCGCTTAAACCACAACCTAACTCAAACGAACCTGTCACTCAATGATTCGGAAGTCCCTGTTTGGACATATTAGCTATAAAAGGGCTGCTTATGGTACCCCCTCTCTCATCTAAGGACTATGGTGAAATGTGTACGAAGTAAACATTAAAATAATCCAGATCAACACATCCCTTAGCGGGCGTCTACAATTTTTTCCCGCAGACTACAATGAAATTTCATCCAGAAGAATAATATTTAAATTATTTTTAATTATACTCTTGCTGGAGTGTTATCATTTGTTTCCTCTATATATACCACTTTAACAATAGTAATAATTTATTTATATGTTACTAAGCTTCCGGAGGAATTAATCATTATCCAGTACAGTACCATTTTAAGTTGACATATTTATTTGTTCCCTTTTAAAGGTCTCTTTAATTATTGAATACTTCACACACTGATACAATATATATATCATTTGAATATTGTATAGAATCCAGAAATCCTGTATGTGTCGCTGACTCGATTTTCACGAGAAAGACGGTTAAAGTTTATATCGTTACACAGACCCGTGGCAAGGTTCTTAGCGATATCGAACTGCCATCCGCCATTTTCAGACAATGACGAACGCTCCGAAACGTGATTTGAACTGCACAAAGTCTTCTCGGGCAGTCAAACTGGTTTAATCAAATAATTCCACGACGTTACGGGAACTAGCACCGTTTCCGTCTTCAGGTGAAGATGACAACGGTGCCAGTTGCCGAAACGTCGAGGAAAAACGATGATTCAACCCGGCTGACGGCCCGAGAAGATTCTGTACAACAATTACAACGGGAGAACCTACGTTCATTCATGATTTTAACTGCTTTTGCACTGATTTTGTTCGCTTTATCAGAAAAATTGCTGATTTAGTTTTCTCTTTTATACCTTATGCGAATTTAATTTGTTTACATACTGTAAATATTATGTTATACCCTTAGTACCGTCAAATAATTTTTATTTGTATTATTATTACTATACAGTAGTTTTAATTAGTTACTTATGTTCATGTTAATTTCTAATTAATATTAATTGTAGCTTCTAATAATTAATGTTATGTAATGTCGTATCCTAATTCCTCATTTTGCGTAATGGAATAAATAAATCAAATCAAATCTGGAGCGGTAAAAAATTTGAGGCAATATTAAATTATAATTCGTCGTTTGAAAAAGATAATTTTAAAATTCTGTCATGTACGATAACAATATGTTTGTTATAAAGAGTGGACTGGAAATTATTGTTATTAGACAAGACCAAGAAGTAACAAAAAGTTTTGACTCAAAAATACTTGAGTTATAAGTAACGCATTAAAGAAAAAGGATAGCATACACCGTAAACAGATATTCGTGCCAAAAGCTAGCAATAACATAAAGAAGAGGAAAATATTTTTTTCGTAATTTTCATGACTTGCTTTAAAAATAGTCTGGAAGAATCGCGTTCATCACGTCCCGTGTTTAAACATTTTGAACCAAGATCCTGTTCCACTTTCTCTCAGCCATGAAATAAGAAATTAACATAATTTTAAAAGTAGCACCATCGAATGTTTTCAAAGTGAACATTTTGAAACGATACTTTTTCTCCTGATCAAGATATTTAATGTGTGTCTGATGAGAGACTGCGTGTGCTTGGAAACCAGGCTTGATACGTCCTCTCACAGATTAATTGAATTCTCTAATTAACTATATCCTACTTTCATTAATAATGTAACTATTAATATGCAACGTTTACTGCGGCGTAATGGAAAGTAAACACATAATATTAAATAGATGAATCACATCTCTAACGCAAATAGCGCTCCACGTGTGTGGTCCATGGAACAGTGTATGTGTTAATTAAAACATATTAGGTAACCCATATATGTGATGAGATATTTACACTTGAAGATTAATGAGAGGTCATAAAATTTTACAGAGTCGTTTTTCTGCCAGAACCCTCAAAGACTTTTCAAGTTGTTCGATGTTAAGAGGGTCTCTCGTTGAATTAATGAGTAATCAAAAAAGTAAAGCGGTCCTGTGAAACGCGCCGATCCCGTATGGGTTTTCGGTAGAACTTCTATGAGATGCAATATGTGGCGCTCAAAATTAGAGTTTTACTTAAAAAGGCAACTGACGGCAGTTCATGCCCAACTTGGGAACCGTTAAAAAAATGTATAAGAATTACAAACTACATTTTTATAGTGTGCAACAGATGATTAGCCCCACGTGTACTCACGATTTTAGCCTTCCACGGAACACAAAAGAGAAGAAATTGATTTGCGAGCCTCACCGTTACCAAGGGATTGCAACTCACTTGAGCGTCTTTCACTCTCCATAAAAGCGCGACAATTTATTTTAGTAATCTGAACTATATTGTTATTTATCAGTTCTATTATTTTATTCGATATTTCCTCACACCACTAAAAGTAGTTTTTCCTCTAGAAGCTATTTCCTAGTATACCCCTTTATAAAAAAATAGTAAATAAGGAGAGGGAAATTCAAAATTGATGTTTATTGAACTTTCTTTAACAATTAACGCCTATATTTCGAACGATAAATTAAATTTTACAAATTGCAGAATTACGTTCATGCGGCAACTTAAAATACAGGAAAGTTTTATGCATCCAAAGATTTAAAATGACTCACTTTTCATTTTACACGGAATTTAAAATATCGTGTTAATAGTAATATATACGAGTTCAATTTTAATACATTTTTATAGAATATAATATTTCGTAACTGAGAAATATGTAATATTTTACTGTTGTATTTAACCGTTTTAGCAAATAATTATCCATATGTAACATATATTTCGAACTACTTAAACGTTAGGAATGTTTATTCCGCAGAATATTCCCCATGTCCAAATATGTTGTATCATGTCTATATTCGTGATTTACATTAATAATCGACTACCTTTATATATTAAGAATGTTGTGCTTTTATCGGAAAAAGTAAATTTTAATACTTTTTGGTCTGTTATCTAATAGTACGTTGAAATGAAGACGGAATTAGTAGTAAGCAATGTGTAATGAGTAGTTAGAGACCAATTAGAAAACATAGTTGGTGTTAATGAAAGTAATGAAATAATTCACAGTATTTTAGAATAAAAATTCGGATCTTCTTCTTGGAAGGGAGGTGCATTAACACAGAGAATAAACATTAAAAACCTAAAATTATAGCTTAAAAGAACCGCAATGCGTGGATTTATTTAAATAGTTCATGAATAATACAGGTGATACAGCGTAACTTAGCTTGTTAAATTTCAATTTTTCATTAGAATTGTTGTAAGAGATTATTAAATAGTATTCCTCTATGAAGTGAAAATTGGAAACTCTGAAAAGAAAAAACTGTAAGCCTTGGAATGCCACGTTGTGTAGGAAAATGCTGCAGGTTAAATGTCCAAGGAAAACAAGGAGCGATAAATGTTTTAAAAAATACATTGTAGGACTACTGGAAAAATGGAAAAGAAAATAGAACTATTGTAAACAATCAATCTGAAACAGTCCTTAAGGGGAGTCAGAAGAATTACAATTTTAATTATTAATTTTCAAGATTTGTTTTTTATGGAAAAAGTTTTAGAAGTTTTTTATCCGTTAGAGTTTACAAAGTCATAAGAGTTATGTATAAAAAATTCTAAAAATTTTCATAATTAGAGTTTTTAAAGCCATAAGGATCATGAATAAAAAAACTTCTAATTTTCCATTGAAAACCAGATCTTGATAAAGAAAATAACAATTAAAATTCGACTTCTTATAAATAATTTATTCTGCATACCATCAGGTTAAAAATAAGCTGTTAAAGTTATAGTGCTGTATCTATAATGATTTACGAAAAAAAAGTATCTTAAAAACACTATTTTAACATTGACACGATTAGGGACTTCCGATTCCCCTTAATTGAAATTTATCTTGGGACATGACCGCAAAATCAGCCAATGTAAATGGAAAATAATCTATGAGTTAAACACCTACGAATAATTCTATATGCAAATTGGTTTCTTTTCTAAGTGTAACTGTTCCATAAACCTGTCTCTAAATTAATTTGACTCACAGAAACAAGTCAGGAGGTTGTCTATTATAATTAAGGGCCCCTACACACGCTCGGTTCAAATATGGTTTGCAGACTTTTGTCTCAATGTGTTGTCACCTCATTCATGAGACAAAAATCCAAATTTAGATTTTGGAAGTTTACGGTCTGGCGCCGATTGACGTCCAGATGCGTTTAGTCGTAACGCTCTCAAGATCAGGTCTCAGCAGACGTCTGTTGTGCCAACACTCGGATTTGTCTGCAGCTCTGAAATCATTCATTGTTACCTTTTTTTAAAAAAATTATTTGTTTAGGAATCAGAATCATTTATAATTCTATGAGATAAATTGCTGACGGCTGCCAGATGTACTGGTAGCAATAACATTATCAGGGAGATATCCAATGATATCGCCTGCAGAATTTAAAACATGATAGAAAAGGGACAACAAAAATGTATTACTTAAATTAATTCACTTGGCCACATCTTTTTCAGTCTTTTGCTGGTTGTAGGAGTTGGTCCAGTAGCGAGTTAGGATGGTTGTCAAGTACTGCGTGATGCTTGATGGCTTTCTGTCGGATGTCTTCTTGCACCGTAGGAACTTGAAGATCAGTATGCAGCGTGAGGTTGGTTACATACCACGGAGCGTCAGTAAGTTGACGGATTTTTTGGATTGGCACCTTTGGATGATTGCAATATTTGATTTGGATGTACATCCCCATAATTCAACTCCGTAGGCCCATATTGGTTTGATGACTGCTTTGTATAATAGGATTTATTTTCTATTGATAGCCGTGATTTTCTTCCTATCAGCCACTGTATTTTCTAAGAATTATTTTCTTCGTTATTTAGAACTTCCTTTAAAGACTACTTCCAAGTTCTTTCTATTATGTACAATATTTTACTAAGCCTACTTCTGTCAGTAGCTCAGGTAGTGGGAACACTGTTGAAGGGCTTTTGCCGATTAAAATTTACTACTTGTCAGTGTTTGTATATCAAATCTACCCGGGGTAAACGGGCAACCCCTCCCCGTCACTGAAGGGTGTAAAAGAGAGAGTAGGCTAATCCGGTGTTTCCACTTGAAATAGTAATCAAAGCTGTCTGGTGGCCTTGTCAAGGTCTGTGCTGTGGGAACAGCCTGCTCCCTTTGCGTTGCTACCTGCGTGAGACGAACAATAGGAAGCCGACCAAGCAGCACGCGTATATGCGAGGGACGGCGCCTAACGTCATCGTCCTTCCCGCGTCCTTCTGGGGAACATCCTCGACACACCCGGCCCGCCCATGGGAACTCCGCCGCGGAGTTGCCACGTCCGTCCTCACACCATTGTCTCGCCCTGACACGTGCTTAGCACCTAAACCTTATACACACTACATACTTTTTGGGCACTGCTACGTAATAAAAACAAAAGCGCAAGTCATCTGTTCCAAAAACCTGTTGCCAGAACGCGTCTCTTTGCTCATGACTCCGCAAATGGACTTAATTCCGTCACTCATTCACGTTATAGCGGAATAATCACTCGTTTACCTTACATAATCCTTTCATCTCAGATCATTAATGTGGAAATCATGGTGATTGTCATTCAGATCAGACTAGACTAACTACAATTGAAATATTACATCATAGTCGAACGATAAAATGCTGGAGGCCAAAACATATAACTAACCAAATATGCGAAATTGTAAAAGTCATAAACAAGAAACTGGAAGAATAAAGAATTAAAACCTACATGCAATAATAAAACAACGTAGTTTTTCTTAAGTGCGCAGAATTGACTCAATACAGACGCGGATCAGTTTGGTTCAGCTGATGCTGTTAAAATACCGATATATATTCATTCTATTTCTACTTTTCTTTAAAATTTTACCTCCAGTCGGACAAACGAAAAAGCGGAACAACATAAACTAGTTGCATTGGTACCAAATAAATGAGTGCTTGTATCGAAGTACAAAAGGATTTCTCACTGGTTATGGATACGATGATCAGATTCACTTTTGCTACCGAAGAATAGTTTTCTCTAGAACATTGCGTAGGTCCCAGTGATACAAGCCGAATTCATTTATTTATTGGCGAGATATTTGACTTCAGAACATGCAATGAAGTAGAAGAATAAATTTATAACAGCGTAGTCCCACATGCAAGCAAGCAAAATTAAAGTCAAGGTGAGTAACGTTTCGGCTATGCAGCTTTGTTCATCTCCAGTTCAAAATTATTTTTGTACCACTTACGTGTTCCGTTTCCAACTGCCCCTCTGACCTTGTCCATTCTGAAGTCCCACTGGAAATTGCAATCTAGGAGAAGTTAAAAGGGAGATCTGTTGAAATTGGTAGCAGTTTGTCAAATTCCTCCTAAGATAGTTGCTTCAATTACATTTCCTTGCATCTTTTTACTCAAACTTTAATAGAAAGTTGTACAGAGTCACATCTGAGTAAACGTGTGCTTCAGGGTCGTCAAATCAGCTTAGTGATTGGACACTAATCTTTGTCATTTTGGAACCCCTTCTCATCCATTCCGTCGCTGATAAAGACTGAAATTTGACTTAAAAGTTAAAAGATATCATGAATGTCTATTCATTTTAGTGACCCATAAAACAATTAATTATACATTGTTTGAACATATCCTCCGTCATCCCAGTCATGTTTATGGAGACGAAGATAAAAAGTGAACTATTTGCCAAACTGTAAAAACCCCAGAGTGTCTGTGCGACAGTTCGAAAGTCAATCTTCCCTGTCATACATACACCTGATCACAGCACCTCTGTTTGAGAGGAATTGCCAGATTATATCCCTTCTCGTCAAGATTTCGGCGGAACAATAAATAAAGCAAAATCTCCAGTGACACCAGATATTGCATTGAAGGGGAAAGTTTTTCCACATTTCCTTCGCCTGAACTTTATTTCAGCTGAGCAGCGAAACTGTTGATTTCTGTCACAGTTCGAGAGTCATTTGTTAAACAAAAATTCAACCGTACTCTACTATGAATAAAAGCGAAATTATATGCGCCACCCTACGTCATGTGGTCTTCATCCAGAGATGCATGATCGCCCAGCTGACGTGTTCTATGGACGGTTTCGCTCATAGATTTAAGGCCACAAATTACAATGGTTAAGAAAGTTAGGAGGCCTTGAAACTTGTCCACGTGTTATGCCTGACTGCAGACTGTAATGAGGCTATAGAGATAAGTCTTTTTTCTGCTTACACCACCAAACTGTTCTCAACTCCTATTTACATTTCGTAATCATTCTTCATTTCTCCGACTCGACCACTGTTTAAAATTAGAGCACCGTTGCTACCGCAGATTGGCAGATACATTTGAAGGTTCGGTAACACACTGGCTCGACGAAGAAGTAGCGCTTTCTAAGGCGGCTATTACGGGGTTTTAATTTGAAAGGTGATTTTGCCTCTGGCAGTAAAGGCTTTCCTACCTGGCGGGGTCAATGTTACGAGGACCGGAAGTGGGAACATCGCTCTTGTGAGAAACCAGTTCCCCACGCAAGCACAAAGCGCTGCCTTCCGGAAACACTTCTCTGCCACTTTTAACAGCTCAAGGTTGAGATGTTCTATGCTACGCCCTTCGTTTGACTACTCCTTTTGCCTTTATTCTTTAACGACGGAACTCGTTTCACCGACAGTGTGCATTATCGTACGTATCTATCGCCTGAAACGACGTTACTATACAGGATGATTCTACGGTCGTAGGATAAACTTTCAGGTATGGTACAACTTACTAAAACATACACTTTTTTTTTGTGTAGCAACGTATGGTTGGAAGTGACGCCTTGAGGCACGAACACAAAAATGAGACGTGAAAAGAAAAAAACATTGTTTTATTAGAAGATCGTCGGAAAGTGCTATTTTCCAGTCATGTTTTCAATAGACGGTCAAAATTCTGACCACCAACAGTAATTTCTGCTTGGTAGCGTCGAAGGAGTGATTGGCGACCATTTTCAAAGATGGCAGGCATTTCGCGCTCGCTTGCAGCCGCAGTTGAGCCAACTGGAGTATCGTAAATCACAGCTGCCTAGTTTGTATTACTGTTGGTGGCCCCATTTTTGAGCGTTTATCGTAAACATTCCCGCAAAGAGGGCTTTTGTGATAATGCTGTAAATAAACAATGTTTTTCTTTTCATGCCTAATTTTTTGAGACGCGACACTTCCGACCATACCTTTCTGCAGAAAGCTGTACCACTCTTCGAAGTTTGTCCCGTGACTGTAGAATAACCCTGTATAGTCGAAGTAAACAAAAAAGGATGAATTCAAATTAATTAAATCGGTGTACCACACCAAGGAGCAAAATTCAATGAGAGAGATCACTGAAAATTGATAAATTATTACTTTCTAAACGATCATCACTTTTTTAAAAGTAAGCATATGGTATTAAATATATATGTTGATATTGAGTTATTGAATCCATTATTCCTCTAGTAGGTAAATAGGAATAGAACAAGTAAAAAATGCCAATATAAAATTACATTAATGATAACAATACAAAAAATACTATATATAAACAAACTATATATGAAAATGTCAATTGATATCTAATATGCTACTAAAACATGAAATTAAACGTTCTGGTAAAATGAAAACATTTGTAAAATAAACTAACCTACTCAATTAGCACTACATTTTTATGCGAAACCTTGCAAATTAAAAACAACAACCTATTACTCAGAAAAAAAAACTATTATTCTATTTACATCATAATATATCAGACACAACGTTTCGTCCCCGATTTGGACCTCTTCATATGTATAGATACAATTAAATTATTTAAAAACTTAACAGTCTTACACAAATGATGGTTTTTAATACAATTATTACAAATATTAAATATAATTTATAGTGTTACTTACAATTTATTGAAAGAAAATTTAGGTGTGGTTTGCCCACACGTTATGGAACTTGAATTTAACCAATCTAATTTTAATATTTTTGTAAGTAGCATTACTAATTAATAAGCAAAGGATAAATTTTTTATCATATTATCCTTTTTTGAAAATGTACGATATAAACTTATTGAGTTGTTTTATAATTATGACATTCGGATTATTTTTAAAACCTCCAATAATTTAAATTTAGCGAAAAATATTAAGCACAAAATTAACACTTTCGATAAACACAATGTTATTTACAAAATTAATTGTTTATATTGTTTATATTATAAATGAGAATATAATTTCATTTAATTATAAAAATAATTTGCAATTTAATGTCCAAACACATTTCTTAAAAAAAACGTAATTTCGATTTTCACAATGTAACGATTTTATATGAAGAATGCAAATATTATTCCAGATTGATGAGCGAAATGTTACATATGAAATCTAATGTTTCGACCTATGAAATCTAATGTTTCGACCACCAATGTTAAAAATGACAGATATAGTTGGAATAAAATGTTTGATTGTGATTTATATGTTAAATTAAATGAAAATTTATTTCGATTGTTATACTAAATTTCAACAATTCTGTGTGGGCCGAAACGTGTGGGCAAAACCGCACGTTAGAAATTTGTTAACCTTAATCTTTTTATAAAATTGTAAGAAACACTATAAATGATTTGGTTTGACCTCAATTTGAGTAAACGGATCGCCAAGAAGGTCGCAATGCGTCACATTGATACTGAGAACAATTTAGAAACCTCATTTTAAATGTTTCAGCAAGACGATTTTTCAAGGTTTTTAAGTTTTAAATAAAGGAAACATTCTCACATTTTAGAGGGCGCAGTTTATTTGGTGTTATCAAAATTGTAAAGGTTTGCATACATCTTCGTATTAAGAGAGATCTACGCACCATCCTTTGTAAAGGGGCCTAAGAATCACGGATATTATCCAGGAATGAAGGATTTTTTTATTTTTTGGTCATTTACTCAATCTTAAGTAACCCCAAAATTGTATTAATAATTATCATTTACGTAAGACTTTGTTTCTGGATTTTTTGAGGTAATTGAACTGTATCTATACGCCTGAAGAGGTTATAATCAGGGATGATACGTTGTGTCCGATAGATATATTTATATATAATGTTTTAAATACAATAATAGTTTTTTATGAGTAATAGGTTGTTGTTTTTAATATTTAATTTAAAAATGGAGTCAGATTTAATAATTGTTTAAGTTTGATAAAGCTATAAGGCAATGCAACTTCATTATACAACATTTATAAGAACATGTAACAATTTAAATGCCGTATCGGTGACCAAGTAAAATAACAAATAATATGACAATTTCATGGTACGTAAATTTTTTTGCGGGGATATCGGCTGCATACAGGAAATATAAAACTCTGAAAATGACAAGTATGTTTAATAACTACGACAAAGAAACTTGAAAATATTTCTAAATTAAAGTGCTCCTTATTATTTAATAATAAATTTCAAGACATAAACGAACACGTCTCAATGTTAAACGTAGAAAAAAATAATGAAAATTTATCAGTCTACGGAATATATATAATTTAATATTTGTTATGTTGGTGAAACATGGACAGCGTAAAAACACGGTTACAGTTGCGTCCATGTTTTTTAAAACCTTGAATACGACAAGGCAATCGCTTGAATATAACATGGGGGCATAAACTTGAATTGTAATACGACACCTCATTGACTTACTTTTCCTGACAGCTGTAAGAGACGTTTGGGGGCAACAAAAGGTGGAATTCATTTGCACCACATTTCTCTCCCGAGACCAGTTCTCACGGTCCTCAGGTAAAGGAATCGGGACACGAATCCTTTGGTGCTATCAATATATGCATGATTATCATAAAAAACGACAGTACTTAGAATATTTTCAAGGTATAAGAGGGGAAGGGATCTGACCTTCCGCATTACTCATTCGAAAAATAACGTGAATTACTGGAGCAACTCTGAAGCGCCGGAAGAAAACATTTATTCTTTTTACTTTTTATTTATAGCCTAAGGACATTAGCGACTTTTTATTGAACTCTGTAGTATTTCACTTTGTTGAGGAGCTAATTTGTTGCGGTTTCTTGGTATAGAAACACACAACGCAACATCCATGATCACCCCGGGATTCGTACCCTGGAGCTGTTTAATACGAGGTAGTGACGCTGACCACAGGAGGTCAACGAAATATCTTATTTATCCTAATTCCGTGAGTCTTGCAATAAAAGACGATATGTAATGAGACATATCTGAACTCTAACAATATGGCAGACACACTGCAATATATTGAGATTTTGATGTACTTAACATTCAGAAGCAGCTAATAAACAACCCGGGATCAAAATAAACTAACAAAGAAAAGGGGATAGAGGTCTGGTTGGGAAGTAAAAGTTACGTATTTGTTTGTTTGGGGTGTAGAGAGTGGAACAGGAGAGGGGCGCTCTTCTTCCTTCCATACAGATCACCCTAGTTTTTCTGAGGTTATTTCACAGGAATCCTACTAGTCTTCTAGAATTTGGTTCGTTTCTGGCATAATTTTCCAATATTTTTTTTTTGCGCAACTTGTATTCTGAGCACAGACTCGCAATTTACTGTCCACATTTCTGATCTGATGGTGTTACTGAATAAGCGGTTACACCACGACACCACGGCTTGATAAATCTGGATCTGATTACCAGGTACGAGCGAATCCTGTTGCCCGTCCATCTCAAACTATAAGTAACAGGGCTTGCTTGGGAAACAGATTAAATGTCGTTTTGAAAGCAGCACAGCGAGGAGGAGAAAGAGAAAAGCTGGATATCTGAGTACTCATGTCATCATAAAGTCGTAATCTCTCCTCGTCCCCTCTCACGAAGGAACAAGCATGTTTTAAAATATGAGGGACTTTCTCTTTTCTATTTACATTTTTTTTCCTTCGCTGGATGCTATCTGAGTGACATCGGAGGGAAGTCGCGTTGACCGCCACCTCGTTCGTGGGCGCTATTTATACTCTTCGTCTCTCGGTGATGTATGTTTTCCACTATCGTCAAGTCCACGTAGCACGTTTTTGTAGGTCGTGGCGTAGGTTGCGGTATGTCTGGGCGGTTTTTTGTCTAAGACGCTCGTAGCCGACCACACCCCGTGAGATATGATCGCGCTCGTTACGCACGCTTCCCAATCGAATTTACTCCGTGTCTCTTTGTCCGGCGGGGAGACGTGGCAACTGCGCGCTGGAATGCAGGGAGTGGCCGGGTCTTCTTCTCCACACGCCCTGCCCTGCGCGCCTGCCCAAGTTGTAAATAATTGTGTAGTCATCGCATCTTCGGAGAAACCCTGGCCGCGGTCCTCGGGCGTCGGGCCTCGGGAACTCGCCCGACCCTGCCTCGCGGCGCTCGCACCGGCTGCCCAATCCGACATCTAAATGACACATTTTAATTAAGCGCGAAATTGAAAGCAATCAATTTGAGGCTTTATGTGCCTGGCGGTGATTACGACGCCGAGCCTGGGGCAGGTCTGGCTGCCACGCCCTCGGGACGTTGGGAAATCGCGCCACACGGTCGACGTTCAAAACTCACATACGAGTGTTTACATCAACCAGCTCAAAACTCTCCCCCTTCAGGTGGTCCCCTGTGACTGCTTGCCACTGGTACGTCGAAATAATAGTACTAGCATGGTCGTGCGAAAAGGGTGCAGGGCGATTCACTTGTTGTATCGTGTTTCTTCTTTGGAATAAAGAGCGAAGAATGGGTGTAGGATGTCAGCGTCACTGCCTCGCATCACAGAGGTGAGGGCATGGATGTTGGGTTGTGTGTTCCCATACTGAGATAAACCTCCATTCATCAGTTCCCCAATAAACAAATGTAACTTTAACTAATGACCTTTGCAGTCTATATAATAAAAAAGGATGTATATTTGTATGTATGTATGTATGTATGTATGTATTTACGTTAATTTCTATACAAAATTAAACGCGTGGACTGACGGCAACAAAAATTGCTACACATAATGTTCAAAACTCGAGAAATAGTACTGTGGCGGTGAGAAACCCCTAGCATATATGTGGAATGAAATATAATTAAAATACGTGATAATTCTGTGTTAAATTACTGCGCGCCATGAGACCGTGACGTAACGCGACACAGACACGTTACTACGTAACGAAAAAGGAAATAGTTCCTTTTTCCGTAATGAAATAAAGGAGAAATATGTTCATTGAATTAAAAGTATAACTTTATCCGGCAATACTCCATAGAATGACAATAGAAAACAATACGAAATACTTTACGATCCTTGAAGAAAATGTAAGTTAATTTTCGTGCCATATTAGTGAATCCAATATGGCGACTATTTGTTTATATTGTGAATCTAGCTAAGAATTTCATCAAATGTCTGAAGACTGAGGGTCAATTATATCCTGCAACACTCAAGGAGTATATTTAAGAAGAAATTCGGAGTTATGTTTGTTGGCACTGATGAAATAAAATTCAGTGTATTTTGCAGCTGTTAATTTAATGCACTATCGGTCGAAAGTGTGTACGGAACTAGGAACAGTTAGATTTAGCTTGTCACTTCTTGACTAAAGATTAATGTAGAATTTAATACTTTTACGGGTTTATATAAATAAGTACACGGGCAACGCCGGGCACTTAGCTAGTTGATAAATAAAAATAAAATTACGAGTGTTTCATACGCTGTAGTATCTTAGCTAGTTGCGAGTAATTTGGTAAAATAGATATACATGAACGAACAAAATAGGAATTTAGTACAATCAGCTCGTTTGTTTTATTTTTAGAGTTATTTTCACTAGAACACACTGCTATTTAACACAACAAATTACACATGAAACCCAGTAACTATAGAAAGGTACATGATCTCTGAAGTAGAAAGTACAAAATTCCTAGGTCTTTCACTAGATAATAAACGTAATTGGAAAGCACATACCAATGTATTAATTTATAAGCTCAGCTCAGCAACATATGTTGCCAGAATTTATGTTAAATTACTGTAATACGAAAACTTCAAATCTTGTATATCTATTTCTTAAGGTCTTGTGTGCAATTATATTTTGAGGTCCCTCCACAGATAAAGTCTTTCAAGCCTAAAACCCTGTAAATAGGATAGATAATGTGTCGGATAAATTCTAGGACTCCAAGCAGCGAACTGTTCTTGAATTTAGATAATTAGAGAAATAAGTAGGCAAATAACAGGTAGACGTAAGTGCTTTGCTTTTAAGTTCGTCACCTGGTTTGTACAAGAATCACCTGGCGAAAGGGTGTCGTATTTTGAGCGGCCGAGTCCTGAGCGGACAACAACCTATTCCTCAATCCTGACCGCTGAGCGAGCAATTATAAAGTTTTCCGAAGAGCAACGTAGTCTTTTACTGGTTTTAGCATTAATTGAATGTAATACAAGTTTAATGTATAACATTTCTGAAACTAAACTGGATTTATAATTTGTATCTGGATCTATAATATAGAAACTGTTCCAATTGGTAGTGATTCATTTAATAAATATGTTTGAAAATGATCAATTAAGATCTTTCAACAGTTATATTTATCTGACGTCCTTAAATGAATGAAAATTATTATTAGTTTTAAGTTTTAAACATTATAATAGAAAAAAATTCTCAGAGTTTCATCGCTAATTTATTAGAACCTCTTTAGGTGTTGTAAAGGGAATTAAATGATCTAATTCCAACAAAGCAAGATTTTACAAACATGATTATTTATAATAATTGTTAAAGACTGATAAAGTTGCTCTTCGGAAAACATCATACCAGCTCGCCCAGGGGTCAGGATTGAAGAACGGACGGTAGTCGAAAGGACTGTTGTCCGTTCAGGACACGGGCGCTCAAAATACGGCGTCGACGCAAGCAACAAGGATTCCCCAATCGTGTGGTATTTATTTATCATCTATCTTTGTGTGTTATTCACCTACTTATTTATCAAATTATTATTTTTTAAACACAGACGTTTTATATTTTAATTTGTATTCTTCAATTGAGGTATACTTACTCTCTCAGGTTAACTCATTTACTCGTTGATGGTGTTTGTAATAAATTAGTTAGATATTTTTTCGTCACAATTGGCGGGGTCCGGTAGCATTGTACATTTTATACTGTAATAGTACAATATAAGCTCAATATCAAATTACTTTGACTATTATTAACATTAAAATAGAAACCTGATGAAAAATTTAGTACCGACTTGGATATGTTGTCATTTAATAAAAGAAAATAAAAATTACCAACTAACAAGTTTTTCACTGTTATTCAAAACGGGTGTAATATACCGGAATACAATTTCATTTACAAAACTTCTGATAACATTAAAGAACTACAAAACTATAATTGTATTAATAAGTAAATTTCAAAAATTTCTTCTCGGTATTCATTCTGGTCTCGAAATGAGTTATTGGAAATACATTTTAAAAATAATTTTACGTCTGGTTTGAAAATAGCCAAATATAGACAAAAGAAGTGATTAATTAGATACCGAAATCATTTAATTCCAATTACTTGATACTTAATATGTTATTATTTATTATAGGTCCAAATCAATGTTTGAATTATGACTCTTCCCACATCCTTGAAGCTTTGCTTTTAATGAGAAACTATTGAAAATGAATTTATTCTATAAATTAAAAATTATATCACATTCATAAATTATTATGTAAACATTGTATAAAGTTTAATTAAGGGATCAGGGACTAAGAGTCTCGACTAGTCCGGGAATCCAACCCGGGACCTGTGCTTGGTACACGCGTTCGGTTCCCAGTCCGGTCGAGATTTTTATATCCTGATTCTTTAATGCAGTTTCATGACGTACATGACTGTGATTCGTTTCAAATAAAGTTGAATGAAAAGTACATTTTTTTCATTTACCTACGTATTATTATTATTATTTAATCGACGTCCTGGCGTCGTTAATGTAATAAATTTGTAAATGAAGAAATTGCAATTTTTCATTAAACTACATTTTAGTTTTATGTAGCTATTAATAGTTATTCTATTCTTCTAAAACCCACGATATATGTAGGAAAACGAAATCGTTTTAGTAAAATTGATTAGTTGGCATCTGTCCCTTGCATGACGTTTCATTGCAGCGAAGACACAACACCACAGTTTGTTTCTGATTTTTTTAAAACTAGAGTGCCAGCGATATTAAAAATGCCCACCGTACAAAAAACAAGACAGGCGCTACTGCTTACATTAATATGAAAAATGGAATGAAAATATCTTGACGTGGGGAAATAAAGGCGAAGATTTGTTTGTTTATACAAGTAGTCACGCTGTTCATCTTCACTCGCCTCTCTAATGCTCAAGTCGCTTATGTGACACGGTTTCTGGTAAATTCCTCTCAATTCGCGTAAATACCCATATTATGTGGTCAAGTCTTTTACCGATATTCCTGTTGGGGGTAAAAGGAAAAGGTCCGCACAGAGCAGGGTTCGTCGAGAGTTCGCACAAAACGGACAGATAAATGATTTCTCTTTCAAGGTCATCGGGCTACGAAATAGACCTATCTGGAACGGGACGTGTCTAATAACACCAGAGATTTTAGAACACTAGGTTAAAAACTACCCTCTCTAACCTCAGTCCAGCTATAACTTGTGTTTGGCAAAGACTGTCAGGCAGGTCGAAACGTAACGACATAAAATTTTTAAAAAATCGTCACATTTCTAGTCTGTTATCAGGGTCAAGTTTTAAAAAAATTAACAACAGACGATTAATATATTTATAATATTTAATTTTTACGTCTCTTCTAACATTCAGATATATTTAAGAACCATTAGCAAAGGAATATCATTTTTATAATTAAAAAAATATTTATCATAAAATCTTGAATTAATAATACAAAAACTTTTGAGTACATATTTGTTCCCTCTTCAGGCAGTTTTACTAAAACGTTTGTCATGATATAAATGTATTCTCAGTCTGACTATTATTTCACAGTAACTGAACATCAAACTTATTAATATGCCTAGTTTTACTTATTATACACTTTAAAATTTGATGTAGCTAAATTTTAAAAATTACAATTTGTGAAGGGAACAATGCCGTATTTCAAATTACTAAAATAAGTAATATATTTATAAAATAAAATATATCGAAAAGAAAAAACAACAATAGTTTTGGTCTCAAGTGGCGTAAGGAGCAAGCAATATATTATTTAAGTTGACACTTAAAGATGTTTTTATAAATAATATTTTTTTATTTATAAAAAATGTTAATGGTTGTTAACTACATCTCAATAAAATAAAATGTTAAAGAGTAAAGTTGTTCTAATGATCGATGCTTCTTTACGAAAAGGGAGAAACAAAAATGGGTAATATGAAATGCCGAATAGGATCTTGTAGTTATACGACACTTTGTAGGAAAATAATTTTATCTGACAGAAGAAAAAGCATTAAAAATAATAAAATTGCTAATCTGATATGACAAGGTCGCCTATGTGTACTACAGATGAATATTAAATACGGTTAAAAAAAGAAGGCGTATAAACTCTTTATTGATCTATTAAGAATTTCACTGTGTTCTTCCAACTTTCTGTTTATTTTGTGATAATTTTCGTCGTATTTCGGGTTACTTATTACATGGTGCTTAAATTTGATTTCCCGATAGATTTCCTAAGTAAACATTGCGTAACTAGCAGAAACCTTGTGCCCTTTCCGTGAAATCGGCGTCAAGTTTCACGACGAAACAGAAGTGTGAATTGAGCAATTGTCCCATTTTCGTTATTCGAGCCCCAGGTGTAGGGTTGCTTGGAGATGGACATTAATGTGTCTAATGTAGCGAGTCATAGTCTCAGATCACCCATATTAGCAGCCATCACCACGCCCTTCACCTCTACAACTCCATCCGCCCTGGCCAGATTACCGTCTATAAAAAAAAACCTAACATTTGACTAAACACTGATTGCCATTTTTGTGGTCGACATTTATAACAATTAGAATGCTATTCCTTAGCCATCTGTTAGTTTACGCAATACTGGTTTACTGGGGTTTGCCATTTCGACTCATATAATCCATATGAAGTGAGAATCTTTTTTTTTATTCTTACGTTTACACTACACTGCTAGTCCAATACATAAACTAATATTTGTATACGACAGTCACAATAAAATATAAAAATTCAATTACATATTATAAATCCATACATTTGAAAATAATATGTAGAACTGTTTAAATATAACTAAAATAGTGAAAAAGAATTACCTAATTTTATAATTAAAAATATAGATTGCAAAATACCTAAATGAGAAAGTAGGTCATAGAACTATGAAAATAATGGAGAATGAAACGTCCAAGAAGAGCGGAGATAATATAATAAATAAATAAAAAATAATTAACTTAAGTGGAAAAATACATGAAAGCAGAAGTTATTAATAGTGAAGTATATAAATCACAATGCGCAAACGTACACTTACCACACAATGTAGTTTCAATATAATTGAATTTCTGATCACTAACCTATCAATAAACACTACACGAAATATCACTGTTCTTCTATAGTCCGTTTCAAATTAGAAGTCTCACTGACGCGTCCGCGTGATGCCACGTAAGACACACAATTTATACAGATCATTAAAAACAGTAGAATAGCACCGCTATTGTTCGGCAACGCTATTTTATTTCAAGCGTTGTGATGGGTTGATTCAAGGTTACACCCCTTCGCGGGAACTAACCGCCATCCGCCTTCTAATTTAAAACAGACTATTGGAGAGATGTTGCCATTAAAATGTCATTTTGTCAACAGGGTCGATAATGAAACCATAAAAAGACACTTTAGATTAGTAAATATATTAACTCTATGATGTATTGAAAATTAAATAATTCAATGCTGAATCACAATATTGAGAGGTAGAGACTCTCGTTAGTTGAACGATAACGAATAGAATAATCAATGTCGGGAATGTCGATTCAAGAATATTTTGAGTTTGCTGGCAGTCATATCGTGTTATTATAGGGCATTATATATAATAAAGAAGCCTTAAATTTTCAGGATTTTCAATATCCCAAAATGCATATACAGTTCGTACAAGGAATAATGATTGTCCGAGTTCCTAGCCACAAGTCACTAGGTTAGATTTAGCATGTTTCGAATGAAGTCTATTTCTACGTAGATTTAGTAAACAGACTAAAAACGTCTTCTTTTAATTTTCTTCATATATATGCTAGTAGCATATCTTGAAAATTGGTAATTATTTCATGGTGTTTTTTGAATTGAGATGCAATAATATAAATCTTTTAGCTTTTAATTTACGGAAACGATTTAGTTCCTTGGATCTGAAAACGATATATTTCCATAGAATATTTTCGGTTGTGAGTAATTTCTTGTGGGTGGATCCCCGGTTTCTTGGGATTTCCCCGTCTTTTGTGCGTCAGCTTCACCGTGGATTGGTTTTGTCTTCAGATGCGGCGGGTCAAGAGAATGCACTAACAGGTTACATGACTTAAAGACTATTCTACATTCAATTTAATCGGAACGTTTGGCAGTCTCACTGCTGAAGTTCAGCACATCCAAAGAAGGTCACGGTTTCACGGCACGAATGACGCGATGACGTATACGCGTATATTTACATATGTAATACTGTTAAAGTATGAAAACGATTATTCAAATTTTCTGGTGGTATGAGATGCTACTCCGTAAAATCGTTCGTTACGACATAAACCGTTAAAGTATAATGATTGGGCTAGGGAGTTTTCGTTTCAAAAAGGAAAACTTACTGTCAATGTGTGTTGACATTTTGAATATTATTACATTTCAGCACAGGTCGTATATTAAATATTAAACTAAACATATTTTGTCTGCTTGGAGTTTGCCATTAAACTAATTACATTAAATATTCAAACTTTTTGGTGAATTCCAATACAACTATCACTAAAGATTAATAATAATTGAATGGGTCAGTTATATTCAGAATTTGTGACTTATTTTAAGGATAAAACTAAATAAAATATTACTATTTTTACTCTTTAATTGTTAATTAAAAATGGTATAATTTCTATTGCAAATATATAATGCTTTTTCTTTTAATTTCAGGTAAGCCCACAGACCTGCTAGTCTTTTCTTGGAAATATCGTAAGTTAACCAATAATACACAATGAAGAATAACCACTATTTTTTCCGACGTTAACTGAATAGTTTTCGCTTGTCACTGTAAAAAATTCATTTAGAAACATTACCATTCTTTCCCGAACCCACTAAGTAATTTTACAGCTTTCGGTGAGAAAGCAATGCAAGGAAGCTCTGCAAAGATTATCATGTCTTATTTCATATATCCGTGAAGCTTCATGTAATAAGGAATATTTTCACTTTCAGTAATTTCTATATCGCGGATTCAAATAGGAACAGGTTCACTTCGGACATCCAGGATTCGTTACTTGTGTATGGGAGATTGATCGAAATTTACCTGACTTTATAATTTATGAACGCTCAAGGAAATATAAGTATTATGCCTACTAAATATTACTTTTGAACTGGGAAATGGGGTCGTACCCACAATTCATTACAAGAATCTCAATTACAACGAGAATCATTGACGTAACGAATCCAGGTATATCGCTGATAGTACAAATCTTAGTGACGTAACGAATTAAGGTTTAACAGCAATGATTGTACTGTGAATAAAAAGTACTCTCTTATAATTTTTAATCAGCAAACCCATCGCGGTCAATTGTTAAATCTTACTATATTTAATATTTTCCTGTCGATAAAACTAATTCTTGAGGGTCAGATAGATGACTCGTCAGGTTATTGGAAAAAACACGAGAGCTTGGAGTGACACATCCGCGCTTTACAGTTGACAAACTCAAAAACCTTTTTTTCCAATCGACTGTCGAAAGGCATAAGGATCCCAGAAACGTCGTGTGGTATTTATGTTATCACCTAATTTTGTCTGTATTTGGCTATTTCATCTAATTATTATACTTTATACAGACGTATTACATTCTCAGTTCCGTTTATTAAATAACGGTTGTTTTTCAAAATTAAATTAAGAGTGATTTATTACCTTTTTGTGAGCAGAATTGTGTCGAATGTTGTCGCAGAGCAACTTCTATCAAGACTTTTCTGCTGTCGGAAATGATACATAGGAGATGATTTAAGATGTAGGCTGCATCTCAAAGCCAGTAAAAGTGGTGAAAAAGTTAGGTATTTTATATATATTTTTATATCTTTTTTAATTGACAATCAGAATTTGACTATTCTAGAGGTCAGTGCTCCGGATTAGGAACAAAGATGTATTTTTTTTTTACGTTGGATGGAAACTCTCCAGTGAGAGATTGTATGTTGATGGAAACACAAACACAACATCCAAGCCCTCGCCGGGATGTGAGGCAATGACGCTGACCACTACACCACAGCGGCTGGCTCTTTTATATCTGAAGAACAATATTAATGTTTAAAATTAATTCCGTTTCAAATAACCGTATGGTTTGGGTCTATCTATGGGAATATGCGTTTTCATAAATCAAAATATCGTAATGGGCGAAGTCGAACACCTATCATCTTTCTTGCGATCGTCAATCAGAGACATCTTATGAAAAGTATTAATTCGAGATTAAAGTGTGTTAGTCATAGAGATATAAATATAATTGTTATTACGTTGGTATAAACTTAATATAGTAGTAGTAGTAGTATATCCTTTAGTTCCTTTAGGAACATAGGACACCTGTGAAACATATACACCAACTCTATTCTTTGCCAACATTTTAGGTCTTGCCACACTCCTTCGCCTCCTCCATGATCGTCCTCTTCCTACTTTTCGTTCACCTTGTGGATTCCAGTCTAATGCTTCCTTCTCAACTGACCCTTCATTCTTTCTCAATGTACGTCCTATCCATCTCCATTTTTATCTGTTTCTCTATTTCTGTCTCACCGCAGGCTTCCCAAAATGCAGAGTTACTTATTATTTCGGGCCATCTTATACCAATTATTTTTCTAAAACAGCGATTTTTTTTGTTACTTTCCAGGTTTTGCATCCGTAGAGCAGTACTGATTTGGCATTGCTATTAAATATGCGAATCTTGGTTTTCTTGGAAACCTTAATATACAATAATATAATTTTAGTTACATTGTGCCTTTAGCCTAGTGGTAGAATTCAGATTTGGATTGTCAAGGTACTCAATAAGCCGTACAGTGACTCGCTCGTAACCTGTCATGTCATGTTATACTTCAGTTCTAAGCCCCCCCCCCCCCGCCATATTGCTTTTTTTTTGTTCATGGCTTCCCGCAAAAAAATTTTTACGGTATATCGCTGATAGTAAAAATCTGAGCTCTTCTGATGTAGATGATTTCCAGGGCTTCACTCAGTATACAGATAGACTCTCGGCATTGGTAGATGTAAAATAACAAACATTCACAGAGGAAAAATAATCACTTTTCTAATCTAGAATAAACTCTGGCTCTGTTTTTGCATACGTAATTGTTGCTTTGCGATGACAAATGATCTAAATACTCCCACCGCCGAGAGATACATGGCATTATAAGAGACTTGTACTTGAAGTCAGCAATTACGCCCGAGGCGGTTTTCCTGCAAGTAAGAGGGAGCTGAATTTGCAATTAGAATGCTATCCCCGGTGGCAAACGCCGACGTACGTGTATTCGTCCCCGTCGCGCCGCTCCCGTCCCGTCCCATCCCGAGGGAGTGGCCTGTTGCTTATGCGAGACAAGGGCGCTAACGGGGCCGTTGTTTTCTTTAATTATGTCGTGAAGCTACCTGCAGCCCACATTAGCCGCCATTATCAGCACATTTGAGCCAGAGGCCGCACTTTCATGCGAGCCTGCCAGCCGCGGGCTGCGCGCCGTAATAGCTGCTAGATTTATTTTCAAATACGATATGGGAGCGGTTCTGCTACAGTTGGGTCGGTAATTGGCATTGCGTACTCACGCTATGCTTCTTTATTTGCAACTGTTTCTGGGAACCCTTTATCTCGGCAATTTGCTGAGCCGAGAGAAGGGAGGGAGCATTACTGTCCTGAAGATACGGAATAATTCAGCCTCTAAATAAACGGCCGATAAAACGCAGGAGGCGAGATCCACTCGAAACTAGCTTCGTATCTTTCAAATTTATAATCTCAGTAAACCTAATACTCATACTTCCGCTTTTTGTGCGGAACGCTGGCACTCAAAAATTAAAATCAAGCTATAACTCGACTGAAGGAATACTGGTCCGAACGAAACAACTTCTACTTAATGACCGATTGACGTTTACCGTACTCTCATAATCTACAACTAATTTCTATTGATCCTAAGACCTTTCCGTTACGCGTGAAATGTTTAAAATTTATAGTTCAGGAACTTCGATTCCTTGGATGCTGAGACATAGAAACCACTAACGGCACATTAAAATATTATATTACCTTGCATAAATGTTAAGAATCAGATAATTTTCTGTGTTCAGGTTTGTTGTTTTAGAAAGTGGTTTGCATCGGAAATGTTCTCGTAATGGATGATTTAGGACTCATAAGTCCGCGCACGTTAAGTCTTTTAAAAATTTCACGCTGGATATTTAGATGGGTTAATAAATTAACAGCATAATAATACGTTAAAAAGACGAATAGCTGATAAATGAAGTTCATGCGCAATGTATTGAGGTTTAAATCATTACCATTACGTTTTAATAAGTGTTATATCCGTCAACCGCCTTAGCATCTGAGATACAAGCTCCTTTCTCCAGTATAAATGGCGAGTAAGTTAAACGTACAATAACGATGCTGTTTACTACTCAACAATATAAAAAATTTAATTCCAGAAGATTATTTAATTTTGCAAGAGATTTTAGCAGTCCCGAAAAGATCTTTACAATGGATCACAACAGATTATTCTCCAGTGAAATTAAAGCACCATCAGTCAGCAACAAATAATTTATTTAAACAGTAACTTTCAGCCCATTGGCCATATTCATCTGCAAGTTATACATACTAAATGGGTTGTAACACCAAGGCAAATTAAAATGAATGCAACTATTATAAACCATCGTTATAATTAAAATATTAAGCTTCTTATTCTTTAAGGAAATTCAGGTCTTGCGAGACATTCCATGCGTTCTGTAAATATTTATAAATTTGTTGCCAAATTTTCTGAAAGGCTGTTCAGGAAATAACTTCAAACATCGATGGAGCAGTCATTTTAGTGTTACAAAATTATGCTTCACTAACAATGTACACACACAGTTTAATCAATCAGATTAAATTAATATCTTTCAAGATCCGCATAAATCAAAGTATAATTCTTATATAAAGCAAAAGTAGCTTTCGATTAATCGTAATTTTATGTAATTAAGCTGTCTGGAATACACATAACTTATATATAAATTAATGTAATACGAACTGCACGTGCGCAGAATCTTTTACCTCGGAAATCAACAAATGATTGAGACTTAAAAAATTTAATTATAATGCTTTATATTTCCCGTCAAATTTAATATGCACAAGGAAAATATATTTTCCAAGGATTGAATGCAATAATAGCAACATGGGTTATTAATATCGGTTAAATTTTTCATGAATTTATTGACAACTAGAATACGAAGAAACGAGGACTTCCTTAAACACACACTTAAACCCTGTAAAAAATTAGTATCACTAATTCGTAGTCTCTTATTCATACAAGATGGAAAATTCAGAGTTTAATTGAAAACTAGTTTCACTATTATAATAAGTTAGAATTACAGATAATTTTCGCACAGAAGTAAAATTTTTTTAAATTGATTTCTTTACAATCGCATCAACTTCTCAGGTCATTTATCGACTTATTATGGGTACTCATACTTGCCTTCTCGGGGGACTAATTGACGAGAGTTTCTCTCACGCACACAAACATCCATGCCCTCGCCGTTATTCGAACCCGGGACCTCTATAATGCGAGGCAGTCACGCTGACCCCTACACCACAGGAGGTCAGAACTAACATTATTTGTATTCGTACTTCTTATTAGCATTTGACTTAAGAGATCAGAAATTCTAATTTAAGTTAGTCCGGAATTTTGCTTTTCATGTCCTTGTGATTCTAAATTAATACTTGCAGTAAATTTTTAGTGAGCGTGATAAATAAAATGTGGGATTATTCTGTTATTCAATTTATGTAATTTCAAACCCAGTCCTCTCCTTACGCGTCCTCATAGGCATCGCGTTGCTGCTAGCAGAAGTTTCGTGATGTTAGACGATTTCTCGGCATTCCAACTATCTCAATAAGATCATATTTCGACTTCAAACGTAACTCGATAAATCTTGAGAATCCGCAGTTACATTTAAAGCCAAGCCTAACGATTCGAGTGGTATCATTCTAGTAGATAAATAATACATGTAAAGAAAAATAGTGCTGACATCCTGTAGTGTAGTGGTCAGCGTCACCGCTTAGAGTCATAGAGGTTCCGGGTTCGAATCCGGGCGGGATGTTTGTTCTTGTCATGTGGCCAAAAATGAAGTAGAATCGACATACTGACCACCAATTACTCCTAAATCCAGATGACAGTCTGGCAGTCGTCCTGGAAGGCCAATGTCCTAAATGGGTTGTAAGACTAAGAACTAGAAGAAGGAAAAATAAAATGAAAAATATACGCCAATTTTCAAAATTAATAATAATTATAATAGCCAAATACACACAGTGTGGTAATTATATAATTTCTTTTGTCTGTATTTGGCTATTAAGAAGTAAATATTTATAAATAAATGGCCTTGAGTCTAATGTGAAGGAATACTAAATTAATTAAAAATAATGTGTAATTGTTCTTGAAAACTTTATAAATATATGCGTTATTAGTTTATACAATTGTAGATTAAAAACTGTCTTAACTGATGATGTCCCGGAAGAGGACGACACGCCATCATTAATTTAATATTTTTTTTTGCAATAAACGTTATAATTACTTTCTGATTAAAGGCCTTTATATATTAATATTATTATAATTAAGTCTGCTATTTTTTCATAATTATTAAGAAAGAAAAATACCAAAACTAAACTCATATACTTATTAGCTTGAAGATGGTGAGAGGATGAGCACACCTGAACTGATGGTTGAAATTAAAACACAAATCAACATAATTTTTCGTTGAATATTTTATTGAAGCATAACATTTATTTCTCATTAAGTACTGACATTACGTAGTTATGTCTCTGAAGAGGTCCAATTACTATTGATACTGCACTTCATGATGACTTATCAGTATCATTAATTTGAGATGTTGTTTTTATTAAGAAAAAATAATTTAACACTTCAGAAACGTAGACGCATTTACACCGTATATACGAAATATTTGCGTCGATTTTCATAATGTAAACGTCAACTGCGATTGCCTTCCAATTATGTAGCGTGCTATAATGATTTATTGGTGACCTGTAGGAGTCTATGAAATACATGAATCGAATCTAGCACGAAGCGATATAAATTGTTTGGCACTATTTGCTATCAGCATTGAAAATGTTAACATTCAATACAGGATTACATATTACCACTTGCATGAGGAGTATACCAGAAAAAATAAACAAAAAACATTTTTTTACCTAATATGTTCTTTGTATTTGGTATATCAAACTGCTTGCAATATTTCACTGGTATCCTATCTTAAATTCCCAATCCTCGTCTGATTTGTTGCCCCACATTTAAGTTTCACGAAAGCTGTGTTGGTTCTCTTTTGAAGTACCTGTCGCTGCTGAGGCGTGGCTCCCCGAAGAAGACGCAGGTTTCACTTTCGTGGGAACGGCGCTCTCTCTAATTGCAACGACACGCCACACCTCTCTCTCTTTCTTTCTCCCAGCCCGGCTCTGAACCGGCGACTCTGCGGAGCCTGGACGTCCGGACCTGTTTTAATGCTCGCCCATTATACGGCCGCTTTGGCTCCGGATAACATCTAGATCGTTCGGTAATGCTCCCGTAAATTGCGCGTTTGTATGTATTAACGTTATGGACCAATTCGGAACGTTACGGCCAGTCGTATTATGTTAAGCGTGAGTTGCGAAAAGTAACCTTCTAATTTGGTTTATGGGAGCATGTCCAGGAACAGATCTACGCTACTCCCCCGAAACAAAACGAAAACACGCGTGACACTCACTTCGTGATCCAGCTATAGCTCGTTGACGGCAGTTCCAAGGTGGACCATAAACGGCCAATTGGTCACGAAACCAAAACTTTGAAGTTTAATTGATGTCTCGCTGAATTTGTATGCTAATACTTAGACCTACTCTCAGACCTATTAAATATCACTAACAGTACCAGGTCCTTCACCTTCACCATAAGGCGCAAACTTGAATTTCTTTAATATGCTATATATTACTTACCTCCCATATACAACCATCGTGACAGAATCCAAAACCGTATCAAGATTATTTTTCTTTTAGAAATGATTCTTGATTTCCCGCATTGAAAGTGCTGTTTTATTATTCTTTTTTCGTTAAATACAGAGTACTTGTCTATGATGTTGTGTCTAGAAAATGTTGTCCTTTCCAGCAAGGTTTAACTATGTGTTGTGTAGGTATAAATCCATGGTTCGTACAGCTGCGAGAGCTCCGGCACATTAATAATAGCGATGCTGTATATGATGACATAAAACAAGTAATATAACAGATCGTTAGATGTTGACGTTGCTGTAAGCTATATTGTGCAGGCGGTCCGGTCATTTGCCAGTGGTGGCCGCGGATCTGATGCTGGTTGTCAGCGAGGTCCGACGCACCATCTGATAGCGACTCACGTGTCGGGGCTTAACATGGCGTCTCTGCTCCAGCTCGCCAACACAATTGTTAATTGCAATGTCTTACCCGTAGGCACTCAATCGCTACAGCTTTCAACTTTGGAACGGAGGAATACTGTCGATTCACTTCTCCCGAAACAACACTTTTTATTTCTTAGGAAGCGATATTCTAGTTTCAAGTGTTGATAATCAGATGGAAATAACTATTGGAAAGATTGACTAAGATCGAAAACAAATCTCTTTGGTTAGACTGACTTCGCCAACTGTATTCTTCTGCGTTAGTTTATTCTCCCAAAAATAACACCTCAATACCTCGTTTATTTCTTGCGTGAAATATTACACTCAGCTAAAATTATCTTGTGGCCTCCTGATTTACATTCGAAGATCTGGCGATATTTTATCTTGTTCATGTCGATGTAGATATCATCACTTATTTCTATATTTCTTAATAAATTCTGGTGACTACTTTATAAATAACTTAACTCACCCTTATTGAGTATAAAAAACGATTCCTAACGTGGCTCCCGGTGACTCGTGGCCTCACGCAGTAAACTTAATATTGAAAGGACCATGTCTGATATATAAAAATTTCGTGTTTCAAATATGCGTCATGCAATTCCAAAATATGTGAGAAAAGTGCTACTAGATGACGAAACCCACTAAACTGAATTCAAAATAAGTGGCTGAATACAATTCGATTACGTAATTGCGAATTTTTGTTCATAGTGTTGAACAGTACAAGAGCCGATATGTGCCTAATTACAAATCATGGTCACTGTGTGCACATCAACGTATATTTATTATTTCCTCCTAATAAATATTTGTAGAATAGTTACGTTGGTAAATTTCTGTCTTTTGGCATTAATTGAACGAATCGGAGAGAACAGGAATTTGCAGATCAGTAACACTTCATCTTTTGCGTAACATATTGGGGGCATATTTTCACAGATTTTAACATTAACAAGTTTATGATTTCGTTACTAAATTCACTCAAAATTTATTCTATTTATTGTAATGAAAATAAGGTGATTTGGAATGTAATGTAATTGTAAAAAATGAATACTTTCAAAATTACATGTATGGGAAAGCGGCATTTGGCTTAGTAGTAGAAACGGTGAGAATACTTGACAGGAGGGAAAAAAAACTACCGATCCAAACTCAAGATTGCTCGCCTGCCAAGGTACATACGTTATTACTGAAGAAATGTGAATCAACTCAAGCGCTAATTGCGACCCGTAATTAATGATCGTTGAAGCAAGTAAGGGAAAAGCAAAGTATCGAGCGCCAGCGAAGTGTAAAAGTTTTTAGTAACATTTTGCGTGAGAAGTGCGTACGTACGCTGACCGTGACGCGCGTTTGGCAGGGCTTCAGACGGGATGCGTTTCCGCTCCCACGAGACGGCCAAGTCACGAAGCTTTCCAAAACACAAATGAGCCGACCTCGTCGTGAGAATTGTTTATAAGTTACCAATAGCAGCACTTAAGAAAAAAAATTGTCAGCTATGGGCGTGATACAAATAGAATTTCATTCCAGTACTAGACGAGAACCTGTTTTTCGCATCTCTAGTTAAAACTGAGTTCGTTAATGAAACTTAAAATACTGCCACCTTCCGACAAAGATACGACTTCAGTTGACGGGAGAGGCGAGTGCTGCATTTTTGAAATGGGAAAACATCAAGTATAGAAAAAAGAACGATTACCAATAGAGAGACTCGCTGTGTTTTATAGCATATGCATAATAGCTTTAATCATGACGTAAAATAATGTTACTTT
This sequence comes from Zhengitettix transpicula, assembly GCA_037074705.1. Lineage (NCBI taxonomy): Eukaryota > Metazoa > Arthropoda > Insecta > Orthoptera > Tetrigidae > Zhengitettix > Zhengitettix transpicula. Next base: position 120,151,812 of record CM073591.1, on the reverse strand, counting down.
GGAAGTTTAATTAAATGGAGTAATACGCATTAAATCGAAGATTTATTGAAATGATAATTTTTTAATATTTCGCTTTGGCCTTTTTTGCTACAATATCATTTTCCGACAGTAACACGATATAAGCTTGAGTATCAACCGACCTGTTACGAATCATCTAAATCATCAATATATTTCTTGAACAAGTAAATTACATGTTATCTCTGCAATGTGAGCGGACGGAATTGAACCAGAGGCACGGAGTTTCGAAAGGCCTCTGGTCTCATATCAGTTACAATGTTCAATTTAGCAGAATTTTTGTGCTGGGTCCGTTCAGAATCAATAAATATTTTCACATTGGAATTCTCTGCTTGTTGTGTTCGTTCTCCAAGACCATCGTTTCGATATATATTTTTAAGGATTTTCAAGCTGAATTGAAGAATACGTTATGTAGTGACACAGACGCTGAGTAAACAAATCTGAAACGAAAATATGTGCGAGCTATAAATATAGAGGAACTGTTGAGGACAAGGTTATAATTCGAACTCTTTACAAAGAGATATTTTGGCATGAATGAGGCAATTAAGAGCGCGTCTGAGGGTCGCTTTATCCAGCCATCGGCGGGGAATTTGCTCAGCGGCGCTCTGCTAACAATGTCCCAGGTCCGACCATCGCGTGTAGTAATTGATATCGGACAAGGGCATTCATTACTCAGTCTTATCCCGCCAGATATAGCGATAGGCAGGTGTAAAACACACACAAACGCGACAGATCCTCTAATTTATTTTCAGTTAAGTGGTCGGCTTGCTAACTGCTTATAAAGTATCGTCACGCACAATTACATTAATGCCGTTGGCTTCTCCCCCCCCCCTCTTGCCCCCTCACGGCTCGCTGACCCGTAGGCGTTTCTTTTACACTCAAAGCGCATTTCCATTAATAAGAAAAAACCGAATAAGCGTGCTACTTCTGATCCACATCAGTAAAGAACGTCGGTACCCGACTTGTGCAGTCCGACTCATTGCTTTTTAAACTTTTATTTGACCCGTGTGTAAGTATAATTTGTATTTGTAGAGCAGAAACTGTTCTGCACAGACTGTTGAAGCGAAGCGAATGCTCTCATCAACCGGAAAAACTGAGTAGTAAACCTTGCGTGCAGAAATAAACGTCAGAGTACTGCGATTTAATACACATCTTGGGTCTTTAAAGATTTAGTTCCACTCCGACGTCTCCTTCTTTAAATCTAAATGCAATTAAATTCTTTCAGCTTGTTAATTAATTGCGTACTTACGTGCATAACTATATGAATGTATAAAATAGAAAATATTGGGAATCGCTTTCTTAATGCAATAAAAATTAGAAAATTAATAAGAAAGATAGCCAATTCAGACAAAAAGGGTAATATACATAACACACAACGTTTCTGGGATCCTTGTCTCTTTCGTCAGATGCTAAGAAGAACCTAGAGAAACACAACTACACTTGTCAGTTGACAACACTCAAAGGCCTTTGTCAACTGTCAACTGACGCGTGCATTTCTGTTTCTCTAGGCTCTTCTTAGCACCTGACAAACGGGACAAGGATCCCAGAAACGTTGTGTGGTATTTATATTACCCCTTTTTGTCTAAATTGGTTGTCTTTCTTATCCATTATTTTCAATCAGACGTAATTTTTTTCATTTTAAAAATTAGAAAAGTATATTTACTCGAGGCATATTAAAGGTTAGGTTGGTTAAAAACTGCTGGTTAACTATATTCATGAGGAAACATAACTTTGAACTGTAATAAGTCCTCAATCTAGAAAAAAACACCACTGAATGAAAATTGGATTTATTAGCGAAACTTTAAGAACCCGTTATGGCTTTGAACCATTTTTAAATTGCGAATATATGAAGGCAAATGACCCTTAAGCAATGATGACTGGATATCAAAACATTTTTCATTCACCTTTTTTGTTAAATATGATTAATCATAATTTTCAACATGGCTTTGTATGAAATGAATTATCGATAATTGGCTGCAGAACTCGTTAAATTCTGTAAATATACAATAGAACAAATAGTTAACTCAAGTCAATTCAAAACAATAAACAATCTCCTTATTAAAAATGGAAAATAATTTGATTGATGCAACATGGAGGGAAATTATCGTTGAAATGTTCTTTTGATAAGTGACGAGTCATGTAAAAGCTCAGTGAGATCGATCTGTCAATGTAACGGTAGGTCACACCTATGATTTGAATGTTATTCTCTCTCCATGAAGTAAGTATCAGCGGGTATTTCCTTATCTAGGATTGCCCACTCCTGTTTGCCTTCCTTCTATTTTGGAAGGTAATGGTTTCTAATTTTAGAAAAGGTATGCCGCAGACGCAGTAATTCCAAAGTCGGTGGAACTTGTTACCTTCCTTTACTTCGCATAGAACTCATCTGAATTTATAGATGATTTGCAGCACCCAGAGATATTAGAAATAGCAATCTTAGTATTTTAATAAACCAACGGAGTCTAGAATTTACGACACGGCTCTAAACTGAAATAATAATAATAAAAGATGTCACTTTTTATGTTCCGAAGCTCGTTTCGCATTTACTCATTGCAACGTCATTTTGACTTGGAAGGTTATCGGAAGGGGGATGAACGACAGATTCATGAGCCCGAGATACCCCGTAATTGCCTTGGGAACTGTAGACCGACACTGTATTAAGATAGCAGATTGAGAAGTAGATCGTGGAGCCCCCTAGACGTGGAATCGCTAACTACCAGCTGCATTGGTCGTGACTTGGAGGGTCGTGGGAACGTTTCCCGCTCAGCGCATCAATCGCCATTATTGTGTCTCATCGCTAGTATATTAAAGCAGGGCTTCTTTGCATATGCACGCTTTTGGGGCATCGATATCTTCTTTCAGTCTGCCAAGTCAGGACTTTGGTCTTTATAAAAGCATGACTTAGTCGGAATACACGTCTTTGACAACAATTACTTCAGGTGAAAGTCACATGCATTCAGTAGCATACTTTAAATAGATGATTTTGCCAGTAGGTATGAAATAATAATTATTAAGTAAGGAAAAGTTTGACATCACAAGGTATTCAACCGTTACGTCCACTAACTTTATACTTGGGATCTGCACTCGATTGCAGAATGATACATCGACACGATTTTATGTTTCGTTTGTTTAATAAAGCTCGTAAAAAGTCTTTCATTTCTCGAGGAAATACTCTTGGTAGACTTCAAATTTATTTTTTATTACTTACGACGTATGTTTTCAAACGAGGAGATCGTCACATAGCAATAATGTGCTATCAAATAAATAAAATACCCGAAAACAAGTTGAAGGGATCAATTAATTCAGAAACACGTTTCGGTCCTAATGTGGATCCTCGTCCAACATGTTATCCTTAAATATATGGTTGGGTGAAATAGCGCTCGAAATTTTATATATTTATATTTATATTCAATGGAAACTTACAAGAAATTTCTTCTCCCAGAACTAGATTAAATCATCATGGTAAATCAGCGGAACATAATGTTATGACAGTCAATTAAATTACCAAACTATATTGCTCTTAATATTATTTTTTTATCGAATTAATTGTAAAGCTTAAACGAATCCGGTCCAGATATATCTCGAAGCATGGATGAAGGAAGGGAAAAAATATTCAGATTATTTTTATGGTTGTGTTATATAACTGTTTTTGTGGAAACTATTTTTTAAAGACAATTTTTCTTAGAAGTGTACATATATAATGAAAAATACCGATTGATTTAATTGAAATACTAGCGAAGAAAAGGTGTCCGTTTTGGACAGTTTCCTAACTGTTTTTAAAGTCACACTGAAAGCAGCAAAATGATCGGAAGGTTATGTTTGAGTGTGGTGGAGATATTTAGTCTAGATTTTTCATACAATAATAATTATAATGAAATATTCGTATAATTTGGTCGAATGGATAAACGGCGGAGAATTCAATAAACTTTCTAATACGTGCACTATTATTTACGAGGTATTTTTTCCGGAAATGTGCAAACATTGAACTGTGCATATTTGAAATCTTTATCGACACCGATTCCGCCAGCTGTGTTGGAGTAATGACAGCGCCGCTAGATCAACTCAGGGCGGGGCTGTCTGCCGCCGGAATTACATTAATTATGGAGACTCGGGCTCGTGCTCCCTAACCTGCTTGTCTCCATACATGGTGTCCATTAGCCGTTATAATCGCTGGCATTTTTTCGAGACTCCTTATCCAAACCGCTCTTTTCATCAATAAGAAACAGTACAGTGGAGCTCTTTCCCAAAATTCCCGTAACCGGTTCCTCATGACAGCTTGAATATTCAAGAAGTATTTTCTCTGTTCTCTACTGTACATTTAAAAGTCTAAAAGAACTAAAGAAAAAAACTTGTTTTATTTTCTAACAAGTCACTTGATGCTCAACCTACCTTCTGTGCATGGGAAATTGTACGACATTGTTTGCATAGATGATGTCAGAGTAAGACGCAGTTTCTCCAGGTGCCGGTCACCTTCTGTCAGGCGTTCACCTCCTGACAACCTTTACCATCAATTTGGGTGATTTGAAAGTGAGATGTTGGAGACGCGTCGTCCGTCTCTGCCCAGTGCTTTCTCCGTGCTCATCTCCAAGACCAGGCTGGGGCAAGGCCACCCACAAGACAAGACTAGGCAGTGGTCGACCTCCCTTTTACTACGGCCTTCACATGACGTCATTTTGTTTCCTATATACACCTCAGCCATTCTTCCGCTGAACGGATCATCGTCATTGGTCTCCAACACCAACCAAAAGCAGATTGGTATTATTTTTTTTTGGGGGGGGGGGGGAGTTGGTAAATTGCAATAGAGCTCAAAAATCGATCGTCGACCATGACTGATGCAGCACATCCAAGTTATAGATGAGGAACTATGAAAATTTGAAAACGATGGATTAACGGGCCAACACCACTTACATTACCGATTCTGTTATGAGTTCGATGTGAATCTGGGAACTTAGTAAGCATAGAATACTAACCAGTCAGTCCATCAGATCCACACTGGCTACTAACGTGATCATCGTTCCTGCGACTTTCATTTGTTAAAACTAGAGGGTCATGGGTATCTTTATGTATTCTCCTGTTGTAAATTGGTACTCTTCATGGCTTTACCAAACATTTTTTGTATTTTAGTAATCATCGTAATATAGTTAGGCCGGATCTGTAAAATATATTTAAATAGCCACTCAATTAGGCTAATTACCAGTGCTTTTGATCCTTAACTTTTTTATATTGTTCTGCCGGCAGACTTAGACGTAAATAAGTGAAAGAGTTATCTATATATTTTTAAAATGTCATTAAAATGGAGTAAAAATGGACACAAAGTTCTAGTCGTGCTAGAAGATATGACTGATGAAATTTTGTGTATGTGTCTTGAACTTTCATCAGAATGAGATTCGGTCGGAATGACTTGGAAATATCCATAACGTTATACATTTTGCTAAGGAAGGATAAGCCTTTCGTCTGGTTACCCACAGTAGATTTTTGTGTTGATCAGCTGTTACATTACTGTGTAGAGAAAAGACTGCTGAGATTTGATAGTGAATATCGCAGCATAAAACGATCTTGCGAATCTCTAGTTGCTGGACCAACACACTCGTGTAAGTTGTACGCAACGTGTCTTGTCCTTGGTGTGCGAGTGTGTGGTGACAGTAATGCGTTGATAAGCAGGGGCAGGCGTGACCAGGCTGGTTTACGCTTGAGTGGCGGCAGCTCCACGCGCCACGCGACACTGCGCTGGATCAAATATCGCGCCGGCAACCTCAGACAAGCTCAAACACCTCCGAAAGTCTCTGAAAACGCCGCTCTCCTCATGACCCAATTAAAATCCTCAGTTATAATCTATTAATAAAAGCATCTGAGCTCTTAAATGTGATCAGCACATATTAAGTCTTACCCTATGACAATATAGGGAATTGAACTATAGATCTGAATAAGCTGCATCCACAAAGGAAGGGTGCAACTCAGAAACTCTTGAGTCCAGAAGCTGGAACAGATTTGCTGAATTCCATAATCATGGAGTTGTTTGCAGATTACTTTCTATTTCGCCTCAACTGTATTTTTAATCCAGTTGAATTAGTGTCTGCGAGGGCTATTCTCTCGCAGGCAGAACCTTCCAGGAGAGATGGCGGGGGCTACCTTTGGGGATGCCATTTCCTCCCTCCGTTTTTGAACTACGCTTCCCACAAGCCGAGGCACCTCAGCCTGCTTTGAGAGATGTATGTTTCGAGGTCACAAACTTTGGGCATACGGTAATTGGGAACAGTCGGCCAGCTGCCTCCCAAACTGGTCAAGGCATGGAGGGGAAAAGTTGCGACCCCACAGCAAACCCCTCTCCCGTCATCGGAAGGGCGTGGAAAAGTACCAAATGCACGACCTACCTGATTCAGGTTTTCTAGGATTTTCCATGCATCATTTTTAGGCGAATTGTCGGGTAGGATCCTTAAACTACAACCCGGTGGTCGTAGTTAACACTCGGCTGCCTTTCTCTTCCTTTCCACCACTCCCCCCACCCCTTTCAGTCCTTTTCCTATGCTATAGGAGGGGAGTAACCACTATGTGGATTACCCTGTATATAGCCTGTATACACCTTATTCTTCTATTTTTAATCCGTTTTCAAAATAAACCGAAGATAAATTATCAATTATACTCCCCTTCCCATTTATATTGTTTACGATTGTCAGAAAAACTATTTTAGTGGATTCTGCATTAATCACATTCTATTTCTGAAATTTGATTCGCTTGATTATACAATACAAAATATTTATTATACCATAATTTTAACTAAAAATATATTTCTTTCAGAGGTTAAAATTTTAATTTTATTTACTGCAATTTTCCCCGTCATATATTTCCTGATTCCATAAAAGTATTTGCTTTTGACTGAAGACTCGGTGCGCTAATGTAAAAAGAGCCACTGAACAATTTTCTTGAAATATTAATCTGCTGACAAAGTTTCAAAACTTAATACTGCCTTTATTATCACTAAAATAACTCAGCAATAATTAAGTCTCGTGTTTCAAGATGGTATTTAAATTCCTCAAATCGACGTGCAGTATCCTACCGAACGTATCAAAAAATCAATTCATTCTTACATTAATCAAGCTTCATGTCAAAGTATATGAAATGAGGAAAACTAGAGTCAACTGTCAAGCATTGTGATTGAATAAGGAATTGGCAACTTTATTTCACTTAATTGTAACACAAATTTATTGTAATAGTATACAGAAGTGCAGTGGTTACCCGAGTGTCCGCAACATCCGGGCAAGTCCCTGTAAAATGATACGGATTTTTAGCGTGTCAATGAAAACAGAACACAACGAATAATTTTGTCACGCAGCCAAACAGCGAATGAAGTCGATTGATTTGGCTGTGCCAAATTTGGGTTATTTAACTTAAAGACGTCATAAATTCAAAGTTAATGTATTTTAGATTTAGATTTATGTTTCCATTAGTCCAACAACGAGAAAATTGCGGCAACAAATATACTCTTAAACATACAAATATGGTCTACAAACTATACTTTATTTTCAATAAATTTTCTAAACATAATTCAAACAAAAGTTAGTAATATTTACTCAGCTATTAAAGATGTGACTCATTATTGATTGTTCATACGTTATGCTTAACTCATAATTACTTTGAACTTATGTTTCAAATTTATTTTAATGTAAACAGTAACTTTATATTGAAATTTATGTGGGCAGTTTTATGGACTTTATTTACATTCCGTAATTGTAATTTACATATCTTATTGAATTAATTCCAATAATAAAATTAAACCTCTCTGGATGGCTGTCAAATATTTTAATGCTGGCGTATGTTTCTGCAAAGTGATATAAATACCATCTTTAAAAAAATTATTGCGTGTTCACTAAGTGGGATGCGTCATTACACCATAGTAAATCATTTCGTTTACATTTTCGTAATTAGCTTTATATAATGCAGAGACAATATCTTATCGTCAGAATAAATGCTGAATCTACATAACTGATTTCTTTATGAAGACGTTGCAATAATAATAAGAAAATATAGCAAACCCCTTTACCACACCCATAACATTTTAATTATTGATATGTCAAATGAAGGAAGTTTTTGTTGAGTACCAACCTGAGCCAGATATTGGACAAACATCTACATTGAGGAATCGCGTGATTTCTAAGATCTCCTCCCACTTTAATTGTGGAGCGGTCTGGTGCCTTCGTGTTGTATTGGATGGTAATTATGACAGCTGGATTGTAATTATTGACGTTGCATCTTCGTTATACGTGGGAACTGAGAACATGATAACAGTCGATTTAGAAAAAAAAATTGCCGAATTTCCACGTTGTTGATGCTCAGCGGAGTATGTAGTCACATAACCTGCACGATTCTCAAACCGTCGTTTTTTACCCCTAAGGAAGGAAGATGCATTCTGTTAGTATGTTTTAGAAAAGAATGGATTATACATATATATATATATATATATATATATATATATATGTGTGTGTGTGTGTGTGTTTTGCATTCTATTCCATATATCATCGAAGGTGACATGTGAAATTACTTCTCGAAAATATTTCTATATTCGTGTTTCTGGTTAATCCCATTATCATTCAAATTCATAAAAATCGATTATTTTAGTTCAGGATTATATATTTATTTCAAACAAAAAAGTAGCGCATTTTTATAAAATGAAACGTTTATTGAATTTTTTATTCGTGACGGTAACGGTTATACAAATTAGAACTTTCCCAAATAGTGGAATCTTCCACTTATTTTAAGAAAAACTAATTCCAAAACAACATTTCGTAGAGAATAAGTTTTCAGCCCCGGTATCCTTGACCAATTTCCTTGGTCCATTAAACTCCGTTTTTCTTACAAACGAGTTCTGGTTGTAGTTCGGAGCTATTCTAATATTCCTTTATTATAACACTATTTTATTTCACTTTAATTTCTTATGCCTTTTTTTTCAGTCTTACCATCTATTTGAGTGCTCATTGACCAATAATTCTTTAGAATTTTACGTTCTACGTTATTCATATCTTATTCATTTACTGTTAAGAATAAAGCTCACTTAAAATTTGGAAGAATAGTGGCATATATATATATATATATATATATATATATATATATTAACCAAGAGTTATTTCTATGCAGAATTAAACGCATTCAAAGCAAGTCTGTACATAAATACATAAAACGGAACTAAATGGTTTTCAGACATTGAAGCCATTTCAAATGGCAGATGTTTGTTTTTATTTTTAAAAAATTATATGAACAGAATAAAAACTTTTAGATTACATTTTTACCTGAAAATTATAATAAAATTTAAATAGAAGATTTTTATTGAGCGAGAAGTTCTGCAGTATGGACAAGCAGGTCGAAAATGGTGGCAGAGAATTCGAGATAGAATGAAAGAACTGAATGTATACAGGACGGCTGATCGCTTCTTCAAATTAAAGGTCAATGAATGTTGGCAAACACTCCTTAATTAGGACAATAAATGACCGGAACAATTTATCTACAATAGTGTGTGAAGCAATTCTTCTAACAGAAAGAATATTTAGGATCATTCTGAACTCTCTTTAGGGCTTCGTAAAATCAACCTGGTTAACAATCGGTATAAAATAAGCTGAAGTGAAGTTTACTTTAGACTGCCTCCGTGGGTAATCTATATTTTCAGGTATAATCTAATCGATTTCTTTTTCAGGAATACGATTCTTATATTTATGAATTTTTTTTATTAATATTATTTACATACAATTCTATAAAATATAAATATTGTACACACGTCTGCTTTATTTATATTGCATTTTCAAGTATCCGTCACCGGGAAAACTGCTCCTTTGTAGGTGAAATACCTACATATAATAATGCGATATGAGATTTTTCGTCCGGGGCACCAATTAATCTGCACCATGTTTAGTATGCTACTACATCTTTAACTTTTCATGTCACCATGCATATGCCCATAGAAGTATGCTGATATTACTGTAATTGTGGCATGAGCTTTTACGTTTTCACTACTTCAATACGAAACTTAAAATACATGTCAACGACGAAACTCATTATGAGTGATAAATGATGTTACAATACAGATATGTAGTAAACAGTGCCGACGAAATATCTCTACTAATCTTAGTTAACATGAACTTGTTAGTGTGTCTATATCGGTATCCTTCAAACAGGGATCCGCGGAACTTAACTCACGTACCAAACGTCGTTTTATGCTTGCCTTTTTAATTTTATCAGCTTTCCTGAACATTTGATATTGGCCTATTTTACTTGTATCATTTTCTGTACAGTATCAATCATTCAGCCCATAATTATCCTTTTACTTTACACAATCATACAAAAAATTTCCATTTCACAATTTTTTTACCACAATGAGCGATTTACTCGCTTTTGTATACCTAGATTGTTAAATTACGTATGAATATTATTGATAGGGAATAAATAGGAAAGAGATATGACAACTGGGGAATAAAAGTAATAAAACAAATGGGGCCGTAAGATTGAAGGCGAACGATTCGAGTATTAAAAATCTCGATCACAGTAAAGTATAAAATAAAAATACATAGAGCAAAGTATGACAACAAAGAGCCAAGAAATTATGAAGGTATATATTCAAATCTCAGTAGATCAGTCTGGTGTTGGAATGCTTTCCTGAAAAAGTAAATAACTCCCAGATCGATAACATTATTTTCAGAACTAGGCTAAGAATCAGTCATACGTTGTAGTGAAGTTTAGTGACTATACATAATAGATACAATTTCTCTCTAGGCGCATAGTACGCTAGAGCACTGAAAAGTAATTGCCAGAGTTGCATAATTTTATAAATATGTATTTAAATTGTTTTTATTTCTACGCGGGGTTAATGCACATTTTATTACGAGTTTTGTAAGTTATGTAAACTGTAAAATCTGTATGTATTACTACTGGAACCCGTTCAATTACAGTATTCAAATATGTTAATTCATTTTAATAATATTATACTTCTACATGTATAATTATTTCTCCGATTTTGTTGTACTTCAAAATTTCTTTATTATCTTATTTACCGTTCTGTTTGAGTATCGAATGAATCTGTTAGCTAGTATGAGAGCAGAATGTTAGGGTGCCTGGGAAGCCCGAGGCCCGACGGTTCCCGCCGGTCCTGACCTCTGGCGGGAGGTTCACACACCGCCGCGGGCCGCGCGTGAACTCGCCAATTATAATAGAGACGGACAGGTGCGTGTGACGAAATACCACATAAAGGAGCACCCTTTCTCTCAATGCCCCACTCTCCAGAGATTTTCCTTTCTGTTGCTGAACCCTCGTCTTCAAGGGTCTCGGAACGTTCTGCATCAGAACCTTCACCACGACCACACAATTTTCCAAGCACAATATTCCACCATCTCAAGAAATTACCTACAACTTTGTTGAAGTGACAATAAATGCTTTTTGACTTTTCATATGAGTATTGATATGAAACGTATGAAGAGGTAACATTATACACATTTGTAAATTTTGCATAGTTCCGTTACCGACAAGTTTTTTATGGTGAAAGTAACTGATGCTTGGTTGTTAGATAAGCGAAGAAAGAAAAGAATTAAGAGAAACAAATCTGTTCGCAGAAGTAAGCTATGGTCTCCGTATCTACTTCATCCGTTGTTATTTATTTGTTGCCTTGGGATGCCCTGTAATGAATTTGAGAATATCCCAGAGCTTTCGTAAATAATTTCCCATGAAAATGCTGTAACACTAGGTCTAAGACGGTGCCAGCAAAAACGTTTCTGTCTATATTATCTTGGAAACAAAAAATTCATGTAGTTTGTTGGGTTACGTTTAGCTAATATCTTCACATTATGGATTGTTCTACTGAATTTCTTCTCAGGTATACTGTCATAAAATTTCTGATTAAAGTTGTTTCTCAGTAATCCAAACAATTAAGTCAGTGTAGAATGTAAAGTTTATCTTTTACTGTACCAAATCGACCAATAATCAGTCACTTTTATTTCTTGGCAGCTTCATATTTCCGGTCCCAGCCCTCCTAAGTAATTATTTAATAAAAATATTACACGCTTTAAGGCGATAAGGATAGTAATTAAACGACCTATTCAATAAAATCCTATATAAAATATTCCTTATAACATTAATTTTAATTGACTCCTGGTTTATACGAAAATACTTTACTGAAAACATCAATAGGCTACATATTAAATTTAAGTATTTTAAAAAAATTAAACATATTAATTTTTTTATTAAACACATAAACAGCAGATTGAACAAAATCAAATATCCTACTGTTAATCGTCCCTAAACACCTCAAGCCAAATTTTTTTTCGTACTCCCTTACTACAAATTTTTACATCACAAATTTTCAAAAAAAAAATCAAATATCAATCATTTGCAGATCCACTAATACCCTTTCCTGCTTGATTAAAAACTACATGGACCCACTTGACACCTACAACTAACATTGTGTTGTTTACAAATCTCTTACTCTAATTGTAATTCCTGCTACATAGGGCAAACAAAACGTTCCCTTAATACACGTATCAAGGAACATATGTCTAATATCAAACTTCCCATTGATAAACAATCTGTAGTATGCAAACATATAATCAATTCTAAACATACATTTGATTGGCAAAATTCTAAGATTTTAGACATTGACACCACGTACAATTGCAGACTAATTTCAGAGTTGCTTCAGGCTTTTGAGTTTTGTCAACTGACAAGTGCAGTTGGCTCTTCTTCGCACCTGGGTACAAGGATCCCAGAAACGTTGTGTGGTGTGTATATTATCACTTTTTTGGCTGAATTAGCCATCTTTCTTATTCATTATTTTCAATCAAAAGTAAATATTTCATTTAATCAATTTGTTTTAACTTAGTTTGACAGCGGTACTCAAAGAACTGAAGTATCCTTTATTTTCGCTCATTGCCTTCCGTAAGTCCTTGTCCTTTCGACTTTAAATATTTCTATGTATCCATTTTTTTCTTTTTCTTCTACTTAATACAAATTAAATTCCTAATCGCATTTTCTCGGAGATCATATCAAAATCAATATTTACATTATTTTCTTTTATAGGAAAAGATTCCGTTACTATCATTTAATTTACATATTTCTTTAGCACTTCTTCTCGATATTTTAAGTGCATTTCAGGTTAAGTAATATAAATCTTTTTTAAGTACTAGCAGGTGTTCTGCGTATATTTTTGTCATTACAATTTATTATACGTGTAGGAAATACAACGTGTATTCATCAGGTTAGGGTCATTTTATTTTTTGGAGTTTGGGTGTGGTAATATTGAAAGAGCGGTCGTCGTTCACTGGCGCCTTCCGTCTCTCTCTCCTCCTCTCGCTCCCTCTGACTGCGCAGACTTCATGCGAAATTGCCGCCATTGTCATGTAGTACGTCATGTCTGCGCCAGCAACTCCATTAAAACGAGGATCAAATTGGAAAAGAATAAGGCAAACACGACTGCAGGCCGTCACGCGTTCCTTATATGTACGGTAGTTAAACCGCATTTGCTCGTGCGCATCGTGCTTGGCAATGAGCTACATGAATTGCGAATACCCTTACGCAGCTTTACGTGTCTCGCATCGTCTTCTAGACTCTCATCTCTTCAGCAAAAGTGTATTGTGCGAGATGGGGATTGTTCTGTCGCAAGGATTCGTCCGTCCATTGGGTTAAGCAAATCCGGCCACAGTGGATCTACTTGCATTAGAAAGTTAGTTCCTACAATTATTCAGGACGTAAAGTGCTGAGCGCTTATGGAGAAATATAACGCTGTTTTAAAAAATCAAGCAAGTTGAAGATCTAAGAAGATTACACTCCAATTACGAAAAAAATTATGTTCTAATTCTGACCGAACATTTGCTACATTCACATCTATGATTAAACTGACTCTTCCTCCGAATGAACCCGGTTTGGTTTTATTCAAAATTCATAGATGCTATCGTAGGAACTGACGAATTGGATGAAGGGTAATTACTTTCTGTCTGTCAATCGTCGAATCTTCCAGAGGCTTGTGTAATTATATCCCTCCTCCACATTAGCATATTGCCTCCAATGGATAATATTAAAACTAAATCATCTTAAGCTGGTCATAAAATTACTTTGATTGGTCATTCAAACTATCCAATCGCGAACATTTATGGTTTCTTCACAATCGAGCTCGGGATAAATTCCCTTCGCTACACACAAATAAAATGAAACAAAATGTACCTATATAATGTAGAGATTACCAATATGTAATTAAATGTTTTATTTATATTGTTTCCTTTATTGTTGGCGGAGTAACTTTGAGGCTGAACATTGTAAATAACAGCATTGTCTGGCCCAATAACGCAGAGACTATAATGGGTGCTACGGATTGTTGTCGAAAACGTCAGTCAGTCGACAGTCAGAGAACGGCGTGCGAGACAGTCAGTGTGTTTAAGAGGACCAGACCATGGTAGTCAGGGCGAGAGTCTGTGGTGGTCGAATTCAGCAAAGTATAGGCTGAATATCCTCACCTTCTGAATTAAATGGATTTTCCATAGAAAACTGAGTGTGATGATACGTACGACAGTAAAGCAGAAAGGCGCCGAAAGTGTTGCAAAGTGTTACGATGAAAAGTGAGACGTTGATAAAATCAGTGCTATGGCCTGTCAATAAAAATATTGTTTTATAAAAATTAAAATAAACTCGTGTGCACAAACCAGAGCAGCTCTAAATAAAAATATACGTAAAAACTTTATTTTGTAAACCTTTACGTAAATATTGTTTACCGCCAGATTTCTATAATTTTGTCAGATTTTTCTATAGTTTTTGTATGAACTTTTATTATTTTAAATTCAATTCAATTTGTACTTTTATAAGTTGGTGAAAATTGCAAATCACTGTCTTTATTAGAGGACCGATAAGCGGCCCTGAAATTTAGATTCTCATGAAAGCTGAAGCACTTACTTAAAAACATAAAATGTAAAGTCAACGTAAATAAAAATTAACAATAAAACAACTTTTGTCATCTCTTTAAAAAATTTGGTTTAATGTCAAAGTAAAATTCCGTAAACTTCCTTCCACTGTTTATAAATACTATATAAAGTATAACACATTTATAACGAGAATTGAAATGATACCCAATAATCATTTGTGGTTACAAAAATGTGGACCACATTATTATTTTACTGTTTTTTTCCCCATACATCTATACATGGGTCTCCTTTCATTTAATACGCCATTGAATTTTAAAATCGTCTAATCTGTTAAACTGTAGACAATTCTCACTCAGTCATCAGGAATTAAATATTACACGCGCAAGTATTCGTGCTCTCTCGTAAAAGTTCAGGACGAGACATAGGAGGTCAAGATCGGTGCAAGGTTCAGACTGAGTATTGATTTCACTGCCATTGTAACATTCAAGGACGTATTCAGAACACAATTGATGCATAAATTTGTGCTGAATTCTCGAACACAATTTGCATAGACTTAAAGAAACGGATTAAGAAAAATTGACACCGATAATCCTAGTACGACGTGGTAATTTATAAATGGATATTTAATTAAGTATAAGTCAGTAAACAGAATACATTGAAATATACAAGCCTATGTGGTAACTTAAAATATATTATTTTACATTATGTCATGCTGAGATCCCCTCCAGTGAAGGGAGGTCCTAAATGAAATTTACATGTGTGCTGGCCGTTTACGTTTTAGTATTTTTTTTAGGGTAACAGGCTACATGAGGGTAATCCACATGGTGGAAACTCCCCATTAATAGCATAGGAAGGGGTTTGAAAGGGGGGATGCAGAAGGGTAGAGGAAGGTAGCCGAGGGTTAACTAGGGCCCCCGGGCTATGGTTTAAGGATCCTACCCGGCAATTCGTCTTAATGTGATGCAGGGAAAACCCTAGAAAAACCTGCATCAGGTAGGTCGGGCATTTGGTACTTGTCCCACGCCCTTCTGATGGTGGGAGAGGGTTAACTGTGGGATCGCAGCTTACCCCTCGCCATGCCTTTTTCCCAGTTCCTACTGTATTAGACTTACGTACATCCGCATAATTAAATCCCGTATGTATTCTTGATTTCTACATACTAGTTTCTCGTGTCTATATCCTGCTGTGTGTGTTAATTATTGGCAGCGTTCTCTTAAAGTCCTTGTGTTCTCGTATTCTATTACTTATTCTATCTTTGTGTTTAAATTCCCGATGATATAACATCTACACTCGAGTTCTTTCACTTATCCACTTAGTTATTTTTCGTCTTTTGACACTCATAGTCTCGCTATAATTAAGAAAAGCTCTTAAATATTTTATCGTTCTTGTTGAGTGACTTATTTATCAGGATTTTTCGCCTTTTTGGGTGTATAAAGACTTATCTGTTGATCACGATTTGTAAACTATGAAAACCCGTGTCTTTAACATTGCCGGAAGAAGTAGGATCTTGTGCAATAATTTTTGTCCTGCTTTGTTTTGGCGTTATATTCAAATTATCTGCTCCATTTCAGTATCCCTTTACTTCTGTCTCTATTCACTGTGATTATTTTGCCTATATTTCAGCATTTATATCAACAATATATTTGCGTCATTGAAAGTTTTATAATACCAGTGTACAGTTTTTAGAAAACTCAGGCAGTTATCTCCTCCAGCAATGTCAAATTAAAAGTTTTAGAAAAAGATGTTTCATTGGAAAGAAATGTACAATGCGTAAAGTCTAAGGGCTAAATTTAGGTTGGCTTCTGGACCTCGCACATAAAAGGTCTACTGAAAAAAAAAAGAGTAACGCTGCATCCGGCAGTCTGAAAGGAATAAAACTTTGGCATATGCACGAAATTAGTAACAGAAGGCGATTTCCTTAGGAGTAAAATATCAGAGCCAAGTGAATGATGTGGCTTTGAAACGAAATAATGAAGTTACAAATTAAAATACTGTGTAAATTATCGCTGTCTCCAAATTAAAACATTAATTATTTTCCATATTTTACAACAAGACAAAAGTCACGTGAGAAAAACACCGCTAAAAAATTTAATTAAGGGAATTAAAGCTCTTTATTCAGCGCACTTATTTCACTGTTATGCCCTTTTCCATTTCATTCACTTATCAAAATATATTTGAAAATAAATACTGAATTCTTTGCCAACACATTACCATTACTTTATTGTTCTTTTTGCTGATTTCTACTTCCATAAATAAACAGATTCGTAAGTATAAGTTTTTATTATCGATTCACGCAATCCTTTTATTCCATTACAACTTTGCATAAATGCCTAACACTGCAATATAAAATTATTCTTTGGACATTATAGTATATTTACAGTCTAGTAGTAATTTTAATTTTTAAGTGTGAGGTGTGTACTATCCCGATTTTTTTTCATAGCTCGGGGGCCCTAGTTAACCCTTGCCTACCTTCCTCTACCTTTCCGCATCCCCCTCTTTCAAATCCCTTCCCATGCTATTAAAGGGGAGTTGCCTCATGTAACCTGTTACTCTAAAAGTAAATATCCCAAAAATTTGTATTTAAAAATTGTGACCGTTCTAGTTTATTTCTTTTAGCAAAACAGGACAAGATTTCATGAAGAAGCTTATTCGTCTTTACTTAAAGAACATTGCACATTGAAATATATGTTGGAAATTTTTTCGTATAAATGCCATGAGGCTAATTTTCTCTAATTGTAATAAGGAAAATTAATGTGATTTCATCAGAAAAATGTTCAATTTATTTCTGATGAACCGTCGATTCGGTATAATGGTTAATAAGTGTTTTACAAAGGTTGCTGCTGCTACAGTTGGTGTTTATGCAAAACATAGGCCTCCACTTCGCCGAATAAATCACTTAAAAATCCGTATATATAAAAATATGTTAAATATTGTAATAGATTTTATTTAACTGCTTTTAAATTTTGATGTCTGTTGTGGGAAATCAATTTAAAGAGGTTTTATTGGAATTTTCTATCTTTATGATTAAACCTAATCACGCAGAAAATAAAATTACGAGTCGCTCTCATTTTCATGAAGTTGTAAATATTCAGAAAATATTCTCCGGTGTTCAAAATTAGATTGTAAAACCTTCCAAATTGTTGTTCGGTTTGATGAGGTAGGTAGACTATAATTCGAAGTGTCAAGTGATCTTGACCTATTCTTTCATTATGCGTGATATGCTGCCAACTGACGAGGAACATTATATTCAATTAGCACGCAGGCCTCCATAAAACAATGCTATTAATTGGGCTTAATTGCCAGGCATCATTAATTATCCAGCCGTCCCTTTCTCGAGAACGGTACCAGCCTGAAACTGGTTGCGAATTGGTTGCGCCAACATCTTTAGCGTCCGCCTGTTCTGTTTTTGAAAAATAATCGTTTGTTAATTCCAACAGATTTACTTATAATTGGTAGCTGTAAATTTAGGAATGTGAACCGCGGAGGTGGTGTCTCCTTTACTGATTTGCATTGTTCGCGTGCTTGCGGGAACTGGTTCGCTGCAGGTGGAGTCTGATCCGCGGAATTCTCGCCGGCGTTCGCAACTCAATCATCTTGTCTCGGCCAGGGGAACCAGGCCCATTTATCTCGCAGCTACTGGTACGCCTTCGCCTCTAGACTATTGTATCTCTCCACAGAATGGAAATTATGTGATACGTCTACAATCTGTGCACGTGGAATTTATTACCAGCGCATACTATCAGGAATTCCTGATCTATTGGTAATATGCCTTGCACTTTTGTAACACGGTTTCCCGCGACAGTCAATACATTAATATGCTTGACGTTATCCCACCTACCGAAAGACAAAAGGAGCACTAATTTACGGAGCCCAGACGAACATTACAGTATTATCTAGAGTTAGATTAAATTGATTGCCTGAATGAGTGATGTATCCCCAAAGCTAGAGAGTTATTTATTGTTCAGACGTTTGACAATTTCTCTAATCAACCTTATATAGTTTTGAAAAAAATCCAAATTGATTACAAACGAAAAACAGTCGTTACAATCAGTATAAAACTACACACATATGTGGTTGTCAGAGCTAAAATGCAACTTACATAATTTTATTGTCAGCATTGAAATATTCATGGAGCCAGATAAAAAGGAAATAACATATACACAAATGTATTTGCACATATATTTACACCACAAATGTTTTTTTCCACAATCCGTGGACACCATCACGTATGCCTTAAATACAAAATAACAGTTTGGAGATAAAGAGGTTCCTAAAAGGTACAAAATAAGTCGTGAGTACTGAATAATAGTCATGTTCGTAATATATTTGTCTCAGTACTATTTTGTATTTATGGTTCACTGATTGTGGAAGAAACATTATGTGGAATAAATATATGGGAAGGTAATTTTATGTACACATTAACTTTATTATCTGATTCCATTGTCATTTTCATACTTTCAATTTTTCATGTCAGTTATAAAGACGTTAGCAATTTATTTAACTCTGAAACTTAAGAGGTACGCTTATTGTAAGACTGTAAAAACTGACTAATGGGGTATATTGATATTGAAAATATCAAATAACAATATGAGTAATATGCCCTAAAAACAAAAAATTATCATTCGATAAACTAGTTTGTAATGTCGTACATGTCTCAGGAATACACAAAATCGGCATGAATGGAAGAATATTCGTATGTACAAATGGGAAGTTTATAGCATTTTAGTGAATTAAGGAATGGAGATTCCCTATTTATAATTTCCATATTGTTCGTAGCTTTCCAGAAAATAATATTAGAAAAATTAATGCATTCATCGCATTCATTGCTAGTTTATGAGTGTACTAGGCCCATTACGGTTCTTGTACTGTTTGAAGGTTCAATGACATTATTAATAATTATTATTTATAATAATATAAATAAATACACGGCCTTGAGTCAGTTGCAACAAGAAAGGCTGCAAAACCTTACCTATAATTTTTTTGTATGGTTTTTATACGAAATTATTCAACCTGAAGAGGTCCTAAAAGAGGACGAAGCAGCAGTATATTCAATAGCATTATTGTCTCTGTATATCTGTAATGTCGTCTAATTTGTAAGTTATATTATATTATATTAATTCCATCTTTGTTTTGATATTTCACCACGATTGATCGTTTTTTTATGTATTAAAAACATCCAGTTACATCGTATTTTATATTTCTCAAGAATTCTATTTTCGTCCAATCATTACAGAGATTTAACTAGAAATTGCTTTTGTAAATTTTAAAATACATAAATTATATTCATGTATGTATGCGAAACATTAAAACTCTTTTAGCTATTAATATGGCAAATTACGATACAACAATGACAGTTATTTTGGTTGAAGAATTCGTTAAAAAATCGCACAAAAATTTCAAACAGTATCCGTCCATATTATTATTAATTTCTCATTTTTTCCAGTATTTCTTATTCACGTGTATTTCTGCATATTTTCTCTATTCCAACACGTAGAAGAAGTAGCTAGTTTGTCATAGTATTAAATCACTTCTACGTAAACGTTGTGAAATATGTCGCTTATGTGACGTGCTTTGAAATAGTATTTGTGTTGAAATGTCCATTTCCTGGTGACTCCTAAGCGGATCCCCGCAGAAAATAATTGCAATAATCACTCTTAGTTTTAGAATCCGGACTTCAATGTGAATTTGCTGACCGGTTCTGCGGATGCCGTCAGTCGTAAATCTGCCGACCGCAGCGGAGCTACGCACTGGAAGTATCCCGGATTCGAACTCAGCCCCACAAGGCCACTCAGGGTGCGTGGATTCCCTTCCTTGTGAGATCCGCATAGCGCCTCGACTGTCCGTAAATAACGTATAACAGGATACGGAGATAATTGCCTCGCCAACCTGCGTGAAATGAGCGAGCCAACATCAAAGCTTTAACTTATCAATTTCTAAAACTTAACGCGGCGGGAGAAAATTCCCTGTCATCGTGGCCCCAGCTACCTTTTTAATTTTGTGAGGCATTTTGGTAGAAAAAAAATAGGCCAACCCAACTTAATATGTGACGTTAAATTGCGGAATAACAGTGTTTTTTTGTTTATTTTCGGTCAATCAGTTGCTGTAAATTTTATATAGAATTTAGAATAAAACGTTACAAACCTCAGATTTGACTACATTTAATATAAATAGGTCTTCATTGACTAGACATACCCTTATAAATTTGTAAATTATTATTATTATTTTCTTGTTCTCACTGTTTGATTATTCATTAATTGATTTCCTGTTTGATAAAGTAGAAAAATAAAGATAAATAAATAAATAGTTCAAGAACAAAAGAAATGCTTTCAATCGAAGTTCAGCACATAAGTTTGATTACTTTCAGTTATTAACATTGTAATTCTGCGAATGAAAGATTAATAAAACAATATTATGTTCAATATCTATCTGAATAATTATATGTGAAATATGTTTCTCTGAAATGGTTGAATCATTTCTGTGAAGTAGCTAGAAAATTAATGAGTTTGTATCTCGAGATAGGTTGACTTTTTGGAAAACTGTGTCTATATTGCTTAAGGCCACGTGAATTTAAGTGTTGCATTTGTTCTTCATTGTATTTAAGAGAAATAATAATTCGCTAGGTCTTATAAAATCCTTCACACACAATCATCAACGCTTTATTTATTAACACAACAGATTAACGTCCATAGAATAAATGTTTCATTCCGGATTTCTGCCATACGTATTATTTCTCATAGACCGGAACGAAATTTTATTCCCTTTTAATCCCCCTGTACAACTAACGCCCATTAATGTGGTATATACGGATAACGAAATTTTTCAGCTTTCCTACCTCGGCTATGTATTTTTCTTAAACTTGCGTTGACAAACTAAGAACAAAACTTCGATCACCTTTTGGTAAATAACGGTCAACTTAAGAAAACAGAACTCGTCTGAGAGTAAGTACGTTATTGTGCCTGCAAAATAATAAATTCCAGCTTATAGTAACAAATTACATCGGTCACTGACATGGACTTTCGTTAGCATCCAACTAGCCGTAGCCACGACTACAGACTTATTTGTCAACACTAACCAAAAGTTATTGTACACAGGCTCGATCTAAGTATTCTTAAAATAAAAAGTTCACAACCGGAAATAAGTGGATGGAAATACCTAGGGGTTTACGTAATCTATAATTAAGGGGTGGAATTAATCAGCAGTAGACCTACTGAAAGGTTTAGAACTCTCTTTATTTTATCATAAGATTAATCAAAAAGTGCGAACTGAAATAGAACTTTATCACTCCCTATCATAGAATATTGTATTAACTTTCGGGACCCATGTAGGAAATATCACATGCATTAGTTAGAAAAATTGCAGAGAAGGTCAGCTGAGTTAAGGATTCTTAGAGCGGGTCGCAGATAGTACTGTTGGTCGAGCCTAGGCGATGGAGATTGCGAGACTATAACAGAGTGCGAACGCAGTGACATTGAGCGACATTAATGTTTTATCATGCACAGTGGCAGGAGCGGCTATTCGATAACTACACTCATGTTTGTGGATGAGAATCTGAAAACTTAAGATGACAGCCAGGGATGAGATATTCTTAACTGCAGGGCCACATCGAGGAGTCAATTGGAACTAATCCGATTTGCATAAAATCTGACGAGATCAATATCGTGGGATGTTAATTGTGTGCCGAACGAATCGACAATAGAAACTGAACTATGAACAACAGTCAGACCAGAACGAAGGCGCGTAACCGTTGCGTAATTGTGTAACCTACTTATTCTGCATGTAGCCGTACCTACAATTACAAATTACGCACGTTTAACCCACTTACGCACCTTGAATAACAAGCGTGAAAAGCAGCGCGATAGTAGTCCGCCAATCGGAATTGCGTCATTAATCACCGGTGTCGGGCTCTTTTAATTTGCAATTAATCAACAACAGCGGCTTTTAATTGCACTCGCTCTTCTATTGCATTCATCTCCTTTCATAATAAATTGGTAGTAATAAGAATTTTCGATGCGGAGAGTAGCCTATCAGCGGACCGACGTGAATCGGGAATTTTTCTCTTTATATGGCTCTCGGAAACAATTTCCTTTCGTAATCGGCAACATCGAAGCCTGGATCTAAGTATAAGTTTAACGACATATCAATTGGCTGTCGATAGATTAAATTATGATATACAGTAATGAGTGTTACATTACCCATTATCCTAGGCGACGGGCGAACAGGAAATATGATAACTCTAATCCTTCTCACTAACAGTCGAAACTATAACCTTGACGTTGTACTGAACCGTATTGCACAGTTTTACAGCAACATTGTATGAACATCCGTTGGGCTTTTTTTGCGTGACAAATCTAACAATTTATTGATTAATAATGCTAAATTTGAAAAATTCGGCGAAGATAAATAATAAATTCTACAAGCTTGAGCATACACTAAAATAAATTAAACATTTCTAGAATAGTGTTTTGTTTTGTACATTACGACAGCCTCATATATTTCACATACATTTTCCATTTAAATATGTTGCTTAGTGACAAAATAAAACATGTATTGTGATTATTTCTCACAAATAAATTGCATGATTCTGTAATAGCAAACTTATGTTTCACCAGACATCGCAGAGTAATTGAATTAAAGTACATACAGGTAAAGAGCCGGCTGGATTGTTACCCGTTAAACTACTTTTAAAACACTTAACTTCGGTCGCTATCTATGCCGCCTTAATCTCGTAAAAAGAAATTAAACGTACTTTAAGAAAGCTTCTACTTATTTAACCAAGTAACCACTTAGTAAAATCCGAGTTCCGAAAATTTACTTAGGTTGTCAACATTCCCATATTTTATTAGATTTTGAAAGGCTATCAAAATTTCTACTTTCAATTTTAAGCGAAACATACTATTGAGTGATTCTTATCCGCCATATTCTAATATGTGGACAATGTAACATAATTTCGAATCGAAACTTTACTTTAAGATTTATATTTTTTCACGCCTTTTCAATTAAAATCACCACCTGTGAAGTTTTTAGATTTATAACTGAGGCACGCATATATAATTAAATTGTTGTAATCGAAACGATCTATCAAGCTCTAAACAAAGTCGACGACGCCGAACTGAAATCCCCCTGAGGGTTACAATCCACTTTCTCCTTGATTTAATTAAGTTTGTCAGATCAGGTTCCGGTTCGACGACGAATGCTTAGCATGCCTTGAATATCGGAACGAATTTGAAAGCGACGTTTCCGTTTAGTGTGTTTGGAAACGGCAGCGGATCTTCTCTGAACTTCATCAGATAACGTGCTTCCTTTTCCTTGTTTACCAGTCTTGTCTCACTTAGTTACTAGTCACACTCAGAAAACTGTGTTGCATACTTTCAAGGACTCGTATTTGTGTGGAATTTTTTTATACAATATCGCCCACGGAATACGAGATTATAACAGAACGCTTTTATCGGCGAGCTGAAACCTGTCTTGATCAATTATGATTGACCAAAGATCGAAAAATGTAATTCTGCCCAAAGTATATCATTTATATTTTTCATTCAGCCGAAATAACTGACCATGTTTTATCAATATGCAACTGGATACGATTAACAATAAATCTGAAGAGATGTTGTGTAACAGATTTCGGGAATTTAAAATGATTATGAAAAATATTAAATATTATTTACTTACTTTTAAGTTTAATTCTACAAATATAATTAGACTTTTTACAATTTAGTTTATAATTATGAGCATGGTTTATTATTGATTTACATTTAAATTAAATTCTACAAATATAATTAGACGTTTTTACACTTAAGTTTCTAATTATGAGCATGGTTTTTTTCTCTTGGGGTTTCATTGGGATATTAAATGTATAGTGGCGTGGTATACAATACAAATTTCTGTGAAGACTATATTTTTAGTCGGCGATGACTCGTATGTCTTTGTATTGCTGTCCGCGGACTCCATTCCGTGTGTGCTCCTTCCCCGAATATAGACCAAAAGTTCCCGTTACTTCACACCAGACTGGATGAATCTAGCTCGAAGAGTGGGCAACATCTACAAACTTTTCCTCGTGTCGACATACGACATTATTTTTCCCGGTATTCTCCATTTTTTTTAGAGCTGCAGGCTACATGAGGGTAACTAACGTGGGGACAACTCGCCTTTAATAGAATGGAAGGGACTTGAAATGGGGGATGAGGAAGGGTGGAGGAAGGTAGCCAAGGGTTAAGCAGGGCCCCCGGGATATATTTTAAGGATCCTACCGGGCATTCCCCTAAAAGTGATGTAGGATAAACCCTAGAAAAACCTGCATCAGGTAGGTCCGGCATTCGGTACTTGTCCCACGCCCTTCCGATGATGGGAGAGGGGTTTGCTGTGGGAACCCAGCAGTACCCTTCTCCGAGTCTCGACCAGTTTAGGAGGCATCTGGCCGACTGTTCCAATGGGAATAGGTTACAACTCTTACCGTATGTCCAAGGGCCGAGGTGCATCGGCTTGTAAACTCCGCGATACTTAACTGCTCCGAGGCCTAACTCTTGACTAATGTGAACTTCTTGTTACTGAAATATATTTTCCAGAAATTCTGAACTATCATTTCTCCTTCGAAATTTCTCTTTTCTTATCTTTATCCGTGAACCATTGCTCCACGTCATGTAATTATTTTCTGATGAGTAATGAATTAACTTCTGGCCTCAAACGCAGCAGTAACTATCATTTTACACGGTACCATGTTTTTTTAGTACAGTAATATATTTTAAACGGAGGAAACAATCGAAGCTGCCATTCATAGTGGCAATATACGAAAACAGTATTACTTTTTCTAAGCTGAACAATGAAGCCCGCGTACCTGAAAAGAATATGTATGTCAACATTCTGTCGTGCCACTATAGTATTATCAACTAGGCTATCGTAGACCCAGGTAGCTAGTATCAGTCTTGACAAGAAGATTAGGAAAAGCCTCATATACATAGCGAACTTTTGTTACGTAAAACTTAGATTCATTTTATTTGATATACATGAATTTTACTCAACTTTGCAAGGAAAACGATACCAAACAATCTATAATTTAATAAAATAGCCAATGTTGGAGTAAAGGGTAATCAAAATTGACACACTGTATTCGTAATATAATTTAATTAAAAATGCAATTTATATTTTACTTTAAGATTATAAACAACAATAATTAGTAATACAGTAACAATTCTAGTTCATTATCTTCTCAAGATCAATGTATTTCCTGTGGTTGTCAAGCAAACTGTTTAATTATTCTAAAAATAACATAGCATTCTAAAAAATACGTCGCAACAATTGGACAACTTGACTGGATTAAATTAAATATTCTGAATTACTTGGAGTTTTATCTACTTTCTGTTGTTACACATTTGATATAAATTTACTCAATTACACATTACGTTTAAATTAATTTATTAAATTAGTTTGTCTAATTTATTTATTAAAAGTCTCATCCAAATATTTTCACATGTTTTACCATTTATGTATTTAATCGTTTATTTTTATGTGTAATGATGCATCATTTTCTCAGTTCAGAACGCATGGAAGAAATAAATTTAAATCAACCACTAATTGTGAATAATAATAAATTGAGAAGATATCAATTCCTCCGGTCTTGTCTTTTTCGGAAACACCACTATCCAAAACAGATAATTCTGTCGTAATAAATTTAAAGATAGGAGATCTTATCAGATTAGATTAATGTCTTGCAACATTTTACAAAGTTTTACCGCTTGGCTTTCATGTTTCTGTTCCGTTCCGTTCTCTTTCCCTATCCTACTTATGGTAGAGGTTTTGCCAGTTCGTGTAAAACCTAGTTACTTTTTTGTGTAATTTGATAATATAATGCGTGTTTGAGAAACGTGTTTACATTTGTGGAATATCATGAATTTGGTTTCAGAAGCACGGATGTTGCGGTCCGCTGGCCTTCAAAAAGCGATGCGGACATAGATATGAAATAAGTTAGTGCGTTCCCCTTGAATACATAGAGAGGAAGGATGCGACGATGTATCCGGTCCCAACGTAGCGTCAGAAGTGGGTGAATCACTGCTGCTGCTACGTTGAAAGGAAAACTATTTCTCACAGAGTAGAATTTCCGCTTCCCGTTCATATCAGAGCATTTGCCTCGTAATTTCATTTTTCATGGACGGCAGGATTCTGAGACACTCACGCGCCGTTTCATGCTCCACTGAATATCTGTGGAGTTACAGCTTCATCGCTCCCATGTGCTTTACTGCATTTCTCCGCACGTTTTCCGGAGACCTTCGGAAGCGCGAGAGAGATAGCCGGTTTGTGATGTATGATAGCAATCTACACCGCGAGGGACCACACACGCCTATCCACAGCCAAGTAATGTGTATAATCTCTCATATAAATTGATATTTGATACAAATTGGCTGCGCGCCAATTACGATACACACACCTGTATAGCGCGGAGCATATTTCATGGCTGCTTGCGGGGGCGTGAGACCCATCAAGAACAAAACAGCGCCCGTTCCCCGTGGACAGCAACGAACCCAGCTTCCTTCACCAATTTATGTTCGAATCAATAGTATTTCTTCTTTAACACATAATTCACTATAACCCATTTTTTATACTCTCCTAACAATGTTCCTCATAGCTAGTTGACCCTTTCGTTACTAATTTCATCACCAATTAACTTCATGATATTGGACGGCAGGCTATTGTATTTCTCATACTTCTTTTCATAAATTTTAAAAAAAATTACGTCTGATTGAAAATGATGTTAAGAAAGCTCAAATGCTTTTGCTAGTGCAGTTGTGTCGCTCTAGGTTCTTCTTAGCACCTGAAGAAAGGGATAGGGATCACAGAAACGTTGTGTTGTATTTATATTATTACTTCTTTTGTCTGACTATCTTTCTTATTACAAAATTTAAAAACTTAAATGCCTTTATTATTTACCATAAATCTGAAAATTTAATATAAAACACCAAAAATAATTTTTCAAAGCAAAAATTTTTTTCAAAATCCGCATCAAAATTGCGAAGACCTGAGAGCTTTCTGAGTGGCTATTTCTATACGTGTGACAACATTTTCGAGTATTATATTACGTTAGTTTGTTGTATAGACCACGACGTAATAAATCCGCTGAATTGTTTTTTTTATATAATTTAGGAAGGAGTAATTGTGTATGGATACGTTTCTATTAATACCATAAAGAGGAAAATATCAAGAACGTTGTGCAGTGTTTTTCTAAGTATTTTCAATCAATAATGTTATTGTTTATTTCTGGGCAAAACCAATTCAGATTTGCAAAATTTTAATATAAGAAATTATTAAAATTTTGATAGCATTATTATAAAGAGATTTTATTTAACTTCACAATTTCTCGAAGTTTAAAGAATTAATAAAGATGAATTGGAACGTGAGCTAAGTTTAGCACTTCTACTGATTCAATGAACCTGTGGAATTCCATATTGTATCTCAAATCAACTTTATGTGGATTGACAATGGATTAGTTCAGTTGTGTAAAGTGTGAATTGATACATTTTTCTTTAATTTATAAATAAATCCTTAGTAAGAACGTGAAATTAGTAACTCAATTCAGTCATATTATTGACACTTAAATTTTCAGTTAATTTCATCAAATATAATTCGATGTTTTTACAATTTAGTTTTTAATTATGAGGATGGATTTTTCTCATGGAGTTTCATTTGAGATTTAATGTATAGTGGCATTGTGTACGGGAAAAAATGTCTGTAAAGTTCATATTTTAAGGGGACTAGTCAAGGGCGAGAAAGTTTTGAATTACTGAGAACCTGCGTAACTTTCATTGAATTTGTAAGCTTCACTAGTCCTCAAATGTGTTTCATTGAAAATTGTTCACTCAGAAATAAATAAGAAATAGTCACGTAGGATATGCAAAATAAAATTCTAGGTAAGTAGTGACATTGTTTTTTCTGAGTTAGTAAAAACTATTGTTCTTAAATTGAATCAGTTTTTTTTCTAACAGTCTGAACGATTACAGTTAAAACTTGTTTCCGAAAAATAATATTAAATTATATTTTGAACAACCCTTAAAGTACAGTATTATAATTCGTTATTTTTACTATCGGCGACTCACTTATAATTTTTAATCACGCTTGCGTAACGCGATGGGCGTATTATGCTGTATAATTAATTTTGTTTTTTATTATATATTTTTTTTTACAATGGCATCAACTGTTGGGTCATTAGAGACGTTTGTTCTGTGTTAGATTTGACTAGTCAGGGAACTTATTGACGAGAGTTTCTCTGCGAGGAAACACGCGCACACACACAACATTAGTGCCGGGTTTCGAGCCCGGGACCTCTGTTCAAACGAACTCGCTGACTAGTTCAGTTGTGTTCACAAGTTGAAGCCTCGAGCACAAAAGTCACCGATTACTTTAACAGTAATGACTAATGGCTGATTCGACATTATCTGCACGACCTGGTTATAATGACCCATTCAGTTGTCGCCAGCGATCTGATAGCAACTCTGCGCGAGACAGTTATCAATTAGGAGCATTTATGAATTATGATCCTTGTCGGCGCCTCTTCCTGTCGTTGTGACAAGGATCCGGAAGTGGCGGCTCGGTATCTCGCCGAACAGACGAACCTCGGCGCAGAAAATGAACTACGAAAACCAACGTTTTTTAACAACTATTCACGATTAATTTCTTTATCATCGCTTATAAACATATATACATTCAAATATTTTGGACAGGTTGACGATTATTGCTGAACACGTTATCGTCTAACAGAGCTTAAAAATTTTGATGAACGGATTCATTTCTGTGAATAGAGAAAATAATACGTCCTTATGAAATTGGGCTGAGTTAAGTGCACGTAACTTACATTGATTGGCTATTTTCTTCGCATTTTTTTAAATGCTTCGAGAAAAGCGTAATACATATAAGATTAAAGAGACGACTTCCACATGCAATATAATTTATTAAACTACACAAATTTTCGTGTCTTGCATTGTGTTCATTCTTGTGTAATTATATATTTTAGGATAGTTAATTATCTAATCATTAATTTTTTACTAGTACCTATTAAATTGTTTTAGTACTGTAAAGATTATATTATACCCTTAGTACAGTTAAACAATTATTATTTTTATTATTACTATATAGTTCTTTTACTTATGTTGGACAGGGAAATTTGTGTTCCCGAATTTTAGTATTTTTATGTTAACTTCAAAAAACTAAAGTTGTTGGAAATCCAGCTATATTTTTAAATAATGCATTGGCTTCACGGGAAAACTTTAGTAAATTATTTCGAATTTTTTCAAATTCACCTTAATTTTCCGCTGAGGCTGCACTAGTTTGTTAAGGGAAGAAATTACAAAGAACTCGTCTAAAGTTTAAAAACCTGATATGAACTAACTTGTACAAAGCTTTAAATGTTGAAATTATTAAATAATTCAATAATATTTATTAAATACTAAAATATTATAGAAAAATCTTTAAAATATTGTAATAATTAAATATATTATGAATGTGGCGTTTCTAAATGAAAGAACTTAAGTGAAAACTATTAAACAAGATTTATTAACAATTTTAAAACAAGTATAAAATACACAAAATATTTGGGATCTCAGGGTTTGATAAATGGCAGAATTTATATAATCAAAATTACATTTACTTTCTATGGAAATCAATGCGTCTGAACATAGACGAAATTTGTTGCGGAAGAAATAATACTAAAGATTGAATTTAACAATTTCAATTTTATCAAGAATTAACGATCTCATTTTATCGATAATTAAATAATTAAAGAACGATCTGACTTTTATCTTTTAAACACGGTTTACAAATGATTTTAAAGTTTTTCTCTACTTACGGCCGCCCAGGTCTCTTTTTAGCTTTTCGTGCACAATTTTGGGGACATCACTGATTCTAATTACTCACAGACTCTAAATGTTCACAGGCTCTAATTGGCGTTATTTGTTAGTTGGTTTAACACAAATTGTTTGGTTCTCGATGCTTTACTGCAACCTGGATTTGTAGATCTCATGACTTTAGTTGAAAATGGACTTCATTGGTTTGTCTATGGCCAGCATGATGAATCTACGCTCGACCACCGAATACGCACTAGTTGCTCTGTCTCCTTCCCGACTGAATATTGCTTTACTTTTTAATATTTGAAAGCATGTTTGTGACTGGACCACATTCTTTCGTTCTGACTGCCGACTGTAAAACTTTTCGTCTGATCTATTCGCTGTCTGCTGCCCGACTGCACTGTTCGTCTCGTAAATTTTGAGCGCGTAAAAACCCTCTCGACCGATCAACAATGCTTTCTTTGCCTTGCCGGTTTGTTGCGGCGTCCGCTCTATATCCACTAATAATGAGTCCTCTACAATTCAACTTTTCAATTAGAACAATGCCTTAATTACCAATTACTACAATATATTATTTAATAATAATTAAATTTGGTTTGTTATATGTTTTGAATATTTACTTCCCCCCCCCCTTAATAATCTACTAGTGATTTTTTCCTCAAACCCAAGTATTTTGTCCTGCGCAAGTAATTGGGCTTTATTTAGGGAATAATCCAATTTTCAAACCTAATATATATATATGTTACATAGAAGGCATCAGAAATATTTAGGTGGGGCATGGTAAAACAATATTCGGAAAAACTGCTCTAGTCGGGCCATTTGCAACATTGTACGTGATTCTACCTTCACATTTAACATATATTTAAAGAAGTACAAAAAAAAGAATTTTAGCCATATTAAAACCTCAAAAACATGTTAAATTCACTCTCTACCAAGGAGGATGATTCCGAAAGTCTTGATTGACATAGGTTATCATTGAGTACGAAAACGAATGAAAGGTATGTTTCTTTTTGGCTCACATTTTAGTTCATGCCTTGGGTGTGTGGTGTGATCGTATCCCTCAATTATAATTTGGAATATAAAATTATATATAATTTGACTTTTGGTAGAATTATAAATAAATTTATACCAAAACAAATTAATAATAAATTATCTTTATGATTATCCTCCAAACCAAAAGAGTGCTATGGTATACAATCTTGTAGACAGAGCTATATTACTTTCTAACTCCAACTTCGATCAACAAAACTTAAATATTGTCCGAAACATTTTAATCTGCAATGAGTACCCTTTAAATTTTATTATTAAACACATAAACAGCAGACTGAACAAAATCCAATATCCTACTGTCGGTCGTCCCCAAACACCTCATGCCAATTTTTTTCTCGTACTCTCTTATTGCCAATTTCTACATCACAAATTTGTCGAAATAATCAAAGAATATGAAATATCCATCATTTACAGATCCACTAATACCCTTTCATACTTGATTAAAAACCACAAGGACCCATTTGACACCTACAGCAAACATTGTGTTGTTTACAAAATCTCTTGCTCTAATTGTAATTACTGCTACATAGGGCAATAAAAACGTTCCCTTAATACACTTATCACAGAACATATATCTAATATCAAACTTCCCATTGATAAATAATCTGTAGTATCCAAACATATCAATTCTAAACTGGCATTTGATTGGCAAAATTCTAAGATTTTAGACATTGACACCAGGCACAATTCCAGACTCATTTCAGAGATGCTTCACATTAAATCAAACATCACAGCTATTAATGTACAGACACTATTAAACTCAATAATTCCTATGATCCCTTATTAAAACGCTAAACCATTGTCGTTGCTCCCTTATTACGCTAACCCTTCGGCTCTCCCATTGTCGTTGCGTTTTCGTCGCTTTTGAGTGTTGTCAACTGACCAGTGCAGTTGTGTTTATCTAGGTTCTTCTGACGAAAGGAACAAGGATCCCAGAAACATTGAGTGGTATTTATATTACTCCTTTTTGTCTGTATTGGCTATCTTTCTTATTCCAATTAAAAATAAATTCAAATTAATTTTTATTGAAATAAACGACCTTACCACAGGTTGAACGTATAGTTTCACAAGTTACAGGTGAACGGAATCAGTGCAATAGACAATAAGTGACAATTATTATTATTCGTAAAGTTTCATATAATATTAGAAATTCGTGGAAATAATGTGTGGACTGAACGACATTTTTGTCTTGCAAATTGCGTTCTGATATCTACACCTACACCTTATCAAAGAAAACGGAATTCTAAAAGTAACAGCATTTGTAAATACCGTGAAACGACCAGACTCGTTGTGCAGATGGAGATAGTATTTATCGCCTTGCGATACCACTATCGAAACCTTTCAGCCGACTCTGTTCCTCGATAGGCTAATTGCCTGTCGTGAATTTGTGTGCTAAGCGGCATTGCGTAAGCATGTGTGGCAGCCATTTTCAATTTCAGGATTAGTTCCGCAGATAAAGGAAAGTAATAAGCGAGAAAATAGTTCCGGGATAGTTTACGCGGTTCGTGCAGACCGCATAAAAGCTAATCTTGGCCACGGTGTATGTGTGTGTGTGTGTGTGCTCGCATCTCAGGATTGTTTCCACTAATCGTAGCGGCAGTTTGCGCAAGGCCTCCACCACTGTTTGATATCTAAATTGCTTCGGCTGGCCTCTGCGGTTTTTTCCCAGCTCGGTGCGTGTGAGCTTGAGCAACTGGGGAACTCTCACCAGGTCCGAACACACCTGTTGTCGCACGAAACATGCAAACTTTCAGTGGGTACAAGCAAATGCGAATTGCAACAGTGCGCGTCATAGACAACTTATACGTCCTAGATATATAACTATCAATTAAAGCACAGCTGGCATTTTGAATTCCTTCGAGTTGTAAATTGTCTATGTGCATAAATGTTTTTAACCACTACTGATGCAATCGCAAGTTTTGTTGAAGCTGTACTTCATAAACTAGATGGCAGTTTATACGTACTAAAAATATAATCTGCAATTTTTTGTAAAGATTATTTAATAAACATTTAAATGTGGAGAAATACACTGTCAGCTGAACAACGGTATAGAAATTTTGGGGGCTGCTGCGGCCAAATTTATGGACAGACTTTTAAGTAACCAGATATATTTTTAGATTAACTAAGAGAGACTCTTGCTAAGAAACTTTCAAAAACATTGATATTTTAACTGTATATTCCACTCATGTTTTTAAAGCGATTATGTTTATGAAAAAATCGAACTGCGGTGCACTTTCAAAAAGATACTGCTGGTATCTATACAAGAGGTAACCTAAATTTCTTTGGAGCTAGGACAAAAAAAAAACGTACAGACAATGATGCGAATATTTTCTTAAAATGCAATGCAACTATATTGTAATCTGTTTTAGTGTATACTAGCTGGGTGCCCGGCGTTGCCCGAGATGTCATTTATCTATAACCCCCGATATAACTCCAATTTCGGCTGCTTTTGCGCAACTTTTATGTAACGCTACTCGAACCCTAATCATTATAATTAACTCTGAAAAATATTTCTTCAACGCAAATATCTGCCGTGTTTGCATGTTCCAAAATTTGCACCCCGCTACACCTGGATCTGAGGGGTAAATGCCAATTTGAATGTCGTAACTAAACACAGTGACTTCCATAACCTTTGATTTGACTCCAATCTCGGTTGTATTCGCGTTATTTTACTGTAAAGCATCTCCACCCCAAACCCGAAGGGTGTCCTTTTCACAGGGCGTAGGGGATGAAAATTGTATTCAGATAACATTGGTAGAAACACTATCAATATCTTTGACCCCTAAAAATATTTATCCGACTCAAATATCGGCTGTTTTAGTATGTTTAAATATTTCCACCCCCGCTTCTGGGGGTGGAAGACGCGTCTCACCCCAACAGTGTTTGTTTCCTGGTCGCAAAGAACACGTGTACGAAATTTGGTGAAAATTGCTCGACTGGTGTAGATTTGTATTTTATTTAGAAAAGGGCTGTTTTTAGGGTTTTCCCGGAAATTATTCGATTTTTTCTCGCCTTTTAAACCTTCCCTAGACCTCCACGAACATTTCAAGACTAAGATAAGATAAATCCGTTCAGCCGTTCTCGAGTTTTAGTGGACTAACGAACAGCAATTCATTTTTATATATATAGATAGATTGTATGTTTGTAAATATTTTAAGAATAATTTGACACATTCTAATATTGTATTAATACAATTCATGGTGACAAAATATTGTTACTACTATATACTCTCATGTGAATACATGGAAAATGGACAAACAAGTTGTAAGTATATTCGCCACGATTGTAATATTTTCTACGCAATATTTGTTTCATAGGGTAATTTTTACCCACCAAACATTTTCTCGTATATTCAATTCATATTGCTAAAAATAAGATAGACCGGTTTCGTTGAGGTCCTATACTGTCAAATATATAAAACGATCTTTTCTGTAATTTAAGGGCTCAATATTTAGAAAAAAAAGAAACTGTCAATTTATCTTGCCTTTGGAGAGAAAATACGTTTCGTAAGCTAGTCCTGTGAAGTGATTCTGATGCCTCAATAAAGATAAACGTGAGAAATAAAAAGTGTTCGGGTAAATATATTGGTTAATTTTCATTTTTATTAGGTGTCTAGAATAATATTTATACTTGGTTGTTTGCCCTTTTTGAACGGTATGTAGAAAATATAATAGACATGGTTGTGATATGTTAGTAATTTTAGAATTTTATCAACTAAAGCGCAGGAAAAGTTATTTCTTCTTGCCGCTAGAAATACAATAGAAATAATATTCAACTCAAGAATAAATAGATAGAAAGCTTTCACAGGCCACTAGACGTTAAGACCACGATTAAATTTAATTACAGTCTCAGGACAGAAAAATATCGACCGGACAAGGAAACGAACCCCGGACCTCCCGCCTACCGGGTGACGATCTAATCACTGACTAACCCTGTCGGCTCCAGAGGCTGAGACTAGTGAAAGCTTTCTATCTACATATTCTTGAATCGAAAATTCTAAAACCGAAGATCAATATTACATAAAGTCCGTTCTTCGTTTGAGGTCCTAAAAAGAAGGCCATGAAGAAACGTGATTCTAAATTGTAGTTGAGCCTTGCATCAGTTCTAATGTATGGAGGAATTTCGCAACTGGATGTGGAGCCGACAGGGATAGTTCCGCCCGGTAAGCGAGAGGTCCCGGTTCGATTCCTGATACTTTAATATATATATAATCTTACAGAGATAGACGTTATTTATTGTTGAACATTTGGTTTCTAAATTTTTAGTAAAGTAAGAGGTTTGTCAGTTGCATTTTCTTACATTTATTCGAAAAACTAAAAAACAGTGGTAAATATAAAGTTACGAGAATAATAAAATTATATGGTTTCAATGTAGTTTGGCATCTCAACTTTTCTTTGCTTATATCTTATTGGTTGTTAAATGACTAAAATAGAAGATGTATGGAAATAGTAAAATACCTAATATAGGCATATTATTTTTTAAATATAACAAAATTGGAAATGCCGTAAAATATTATTTTTTTTACGGTTCTTGCGTCAGATGACAGCACTTATTATTGTCTGTTATTTGGCTACTTATTTATCTTTTTTTTTGCTAAAGCAAATGAGTACACTGTCGTATTGCAGGACGCAGAACTGATGGTCCAGTAATTTGATTCGTTTTTTATTTTCGTTACCGTTCACATTAATCTGTGTTAGGCAAGATAGCGAGTAATTAGGAAAAAAACGCGAACGAGCAGATCCTTTTGTGTGTTTTCCAGAGGAGTCGTTTTTTACCGTGTAATTCGGCAGAAACCGGCGGCATCGCGCTGCATTGTTGCAAGGAGATTGTTCGGCAAATGAGAATAGCACGTGAGCTCCTGGCAGTGCTGACTGATATTACGCTCATTGTGAATGCAATCCGACAATGATTGATTGCTGAGACCCCATTGTTGGCACACTGTATTTTGCCGCCCCAATTGATACTGTGGCGCGGTGACAGAATCCATTGTCTACGATCCACAAAAGTACCGCGCCTCAATTATTGTTCGCCACTATACGATCTGTACGCCCCGGGTTTCTTGTCACCGTCCCTAATTGAAGGCCGGCGGGTCTAATTGATTTGCCGAAGGACGTGGCCGAAATTGTGGAAGGTGCTGCCCGACGGTGACAAGTGTGACAGTTGAAACAGTAACGGTAAATTTGACACCTTCAATTAATCGCAGGTGCAGCTTCTTTGGAGCCTGTAACGCTTAGAATTATGTGCGTATTAATCAAATGAATGTGAAGATCGCAAATGTTCCGCTTGCATTCCCTCTTGATACTAACTTCATTTTTCAAATTCTGCGGCCTACGCCAGGTATGCGATTAAAGATGTTTTCCATAGACAATAAATCGCACATGGTTAGCGCTTGGGTACTGTTTTGTAATAAAACATATTTTTAAAAAATCTGATTTAAGTGGCGTCCAGGTACCATTTACTCGTTAATAGATCAAAATTAACCAAATAACAGGTAAAATGAAGTGGTGAGATCAATAGCTAACAAAGATAAAATGATAATGGCAAAGCTATTGTTGAGTTTCAATCAGCTGTTGATGTTAGATTTAATGTGAAGTAATTCTGATATAATTCAATGAAGTTGTCAATATATGGTAGAGTTGTGTCGTAGTCGCGGCTCGTGTTTTTAATCACCTGAGGAAAGGAACAAGGATTCCAGAAACGTTGTGTGGTATTCATTTTGGCTATTTTATCTAATCATTATATTTTTAACACAGACGTATTATATTTTCGTTTTAAATCTGGAATAGTACCTGGTGTCAACATCCGTTCTCTGACTTTCCTTGATGTCACTGTATCCATTCACAATACTTCCGTTCGGGTCCAACTTGGTTTAGAAAACCAACATAGCACGTCTACTCAATTTTCTTTCTTATCAACCTTCTTTACCAAAAGAGAGCTGTGTTATACAATCTTGCAGACAGCAACATTGCTCACAATCCAATACCCTACTGCTAGTCGTCTCCAATCACCTCAATCCACAGATTCTCTCGTTCCCCCATACTGCACATTTATACATCATAAGTTAGTCCAAATGGCTACCTTCCTCTACCCTTCCGCATCCCCCCTTTCAAATCCCTTCCTATGCTATTAAAGGGGAGTTGCCCAAAGTGGATTACCCTCATGTAGCCTGTTGCCCTAAAAATAAAATAAAATTTTTTTTTATCAAATATCCATCATTTACAGATCTTCTTGATAAAAGAAACCCACAAGGACCCACGTGACAACTACAGCAAACATTGTGTTATTTACAAATTATCTTGCTCCGATTATAATGCCTGCTACATAGAGCAAACAAAACGTTCACGTAATACCCATATCAAGGGGAATACGTCCAATTTCAAACTTCCCATCGATTCGTAACATTCATTTGATTGGAAAAATACTAAGATTTTAGATGTTGACACCAGAATTAAATCAGAAATGTATCATATTAATCAATGCAATTAACGTTCAAATTAAGCTTTGGTCCAATATTGTTAAGATAACCCCTCTTTGCATTTCCATTGTTGTTGTGTTTTAAACAAGGGTTGCAGAAGCGTTGTGTGGTATTTATATAATCACATCATTTTGTATGTCATTTGGCTATTTTTTTAATCAAATTAGTTTATTATCAACATTGACGTATTTGATTTCCATTTACACAATACATTCTCGTAAAACCCCAACGTTGGTGCGAATAAGAAACCCGACTTTTCGGAATATTTATATCTGAACCTAGAAAAGAGATGTTGGAGAACCTCTCGACGATTCTATGATCACCTCAACTTCTCGGCTATTTTCCGACATTTGTAAATGGAATGAGACTCGGTTACCGATCAGAGAAACAAGAAAAAACCGGACATATATCGGCTACTATATACGAAGTCTATCTGTTTTGGAATGTGGTCAGGTCAATAATACATTTGTAAGTGTACGTATAGCCCATAAGCTCAACTCACTGTAAAAATTTATTGTATTGTTCTGATTATATAAATAGACATCACGACACATTTCATTTACTCCAGACTTTGTATTATATCATTAACGTAACGAATTAGTTTGGATTTGATCTGTTACGATTTCACCAGATTACTGACTTGGTTCGTCATGAGGTTTAAATCTGTGAGTTATCTATTAGGGTGAGCCGTTGAACCGATTATCCCGAAATCTGTTTTGTGGACTTACGACATGGATCGTGGATTGTGGCAGTAATGTCCTGAAAGCAACTCAGGTCGGCTGAGTCACTCTCTTACAAGAACCGAACCAGAGATCGCAGTGTTCCGAGAATTCTGAAGACGGAGCAGACTGCAAACCTGTTCTCCATTTTATCTGAAGTGCGTCATTTAAGCGTGCGGCACCTTGTTTTGGCACCAGACCCACTGTTCTTGTAGCATTGTGGGTTTCTTCCTGATCAGTCTAACCAGCTGGGAGAGCGGAAGAGCCATAAAACCAAAATAAACGCACTCCTCGGCGCTGCGGTTTACGGCCCCGCCGACACGGTTTTTATAACTATTAGTATGGTTTACTGCTGAAGCCAGTCAAATAATGAAAGGTACAGAGTAATTTATGTCAATGTAACGATAGCCATGACTGACAGCTCAAAAATCGGTATAACGCATGAAATATTCTATTACGTACTTATAACATTAAAACGTTACTCGGAATTACAATATTTCTTGGAAAATCCCCGACGAAAGACAGGCAACATTATATAATTATTTGTCACATTTTCAAAAATTATTTAGGGGCTACCAATGATACCATATCAATTAATCAACCCTCCGGTTAGAAAACGTAATGAATTCAACTGCAAGCATCGTATTATACAAGACGTAACCTCCCAGATTTAACTCGGTTCTTGTACTCATACCTCAAATTTCGTAGTGGTAACACAGTTTTCGACGAGGCATCAGGTTTTTATTTGACGTAACCACCAAGACGACCGGGAAACAACTAGACGTTAATTAATTTCCTTATTATTGTTAAAGTACATAAAATAAATTGAATTTGAACAAAATTACGTGTTGTATAATATAAATAGAGTTAATAAAGCGTGTATTAGTCTGCGTAATTCTTTTACAAATTTCAATTGTTGTAAAACCATAAACACAATATTAAACACTTGAAAAATAAATTTGAAAGCCAATATAGTAAATAATTATCAGAAATCATGATTTATTTGTTCATTTATCACTTTCTCCTATTTGTATATAATTATCTTTATAATAGCTTATAATATTTAAGTTTATCATTTCTGCAAGTATTTGTATTGCCTGAATTTGAAATACTGCAATAATTTGTTTAAATAATAGGACCGAAGACCGTATTGTGACAAATAATCTCAGAGCCACTTACTGGGCCTCTAATAATGATAGTGATTTGAAATTGTCACCAAAATTGTATAAAAGAATCTAACAACAATAAAACTATAGAAAACTGACAAATCCAGAGAAGTATGACGGTAAATTATATTTACATAAAGGTTTACAAAATCACGTTTCTACATACCACTTTATTTAGCGCTGCTCTGGTACCGTATTGTGCACTCCACAGTTATTCTAATTTGAAAGAAAATATTTAATTAACAGTCCATAACACTGATTGCTATATCGTTTCACTTCACAAAAATTGCGGCGCATGTCTAACAACTGTTCACGAACTTTACGTTGTCGTACTTATTGTCACTCGGTTTCGCTGTAGAAGTACGTTAATGACAAATATGATATTGTAATAATCAACCGGTTGGGTTTAATTAAATAAAAGAATTAATAAAATTTAATACATAAAATTATTTATTTTCACTTTGTGGCTTCTAACTCAAAAAACAATTACAATTTAAAATATTAATTTCTCAGGGCTTTCACTGGGTTTCATAATGGACACAACAAAGTGATTTAAAATCTTATTAACAAACAGTTCACATTTACCTAAACAATACTTCGATAGAAATAAATTAAAAGAAAAGAAATTAACTTTGATTGACAATTAAAAGAGAACGAAATCTGACATTCCTTTAATTACGTTTACAATTAATCATTAGTTTGGTTTTGTTACTTACATCTGCCCAGCTGGTACCAGCATTCTTTTTGTTTCGGAAGTACATTATTGCAAAAATTATACACTGATTCTAAAATGTAGACTCACAGATTTTACACTATTGAAGTCAAAACTGATAGGCTCCCAGGAACTCGGATGGTCCTCCTGAATGTCAGCTATCTGATGTCTGCTCGCCTTATACGAATCCTACGATTCGTAGATTTGTTAGTCTTTTACCGCTTTGGACTTAAACTGCAACTTTACTATTCCGGCTGGCTGTAGACGTAAACTGCTTTTACTTAGCGATATTTACGATGTAATACTTCCGTGAATTTTTTCTACTTTGCCTTAAATTCACAACTTTGTTTAATAATACATTAACGACGGCTAGTCTCTGCTCTAGTATTATTTGTTCCGTCCTCTGAAATGTCCCGCCACCAACTGACTCCTAGTTCTCTCAAGTTTTAGCGCGCATACGCCATTTTTGACTTTTCGACAAAGCAAGTGAGCTCGCTTTTCATTGTCGCTTTGTTAGATCAGACAGCTATAATGGATTTCTCAAACAATTCAACTTTTATGTCAAAACAATTAATGGCCTAATTAATTGGCATTACACTATATTTAGCCTTTGTTTAGCTTAGACTTTGCTGAATTTCTAATTATTTATTTACGAGAATCCTCGGCTGGTCTCCAACACTATATTCACTCTATCATTGGTTAAAGTCCCAAGACCGACTTCTCCACGAACATGAACGTTTAGCTTCCAGGACTACTCTGCTCAGGCTCCCAAAAAACACTGGCTGTTTCCGCCGAAGTTCTGCACGTCTTACATACGCTTTTCCGACAATAATCGCGTAGCAACCTTTCAATTCTCTGCAGTCTTGCGCCACACTGACTGCTCTTTACAATGCTCTGGTCTCCAAAGCTACGCTGACAATAATATTAATTAAAAAATATCAAATAAGCTTACATTACACATTCATAATCTCTACAATATATATTGTAACATGTAATTTGATCTTGTCGTTTTATTGCCTTTGTCGGCATCCTCTTGTCGCGCCGTCTATTGTTGGGTATTGTTAAGTTGATACGGATTATGGCGCGCGCGACTATGTGTTAGACAGTTCGCGCGTAGGACTCGTCGGGGTATGGAGTTGAGTCTCTAGGAAAGAGCTCAAAGCATTGGAGCATAGAAGTATTGGAAATGTTATAAAGAGCTTTTAAGTTCGTCGTCGATAAATCAGCTACGCCCTGCAGATATATGTATATCATGTCTCTATACAATAAAAGTTATTGTTAAGTTAAATAATTTTATTACTAAACAAAAATTATCTGCCGCCCTATAAAATTGCGGAAGGCGACTGAAGGACGAGAGAGGTCGGTTTATTACAATATATAATTGAGCTTGTATATGAATCATTTTTGTATGTATCTGGACTGTCTTTAATTATTTCAGCGAAACATATGCTCACGTAAGAGCGAATAGTTATATCTGTGCCGCTATTACAGTATTTATAAAATCGTGTTTACGTGTTTTAAGTCATTTCTGTTTTGTATGTTAAGGAACTCCTCTGTTCACAGGATGAGAGCGAGTCCCAGACGAAGAGGTGGCTGCCGAGCGCGCCCCGACCTCCGTCCAGCCCCATGCATCCTACGTCCAGAGAGGTAAATATTACAAAATAGGAATAAAAAATATCAATTTTATAATTTTAAGACCATTTCTGTTATGAAGATGAAAGTAAAATTGCCATCAAGATCACGTGTTACATGAGAGAAGCGTTTTATTTTCAATTAATTTATTCTCTGGTTGTAAACGCGTAAAATTCCATTTTTTCTGTAATAGATTTACAATAGTAGTCTAACCCCTATTTTATATGAGATGTAATTAATGTTTTGTAGCTCATTATTACATATAGTAAATGATAGCAATATTCTCGGATATTTAACTTCTCTTTAACCACATGAAGCTGTGAAAAAATCGAATTGACGGTTGACCCGTAAACGATCGCCCTGAAAAATCCTGATTCGTTTTAAATTCAGCAATTTATATCATCATGCATATAGCACTGAGAATTTTGATCAGATTGGTTTGAATTTAACTATTTTTCTTGATAACACATAAAATATTTTCTCGAATACTGCATGCAGCCTTATCAAGACAGTATTGCTTCAATTTTCCGTAATTATTTATTTGAGGATTCTGGGTGAACATCAAAGGATTATACTACTTACGAATCTCGAAGTAAATGATATGAAAATAAATTAACGATACACAACGGCGCATGATGATATTTAAATACGAAATAAAAGTGCTTTAGTATGGATAATTTAATTATTATAAATTAATAGTTCCGTTACTTACTAGACCCGTACTTTAATTAGAAAGTGAATCAACCGGATATTACGTGTAGAAACTGTAAGTTGATCAGGTTGAAGCAAAATAAATATGGGATGGTTTTTATGCTAGTAAGGAAATAAAGGTACATGTAGGTTGTCACTTTAAAAATCGCAATCACTATTTTTGTTTCATCTTTTCAAAAAAACTTTGCTTTCTCTTGAATTAGTGTTATTTTCGGATGCGTGTAGGTGGTCCTGATCCTGTAATTAAAACATTGCAGACTGCACAGGGCAATCTCTCTAACAAAAACCTCAATGTTTCCTGACCGAAATGATCGGTGTAAAATATGACG
This sequence comes from Zhengitettix transpicula, assembly GCA_037074705.1. NCBI lineage: Eukaryota > Metazoa > Arthropoda > Insecta > Orthoptera > Tetrigidae > Zhengitettix > Zhengitettix transpicula. The sequence goes on along the minus strand of CM073591.1, from coordinate 120,108,303 downwards.
AATCTAAAATTGTACGCTAATGGAAGGTTGGCGGGAGATTTCCTGGCTCTATTAACCTTCGCTTTAATTTATAATTATAAATCCCAAGTGTATTCCGGGAGCCATTCTTGTATGTACAGTATTAGGTCGCGTTAGCAATTTCATGAATTAGTCATAGCACTAACTCCCATATTTTGTCCTGAACTAACCCGACGCGATGCTCAACGCCTGTTTAAAATTCAACTCACAAATGCACCGAACTGAATAACCGTAAAGTATATTTCGTCATTCCCGTGGATTAAGTTTGGTAACTGTCTGAATTCGGTAGGGAACGTTTTAACTGAAAAATCTGTAACACATGCAGTGTGTATTATATTTACTGTAAAAAAATTAATAGTTCCTAGTGGTAAGAAAATTTGACTCCTGAATCAAATTAAATGTGAGCTTATACTCATCAAGAAATTAAGCGTAATTTGCGCATGAGGTGTGCAACAATAGATAGCGTATTTGAGGTGATAATAGACGTCAACTAGACGATGTTTGGAATAGACATGGCTACTCAAGCGCTCACGACTGCGTGGTCGCACAGAATTTCAGATATATTTTAGGTGTCGGAAATGTGATAATTTTTCAACATATGAATCTGTGCAGGGCTGCTATTGTCTATGCTAGACCACATTTTACTGCTACTGTTGATAAAACGCGGAAAGTGATTGGATGGAAGCATATTTATGTTTGACTTGGACGTTCACGTGCTGACGAGCTTCATCCTACTTGTGCTCTATGGTATTTAGGTAGAGACCAATATTCTGAACAGACACGCATGAGAAAGAATTCTCATTACCATATCGTCCACTTACATTAAAGAGTTTCTATATCCACTACTCTGTGCGTTCAATAAATCTGCTTCTTCCAGTCAAGTTGGAACGTATTGTACCGTTTTCATAATGTAGTTAAAAATTATTTGGTATGCACTAAATTCACATTAAAGTAAAAAAGGTAAAATATATATATAGAATATTTATTGTATACGTCCGTTCAATAGGTGATCATATTCCCTTCAATGTTCTTAGGCGCATCTTCGTTCAATCAGCCATTTCTGAATCCAGTGTGATCACATTTTGCTATTTTTAACATGCTAGCAATACCAAAGTTTAGTTCTTTTATAAAAGCTTTCGCGTTACATGTATATTCCACCTAAAGCAAAACATAGCAGCTCAGGTTTCAATTAAGATGTAGATTTCACATGAGTCGCAGAAGCAACGTTTTCGGGATATTCCCATTGTTTAATCCGTAATTCATTTATTCGGGATTATTTATATTTCCTTCACTGTCATTTAGCTGCAGTCATGAAAATTCTAAGAGAGAACAATATATATTGTACAGATTACCAACATTTTTAAAATAATTTTCTTTAATATTATTGTCGGCGTAATTTTGAGGCCAAAGCATTGTAAATAACTGTCAGTGTGCGGAGATTGGAAAGTTTTCCATTCTATTATTGTCGGCAAAGCGTGTGTAATACGCAGAACTTTGGAAAAACATCAGTGTGGTCTGGAAGCTCGAACGATTAAGTTCATAGTAAAGTCTGTTTTTTGACTTTGACCGATGATACTCAGAGTGAGTCTAGGTTTGGAAGCCAGCCGAGGATAACCATAGGTAAGGTTGTTCTCGCGACTAAACAAATAGCGGAATTCAGCAAAGTCTAAGTTGTATAAAGTCTGATAATATCATGTCCAGCGTGTGGTATTAAGTACTTTTAAAGTAAAGCCGGGGGATACAAGTAGGACGAAATAAAGTTCTTGAACAATTGGTGGAGACGTGTCTGGTGGGCAGTGGGACGGAATTTAGCGAAGTGAAACAATGTTGTGAACAGTGTAATGGCCTCTTGAATAAATTTTTATTTAAAAAGAAAAAATAGTGCAGTGCACAATTAATATGGCGCAAGAGCAGCTTTAATAAACTGGTATGTAAAAACCTCCTATTGTAAACCTTTATAAAAAATGAGTACAGTCAGACTTCTCTAGATTTCTTTAGATTCCTTTAAATTCCTGTTAATTTTACTGGATTTCAGAATTATTTATATTAATTGTTATTGTAAACTTTAATTAGTATTCTCTTGCGACTCTTTTCATTTCCATATAAGTTGGTGCTGATTGCAAATTACTATAATTATTAGCGGTCCTGAATATTTGAGTTTCATTAAAAGCTCTGGCATTTATTTAAAATATGTAAAAGAATTAAATTAAATCGAGATTTGTATTAAATGTTTCTCTTTTATCTTTAAAAAATTGTAATAATTCAAGAATAATTATATTTCCCTTTAAAATTCGTTTTCTACATAAATTGTTCTCAACGTGGTGGCTATATGTATATATTTTAGTATTCGAAAATTAAAGACAGTTAAATAAAACAATGTTAAAATGTGCAACCACGCTGATGACGCTAATTAATAGTAATCATCATTTAGTTAAAGTTAAATCGCCATATTAATGCGTTAATATTAAGTAATTTAAATATTACAATGATAGGATGTTATAATATTAATCAAGATTTTAAAATGGTCAAATAAATTAATTTATTAACGCACAAACAATTAAATTTACGTAAGTTATCAAATGAATTTACAATAGTTATTAATAAATAAACTTCAATTTACATTATTAATTAATAATTGACAATAAAAATTTTACTCTTTCTCGGGTTCGTTTACTGGGCCTTTAATAAAGAAATTTTTATGAAACTATCTTAGACTTACTTCATCAATATGTTATTTACAATGCAAAAAAAAACAATCAAATATGACTTTAAATTCTCAACGAAAATCGAAATCTGACGATATTACCTTTACTTATGAGTTTACAAAAAAAAAATCTGTGAAATTTTATCTTACTGTCTCTGGAACTCAAGAAAATTTGGCTCGTTCGTTCACACACACACTTTATATATATGCCATTTGTATCACTGATTCTAATAAACACTTGTGGTTTGCAAAATGGTTCACTGTTCGTTTAGCGAATACGTTCGTTTCGAATGTTTATTAACTGCTGGATGCAATTACCTGGCTCCCAAAATGGAAGACAATGGTCTAAATTACGAATAGAATAATTTACTCTCTGCACTCAAAACGTTTAGCGTTGAATGTTTACGTATTTATTTCGCTGACTGCAGCTTGTAAGAAAAAAACTGTTCCAACTGTTTTAGCTGTTGTACTACAAGTATCCAGACACTTTCTGGATATTTTACTTTTCGTCTGTTCACTGCTATACTTCCACGGCGACTGAAGCACACACTTCGTCTAGCGAGCCAACCTACAATATCCCAAACATGTGGCATTATTGCCACATTCTTGTGTACAACTTGTGTGATTTCTGTCGCAAACAATGCGAGTCCAAATTTTTGTATATTAATTAATTATTTCCTTTTAATTACTATTATATATATATAAATCATTGTCAACTTTGGCAAACAAATCTTGACGGTGTTTTTAACGAGCAAATGAACATTATGGCGAAGTTCAATGTTTATGTATTGCGTTATGTTTAATGAACTGAAATTAGAATATTTGACACAAACCATTACAATTCGTTCAATAAATTCAACATAATTAAAATTTTTCAAAAATATTTTTTTTCCAATGTAAAAGTTTTGAAATTCCCTCTCACACTTAATTTTTAAACAGAGAGTCTTAGCTTATAAAGATGCGTGATGGGATGACTACTTACTTGCTTTTGCAGTAAGACTTTGTACAAAAATTTTATTTTCTAATTTTCTATAGCAAACACGAAACGATCTGTTGTGTATTTATCTTAATTATATGAATATTTGAATACGATATACTTGTCAAATATGGCAAATGTTAATGACTTACGTCAAATTTGAGTATTAATGAATCCATTATAACGATAGTTATGATTGTGATAAGGAGTCTCCTCCACGTCACTGTGTTTGCCACACTTCGTTCCTATACATCTTTCCACAGGAATCGAATCGAAGCCCTCCGCGTTAACCGCTGGACCATGAAGACGAATCTACATTAGCATTCGCCGTGCCACTCCTATCCGCCTGAGGCGCTGTCGGTATTGCCGCTTAACAACACTCGTTATCGTAATTACAGGACATTTTTACTTCGCTCCAAATATGGCCTGCTATTTTTCTCTTGATATTCGTGGTTTGTTTAAGTTTCGGCGCTTACGAACGTAGATATTTTATTTATGAAGGCGAGTTCTGTTTCTCGATGAAGTTCTACCTCTTTAGCGGCTTATTAAGAGTGCCAGGCGTCGTGATTGATGAAGCGAGGGCAATTACAACCTGCAACACACTTCTTGTCCTTCTGTTAAATTCCATCTAAATACTTTCGCACAGTCGTAATTGCTCTGGTCGGTTCATTTCAATCGAGTTCGATTGCAGTGATAATTCTGAATATTGACAAACGAGACTTGTTTCAAATTATTAATTAATAACAAACAAGAACGTTTTTGTAATTTAGTCCTTGACCAACCCGAAGAATTTATTTTTTGTGGTTCGACCTTAATAAATCCAGGAGAACTTAAACTTTGAAAACTTAATTAATATTTTCCCATTGTTCTTACTGTTGCTGAAAGTTTTCATAAAATTCAAAACTTTACGTTTCACCTAAATAAATTTATTTAGTTATTTTTTTTAGATTGGCGGGCTACATGAGGGTATCCCACGTGGCGACATCTCTTTTAATAACATAGGAAGGGATTTGAAAAGGTGGATTCTGAAGGGAGAGTAATGAAGGCAAGGGTTAAATGGAGTCAGAGGCTTATGGTTTAATGTTTCTACTCGATATTTGCCGAAAATTTGCTGGAAAATTCCAGTTCATTAAACATCACGCTATACATAAACTTTTAACTTCGCCATAATGTTAATTTGCTAGTTAAAAACACCGACAAGACTTGATTGCCAAAGTTTACATTGATATATATTGTAGTATACAATTTAAAGATTAATAAAAGCCATCACGTTGTAGTAAACGAATTATAAAGGGAAATATAATTAACAGGATTTTATGCTTGAATTATTACAATTTTTTAAAGATAAAAGGAAAACATTTAATACAAATTTCGATTTAATTTTTTGTACATATTTTAAATAAATGCTACAGTTTTTAATGAAACTCAAATCTTCAGAGCCGCTTACTGGGCATCAAATAATTATAGTAATTTCCAATCAGCACCAACTTATATGGAAATGAAAATAGTTACAAAAGAATACTAATTAAATGTACAATATTAATTAATATTAAATCTAAATAATTCTGAAATACAGTAAAATTAACAGGAATTTAAAGGAGTCTAAAGAAAGCGTTGGAAACCTGCATCAGGTAGGTATTTGTCCAACTCCCTTCCGACTGTGAGTAAGAATAAACCTTTATTGGAAAATTATATTCAGAAACTGTCTCTTGTATTAAAGTCAACTTGAAGAAAACTCTCAACTAATGATTACGATAACAGAGGTGAAAATTATTATCCCCACACTTTATTCTTAATCTTGGAGCTTGATATACGAATTAAACCTTGAGACTGTCAAGCCTTATTTCTCGTTCTTTGATAACGTGCTCGTAGGTTAGTATTCAGATGAACTAAGTTCGTTTGGTCAGGTGCTCCTTTAGTGTTGGTTGAAGCATGTTTGTGTATAACGGTAGTATTTGGGCCGCTTAGCTGATTGCTACCCTGCGTGTAATTGCAGTTTGAAATGCCAAGGTTGGTCCTGTGCACGCATTGTTCGCAGAGCCACGCGTCCGCCTCTGATCGCAGGCTTTTTTGTTTCGTTGCTGTACTTTGCGGTCCCCGCCAAATCGTTTGCAATTGATTTCCCCGGGGAATGTTTCGAGTTACAGGGTTAAGCGGTATGAACAGGGTAGGTCCGCTGCACACATTACTGACAATCGCCTCCGCACTTCTAACATTATATAAAGTCAAGAATTTCTAAATCACAATGAATTTCCTTAATTTTACTCGTCGGTGAAGAGTGTCCGAAGACGATGATTTCACTTATTCATATTGAATATGTATTAAATTTTTCTGCCAAAGATCTCTTAAGCGTAATGGAAAATAATCAATTTCACAAAGAAAGCAGACTCTCAATCTTTATAATCCAAGACTCTCAGTATAGTGGAATTCTTTTTCATTGTAGGGATATAATTTGAGAACTACGTCACAATTTTTTTGAAAAAAACATTTTAGCGTTTCATGTCCTTTTGTTATCAATTAATAAGTGTGTATCTATACTATCACGACCAAACGTGTGAAGAAACACGGGAACTGAAACTACCGCTAGAGGCGGCAGGCCAACGTCAAATGATTTTAAATGCATCATTTAAATATATTTAATAACAAAAATAGAACTCTAATCGAATTTATAACCTATTAATTGAAATGCCGTGGACTTCATAGAAAGTTACTGACGCACTTTTGTCTAATGGTAAGTCACACCAAGCCCGACATTAATATCACTAAAAAAATACCAAGTATAATATTCTTGAACTGTATGGATTTCTTGCAGCAATAGTACACGATTTAATTATATAGCAGTCAAATAAAATCATTATTATTATTTATATATATTGTAATACCAATTAAAAGGGCCATTAATCGTTTTAATTAAATTGGATTGTTACGGTAAGAGTTGCCAAAGAACAACAATGGACGGTAACTCTGTGTCGGCGGAGCCTTTGTTGTGAACTGCGTACTGTACGAGAGTTAGTTAGTCTGCGACGAGAGGCGAGACAGTTCAGTCCGGCAAAGGTTACGGTAAAATGTGGATACTGATTTAAAAGTATGAATAGCGCGGTCCAAGAAGTCCAACTGCGAGATCTATTAGTTTACATAAAACACGAGTAATCAGTTTTAACTGAGAGACTCAAATAATCGCAAATTTGGAAGCAAATGGTTTTGCTTCACACAGACCTAGGTCCGAGGGCTGACTGAGAGGCGGCTGATCCATCGTTCCAGATGACAGAGAACGAGAACATCGACCGGGTGTATTAAAATTTTAATGTGTAGAATCAGTGAATAAAAACCTTTTTAGTGAGTGTTGTCCTCAAGCTCCAAGAATCTGATCTGGTACCAGAAAAAACATTCGTAAGTACAAAACAATTATTTAAAATCTGCAAACGAGGATTAAAGGTAGAAGTCCGATTTTGTTCCTTTTTCTTTTCATTTAGTTTCTTTCATTTCGTTTTTTTCATATTATATTAAGTTAGCTTCAATGAGTTTGAATTGTTAATGTTAGTTTATTAGATTGGATTGTTCTGGATATCAAACCCAGTAATGAACCTGAGATAAAGAGAATTTCGACGTATTTGATTGTAAAATATAAACTTGTATTTTTCCTAGAACGCCACGAATTGCAAAATTGAAATAAAATATTGTTTGTTAACTTGATGAAATTCGGCGTAAAAAGTAGGGATTACAATTTGTACTTTCAAAGAATACATTTTGAAATATTAATAATTTTGTTAATTAATTCTTTTAATTAAGTCCACCTTTTAATTATTAATATATATATATATACATATTGTGGTAATTAAAAGGAAATAATTAATTATTAAACAAAAATTTGGACTCGCATTATAAGCGGCATAAAAACATACAAATCGTGCACAAGAATATGGCAAGAATGCAATGTTTGTGGCTATTGTAGAGGTTGGTTCGTTAGACGCGCAGAGCGGAGTCTGTGGAAGCCGAGCTCCAGTAAAGTCTTCGTGGAAATATAGCAGTGGACAGACGAAAAGTATAAAATCCAGAAAGTGTCCGGTTACATGTAATAAAACAGCTAAAACAGAACATTTTACAAGTTGCAGTCTGTGAGATAACCACGTAATATTCAACGCTCAATATATGAGTCTAAATTATTGTCTTCTCGATTTAGACCATTTTTGTAACGAGCTAGTAATATTTCTTAAACGAACAGTGAACCAACTTTTGCAAAACTAAAAGTGTTGATTAGAGGCAGTTGATAAAAATGGCCTGTCTATAAAGTGCAATAAGTGTGTGTGTACGAACGAGATAATTTCCTTGAGTACCAGCAACAGTAATGTAAAATTCCACAGAATTACTATCTGTAAACTCATAAGTAAAGATATTGTTGTCAGATTTCGAAATTCGTTCAGAATTTTTTAAGTTTTTGCATTGTAATAAATCAACTGATGAATTAAGTCCATGATAGCTAGATAAAATTTTAATTCTTAACAAGTATTTCTTTATTAAATGTCCAGTAAACGACCCTGTGAAATAGTCATTTTATTGTAAAAGATTAATTAATAATGTAAATTGAAATGTATTTGCCTAAATAACTTGTGTAAAATTTAATTGTTTGCAGTTAATGAATGTTTTTTTGGTACTGGTGGATTTTTAATGTTCCCATTTCAATACTTTATTTTCAAAATATGAAATTATGACAAATTCTACGTTGATAAATCCACAACTTTCCCAATGTTTGGCACGTTTTCTGGAAAGAACAAACATTATATACGGAGATAATTATAACACTTAAAATTTAGCTGTGTCAGCAATCGTTCGAGTTCTGGACCGACTTGATAACATATGTGAGCGAAACATGAAAATCATATATATATATAGTTTTAATTTTTTATTGTGAACAGAAATAAACTTTCGATGCTTCTTTCGACGAGTGTAATAGAAATATAATTGATCTACGATTATGAATGAATGGGTTCATTGTTGTATAATATGATCATGTATTATCAAATATAGTTTGAGCGAATGAGCTGAATTTCTGTGTAATCAGATAATCAGGAATAACGTTTTATAGTTAATCAACTAAATGTATATAATATAAAACATCTTAACTGCCTTTGGAGCGTCTTATTTTGTTTTCCCCTAGTTTATAATTAAACAGACACCTTCGTCTGACCATCATATACACAGCAAAACTTTCGTTAAGATTCTGCCTATCACTTATTGGTTTTGTAGAATTTTTATGAGCTTTGAGATCATGCGTATTTAAATAATGCATTATTATAATTGTTGTATCGGAAATGAAATATCAACTAAACATAAGAACTATCTTACAGAAATATTTCGCATAAAAGATAAATATTTTTGAAATAAGAATATAGTACATCTGTATAAAATATAATAATTTGATGAAATAGTCAATACAGACAAAATCAAGTGATAATATAAATACCTCACAACGTGTCTGGGATCCTATATACGCTTGTAGAAACGTTGTATGTTATTTTTATCATCACTTAATTTTGTCTGTTTTTGGCTATTTCATCTAATTATGATACATCTTTTCCTTTATTGCGGGTAAATTTTTTTTTTTTTTTTTTAGGGCAATAGGCTACATGAGGGTAATCCACTTAGGGCAACTCCCCTTTAATAGCATAGGAAGGGATTTGAAAGGGGGGATGCGGAAAAGTAGAGGAAGGTAGCCAAGGGTTAACTAGGGCCCCCGGGCTATATTTTAAGGATCCTACCCGGCATTCGCCTAAAGGAATGCAGGGAAAACCTTAGAAAAACCTGCATCGGGTAGGTCGGGCATTGGGTACTTGTCCCACGCCCTTCCGATAGCGGGAGAGGAGTTTGCTGTGGGGACGCAGCTTACCCCTCGCCATGCCTTGGCCCGTTTAGGAGGCAGCTGGCCGACTATTCCAATAGGAATAGCGGACAACTCTTGCCGTATGCCCAAGGTCTGCGACCCCGGAACATACACCTCTCAAAACAGACCGAGGTGCCTCGGCATGCGGGTAAAATATTTTCCTTTGCAATATATTCAATGTAACAGAACATATCACTTCCGGGTTTCCGGAAGCAAAATATGTAGAATGTATACTCGGATTTATTTTCTCTTCGAATGCGTTACTAAGACACATGGCATTAGGTACGAAAGGAAATTGTTGTTCACTGAAAAAATATGTTTTCCTACTAGACCTGGCGGTGGTTAGCTATCACTACAAACATATACTCTCTTAAGTTATATTATTTACTTTGTCACTGGACATCCTTTTCGTGATCACCACATTTATTGCGATAAAAATAAATGGAAAGTGTGTCACCCTTTTGGTAAATATTTTTGTTCAACTGTTGGAATTGAATGTGTGTCTTGTGTCTTGTTTCTTCAGTTCTTTAGTTTCCTGTCGGCTCGGTTATCCATTGAGTTGAGTTTCTAATGCAGAAACGCGTTGAATGTTATCTTGAGCTGAGCTCAGGGCAGTGAATCCCTGGGATCGGCAACAACTGGAACCTCTGAATGTCTTTGAATGCAGATGGAAGCCGTTACGTGAATATAATATGAATATATATGCACCAAGTCCGCTTCTAGAGACATGCCGCCAGCAACCTTTATTACGTATAAGGTGTTCAACTAACAGCAAAATATATGGCATGTGGAACGCATTACCATCTATTTTTTTCGTGATCTCAGTTTTGGAGGTTCCTCTTAATTAATTCCCCAATTTATTATTTTATGGTTGAATCTCAAATTCATCAAAATCTGTTTCTTGGTTATCCTTCTGAAAGACTTTTCATGTTGGCCTTCGAAACTTTACTGATGCCGTCCATGCAAAGCTATCTATTTTTATTTCAAACTGTTCAGTTCAGAAAACTAGCTAAACCCCACTTTAATAGAAAGTTTTTCCTTGACACCGTTCATATTTTTCAGTAGTAATTCATTCCAGGGGCCTCACGATTCATCGATTCTTCGTCAGATTTCTAAATATCGTTAACATATTTTTCAATATTTTACTTTCGGATTTTGGGCCAGTAACCTATATTTCACATTCGATTCACAATTACCTAAAGTTCATCATCCGTAATAGTCTCCAAAACTTTACTTCTTGAATTAAAAATAGCCTTTCACGAGCTATGTTATATGTTCTCAGTTCTACGCATTAGTTGGTCGTATTATTTCCCGACTATCACACATAAGCGGCGTTAACTATATATTATAATAATTAGTTGTCACGAAGGGAATGATCACTGTTCGTAACAACCTTCAAGTTGAATTCTGTGATTTGGTAGCGAAGAAAAGAAAATTCCTTCACAAGTTATGCGTGTGTTTTTATCATGGCACGGGTTGGTTATTATTTCTGAATTGTATTCGTCAACTTGCGACTAACTGGTTACCGAGGAAACAGATGGCAGGGTAGTTTGGTGGAGTCGTCAGCAACAACTGGAAAAGCAACTGACAACTCAATCAGTTGTCGATGGAAAGCTGTCTTTCTTGCTTGTTATTCTTGCCCCACCTGCAATTTACGTCGAATACGACTAGTAATCTCTGTAGACAGAAACTACTACGGATCCATCAAGTTGAGAACAGAAATAAGTATAAACCTTTGCCCCCGGGGATCTTCCAGGCATACTTTTGTAAATGCCAACTGTAAGAGTTGGGGCGGTGTTTCGTTCAACCAGAAGTCCAAATTCCCACACCTTCATCGAAGTGAAAGGTTCCTAGATCGTCCGCGATAAGCGTATGTGTTCAACGTTTACCTCATCTATCTTTATACCAATAGAGGCCACCATTCACTAGTTCGTAAACACAGGCACCGAAGTACCAATCGACCCAGGGTTCTTTTCGAGTACAGACAATTGCGTTACTTTTACTTTCAGTTTGTGACTTGCAGTCAAACATTCGACTTTATAAAAATGTGTAAAATTATTCGTGTTTTTGAGAAACCTTTAATGCAGTTGTGGCGTGAATCTCGATTGAATACTTGAGAACATGGCGTGAGATTGGACAGAAAATAATACAGGAATAATTAGGAATTTATTTACTGCAGTTGCTATTCCGTAATATTCCTAAACCTTCCTGTGTAATAAACTTGATTTTAGTTTTAAAGCGAAGGATGAACTAATAGACCGACAATTTATCATAAAAATTAACCCTTTGAAAATTATTTATCTAATAGATGCAATTTCTTTGCTAAATTGTATGAACTGCGGACATGTTGTCTAATATACACTCTTAATCCAGCACATTAAATGTATATATATAGTCCGAATTTTTAGACAATTCATTCTAAAGTATATTAATAGTCCACTTTGCCGTAGTTGGTTTCTTTTCCTTCATTTAATATAATAACGGTACTCAAAGAAAATATCTCAAGGAAGCCTGTGAAAGCATTCTCTTGCAGGTGAACTTTCCCAGAGAGCTCTTGGAGGAGGCTACCTTTGGGGATGCCTTCACTTCTCTCTGGTTTTTTGAACTAAGGGTTCCCACATGCCGAGGCACCTCGGCCTGTTTTGAGAGGTGTATGTTCCTGGGTCGCAGACCTTGGGCATACGGTAAGAGTTGTCTGTTATGCCTATTGGAATACTCGGCCAGCTGCCTCTTAAACTGTTTCGTTCCATCATCAAATTATTTAATACATTTTTAAACTCTAGTTTGTTTTATGTTTTATGTGCTCAGTACATCAGTCGTGAAACTTACACGTTAATTTTCTTTACAAGCAGAATACTTGAAAATACTAAGATTATATTCCTTGATGATGTTAAAATCGTGTTTTATAAAAATCAATCACCATAATATGCAAACTATTTAAAAATATAATTCAATTAACTACTGGCATGACCATTGAAAGACACAGGAAAGTTGATATTGTTGCATATAAATTTAAGACAGGAGGAGGGAGCGAATCTGTATTTCTGTTAGTGGAAACGTTTGACAGGAACATAAAATATACAGCTAATCGATAATATTCGTAATTAAAGAATTTGAAGTAACGTTTCCGTAGCGATTTCGCAATTGTTCCATCTGGGACAGTTTATGGCTGAGATTATGTAACGTGTGCTAATTAGAAGCAGTAAATCGCAGCTTTATACTGTAATATAACGCCGATAGACATTAATGAGTGAATACCTTGGACGTCGGTGGAAATTCTTGGTGTGAGCAATTAAAGCGAGGCTCCTGTCTGGAAGTGGGTCGGCTCGTCTATTTCGGAACAAGTGTCGAAATACCCTCTGCTCAGGGATACGCCACAGGCGAAATCGATTTCACTATATCACACTTGAATATAAGTTTGGGTCAACCCCGTTTCTAATAATAACTGAACACCAGTGTGGTATTTTCTTCGAAAAGTATTTAACATTCCAAACAATAATTTTAACTCTTCGCTTTAGTCTCCGGTAGGCAATATTAATTTTAGGTGTACCATATACTTCACATATCACCCAAGTCACAATCTGGGGTCTGAGACTGCGACGGAATCTAAACATCACCATAACTGCCTATCAATATAAAGCGACCGTTTTCATGACAACAATCCAGTCGTTTAATTTATTGGCAAAAACTTATCTTTCTCTGAGAATATGTCCAGAATGTTATATATAGGATATTTATTGATTGAATTAAGATTTTAGTAATTCATGTATAAAAGAAATACTCGCGAGGGTATTATGGACAAAGTTATTTTCTGTTCATCAAGTTTCAAAGTCTAATGCCATGCTGAATAATAGTTAAACATTCTTGTAGTAAAATGCTTATTATAACTCATTGATGTCTGACATCGTTTCTCTAAAAATAATTTAAAAGGCGAAATGTTTGTAAAACAGCAACTTAAAAATTCTACAAGATTATGTCTACTGAATTGTTAATTTCATGTTTTCTATTTTTAATTCTATATTTCTGAATGGTTCGCTGACGAGATAATCTTATAGTGTTTAAAGTCACGTCTGTGTTCCTTAAAATTATTAACTTCTGGTTTTACGATCACTTAATATTTGTTAAAAATATTTAAAAAAGAATGTATCGGCCCATAAGTATATTCTGTTCAATTTCAAATGGGTATTTTCTTTGTTACTGAAAAGAGTCCACATACTGAACTAACATGCATTAGCAAACAGTAATGACACATTATGTCTGATTATTGTTTGAAAATTATAATATGAATAATTTACAGACGTTAGTTTAAAAGTAAGTTTCTAATCGAATTTTATACGTTACTGGGAATTTAAATGAAACGCGAAAGTAAATATTCTATGATCATACGGTCATACTAAGGAGTCAATTTTTATGGAAGGGGTTAGTTTATCCGCCTTTCTTATTCTATTTATTTTCGTTTTGCAGTATATAATCTATTATTGGTATTAATTTTTTTTTATATTTACTTTGCGTCCTCGAAATTTTCTCATAGCTAGTAAAACACAAATAATAAACCGAGTCTCTTACTTAAATTACTAGCATTGAAAAATCAATTTAACGTAAAGCTGGTTACAGTGTCTAATGGAAAAGCCGAAATACATTAGTCGTAATTTGCGAATTGTCAATGTAGGTAACAGAACCGACTCAGGATAAAATTTTACTTTCAATTTAGCGGTAGTTATGAGCTCATAAGATAATTAACGGATATCTGATGTTTTTATCTTTTAGGATCAGTCATAAGAGTTTAACGGTATTCTAGGAACAATTGATGAATGACTTGAATAGAATACGAGTAACGGAAAGTTTCAAACTTTTTATCGTTCGTGCGATAATTTCGTTTTCCAAGGAGAGTTTGTAAGACGAGGTCTTGGCCCTGGATGCAGCTCAGCGGATCTCCGGCGTCTAAAGGGTTGCATAACTCACAGGCCGTGTTAACGAAGTACGGCTGACGGGGATACGCTAAAAGCCTGATAAATCAACGGCAGAGCAGCAGTCGGTGAAAACCGCGAGATGGGTATCTCATTAAGATGTCTTGAAGCCGACGTAGTAAATCAGCAGTGCTGTACCTGTATCAGATCTCCAAATATTTAAATGTGCGTCATAAAGCAACGGGCCGTGAAGGATGGGGACAGTCGACTCAAGGCCAGTCGACGAACCCAGGCGTAGTGTGATAAATTGGGTTTCATAATATTTGTCATATTTTGCCGTAATTTAAAATATTTTCGGGTAGATATTCAACTGTATTCGGATCTAAAATACTAAATGTCGGTATGCCTGTTGAGTTCATCCACTGGTTGGTGCAGTTCTTGCGGCTCTTGCGTGTTTGAATTGCATGACAGAAGCAATAAGGATTACAGAAATGTTGTGTGCTATTTATTTTGCCAGTTGAATGGATACTTATTTATCTTTTTTGTATTCAAATCTAATTTGCCATTAGAACACGACCTTTTATACCTCGATCCACTTTTAATGTCATTATTGCCATACGGAACAGAATCGTGGACGATAAAGTGCACGAATATGCTGAAAAAAAAATTCCTGGTGGAAATTTAGAACTATTCATGTTGGCGGACAGTATAAGAGATAATTTAGTAAGAATGCGGACGTGAAGGAGACCGCAAGAAACATTATATATACAATACGAAGTGTGTACGAGGGTATGAAATGGAACTCACAGCATAATACAAGACCACACAGACGAAACAGACAGGCACATTTAAATTATTACGGACCTATCAGCATATAAAACGGATGTATGGATGAATGTAGAGTTTTCATAATGTAAATACTATTTAAGTATTTTCTAGAGAAGAAATATTGAGAGAGGTGAATTTTTTTTATTGAGAGCGCCATGCTATATAAGGGTAATCCGCGTGGTGGAAACTCCCCTTTAATACCATAGGAAGGCATTTAAAAGGTGTTCAGTTGAAGATAGAGTAAGACTGCATCAGAGTTACAGAACTTTGAGGTTATATGAAGAGGAGGGAATCGGAATTGCAGATATTCAGCCAGGCTTTCTGACGTGGTTTTAATTTAACTAAGAATTGCACTGGATCAGTTAGGCCGATTTTAAAGCACAGAACCTTCCCGACTAGCGAATAGCAAACTGATAATGGAATCAACTTCTGAATGTAATGACCCTTGGTGCCAACTCCGATAACAGGGACCATTGAACGAATGGGTTAATAGGAATAAGGAATGTCTTTGGTTGATGATCGCAACATATAAAATACCATAATACCCCGATGCATCCTAGCAGATCGGTAACGTAACTCAATAGAATCACGAGAAGGAAATAAATAGGACATTTGGCGGAAAGAGGACGTGCTGATTAGTATTCTTGAGGACGCCTGATTATTATGCGCAGGTCAGCGTTAGGTGTTTGACCTCGGACGCCTCGGCGTGATGCTTTCACGTTTGACCTTTTATACCTCGATGTGTAGCTTCTTCCCATCGACTCAGTAGGGCATGCGGTTTCGTGTACCGCAAGAATGAATTCATCTAAAGATAATGTGCTAGCTTTCATTCATTCCGGTTTCGAATTCACGGTGTTAAAATATACGCGTGTTCGATTGTATGATAATTTCTCCCCCGACTGACCTTAATTGTCATGAGCATATAAAATACGATGTAAATTTTATTCGCCGTATAAATTACTGACTGAAATTATAATTCTCGTATTTACCATTAACTAAAATAAACGATGAAAGTTAGATAGGAAAACAAATATAAAGTTTAAGTAATTACAAACTTCAATTTTCGATTTCGAAATTAATGATTAATTTGGAATTTTTATTTTCCAACGAGAGAGTAAAACATTACTTGCATGATTATGTTGTCAACTATTTTTCTTATATTTGCTCATGCGTATCAGCTTAAAATTCGTCTATTTGAAATAAGTTAATAATTATGATAGTAATATTAATAATTAATGTGGTTTTCCCAGTGAAACTGATGGACGTAGCGTACTCTGATAACATGAAGACGGTGGCAGAGCTAGCAGTCGAAACGTTGTCGCACACAAAATATGACCCGGGTTGAAACCTTGAACCCTACATTTAATACCAATAATAGTAACATTAGACTGAAGCATTATATTTTAAAAATTATTTGTTATGTGTCTAAAATTAAAACAAACTCTGATAGTAGGACTTTACTTGCAACTCGACAATTTTCGATATCAATTGTGTTTAAAACGAAAAAAAAAATGGAATAAAATTGCTACAAATTGCAACATTAGTTTTATTTGAATAAAAGTAATATATATTACTTCTGTTAGTCATACTCGACTTCTTTAATTTAGAGCTTCGTGTTGTGATGGTTCAATAGCACGTGACAGCCACCAACAGAGAGAGTCATCAGTGACTTAGTAAAAATGGTTCCCTTTTCAGTGATACAATATTTTCATTTGAGATTTCTCAGTCCAACCAATATCAAAGTCGAACTAGATTCTTCTCCAGAAGAATCTACTCCTTCGTTTGCAACAATAAAATATAGGGTGGCAGCGTATTTAAACGAGGCTGTAGGATCTTCCTAGACGATCATCACAGTGGTCGACCAAATGAAGTGAGCACGCCAGAAATTCACAACGTGATATTGGATGACCGTCGACTGAAAGTACGCTAGCTAGCAGACATGGTAGGCATTTCCAAAAGTGCTGTACATCGCATATTGAATGAAAATTTGGACACTACTGTGATTTTTCACAGCAGCAAGGCCGAATTTTTGCGTTAATTTATTACCATGGATAAAATATGGGTCCATCACTTCACACCTTAGAAGAAGGAACAGTCAAAACAATGGAATGAAAGGAGTATCTGCTCAGGCGAAAGCATTTCTATCTGCTGTAAAGGCGATGGCGTCAGTTTTTTTGGGATTCACGTGGAATAATTTTAATTGATTATCTTCAAGAAGGACAAAACCATCAACGGCGAGTATTATGCGAAATTATTACAGAGTGATGAAATCTACTAAAAACGGCCTCAATTGGCGGAAAAAAGTTATTCAATCACGAATTTCAAACAACTCACAGATCCATTATTGCCGTGGCCAAAAGCAATGAGTGAAAGTTCAAATTGCTTCCTCACGCACCCTAAGGTAATTTCTTGTTTTGATGGCATTGTTATGCAAGAACAATCAAGATAGCCTTTTCTTATGTGAATTCATCAATTGCTATCTTTACTATAATTTGGCTCATTTTGATTCGAAATTCTTTTCTTGTTAATAATTAGGCACAGTTCAACACACAGCGATATACAACAATGTTATTCTAAACTACAAAGATATTCAATAAATGCACCATGGAGGATTACTATTTGACGATAAGCTGTGGGAGGCTTACTATTTCATTCGAACCACTGTCTTTTAGACTCCCGGAACTAATGAGAACAAACTGTGGATTTTTCAGAGTTTAGATGGTACACACAGACGAACATGGCCTTTTATTTATATGGATTTTCTCCCACTCATCGATGCGATCGTTTTCAAAGTTTTGAACATGTTAAAGTGTCGATATTCTATTCTCGTTAAAGGTATTAATCCTTTTCACGTTTGTGATTTCCTGTTTTAATTTTTGAATAATAGGAATTGAGATAGTTATGTGTCGCTATTAGTAAAAATTTGAATTTTCGACGCCGTCTATTCCTAACGCTTGTGTGAAGATTTTGGCTTTCCCACGGGCCGCCCCCACCTGTCGGCACCCCGTGACTGTGCGCTTTCTCTGATGCCTCTATTAGCGAGGAATCCGGCAGCGTAACGCCCGCTCTCGTTAGTGTAATTGCAGACGCACACATTTCACTG
This sequence comes from Zhengitettix transpicula, assembly GCA_037074705.1. Lineage (NCBI taxonomy): Eukaryota > Metazoa > Arthropoda > Insecta > Orthoptera > Tetrigidae > Zhengitettix > Zhengitettix transpicula. The sequence continues at coordinate 120,089,889 of CM073591.1, read as the reverse complement.
CACATATCGTCTTCCTCTTCGAAATTCACATGCGTTGGGTCCGAGTTCGATTCATGGTCCCCCTTGAGGCAAGGTGTGAGCGCGTCAGCAGGAATAGATCGTAAGGAGTGGCTGGCGGCATAAAAAATAATCTATAAAAAGTTATTTCCAAAGTACACAATTTTTAAGTAGATTTGCCTATTTTCATTAATTTATATTTTAAATTACTTGCTTAAAATATTTAGGATGACTATCCTTTAAGATATTACGTAGTTACCAATAGTGAAAAGATCAAACGATTGTATGCTATGTCTAAAAATACCACCATGACGTAACTTAGCATCTGGCATCGTTTTCACTGGAAAGGCATCTCAGGAATCTGCACACTTTTATTGAAAAATCATGTCACACAACGGATATACATGGAGAAAATCTCCGCTCATCGATAAATTTAACGATTCTCAAAATAAATTAATTGTGACGGTTATGAAATTTACAACTCATGCGTCTGGTATCCAGTTTCGTCTCCTGCTGTTTCATCCGACGTAAATTTCTTCGAGTATTACCAACATAACTTCAGAGATATGGGAGCTGTTGGTCCAACGATAGCTGACATACTATTCCGACCCTAAACTAGGTGCTCTGGCGCCGGTGCTAAGAAATAGAGTCAAGTGCACCCCTTAGAGAGTTTATAGGATAGGTATAGAAAGTCATAAAATGTTCATAGATGAATATTTCTGGCTGCAGTATGTATTTAAAATAATTTTACAAAAAATAACAACATATAAAGTTTCAATGTAATAATGAATTTTATGTCATATGATAGATAGATTGCTTCTGTAGGCATGCACAGAATTCTAAATTTGTCTTCTGCAGGGTTGCAGTTCGTCACGAACTCTGTTTAACTTATACATAGATGATCTGGTAAGGAAATGGAAGGAAGATAATATAGCACCAGGCATAAATCTGGGACGCTCTGAATATCTAAACACATTGCTATTCGCCGATGACCAGGTTATTATCCAAGATAATGAAGATAAACTACAAATTGCGGTTTATAAGTTACACCAACAGAGTTAAATATATAATCTAACAGTTTTAGTAAGTAAAACAAAACCATGGCGTTCTTAGGAAATAATCCAATAAGAACAAAAATTGTCATAGAAGGGAAAACACTCGAACAGGTATCCCATTTCCAATATTTACGATGTGAAATAACATTTAAAGAGGATAAAGATATCACAAATAAAATATAAAATTTTCAGAGGATATAAGAAGAACGTTAAAAGGTGACACCAGAAAAGAAACACAAATTAAATTTTATAAGGTGTTGGCAGTTCCTACAATGTTGTATGAGTCAGAATGCTGGGTAACAAAACATAAAGAGCTCAAACTAATAGAGGCAGCTGAAATGAAATTTCTTAGAGCAGTGAAGGGGTGTACAAGTATGGATAAAATAAGGAGTACTTCCATAAGGGAGGAAATAAGTGTTCAGGCGATCACACATAAGTTAACAGGGTATAAAGAAAGGTGGAGAAGCATGTATTGCGAATGGCTAGAGACAGATTTCGAAAGCAAGCGCTAGAATATAAACCATTAGGCAAAAGGAGTGTTGGAAGACCAAGGTATGATCATGAGGTGAAGCCGGAACACGCTAAAAGTCTAATCCTGAAAAGCAGAAGGAGAAGAAGAATTTGTCTTCTGCAAATAACTCGATAATTTTCTCGTTATTCAAGTTTATTGTTCTTTCTTTTTCAAAACAGATTGAAGTCATTAGTCAGTAGTTTTTGTCCCAGTGAAGCGCACGGATAATTTCATCAACTTGAGCTTGTTAAATGACCATTCACTGGTAGCTGTCGTTACAGAAAAATTCACAATATCGTGACGAAGTTTGGATAGATGTTATCCTTGCAATAGATCAAATGAGCCCATGTCTTTAAAGCCGCGGAGCAGTACAACTGCTTGAAAATTGGATCTTGGTCAGTATTGTATTTTATAGCAAGGAATACTCCCAGTTTTTCAGTTGTGTTATATGCTCATAGAAAATAACTCGCCAATTAAAAAATGCGAAGTCTTCAGCGACTCAATTTAGAGCCACAAATCGAATCTGAAATCTGCACGGGTCGTGATGTGAATTGTGTTTCGATATCTTGAAGGTATGCGTCATTTTCGTATTACTTTCCGGGAATTTTAGTTTTCTTTTCGGAGTCTGTTGAAACTCTGGTGAAATGCCAAAACCATTGAAAAGTGTGGTACAAATTGAAGGAGCGACACCGTAAATTGGAGGGAGCAACTTGAGCCCCAAGGTCTTGTTTCCTCCGTGGCATTTTCTGCCTTCGCCACGCGCTACTTTCAGTCGTGTGTACGTATTTTAGTTAAGAAATCATTTTGTTGAAAATAAATTTATTTCCATGAACCGTTTATTTTTTGCAACCGATGTCCGAAGTCGTGAGCCCAGAACCGTCACAGTTTTGAGCTCATTCCTCGTTACTCGGTTACAAATCTCGTCCTTCTCGAGGCTAGTGAGCGTCTCGTTTTGTTGACATCAGCTCACTGCATGCGATGGTCGTTACCGCAAGGCTGATTACTTTGTCAATCATCTGCGAGCAGCTAACGATGGAATTACAGCTCGACGGGGCGGGACCAGACACGAGCCTATCCTTCACATCTGCCAGCTTCACCTAGCACCTCACTTCCCGATCCCTAATGAAAACCACTACAGTCATATTGCACCCGGCCTTCTACAAATAGGAACTAATGGAGAAATAATTCAAACTCTGCTTACATTTAAGTTACCTCCTGTGAGGTCCTTTTGATTCATTATGTTCGAGTGAATCATTACGAAATAATTACTTTTAAATGTTACAAAATTATGTATTCATAAATAAACTTGGAATATTAATACTATGGTGCAAATAATTTGCACGAACAATTAGTAGTATGTATTTGTTGAATTAATTTAGCTTGAAATTATAATAAGAAAATTAACCAAATACGGACAAACGTTGTGTGCTATTTATATCATCACTTCTTTTGTATGTATTTGGCTAATTTTCCTATTATTAATTTTCAAAACGCGTATATTTTGCATAATTTAATTATGTTTATTTTTTACTGGAAAAATTTTAGTTTATTCATTTGTTGCAGGTATTTACTTAATAGCTTTGATCATCATAAACATCTATGGAAAATTAATCTACTATCTACCATTGTTTCAAAAAAGGTCTAAAAAATTAACGAAACTTTGTCAATTGAGTTCGAATCGTGAATTTGTTTTTAACCTATTAGCCTTACTTATGGTTAGGAAGATATATGTAGTTGAAAAACATTCACAGCCTCCGTCAAGGTCTTGTTGAAGTCGTTTACATTGTCGCCGACAAATATCCATCGTGGAAGTAACCGTACACTTACAAAGATGCCACGGCTATGGCGTAACTCTTTCGTGAGACATGAATTTCTCCGATTTAACGTAGGACGAAAAACATATCCACGTTAATAATGCTGGTAAACTCCATATTTAATAGTATTAATGGGACATTTTAATACATTCGACTGGGTCTGAGAAAGTTGAAAAGTATAGATTAATTATTATTTACGTTTATCTCAAGACTTTAATCAGCTTTGAATTATATCTGAATATAATCGGTCGTGAAAAACAAAAATACTTTTTTAATTTATGTAAAAGTTCTTAATTTTACATGTTTTTGTCAATTTATATTTTTCTTAAAAACAGTTTTATATTTTTCCCTACAGCGAAATGTAAGTTTCTTTTATATCTGGAACATGATCGAAAGTTCACTATCTTCTGTATTATTGATTGGGATGTATATTTTTTCTGTTACACCCCCAATCTCGGTATCTGATATTTTGATCTTTATAACATTTTCAAATAAGGACAAATCGTTATCCTTCGAGCAGTAATGACCATTATATACTCCAAACCTGAATCATTTAGTCTTTAGCTTTATAGGCGAACGTGAATGAAGGATGTATTTTAGAATACGATTCTTTGTTTTGAGAGGTGTATGTTCCGGGGTCGCAGACCTTGAGCATACAGTTAAGAGTTGTCCGCTATTCCTATTGGAATAGTCGGCCAGCTGCCTCCTAAACCGGTCAAGGCACGGCGAGGGAAAATCTACGATCCCACAGCAAACCCCTCTCCAGCCATCGGAAGGGCGTGGGACAAGTACCAAATGCCCGACCTACCTGATGCAGGTTTTTGTAGACTTTTCCCTGCATCACTTTTAGGTGAATTTCCGGGTAGGATCCTTAAACCATAGTCCGGGGGCCCTAGTTAACACTTGGCTACCTTCATCTACCCTTCCACATCCCACCTTTCAAATCCTTTTCCTATGCTATAAGAGGGGAGTTGCCACTATGTGGATTACCCTATACATAACCTGTCTACAGGTTTTAAAAAAAAATGTGATCAAACTTTACAGTGAATAAGTAAACGTAGCAAAATAACTAGGCTCGATATATATTTGTTAATTCTTGTTTATAATCGACTTCAGACAAATGACCAGTCGTGTATTAATTTTCACGTTAATATGGCTGCAAACGTCATAATTAGTTTTCCTTACACTTTTTAGCATTTGAGTTGTAACATTGTCTGTTGTAGATCAGACCGAAAAATAAGATCGAATCTACAATTTACATATTGCCTCCGCAGTTCCGACCGTGAACGGTGATATTACCCGGCTTCGCAGTCCCAGATGGATATCGTCCATATAAAATACTATTAGTGGCAGCTTTTATTTCGCTGCAAAGACATTAAACGCGGACATTTTATGACTATGAGACAAGCGCTATCGCAGAACAAATCTGCTCCACTGTGCCAATAAAACAGGCGGTTCGGTTTACGGTCGGCGCCCAAGTGCACTTACGTGCCCAAATAATTTCACGGTCAATTAGGCAATATTTCTGACCAGGCGCAACTGCCTCGCTATTCTCCTTCAAATCCAGCGGCACGAGGTCACTGGGTCGAAGGAATGACTACTGCAAACAAACGCTCTTCCTTCGCGAATTACTACGCAAGTGCGACGAACGTACACATGCGTCGCTTTCCACAAAACATTTGCATCGGTAACTTCCCAAATCATGAAAAGAAGTTGTACGTCTGAACAGTATGATGTTACGATGTCGTTGTATTGAGAATATAATTTCATAATATACACATCGAATATAAGAAAATATCGATATTGATTTAGATTTATAAATAAACAACAGCCATTTGAAGTCAGAAAATTATATTTATTGAAAAATACTGTACGTTTCGTCGAGAATTTTGCAAAATTTGGATAGTCAGGGTCGTTCACCACTGAAATGACTGCTGTTTATTTATAATTTGTCTGAAATAATCAGAATAGATTTAATTTAGCATTGGGAGGAAAAAGGAGAATTCAGGGAAATGAAAAAATTATATAAACTAAACAACAAATTTCCATTTAGTAAATTAATCTAGACAAATAACACCAAACCGTATTTATACGAATATTTTACAAACAAATATTAATATGCTGAAAATGTAAAAATAAAATTCAATATCGTTTCTTAACTAACTCTTTTATTGAAGGAGAAGGATCATTATCAGCAGTTTTCGTTAACAGAACGCGTTGATGCAGTTTAAAATAATTTAGTATTAATTCAGCATGTGTCTAGAAAAAAACCTCTGATTGGTTACGGAACGATTATTATTCCGGAAATATGGTCAGTTTTTTTTGTCAGAATAAAGTCGCTGGTTATCTGATCTAAGTATCAAGTTGTTTGTACCGTTGTTTACGACCGAAAAAAAATTATGAAATGCCATCAATTATACATAAATACACGGAGGTTCATAAAAGAGTTTTGCGTTCTTTCTTTTGTCTTTGCAGCGTAATATCATTACAGTCAACTTCGGAGTAAAAATATGAGTATTAAAAAATTCGAGGAAATTTTAAATGGCAATATATTGACAAAAATATCCTAAAGCAGAAATTTCTTCTTGACGTCCCAATACAACAATTGTGGTATGATTTTAAAAATTTATTCAACACATCTGTGTTAAGACTGAAATAATTTGCTCTTGAAATCAAGATTTTTCTGTTCTTTAAAATAAGTTTAAACTTATACACTCTATAATATTGACCTTAACACTCTTTGGAATAATATTAAAATTGTTCAATTATCACAATTATTCGGGATTCTTTTGTGAGAGATTGATTGTGATAGATTGCACTGTATGTTATTGAAGATTTCACGATATTTGTGTAGGTGTAAAAGGAAACAACGTAAACTACTTATTTTTTTAAAAAAAGTAATAAAGCTTGTTAAAAGTAATTACTCAGTTTTCAGCTTCGCCAATTCAGTTTCTGATCAAAGCGAGTATTTTAATTTTGTTTATTAAATTAACGGATATTTTATCATTAGAAAGTGAGTGAGAGTTTAATACGAGCCAGTTCAAGAGCGAATAATGTCGTAATGCTTGCAGTTCAACTCGGAGAAAATCGTGTTCATCTCTTGTTGACCGTGAGATTTATTAATGTGTTCGCAGAAGCCGACATCATTTGGCACAACCTGTGCAAGAAAGCTACCTCGCAGGAGATTCTCAACAGTTAGGCTAAGAAGACGTGTCTGAGAGAAACGCTATTTGTAAACTTTACTATGTCTAATTAACCATAAAAAGGTTTCAATAAACGGTATCAAGAAGCTTAAACTCTTGTAGAGCGTTTTACGAAATGGGCTCCGACTTGGAAACTACAAATAAATTAATAATAACCCAAATATTTATTCTTTTTACACGATCTATCGTTACTGGGAACATTCAAGCTAAGCAAATGATACATTAAAATATATTCCTTACAGATAAATTTAGCATGTATGCTCTTATTGATAAATATTTACGTTTTTACTGTAATTGTCAAACGTGTCTTGCAACCACAGCATGAAATCTGCCTAACTTCGACCGTGCGATCTATATGAGACCTGCTGATTCAGCTTTGTTATATTATTATATTTTGTATTCACGTAATAAATATCGTACAGTAATCCAATTTATAACCATAAATTATAACCAGTAATAGAAATTTAGTAGACTTATTAGAAAATAACGAAAGTAATATGTTTTAATCGTTAGTCACACTAAGCGTTCCATTAATTTATTTAATCATAAATATACGTAATAATTTTTTGTTCTATTATGGAATTAGAGCCGCAGATATACCCAATTCAAATATATTCCAATAGGTCATATATATTTTGTAGTAGAAATGTAAATAGTCTATGGACTGACGATCGCTACGATATCCCTGTAAACGTTACTACTTTACACTTGAACATTAATATTTCTCTAATATCCGTGCCTATATTTTGTTTCTCAATTTTCGAGAGCCTCCTCTGGCTACATATCATGTGTGGGATTCGCGCCATTTTGTTTTAGGTTTGCCCTGAAAGTGAAAGTGCTGTTTACAATGTTTATTGAGTTTACAAATAATCGGAGTATTTATTCTGCTAATTCATATACCAATTCAAAAGTACTATTTATTAAGTCTTTTAACGAATTTTTTCTTCTGTAAGGCAAAAAAAATAGAATTTTGTGCATATCGTCGTTCTCAAAGCAAAATAAGTAAACATAAGTCAACAACAAAGTTTAAGTGATATCGAAAGAGGTGAGGAGAGTGAAATAATTCGACTACCTAATAAGAAAATTACAAACCCAAAGATGTCATCAAAGTAGAAGAGAAAACATCAGGACAGGGTTTCACAGGAGATCCACATATCGACAAGCGTTGCCCATATTTTATTTTGCAAACAAGAAAGGCTGGTCCACCTACATATGACCTATGCAACTCCCCAGATACCATCAAACGTATCGTAAACGATTTTGTTGTAAAAGGCAATAAAACATTCACCGATATGCTACATTCAACCGAATATCAGACTAATAATCGAATTCCTGAAGCTGACTAATTGTTACGGTGAAATATAATTAAATTAGCTAATTTAGTAATAATCTAAAGCATTATATATGCACTAAATGACTGTAACCTGTAGTCCGTGACGACCTCGCAGTTGATGGGACTCCAGATAAAATAATTTTTTTAAAAAAAAAAGTCTGACAAATTTGACACAATTTTCTCATTTTTTTAAAAGTCCAAACGAAGTTAAAAAATAACTTCCTGAAAGTGAGTTTTTTAAAAGTATATGTACAAAACTCAGGTCGAAGTATTGGTGCACTTAACCAAGTGTGATAGAAAAAAGTTGATAGAACCGAGAATCGAACACGGGGCTCCTGCTCAATCCGTGATTCCCGGTTTTGTTGACTTTTTTCTTACTTAATTAATGAAATAGATTTATTGTACAAAGTGCTTTATAAATAAAAAAAATTGAGGAAAGAAGTTAAACATGGCGGGAGTGTGGTCTGGTTTTCTATAACTGCTATTCTGTCTACAATTCTAATAATAGTAGTAAATATTACATTACATTTCATTAGGCGTACTAGAAAAATTCTATTTGGTAAGTTTATCTAATTTGGAATATGGTACTGCACCGTTCTAGTCATGCCTACTAATAATATTTTTACCACGTTCTCCTGATTTATGTACTGATATTCTTTTTATGTCAAAGTTTATGAGTTGTTTCAGTATTTAATATTCGTGTTATTTCCGTCTATCACGATCCAATAAAGGTTAATTTGTAATTACTATTCTAAGCACAAATTCCCAATGTTTCTAAATGTGATACAAACTTTGTATGATAACGGCATGAATATTTTTATTATTTGAAATTTTTATTGTGAAGAAGGGTAATAATGGCAATGTAATTCCTTTTAATTCATGCATCATTTGGACTGATTAATTTTGTCATATTAGTTTCTAAGTTTGAAATGACGCTCCGCATCTGTCTGTCTAGAACTAAAGTAATACGGAGGTGCCAAGCTGAAATGTGACAATGACGGATCGCAAGTTTTGCCGAAGACTGGACATTGAGGACGGTAATTTATCACGGCACTCGGGAGTAATTGCTCGCTGGAAGCAGTGGCTGTATCTCTACGTCTAATTAAAAGCACAATTATCCGGCGTGACTGTGTCATAGCTTGATGTAAGGGATGTGCGCACGAAGGACGCGCCAGCGCTAATGGCGGCCAGCACGTGTGTCTGGGTGAACAACCTGCGTGTTTGCCATGCAGATGAGTGTTTGCTCCGACAGGCCGATATTTACCGCGTTTCTGGAAGCAGCTGCCCACACCAAAATTTCCACGCACACCGCCTGTACGCAGTCGTAACATATTTCACTAAAAATTGGAGGTTACGTCGAGATCAAAGAGAGAAATAATTTACAGACGCCACAAGACAGGAAGGATTACATGACAGCGGTAAAGTTGAGAACTCGGGAGGAAATATAGCCGCGTAAAACTAAATGTTGCTATTTAGTAAGTATATGGCTGGGAAATTTGAAATACTTCACCAATCTAATGACTTAAAATTTATTTCTTGAAGTGTATAGATATTTAAAACGTATTTATCAAACCCTCTAAACAAATATGTCCGGTAAAGACCTTACCTCAAACACTTTTCATCGATTATAAAGCGTTTATTCTCACATCGGTCAACGCCTTTGTTAATAATATATATATGCCTACTATAGAGAGAGTACTACAATTACTAAGGTTTCGTAAAATAATTGGAATATCATATATTATTAACAGGGAAAAAATTATAGTAACAGTAATTAGAAATAGTAAACATTGAATTAAATCGGAATATTATGTAATATGAAATAACAAAGAAATGACTCCAGTTTTTTAATGTTATTCGACATTATTGTAAACACGAGAAAGCCTAGACCACCCGAACACCAGATAACCCTCGATAACTTCAAGACCATCCGTTGGCCTCTGACGTTGAACAGGTTGCAGAAGAAGACTATTTACTTGTGGATTCAAAGAGACTATAAATTGGGCAACGACTGAGATTATTCCCAGTTAAATATAAGAACACCAAAAAAGGAACCGAGTAATCTTGCATAACAATATTTTTCACCGCCTTCCGTTAAATTAATCCTCTTAGTTAATAGCTTTCACAGCTTCTTCATACCTCCAGTATTAAACTACTTCACAAACTCCTCTAAATAGAGTTTGTCTCAAGCATAAAGTCAAACGGAATTTCCAGACAGAAGAATAACTGGTCATTGTGCTAAAAAAACGTCTGGAGGAAAATAACCGAAAGTCGCTGGTATTCTGAGTGTCAAAGTCTCCAGCACTAACTAAGCCAATGAAGAAAGGAATGAAAATCTCTAAGAAATGATTCAGTATTCGGAGCAAATCTTCGTCCAGCAAGGCAGTTTTCAGATTAAAAAAATGAAAAATTGCTTGGAGCTAAATCTGGTGAACGTGGAAGAAATTTGAAGTGTAATTCGTTCCCGAAACATCTGAAGATTTCTGGTCGGATGCATAATCGACGTGAAAAAACATTATTTTCTTGGACAATCCTGAACGTTTGATCTTAACAGCTTGCTTCAATTGCTCCAATAATATTGCACAGAATTCTCCCGTGATTGATATGCCTTTCTCCCGAGTGTCTTCGATCACCCCAACACACAGCAGCCATGAATTTTTCCGTTGATAGATCATCGCTACGATATCCGGGTAAACATTACATTACACTTGAACGTTTATATTTCTCTAATCTCCATGCCTATAATTTCATAAAAATTTTAATCGGCACGAAAACTCGTGTGAATTGAATTTATAAAAATCATAAAACATCTGGGAAATGCAAGTTCATATATGCTTGCGGTAAAGTGTTATAAAATACATCTGGCAGACACCGTTTACATGCTCAATTAGTATATTATGAAGAGAATCTAGTGACATTTTTGCAATCTCAACGGGACTCGATGACCTTTAAATCCTGCGTTGTGGATTTTTACTAGTTACTAGTCATAGAAGTTAACGGGCGTTCCTCAACCTGCATAATCCAAAAGAAAGATTGGACTATGCTTAAATTCAGCTAACCAACGTCCTTCTGTATTTGTCAGAGGTAAAAATTTACTGAAGAAGTATTTCATATCTCCTTGAATATAGGACTATATGTTATTCATTTTATATAACTAATAATATGAAATTAAGAATGAAGTGATATTTCAAAAATTGTTAATTTGGACAGTAAAGAGCATACAGAGCTCTGGGCTTTTAAAATGAGAGCCGGAGCTCTCACGTTAGATAAATAAGGAGTATATAAAATTTTCAGGGGTGTTAAGCGCCTCTTGACAAAACATATGTGGTTGACCGGCGCACACCATACACCGGTAGATACTGTAGCTATTTGCATACTCAAATACAGCCAGCTGCAACAGGGCAGGATTGTTAAAGCTTTAAGAAACCACGTGATAGAGGCTCAAACACTTACTGGATCTTCGATTTGTTATGTAATTACTAGAATTGATTAACGCCATCAGAGACTAGATTTCCGTTAGTTTTAAGGCGTACACCGTTTACAGTAAAGCTAGCATTTTCCACGAAGTGAAATATATCATCTTTACGCCAAATTAATAACGAGATTTTGCATATAATTTATTTGAAGTCGTAGCGTGCGGCGGCTTTTGAGTATTTGCAACACATTTTACAGTATTTTTCAGAAGAAAACTATAATTAATATAATAACGTTCATGGAGCCGGGCCACGGTGAGGGCGATATTTTAGCAGAGTGCGAACGCAACTTAGTGACGTAACCTCAAAGAATTATAAGGGTGTTAAAGAACTCATTTTAATTATTTATTAAGTATAGTAATAGATATTCAAGTTCTTTGTCTGTGTTCCATCAGTATTGAGAAAATATATTAACTGCTAATTGGGCCACTTTGGCTTACAACGGGCTACTGTTACTAGTACATATATTTGTGTGCGTGTGTGTGTAGAAGTAGCTCATGCAACTGCTTATAAGAAACAGAATATTTATATATCTGGATACTTGAAGGACAGTCGTACTGGAAACGTATTTGTTGATGAGTGAGAATTAGAGAAGAGAATCCTTACCGCGTACACATTCGGCAATAATAGCGTTATTAAAACACGATCGTTCGTGTGAAGACTCGTATTACAGCGTGGGCGGCCCCTTCTCGGCGTCCCCCTTTCACCACAAGCAATCAGAGGTGGCATCTCCTCAGAGGTCGGAGAGAGCAGCTCATCTTCAGCGCTTGCCGACGCAGGCGTGAGAGGCAGACACGACAGACCACCTAATGGGGCCAAGTCGACGAAATAAAACAGTGATGTGTACTCTGTATGGGGAATCGGCCTTACTGTCCTACAGGAATTACGACTATTAATATCGTCAGCTGCTGAAGGCTCTTGAACAGAAATGACTATTTAAAATAATTTAGCACTCGCTGCACTCGTCTCACGAGACTCGGTAAATTTAGTATTGCAGTGGCGTGATTAAATTCTGAACTCTTGTTCTCATTATCGCCTGTAATGTCAAAATATCAGCTGTAAAGATACCGTCAACTAGATTTTTTTTTTAATTTTACCAATCAGCACTACTATTTTAAGAAACGAGTTAAAGCATTTATAATAAGTTTAAATTTATTTGAAAAATATTTACGTCATTGAGATGGTGTTAAATTGCAGTTTATAAAGAAACTGACAGAATCTGACTATCGCACGGTCTACAAAGAAATATTTATTTCTAAGATTTAAAGGATATGGTCGTTGGTGAAACTTAGCAGATATAATTTCTATTAATAATCACATATACATAATATTCAAATTTCTATTCTCAGTCTTACGTTTAGGTTCAAATTTGAAATATTTTTCATCGTTCTGGATCTATCTTACGTACCGTAGCGTATTATTTTCCCGGTCTGCTATCCACTGCATATGGACGTAGTTTTCCTAATAAAATAAAAGTTCAAAAAATTCTGGTGTAAATAGATTGTTAGATTTAATTATTAACGATCTTTGACAATATCATTGTGCCTTTTAATAAAGATTTCAATACCTATTTAACTGTCAAATAACGATACAGACGTGTGTATTGTGAAATCAAATGAACTGCTAACCTATTAAATATTATCTTTGATTCCACTCATTTGATGTTCAATCGGGTTTATTATAATCAAGTCTCTACAATGGGTAGCCGTCTCAGTCCTTTCTTTTAGCCGAGAGAAATCATGTCAAGGATTACTTCAAATATAATCTATTTGCTTTTTGAGATGCGTTAATTTCAAATTTTTGTATCTAATATATATTTTATATATGGTTTATAATGGGTTATAGAGCCAAAGAGGGAGAGAGAGATTTTTTTATCTCTAGTTCAATCCTCTAAAATTAACCAATTTAAGAATCCCTTTTACAGTTTCCATCCTAAAATACATTTCACTTGAGAAGTAAACCGTTTTTTAAATTTTCTAGACGTCTCAGTTTCTATTATAATACTTCCGTTCATTACAACTCGTATCGAAAACGACATGTTCTTAACTTTTATTAACAAATACATTCATATTATAACGAACAAAACTAAATAACCCAAAAACATCAATTTTAATTCCAGGATATAAATTTTTACATCATATGTTTTTTGGACCTATCAATAACAAGTTTATTATTATTACAAGCATATTATTGACACATTAATAAAGAATTGATTCGTTTATAAAACGTCTTCCTCTGATTACAATTCTTGCTACGTAGAAACTAAAAGGTCGTTAAAAACACTTATCGAGTATGTAATATAATCTCTGGTTTCTGAAATTATTAAGAATTTTAATCATTCTTTCGATTATCACAACGATCAGATTTCAGACGTTGACACCAGAAAGCACCAATGTAGAATGAATTCCGAAATAATAACCTTTGGCTATCGTCCGCATACTCCGTTTCGAATACGCGTTCTATGCTATAAAAGGGGAGTTGCCACCATGTGGATTACCCATCACGTAGCCTGTAACTCTCAAGAAAATAATTACTGGCACACCTATAAATTAAAAATAACAATACCCATGACTAATTATTCTGAAGCTAATTTATTTGCCGTTCATGCTTCTAGATTGTGATTTATAATTTTCAATATACAAAATTTTCCTATATTTCTCTTTATGGCCTGTTTCATTGCCTATTATTTCACTTAATTAATATCTTATAAAACGTACAATTATCTCTCAATTGCTTAGCATAACTCGTTTATTGAGTTAAGAAAAGCTTGTCGTGTTTCAACTCGCGACATCTCCGTAGATAGCGACGTTTCGACGCCTAATAATGCCATCACCTTCCTCGCAGACTACGGAGATGATCTGTTTGGAAACCCGACAAGCTTTTCGTAATACCATTAACGGGGAAGACCTTCGTTCTTTAGTCATCGTTTATTCAGTATAACAATGCGGTAATCTTTATCTTGAAAAGAGTAAAGTGTTTTTATAAGATTGTTTCATGAGGACATCATGAAGTAAAATGTAAATTATCTTTTTCAGCTGAGTTTGCTTATTATATGTTGTTAATGTGAGGAATCAACGCAGACGAAGACTTTTTTCTTTTCGTATTGAAAATATTGTGAACAGTTGACTGTAAACAAGGAATTGCAACTTCAAATTTTTTGTTGTTGTATCGATCTTATCGATATTATTTTTATTTAAATAAGCAACATATATGCTGAAAACAGGTATCGTTAAACGGATGTGCTGGGAACCGGGAGCATTTTTGTGTGAAACCCACGATCCCTTCTTTTATTTCAAGTCGTGATAAAATGATTTAAATATAACGGCACATAATGTTCAAATGCCAAGGTCTAGGAGGAGAGGATGTTAGCGGAGGACAAGTTGTCGCTATAATTAGCAACGGCCTACCAATAAAACGCGAGCAAGGCCATCACTATGGATGCAGCTCAACCCTCAGCATCCGGATCTGTGCGAACGCGAGTAAAGCGGAGCGAGGACTTGAGTCGATCTGTGACTACGCGGCCATAAATCACGTCTCACTATCCCCCTGGGCCAATGTGAGCCGCCTTTCGCGTCGTAAATAGCACGATACTGATAACGGATCTCCGCAATTACAGTCGAACCCGATCCGTCATCAATTTCGTACGCAGAGCGCAGAACGGCGGTAGCTGCCACCCGCCTTTCACCGTCTGTCCCAAGGATGGCTTCACGGTTTCGATAGAGATGCCGCTCGGCACAATGGACCAGTTCTCCGTTAAAGGAAAGGTTGCGTCGATGTTGTTGCCAAGAGGAAGTCCTCGCCATCTCGCTTTTCTTATTGGCGATTGAATCGGGGAGACCCTCCCACTGGGATCGACTCCAAGATCCCTCTCCTAGCATCCGGAAGCAGACCGATGAGCTATGCCACAAGGTTCCCTCACGGTATCCGCTCATGTAAGTACAAAGTCGGTGGCCTTCGCCTACCCTATGGACCTGAGCTTTTCACAATAAACGCGGAGGAACACTTCACATTCTTGGATTCTTTACCGCAACATAAAGGTAGCTTAAGGACGGTTGTGCTGCGAATGCATAGGAACTTAAACCTATATCACATAAACAGACATCTGCCTATTTAATAAAAAAATTACGTATGTTTGTATGTTTTTACGTTTAATTTATATACAAATTTAAACGCGTGGACAGATTGCAACAAAAATACATACTCTTCAAAACACGAGAAACGGTACTGTGGGGGTTAGACACGCCTACCACCCCCAGCACCGGGGGTGGAAATTTTCAAACATTTATGAAACGGCTGATATTTGAGTCGGATAAATATTTTTCGAGGTCAAGGAGATTTATAGTTTTTTTCCTTATGCTATCTGCGTATAATTTCAACCCCTTTAAAGCGTGGGAAAGGAGCACCCTTAGATGTGGGGGTGAAGGAGCAATACATAAAAATATCGCAAAATCATCCGATATTCGAGTCAAATCTGGGTTATGAATGTCACTGAGATTATTTATGTCATCGTGTGTGGTCTGGGATGGGAGGGACTTGGGGAGGAAGAGGGGGTTAGAAATTTTCAAACATATTAACCGGCCTTTATTTGCATCGAATAAGTATATTTCGGGGCCAATGAGATTCATAGTATTTCTCTAGATGTTCAACCTAGATTGGAGTCAAATCGAGGGTTATGGATATATGACCACCCGGGCAACGGCGACTAGAAAAAATGATTTCCGATACTGAGTTGCTTATAACCAGACCTGTTGATGCGACTGTAAATAAATAATTTTAGAAAGAATCAGTCTTAACATTAGAATATTATAAATTTTAATAATAATAAATAAAAGCATTCCATAGTATATGTAATACAAAATTAAATCACTGTTTAGACGCTTGTGGTCACAAATAATTGGTGGCATTGAGATTTATATTCAAATTAACCAAATGGAGGTTGATGAAAATATATATATAAAAGAAGAGAAAATTAAATTATTACATTATTATATATTTATATGACATAATTTAATTGTTTAATTTATTATTATTTATATAATTAAAATTTATTATTATGTAATAGTTTATTAAAGAGGTTTCACTTTTGATGTGTAAAGCACAATCATCAAAGAATCAGGATGGAAAATTATTTACGGGACCGGAAATCAAACGCAGGAACACTACTTGGTCTTCTTACCATCTGAGCTACCCAGGTCGACTTCCTGTAAATGCGAGCTTTCTAAATTCGTTGACCTGAACACAGGCTCACCTACACTTTATTAAATCACATTCTTTTCGGACATCAATGAAGTTTGATTATCATAGGCTTTAGTTCTGAGCTGAGTATAAAAGCACAATAATTTTCAATTGGAACGGTGCAAAAATAATTTTGTTTATTGAAAGGAAGTATTTAATAAATAATTCAAAATGAAAGTCAACTATGGCTAAGTAGTGATTTCTATCTGTTTTTTTAAAAAAGCGTTGTAGTAAAATATAAGCTAAGTACTAAATCTTGTAAATGTACCGTTGTTACTGTCGTGTTGAAAGCAGAATAACATCTGTTCCAGGCGGCAGGTCCCCCGGTGCAGCTGGAGCCCGTGGACCTGAGCGTCAAAGCGCCGCAGTCCCCTCCCGTGGTGCTGCATGTGCCTCGCTACTCTCCGCAGCTTCCCACGTCCTGCCTCCCTCATCCAGGTAAGGACCTTTTATGTAATTCGTCTTAGAGGGATGGATACATCAACTGTTTCCATCAACCCTTCTATATGTACATGTGCTGGGGGACGTTTTTATAACAGCGAATAATTGGCTTTATTCATTGTGACAATTACCATATTCGTGCCCTTGCATTATTGTAAAGTACAATCGTTGAAGCAGAACTAGATCTTGCTGACATGCTTCATTTCACAGTCAATGTCAGTGTCAGTTATTATTGTCGTAGCCAAAGTAGGGGCATTGATGTAGCAACGTATCCTCAGGAACCTGTAAAGTCTTACGGCAACTAATATCAAATGTCTATAGACAAATATAGAGATTATAATTACTACTTATAATGCTCTATATGTTTATTATTGGCGGAGCAGTTAATACGCTAAATTATTGAGAGTGATGACGTTTTACCGTCAACCAGTGGTATTTTCCCCTTGGCACTGGCTCGGATGCCTGTTTCCGGACTTTCTTCGGCTGACTTTCGACCGGCACATGGTGTCGGGTTCGTAACCCATAATCAACCGATATTGGGGTTAGGAGTGAGTGTGTCCACAGCACACGGGAGTGTCGTGAGCGTCTTCGTAAGGTCAGACTCGTGACCGCAGGTGCGCGACCCTAAGCGTACAGTTAGGCGGAACAGGATCCTCCTGGCTCTGATAAGGCCACGGCGTTGACACGGCTCCTCCAAGGGAAGAAACAAAGCTGCCGCCCCCTCCTCACGACTATTGTCCGCCCCCGCCCAGCACACAGCCGTGTTGACGCAGATTTCGCCCAATTAAGCAGCAGGAGGGGCGGAGCCGCTCCGTCGTGTTCTATTTACCCTGAGCGATGACGGCGCACTGTGGCAGATGACAACAAGCTCGCTTTGGACTTCCCACTTCATTGCGCTCGAAGTTGCAATTGATTGTTTTTCCAATGCACCAAACCTTTATCAAATTTATAAATAATTTTAGGGTTGCAATCGAGTGAATTATCGGGTGCGAAAATAAATGAGAAAAGAGGAAATGTTACAGATGAAAGACTCGCAATGATAAGGTCATTGATAAAATCTGCGCAAACGAGGATCTTTTCTCCCTGTTGGATAGAGATACCGCATTACATTAGACTTGGACCTAATTATAGAAATAAATCTGTCTTTTTATAATTTTGAAATTCTATTCAAACCAACGCTATCGCACATAACGAAAGCTTAGTCCAGAATAAGATATAAACGTTTTTCAATATAAACTATTTTAGTCTACCGTTAAATTGATTTAGAAATTTAAGAAAATTTGACCACGAATTTAATGTATAATCGCACAATAACATTTTCTGAAAATTAACTATAGGATCCATGTATTTAATATTATTTCCGTTGTTTTTTTTGTTTAGAAAGTTTAGTACATCCTAAATGTTCTACAAATTTTCTTCGTCTGTGAGAGTTTGATAGGCGTAATAAAATCTTACTTTCTGGACTTTTGAGGTGCGTAACCCTTTTTAAACGGCCTAATATTTTTCTTAAAACCTGCATTTTGTGATGATTTGATGCTGCGAAGAGTGCTAGAAAAGTGATTGCTTTCTTCTCCTAAATATACTATTATAAAACATCGCATCCATCATCGGCAACAGAACAGTTATTCTTACATCCGTTTAGGCCCATACCAGACTTAACAGGTTGATATTTAAAACCGTAAGTATGTGACACTCCTCCTTCTTACAGAAATGACATTAAAAAACGATGTCTCGTTCCTCATCTTTATATACAAGTACTTCTTTGTAACAGAAACTAAAATGTCCTCTATTCTTAGTGTCAGGGTTTCTATTTTTCGATATAGTCTGACTTCGAAGTTAGGTGCCAAAGGTGTTGAAATTTATTAGTGGTTTTTATTGAAAGTTTTCTACTCTCTATAATACTACTCAAATAAAAACTCAAAAAGTAATATCGGAATATTTTCCCCCGAATTCTAACTTCAGGGGAAGGCGATTAAAAAGAGATATTGAATTTAGGTCCACAAATTCTACTTAATTTAGTTTTACCCAAATAATTCAATATTACTAGGCAGATTACTGCTAATGGATCTAACCATGTGTTTAGTGTCTTGTTTATACTGTGACGTAATTTAAAAATTTGTTGGGACGAATGCCAATAAAGTTTTATATATGTTTCTTAATATTAATTAGTTAATGAAGGGAAACAAAACTAAACGACATGTAGTTTTAATTTTTAGACAGCAGAAACAGTCACTCGCAAACACGTTCGTCGTAAGAAATAGTAATTCTAAATTCGTGAAATATAAAAATTTGGGTGTTTATTTTTATTTCCTGTAAAGTTCTTTTATTAAATTTTTGGTTGATGTGATGCTCGAAATTTAACGTTCACCATCCTCACAGGTCATACATTTAGTAGCCTACTAAAAATTATTATTAGTTTTAGGAATATTATATAACGCAGTTGCACTTCTCTCTGCCGAATTTTTAAATTCTTTCCTTCGAATAATTTCCATTTTACTTACATATGTACGATTTTGTTCCCTATTTAGCGAAGATAAATTTACACGGTATTTATCCTATTTAATATTCTTATCAAAATCAGGATTGAGGATGTAACTCCACGTAAGTATAAAGACTATATTTATCAACCTGCTGATATTATATGAACTTTTAAATATAAAATAATAGAATTCTCTAGAAAAATTACCAGTCAGAGGTGATACCAGAAAGTAGGAACATATAGATGTGCTGATGATAAAAAAAGTTTTAGCGGAGGCAAATAAGTTGTTAATGCATGGAAAATTATGGACATTTTCAGGCAGATAAGATCATATTAAAGGAATATACAAAAGATTACATGCAAATTGGTCTATAACATAGTATATAAGTATATACTGTTTACTTTTACCACTTCTGACTTTTGTTTTGTTCAGATCTGTTGGGCGAACGTTGTAGGTAGGAAATTGTATTCTGGAGATAATCTAACAGGAAGATTATTGAGAAGAGACCTAATTTAACTTAATGGAAGAGTGTGAAAATCGTGTAATGTGTTACTTTATCTCTGTAATTTCCAACTGTTTATTTTCGCTGAAGGCCCCGAATGATTCCCATGAGCGCAGTTAGTAAGATAACCTTGCTTAGATGATCCGAGATGGATCATAATGATGGAACAGGATGCGTTGTGTTGTGTACCATGTAACCATCAGGTTGAAAGCTAGTTTTACAAACAGCAAGTTGGTAACATGGACGTAATTGGCCGAGCACCCCTCACGAAGCCAAATGTCTTGCGGTTCCCGTGCGAACGAAGCCCCGACAATTTAGCAACTGGCCGCGTGATGAATGGTGTCTTGCGGTCTGGAGGTCAAAATCTTTCGCAAGGTTCATGTGCCAACCATCAACCCTGTCCTGCCACTACACTCCGTGGAAACGCTCAGACATTTACCCGAACCAACAGTTCAGAGAACTGAGTGGAAGTTAATTCAACTCTATTTAACAGTCTCAGAAAAACTCTCGCAGAGAGGTGGCACAACTTTACACATTCATTTTTTTAAAATTGATTTGTTTACAGTCGCATCAACAGCTAGGTTATTAGCAACTAATTAATGGAACTCAATTTTCTTATTCGTGGACCTGATTTTGACGAGAGTTTCTCTCACCCTCACTAACATCCATACCTTCGCCGGGATTCGAACCCGGGACCTCTGTGATGCAAGTCAGTTACGCTGACCACTACACATTCTTACACCATTTTTTATGATTGTTTTCCAAAAATTGTCTTTTTGCAATTTTTTTGGCTATGTTGAGTTATTACTTTTTCGTGACGTGGAATCGTAATGTGTCTAGATTTTTTTTATAGATTATTTCCACTCTCAAAAACTTTTTTCAAAACAAAAAACCTCAACCATCTGAATGTGAAGAAGAAAATTCTCCATAAATACTTCCACATAAAGTTTTACTTCTGCAATCATTATTGTCTAATGATTACCGAAATGTTTTATTTCTTCCAGTAGTAATCGATTCCAATGCTGATTGACGTCGTTATATGTTTAATTTAATATTGATGTTATTTTCGAAGCACTATAATTCAATAAATTGTTCCAGGTTATTCAGAGAAATAATAATATAGATAGTAAGTGTTACGATCTTAGAATCAGATCGTTTATTGAGATGCAGCATGTTGTCCAACGGGTAATTCATATTGGCGCTGCGTGTAGCCTTCATCTGACATTGGTGTAAATAGGATAATAAATATGACACTGTTATGTAAAAATGCATGTTATTGCGGTGTAGTGCGAGTGTTGAGAGCACCAGAATTTTATAAAATTATTTTGTCACGTCGAGGCTACAAGTCGTTCGGCTCTCAAGTCGTGCGATTCCTTGACTAATTACGTTGCGCGCCTGTCCTATATTAATTAAAAGCAGGTAATCCATTCCGTGCTGTTAATAATAATGTCCAATTAATGCGGCGCGCACAATGCTAGTCGTTTATCGTAACCTAATTACGAGGAAATTGTTGCGGAGTGATGGGCGCCGTGACTCCCCGTCTTACGGCAGGCACACTTCCCTTTCATTCTAATGTCCGTTAGGACGGGTGAATGTCACATTTCCATATAAAGGGATGGTTTCCTGATGAGATGCTCGATAGAGTTAAGTTGTTTGAAAGGAAATGACCATGGCCTTTGCGAAACTACCCGTTGGCTTAGAACCCATAAATAAAACCTATCATTACGCCTACGCAGTTATATATCAAAGGTGTCTCATTCCTCTTGGACTGCGCGTCTTTGCAGCTGAATACACTCGAACTCCATCCGTACCTGTTACTGCTTCAATGATGAATGGCGTACATGCCAAAGCAATTCCCTATTTTCAAGCAGTATGTTCCACTAAACGCGGTTTCTCGAAATCTTTCAAGAATAATTTCAAGTTGTATCGTAGTGAATGAGAAACGGGAAATTATCAAAATAATCATATAATAGACATGTTTACTCCAGGTATAATTGAAACTTGATTATCGAATTATTTATTTATTAACAAACCGTCGGGTTTTCCTCTATTGCGGAATTTAGGATCAGATTGATGTATAAATATCTCATTACAAATTTATAATTTTTAATTCAATAAAAGTAACCAAATTATAACTCAATATTATAGCCTAGATACCGGTTGTAAAATTATG
Source organism: Zhengitettix transpicula (assembly GCA_037074705.1). NCBI lineage: Eukaryota > Metazoa > Arthropoda > Insecta > Orthoptera > Tetrigidae > Zhengitettix > Zhengitettix transpicula. The sequence goes on along the minus strand of CM073591.1, from coordinate 120,067,672 downwards.
TTAAATTATTGTTAATTCCCAACAATTTACTTTAATTTAATGTAAATTGCTATGAATTTAATTTTGTATTATATATTTAATTATTACGTTATATTTCATAACGACAGTATCTCGATATTTTAAAGGTCTTTTAGATCAATTAATTTTTATTTGAAATATTAAGACACAGGTGGATTTAATATATGGGTAGTGTCGGCTATATGCAGAAACCCGTCGACAGCTATCTCCCTGAACACGCTGAAATGAGTAGGTCCACGGCTCAAATGCCTATGCTCCTTCTTCCACGAAGACGAACAAAGATATTTACAGTTCGAAAAGTTCGTTCCTTTCACTCCTTTGTCTTTGTTTTCCTCATTCCACCTTCACTCAATTTTACATCCTAATTTGTATATATAAATATAATTACGAAGAAAAATAGTTGAGGTCTACTGACCGAGGTACGTTAACACATTGATCAATCGATTATGGCGATGGAAATTATTTCATCTGTAACTTATTCATTTTTCTTAATTAACTAATTAATTAACTAACGACGAAGAAGTCGATTTAAAGTTTTAGCGTTATTTTTTTCGGATTTTTTTTTTCTGGAACGAATTATAGTGTCAATATTTTTGAACAGGTAAACTGACTATGAAAATTTTCTTGATGAAATTGATTATGTTTGAAATAATTTCTACATTATAACTATTAATTTCGTGTTTTAAATTTAGACGTTAGATATAGTGTTTTGGTATTAAGTATTGCAGTGTATTTGTGATTATATATTCTAGCTTTTAAATTAGCATCCCATTGATTTTTTCTCAATTCATGCAGTTTGTTTGAACATTTGTTTGTTTAGACACTAGAATCGTAAAATATTTTTAATTATAGGACAATTGTAACCTTGTGAATGTGGTGTGGTTGGATCGCGATATAAAAAAGGAAGTAACCTTTTCTGGGGAAAGAAATAAAAAGGAAGGAAGCCAGGGTTGGGATACTAACCGTGATTTGAATAGAAGTGATTTAAGAAATCGCTTATGGAGAATTTGCGTATGGGAGGTCGGGCTTGAGATTAGACCTGTCACCATCTGTAACGAGATAGATAGGAAGACGTTGACCAGAACTTCATACGTAACCAGTGAAGCCTTGATATAGTGTCCACGATTAATACTGCTGCTGTATTGGTCCTCTTTGCTTCGCTGGAGTCACTGGCAGTCTTCGACTCAGGCTGGTCAGAATGGTTTTCCCGCACTGATAAATCTAGTTATTACAAGTTATTCACGCATATTTTGTCCAACGAAACGCTTGTCTCGATTTCGGTTCCTGTTTGTGACATCCGATTTGGTGCTCGGACGGAGGGAGCGGGGATAGTTCCGCATGGGCGTGCTGTTTGGTTTTCGCAAGAGAGGCGAGGCGAGGCGATGCGTCTGTGTGACCTTTCGCCACACCTGCGGCGACCTGCTCACCTTGGGAACCCGTCAGCCAGGAAGAGTGGCCGGCGCATCTTCAGCCGCCCCGAGGTCACGCATACCTGCGACAACACCGAGGAAGTCACCTGCGAGGGGCCGCGCACGACACTACTTCAGAGGGACTCTACGAAAGCGATTCTCATTTTACAGTGTCCCAGAGATAAATAAAGAATGTGACAGAAAATAGTCTGTAAAGAAACCAACGTTTCAACCAGCGATCGGCTTAAATTTCGGAAACTTCTTAGGCTGATTATACTGAGTCTATATTACGTTGAATTGAGTAGTGTTTCGCCACCCAAGCTACATCGTTGATTCATTCACGCAACCGCGAAGGCGAGTATCGTTTTATGACGAGCTCTTGACAACACAAATAGACAAGCCACAAGAAAACGATGATGGTCAGTGCCATAAAACATCCATGATCTCTGAATTTCTGTATCCCTATATTTAATTCAGGTTCTATATAATTTCTTAGATCAGGGAAATAAATAAACTTTCACAGATTATTAACGAAAGAAAACCGTATCTTCGATAGTCGAATATCCGTTTCTTCACTTCGATATACCATGATTTTTTGGATTTTATTCATGCTCGTAATGGTACGTATTATTCGAAAATATTTATTTAATCCAAGGTCGTCTTCGTGTCTCGTATTGAATTACAGCATAGTACCGTTTGCTTAGCAGCGTGTCAAGTCCTTATAATCTGATATAAGAAATCTTTACCCAATTTATGTTGGATTAGTCAAGTCCCCTTAAGCCATGACAAACAATTAGCTCTGACTTCGTATAGATAAAGTCTTACTTCAAAATTCCACTCTACTACAAATGATACGCATTGTTCGGATGTTTAATTTTATAAATTTTAGACTGAGAAAAGTTTGCCCTTGTTATAGAGATTTATAAGATACGTATTTATAGTATAATACAGTTCAAGAAGGTACCGTGGATATGGAGAAGGTGAGATTTTAGCTCATCCCGAACGCGCTTACTGAAGATGTATGAAACGCAGTAGCAATATATATATATATATATATATATTTGGAGAATCATGGATTCAACACACTGTGTAATTATGTACGCTGACTTTTTAATTAGACAAATTAATCTACATTTACGCATCGTTTACGTGTCGTTAGAAGTTGCTCAGGCTGCTTAAAATCTTCACTCACGCATTTTTTAGGACAATAAGTTTTTCTCGCGCAGATGAAAATAATTTTAATATTAAGATGTGAATTGTCCGGCCTGCCTCCTAAACTGGTCGAGGCACGGAGAAGGGAATGCTGCGTCCCCACAGCAAACTCCTCTCCCGCTATCGGAAGGGCGTGGGACAAGTACCCAATGCCCGACCTACCCGATGCAGGTTTTTATAGGGTTTTCCCTGCATTTCTTTAGGCGAATGCCGGGTAGGATCCTTAAACCATAGCCCGGGGGCCCTAGTTAACCCTTGGCTACCTTCCTCTACCCTTCCGCATCCCCCCTTTCTAATCCCTTCCTATGCTATTAAAGGGGAGTTGCCCAATGTGGATCACCCTTATGTAGCCTGTTGCCCTAAAAAAAAGTAAATTAATTCCATACCTATTTCTTTTTTGAAACCGTTAGTAATGTATTTCTTTTGGCAAGCATACTCTGTGATATATCTGGTATCTTTTCCTTCTTTTCACTTGTAGAATCACTGTGTTTCTTTTGAGCATCTTTAGAACGAAGTTATAGTTGATAGCGCTGAGTGGTTATAAAAGTGTGGACGAAATTAAACAAAAAATCTAAAAGTTGGATGTCACAGAGAGGACAATAGTCGGTGTGATCGTGTTGGTCATCTAATTATTTTGTTACTTTTAGCTTAAAACTATACATTTACAGAGAATATATCACACATTCAGTCAGACGTGCAGTATTGGCCGAGGGTTATGATCTGAAGTTCTGAATTTTCTTACTCCTCTTTAGTAATACAGAAAAGTATATATAAAATGCAGTGGAGATTATGAGATTTAATTCTGTTGGTTGGTTAAAAAGGGAAGCCTAGTTTACACCTAAGAGAAATAACGTATTGTAATGAATGGTTTTTAATAAAGTTTTAGTTTCTTATAAATAATTAAAGTTTTTGATAAATATAAAATATTTTAATTAAAAGAAACGCAATTAAATTAAAAATAAATAAATTATACAAATTTCTAAAACTATATAAAACATGTATCATCGACCTTTTTCGTCAGGAATAAATTTGCGTGGGGAGATAATGGCAAAGCTTTTGTGGCAATATGAACGTATTTATTTTATAATTTTTTTACATTACAATCTTATATGGTGTCCGCCCCGTTTATAGTCCGTCTTTCAGCAAGCCGTCTAGCTGTCTTAAATTATTTTTTATATAACATTACAATATTCTTCCTTTTACACTATATCTTTCATAATACTTTGCTTTTAAATTCACCGTCAATCTATAACTTCCTCTTTGACGACTTATTACATTTACGTACATAATCTTGCTCCATGGAGCCCTGCAAACACCCTAACATTTTATTTTACGTCCACTATATGCCCCAGCTTCTGTCTCTATCCTCTGGTCTCTAAAAATATGGGCGAAAGTGGCCGTCATAAATTTTCAGACCCGAACCCTCTCAACAAAAGGCCAACCGCTGTCACTCACACCCCTGCAACCCCCAGATTTCGTCTTTTCCAAGACGCTTTGAATTATTTTTTTAAATTTTTCATACAATAACTGAGGCATTCAAAATTTTGACTCATTACAATATATATCTCCATAACCTTATATAAATGTTTGTAAAGTAAGTTTTTTTTACGTATCGTTATATTCAACTTAAGTTAAATTTATTACCAGCAAGTACGAAAATAATATTGGAAACATTGACGAATTGCGGTAGGAAAATTAAGTAAAGAAAGCTATGATTTTTAATCTGCACTCTAACAGATGATACAGATCGTTGAAGCAAATGTTTTTAATGTAACCTTTCGGTTTTTGTATCGGAACGATTCTTAATACCTCTCTTGTTTCTTAACCTGTTTTCGAGATTTTATTTTCCCCTATTCAGCACCAAATATTTTAAATAGTGTGGCATTATTTTTTTTTCTTTAGGCCCCACTATATTTATTTTTAAGTCGTGTCGTTATTATCTTTGCAAGCAATGCTTTAAAATATAAACTTTATAGTATGAATAATGAAAGATTGGAAAGAGAATCTGTGGTTTGAATGTATTCAAAATTGTTAAAAATCAATCTAAGAAAATTTTAGTATGCGCGAATTTTTAATTATTTTTGTCGTATGGAGAAGGAAACGTTGATAGTGGATAGAAGTAATTCTGTTCTATTTTCTAACAATCATTGATGTTCCAATAGAAACCGCAATGTCATCTTTTCCCAGATATAGTCCGAACCATTGTCAGAATAAGGTGCAAATAAATTGTTGCCCATCTACATGTTTAAGTAATATTTTTAGCTGTAACTGTGATTTTTAATGGCGCGATCGCAGATTAGTTGATCCGATGGCATTCTGTTTACTATCGCATGACTGTTGCTCGTTTATAACTACGACTCTCCGTTTGACCTTCGCTTTCTGAAATGCTGAATAATAAGCACCCGTGCCTCGGGTAATAATGTAGTACAGAAAAGGCTCAGTCGAGTGTGAAATGAGTCGCCGGATTCTTCGATTGCCGCGTAATCAATTTGCTGTAGTCCCTACACTTACCGCTTCTTATGTATCCAGGATATAGTATAGCATAATATGGTCGTTAAACCAATTTTGCAAAGAAGAGCTGCTGCAGTGATTTCTATATTTTCATCGACAATTTAATGGAATTCAAATTAAAAGGTTAGTTCTCATGGGGTCCTCTCATATTCATGTATATTCTAACGTGACCATACCTCCATCAATAGTATTTGTGTTTTTGTCTGTATTTGTCTATCTTTCCCATTATGATCACAATGAGCTATGTTCGCGCGTGGAGAAAAGTGATTGTTGGTTCACAGTCTGCGTGGAGAAAGAGAACAGAATGTCACAGGATTTCGCCGTAAGCTGTTATTTCGTCTCGAATCACTTACTTCTCGTAGTAATGAATGACCTCAAGGAGACGAAATTAATCATTAAATACAGAATGTCTGTGTTTGCTGACCACGCCCTGAAGATATTTACATAGTTCACTGTTCGATAAGTAAATTGTATATAAATAATTATTTCGGTAATTTCGTATTAAAAATTACCTACTCCCTATAATTTGTTAAATCGGGATAAGATACAGTAACCAAACTTGAGCATCTGAGCAGCTGTGGCATCTGGATCCAGCGAGGTGTTACAGAAGAGGAACTTTACGATAAAACCAGATACCATTACAAGAATCAAATTTTTGGATAAAAAACATGCGGAATAAATTATATTAAAAGCAATGATTCAATAAGCTCACTTGTACTGATTAAAAACATAGGTTTGGAGTGACAATGGTGCAGTCAATACTGAAACATATAAAGGGAGTATTGAGAAGTAGCCTGGATATGGAGAAACTTATCAGAAACTTGAAAGCAGTCTTCAGGATTCATGGTGTCACAAGCGACCAACAGAACTGCCAAAGCAGTGATTCCCTAACTATGCGTCGCGACGCCCCTGTGCGATTACAGGGGCGCCAAGATAATTTGGATTTAATTAATTTTCGTAATTATGCCCATTCAAGAAATTGTTTGTGAATTTAAAGTACATGTATTTTTGATTATTAATATTTTAAAACCAATATAACCGACTTACCAGTGGACTTCAAATTCATCAATAAGCCAATATTTTTATTTGGTGCGTCGCGTAAAAATTGTGATATAATAATGACGTCGGGGACCAAACAAGTTTGGAAACAACTGGACTATAGGATAAGTGGGGCAGAGACTTAACGTATACCTGGATGAAAGCAGCGGAATGTACGGAAGAAAATCGGAATATATCGTTAGTATGAGTGTAATAACTATAAGTTTTCTGAAAACAATTATAAATTTTTAATTATTCTTAAACGTATATATCTATCGCTTCGTCTACTGACTTATTGTAAATTAAATTCATTTTTTGCTTTTGTAACTTGGTGAAAATTGAAAATCACTGTCTTCATTATAAGCGGGCCTTAAATTTAGATTCTCATGAAAGCTGAAGCATTTACTTAAAAACATTAAATGTACAGTCAACGTAAAACAAAATTGTCAAATAATCATTGTTATCTCTTTAAATAAGTAATTTCAAACTTCCTTCCTTTGTTTCATTTAATATTAGATATTTGACGTCCTAACGTGTTGGCTTTAATTTTCATTTCTTAACTTGTTTCCTTTTGATTAAAAGAGTATACCACATAATTTGGCTCTCCGACGTGGGGCTTGTTTCTTTAATATCTTATTGAATACCACATAATTTGGCGCTACAACGTGGTGCTTATTGTTCCTTTGCTTAATTTTAATACTACATAATTTGACTGCCCAACGTGCTGGCATTTTTGTTATTAAATTTTATTGTATACCACAATATATATAAATATTATTACATAAACAACTTCCGTACCTATTTCGCATTCCTTAATTCTTTACCTTTTTCGTCGTGAAAGTGTTTCTTTCTCTTTCAAAGATATGTTGACTTACCCACATTGTCCGTGTCAATTCACACAAGTCTCGATGTTACGACTTTAGCTCGTGTTAAAATTGAGCGACGCTGATTGGTTTGTATTGTTTCCAAGATTGATACATATTTTTGATTTATGCAATGACAATGCGAGAAGCAGGCAGCTCTGCCCCTTCCTTACCGTGAAGAGTTCCTCTGCCCCAGCCCCCCTCCTCTTCTTTCCACCTCCCATCCTCCTCGAAGCAACATTAATCGGCCACGATTTTCTTTTATAATTACATCACGACTGCAGAGTGCAAGGGCAGCGTTTTCCCACGCCTGAGTCAGTGTGGCCGTATCGATGGCTGGCGTGGCATAAATCATCGCGCCCCTCCCTGAGGACAGGTGCAAATCCCCCACACGGACATTCGCCAGCAAGTGTTTCGACATGCTAGCCGAGTTAATTAGATTATTACTAGGGGCTTTATCAGCGGGTGTAGCCGGCAGAGACGCGTGTCCCCGATAACGGGTTCCGAAAGGAGAGCGTTGATTGATGTGTGTCATGGCCAGTCATCGGCCCTCGCGCCACGCTCGCTCTCTGGCCCATAAGACACGCTTCGCTCGGGAAATGCCGCTGCGGATTCTGATTCACTTTTACAAATACATTCAAGTTGAAGGAATAAATTATCACTGATAAAGATTCAGCAATATAGTTCTCTAAAACGAGTACAACCAACAAAAATATGCCTGGTAGTTTACTTTGCTGCCTTCACGTTTCCGATCCGGAACAGGTGCAAAACTCTTTGACATCGTAAACTTTGTACTGAATTAAAACTTTAAATCGACTAACTGCGCTTTTTTACTCTGCATCCAACGCAGACAGTTTTTTATAATCTCAATTGAGCTTTTCAATCAAGAAATCAAATGAAAAATTCCGTTCAAGGATCGACTAATTATTAAAGTTTATTGACTCCATGTGCCGATTTTGAATTGAACTTTATTAAATGTCCTGGTTTATTGTTTCAAGACGTTGATATCACATTACCTTCAAAAATTGATAAATATTCAGATAAAAGACAATAGAAGAAATGGAGAATGAAACATAATTTAAGAATTTCAGCTATTCTAACCTATTATTCACGATTCATCCTTACTTACAGTTTTAACGTATCATAATAGTGCAGAATAATCATATTCAAACTGGTCGGTAGTTTTATTAAATTTCAAAATTTATTTATGATAGTATTTTCATTTTCTTCCGTTTCAACATATATACTCATCAGCTATGTAAACCCTTAACTTGTAGCATAATATCATGTACTGACGAATTATATTCATCAGTCGTCTCTAGATTGGACTGCTTATATCCAGTTAGCCCCCTCCATTTTCTTAATGTCCCTGTTGCACCAATCACAAGGACGTCATGGTTGTCGGTTATGATCTCGGGGATCAAGACCAGGATCTGTCTTCTTACGTTCTACATCCATTCTTCTCTCAATATCTTCTGCCGACAGCCATTTCAGACTTCATATTTCTTCAATTGGATTTGTCTGTTTCTAAATTTTTGAATGTCAATATCAAACGAACCTATCTTTACACGCTGTTAAATTGTAACCAAATTTCGCTTCCAAGTGTGTCTTTTACTGTTCATTTTCTCAAATTTTAATGGCTAATAGTCACTGAATTATTGCAAAATAAAAACTCCAATTGACTTGATTCCTCTTAAATGTATACGTTAGTTTGCTGCTTACATAATGCTATTGAATATTTGACGGGTTTACTAACCCAGGAGCATTTGGCAATTCCTTTACTTCCTTTCGTTTGCCGCAATGAGTGGTTTGGCGTCTATGATCAATCGTTACCATTACTTCTGGTCTCTGCTACTTAATTTTTCAAAACTTATGCTATTTTCTAATTACAAATAATTATGATTTATAGTTTGAAACACCTCGTAATTACTTCAACTTCACTAGTATCGCCTTAAAATCCTTTTTCTTCTTTTATTCTAGACAAGTCTCTAAACTGCTTTACCTTTTAACCAGCTCTTTTATTGGGTTGGAGTCAGTCTGATAAGACTTGCTTTATTGGGTTCTCGTAAAATATACTTATATTTGTGTGTGTGTGTCTGTATTACACGGGAAATTATCTGACTGACATATCAACACAGAGTCAAGCCTACTGAAACTATAAATCTAAAATTTGGAATTGAGGTTACAATTACCGTGCGTCACCTGGAAGAAAGTTTTTTCATATTTATACTTATATCGAGATGAACTTGGGGAAGCGAGAGTGATGAAACCTTTCAAAAAAACTGGTGGATTAATGATTCATTTTTTGGCTCCTAGTGCTCGGAAAAATGCTCAAAAAGCAACTGCGGGTGTGTCGAAAACCATATTTACAAGCCGTAAATGCGATATTATGGAGAATAGTCACTATTAAGCCTTCTAAGTGACGCGGAGTACTTTTTCTGCTATGAAACTTACGTCACCGCCTACCACATCAGTGTGTCATTTTTTAATAATAAGAAAGACAAATACAAACCAAAGAAGTGATAATATAAATACCATACAACCAAAACGAACAAGTCATCCAGAAACGTTGTGTGGCATTTATATTATCACTTCTTTTGTCTGTATTTGGCTATCTTTCTTATTATTAATTTTCAATCAGAATAAATTTTTCATGTGTCATTTTTTAGTTGACGAGAAAAGTGCATAAATGACTAACCCGTAATTTATTAAATTGAACAGTGTTATATTGGATAAATAAAATGAAGAACATATTATCAATCATTATCTTTCAATTGGTTAATGACAATATTTTTGGAATATATTGTGTTATTTTGTATTTTATTATTTGTTTTATGTTAAACGTTTCTTTTTATAATTTTACATTGATAAAGGGCTAAAGTTAATTGCAGAACCAAGGTTTTCCCAATTTATCAACTAGAGCCACCTGGGCAAACTCGTCCATGGCACGCGACGAAACGTCCGGTGTCGTATTATGAGCGGCCGTGTCCCTTCCTCAATCCTGACCGGTGAGCGAGCAGGTACAAAGTTTTCTGCAGAAAAACTTTATCAGTCTTGGTTTTAACATTAAGTGAATGTAATACAACTTTAATGTTTAACATTTTTGAAACTTATTTGGATTTATAATTTCTATCTCTATATATAATATGGAAACTGTTCCAATTCGTTTAATAAGTATGATTTGAAATGTTAAATTAAGACACAAATCTTTTAACAGTTATATTTATCTGACGTCCTTAAATAAATGAAAATATCAACATGTTTAGTTATAAATTTATTATTAATTTAAATTTTTTAACATTGTAATAGAAAGTTTCATCCCTAATTTATTATTACGTCTTCAGATGTTTTAAAGTCAATTAAATGATATAATTTTAAAATCCGTGTATCTAAAAATTCCTACAAACAAGATTTTACATGATAATTTAAATACAATTAATTAAAAATTTATTGAACATAAATTACAATTAATTACAAGAAAAGTAGTGGACATAAATTTAATAGATGCGATTTACCCAGTAAGTAATGTTCAATAAATTTTTAATTTATTGTATTATAATTTATCATGTTTGTAAAATCTTGTTTTTAGAAATACAGATTTTTAAATTATATCATTTAATTGACTTTACAACACCTGAAGAGGTCCTAATGAATTAGGGATGAAACTTTGATAATGTTTTTCTATTACAATGTAAAAAAATTTAAATTAATAATAACTTTATAACTAAACAGGTTGATGTTTTCATTTATTTAAAAACGACAGATAAATATAACTGTAAAAATATTTGTGTCTTAATTTATCATTTCAAATCACACTTATTAAACGAATTGGAACAGTTTCCGTATTATATATAGAGATAGAAATTATAAATCCAAATAAGTTTCAGAAATGTTAAATATTAAAGTTCTATTACATTCTCTTAATGTTGAAACAAAGACTGATAAAGTTGCTCTTCAGAAAACTTTATACCTGCTCGCTCAGCGGTCAGGATTAAGGAACGGACTGTTGTCCCCTCAGGGCACGGTCGCTCATAATACGGCACCAAACGTCCAAATCATCTTCTGGCGAAGACTACTACTTCCCGAGAATCCCGATAAAATTAAGATCCAAATTGGTTTTACTAATTTAATGCGCGTATTAAATTTATTTATATATCTGTTAGCAGTTAGCATAAACCGATTATAAATTGACGGATTTGCTTCACTCTCGAGGGCAATCGTTAGTAAAGTGACCGTAGTAACATTTTTATGTTACTCTTCTTTTACTATATCCCAGAGTCGCTACAATAGACATTAGTTAAATCAGAGTACTTTAGACTTATAATACACTATAGTCACGAAAATCTTATTCCAGTATTAATTGTGAATACGATTAATTAACTAAACAGGGCTGATGAAATACCAGTGATGTCGATTGAAAGTTTTCCACGTGGCACGATCCGATGGCTAGTTCGGGTTTGTCAAAATATGTGTGGGGTATTTTTTCCCACGCAGGTGGGCGCGGTTCTGTCCGGGGCCCCTCACGCTTGACCCCGCAGCCCGCCACGCCGTTGCCAATTCTGACCCACACGCGCCAAATAGAGCAATCATCCCCTCCCAAACAGGTTACAATTCAGACATACATCGGATAGGCGTAAAGGGACTTGAGTAAAACAATAAATGCTGGTATAGGTTTAATGAACATTGTATATAATTTTTTTTCTATGAGCCGTTGGGCTCACGTATCGTTCGATACGGTTGAAATAAATTAGGCGTAATATCCATTTACAGTCTTCCGTGTTCCAAATGACTTCAAAAGAGCTTTTATTGTTTTGTCTAATTCTTTGATATGGATTGACGTGTAAATACGAAGAAAAAACAATCACAGCCGTTTTCATTACAGTTCGCAACAGTCTTGCTTGAAAGCTTCCGATTATTAACCGACATTATTGCTTCTATCCGTTTAATAATAGGAATTATAACTTACTTAATAGACATGTTTCAAAAAAAGTGTTTGAGGGTAGTTTTGGAATCGAAGGGAAGAAAATATGACCAGGATAATTCTGAATACGACCCTTTCAGGTTTATTTTTTCTCCATTTCATCACTTCAATGACGCTGATCCTATTTAATTTGGCAGTTTTGAGCGACTTTTGTTAAAAGTTTCAGTGGAACAAACCAAGCTGAGCTACCTATGCTGACAGAATATGACCTAGACTAGTGATTTTAACATTAGAAACGAATTTACTTTGCACATTTTCAGTACTTAATGACTCATTGTTTTCTTGACTAATTCCGTAGAAACAGAGGATATTTTTATTCGTGACAAAGGGTTTTTTCAACATCAAGCAGGAGAATTTTTTTAAAAAAGGGGCTTTAACTCAATAATGGAAATACATACAATCTACATAATCCTCATCCACTAACAACCAATTCAAATTTGCACAATTTTACAAGAAGTAAAACAACTTATGTAATCAAGGTAGAAACTAATTGTTTATGGGACGTTTTCGGATTCACCCCCGGTAATTCCTGCAGGGCGATTTCTTCCGCAATGTTCACTAGCAAATAACGTAAGGGTGACAGCCCAAGCCGGAGTTCGTGACATAAAATCCACCAAAGGAGAAATACTTTCATCGTCATTCTATGTTATAATATAGCAAAAAAAAAGTTATTCGCAGTTTATAAAGATAGGGCAAGATAGGGATACTTATTTCTGTAAATTTGTGGATACTTAGATTAAGTTTTGTCGTGAACGCAGATGAATTTAGTTTGGTGTTGTTTGTAGCTTATGTATCAGTTCAATAAATTTGCAATTATTCTTATAAAAGGAATAAAACATTTCAATTATCACAATATGACCGTTTTAACTTTGTAGAAATTTTCTTGGAAAAAACTGGAAATTTTCGTAGTTGCAATTTTTAGCCTAATAATCGAAAAATGGTTTATTATTATCGAACGTGTCTTTATTGACATAAAAATTACTTATGATTTATTGCATATATATTAAACTTTATTTGAAATGATTATTTTCTCATAGTCGTGAACGGTGAGCAGGGGGAAAAAGTATTCTGCGCAGGATTTGAATTACCCATTCACACATAGCATTTTGCGTTTGGCTAAACCATCCAGATTCATTATGTCTCCAAATATAACATGTTTGTCTTGATCGTTGTCTACTACTAAATCGGAACGATCTCTCTTGTTTATTAATTTCTTCATAAATTTATTTGCAGGAAACTTGTGGAGCCCTTCTGTCCTGCTGAGTAGATTAATGTTCTCACAAACCGTACATCTTGTTTTAGAGTAATAGGCTACGGAAGAAGAAGAAGGTGTAGACAGGCTATATATATATATATATATATATATATATATATATATATGTATAGGGTAATCCACATAGTGGCCCCTCCTCACTTATATGATAGGAAAGGGACTGAAAGGGGGGATGCGGAAAGGTAGAAGAAGGAAGCCAAGGATTACTAGGACCCCCGGGCTATGGTATAAGGATCCTACCCGTCAATTCGTCTTAATGTGATGCAGGGAAAACCCTAGAATCTGGATCAGGTAGGCCGGGTATTTGGTACTTGTCCCACGCCCTTCCGATGGCGGGAGAAGAGTTTGCTGCGGGGTCACAGCATTCCGTTCTCCGTGCCTCGACCAGTTTATGCGGCAGCTGGCCGACTATTCTAATAGGAATAGCGGACAACTCTTACCGTAAGGCCAAGGTCTGTGACCCCGGAACATACAACTCTCAAAACAGGCCGAGGTGCCTCGGCATGTGGGAAATTTAGTACGAAAAACCAGAGAGAGGAGAAGGCATCCCCAAAGGTAGCCTCCTCCAGAGGTCTGTTGAAGGTTCACCCGCGAGAGAATTCTCTAGACGGATTCTCCTTTTTTTTAGAGTAATATGCTACATGAGGTTAACCCATCAACATTCTCAATTTATATCTTTTAATTTTCATTAATCTTTGGAGGGTCGTTCGGAAATGTCTCTCGCTGTTTCAATTTCTGTAAATATTAGATCAACTTTCTGAGCAATAGTTGTGTCGTTTTCCGCCTCTTGATTGTGTTCTTAAAATGGCCAAAGACGGGTCTTCAAAACATAATTAATTGAGCACATCCATCTTGCTGCTATCCAAAACTATAGGTGGACAGAATCGACTTCCGTCATTAATATACCACCTAAGGTGGGGGGAAATTTTGGAAGGACCCACTCAATTTCTGTATTTAATAAACTCCCGCGCAATATTCAACAGGGAAAAAATATTAAACCAAACTTACGCTTTGTCACTTTTTCTATTCGAATTGGCAGAATTAGATTCTTATTAAAACGAACTGCGGTAAATAGTATTAAGGCAAATACAAGTATTAATTTAATAAAAATGGCAAGTAAATTAATAATAATTGGAGGATATTAAAATATGAGTGTAAATCATGATTCACTCCGAACCCATGAAGCTCAGCTTATCGAAAGTATCTATGGAATAGGATGTAAAACGAATACTAAACAATTATCACAAGACTGAGATCCCATGATGAAGTGTGCTATTCCTTACTCTTCGACGTGATAACGCTAGAGGAGTGCTTTTCAAAGTAGTGGAAAGTATCATATCATTTTACCTAATAATTAAAAAAATAAGAAGCTAAATAGATCTAACAAAAAAAATAATTCGTAAATAAATACCACACAGTATTTCTACAATCCTTGTTGCTTTCGTCAGGTAATTCAAGGAACGCGAGAGCCGTGTTTGATATTTTATCAGAAAAAAACTTTCACGTCCCTTTATTAATTTAATGTTATTCGCATTAATAGGCTTCCAAGCAGATTGTAAATTTTCGTAGTTTGACCTATAACAGATGCATAATATATTCCAAACTAATAAAAGTAATTGAAATCGACAGTAGGAATACAAATTGAATTACTTGTATATGATATTGTTGAAGTGGCATTCGTATTATTATTAACCGCTATATTTATGACTCGTTGGTTTCATAAAGATCGTATTTGGAACGAATAACGTTTCAGTAAAATGTCAAAATTAACGTCAGTTGTTAAACCAAATTGTTTTGCATAAATAGTGCTAATTTAGCGAAAAGTCCATTGAACTTCAGCTCTGGGAATTGGAGATATTTATGTAATTCTGTTCCGTACTTGGTTCTTAACTTCCGTGTTTACCATTCTTTGCCCAGGCACCGTAAGCTACCGAAGTTCCTCTTTTGTTGTTGCGAGTTTTAGTAACGTTTCCCACATTTTGAGGGTCCCCAGCAGGTCCGGTGCTGTCAGCACCCGTAGAGCATCATCTTGAACCCGGATCCGAGCGTCCCAAGGCTGACCACCAGCTCACATGTTCAGGCAGACGTGGCGAAAAAAAAGCCGGGCGCGTGTCAACCACGAAATACGATCACTGTTAAACTGCCTCGGCGGACCGGCAAAATATCACAATTACGGATTAGAAAGTGGCAGCGGCCTTGCTTCAATGACTTTCAAACTTGATCTTCGGTTTCTCTTGCAAAATCATTTATAAACCAACATAAAAAATAGTATATTTATAACGTATACGAACCAATTAACAATTTTGTGAGTCAGTGGGTTTATTAACATAGTACAGTGGACTGAAACTTAAGAAATATTATTTTTCGTCCTTAACATTCATTATTTGTTTTCTTTGAAATTAAAAGTAATAGACTATTATTGGAAAATCTTCGTTATGATCATATTATCCAGTAAATAGTTATAATTATTTTCAAAACATTTCATGAAACAACGGAAAATCGATTTTGAACACTAAACAAAATTTTCAGCTCATCCACTTAATAATAAGAATAATAATCAAATACAAACAAAAGAACTTTTTTTGTCGGTTGTACAGTTTGAGACGATTTCTGATCTCAAATTTTGAAGCCTTTCAGAAATCTGTTTTAGGGTAATACATTGTGCAGGTCTTATATACCTACCAATTGAGATGGCACATTTTCAGATAACGCGTTTAGAACTAGAAAACGCGCTAAATAGCTAACAAACAAGAAACACGAACCCGAGACCCAACGCGGAAGAATTTCGTTTGTGTACGACGCCTAACGTAACGTCTGCACAGTTTAGAAATATATTTTCCGTAGAGTTTGGCATTGATCATTAAAACGTCAGCAATGAAGTGTAAGGATTTAAAAACATTGTTTTCAATTTTAGGAAGAATGGCGTCAGAGAACAATAAGAAAAAACCTAGGAACACAGTGACAGTGGTCATTGGAGGAAAGTTGAAAGTGAGGAAATTGGTGGATCTGTTGGTTTTGAAACTAAGTACTTAAATGTGGATTATTGGTCTGTTCTATTATTGCGAAGAGTAATATTAATTATAGTAATCATTGATACGGCAAATTGTAATATGAAAGTGGCACGAGTGGGAAAAATCTAAAGATGGAAAGCCAGCATCGAACAATTAAAGTGTTTTTTACTGTGGACGTAATTACCCCGAGAATGACACGACAGTTATGTATTTGCATTATTTGCTGCTGATGAACGCGGCGACAATGTTTTATGGGCGTATTATGCAGAGTTGCGAAGTCCGTGCATGGGAGAGAAGTGATTCAGGCGGCTGCACCCACGAGTAGAGGCCATGGGAAAGCTGGTGGTCCCACCGAACCCTAGAAAACCGCAACTACCGTTTCAAGGACAGACACTACAACGCTCTCAACATTAAGACATTATCAACGCTTTAATTAGGACTCGAGACCGAGCTGAAAGCGTGCTGTTGCGGTAATAAGTGTCGGGGGGGTTGGCGTCGTCCCCGTTCGGAGGGAATCCCATAAACGATTATGACAAATTAAAATACAAATTGATAAATTGTGAAATCTGACTCAAAAATAAATTACTTCACATACTTCAGATCCGTTAGATCGGGAAAATGTAATCGTAAATTTTTTTTATGATGATGTGTTATTAAATATTAATTTACGGAGAACAAAAATTATGCATATCATAATAATGGCAGTATATCCTCGATTCTTCAATCCTCTTTGATTTATTAATAAATGAAAATTTGACGACTGTTACTACTACTACTACTACTACTACCTCGGCGTTACAGTCCATGTAGGACCTTGGCCTCTCTAACGATCATAGCCCAATATTGCTGGTCCTCTGCTCGTTTCCTCCATCTTCTAACACCCATCTTTCGTAAGTCGTCCTCCACATCGTCTAACCATCGTTTTCGTCGTCTCCCTTTCCCCTTCTACCACCTGGATTTCCTTTGTAGATCTTTTTGACAACCCTGTCTTCTGACATTCGCTCTACATGACTCAACCATCTCAGTCTGTTCCCCTTTACTTCCAATACACTGTCTGCATACCCATACTGTTCCTCCAGTTCCCTATTGCTTCGTATTCTCCATTTCCCTGCTTCGTTTACCACTCCAATAATCCTTAATATTTTCCTTTCCCATCTTCTCAAACACTCTTCTTCAGCCACGGTCATTGTCCATGTTTGTGAGCCATATATGACCACCGGTCTTATCATTATTCTATAAACAGTCACTTTCAGTTTCCTGTTCAGACTACGTGACTTGATAGTCTTAATTAGCACCCAGTAAGCTCTATTTTCTGCTGTAATCCTTGCTTTTATTTATTCACTTATACTGTTATCCCTCGTTACCAGTACTCCCAAGTACTTAAAATTCTCGCATCTCTCATAGTTAACACCATTTAGCTTGATGACTTTGTTTTCCATTGCACTGTTTCTCCTTGAAGAAAGAGATATTTTGTTTTGGTATTATTTACTCTAATTCTTCTGCCTCCTTTTCCAGCCTGTCGAGCCCTTCCTCTAGCTCTTTCAGTTTTCTGGACAGCACGCATACACCATCCGCATATGCCAGATTCTGATTCATACGGGTTAACAGAGTGCCTCCTGGATTATTGTTTTCCACTTTTCTCATCACTCTTTCCAGTGCTATGTTGAAAAGTAGTGTGGACAATACATCTCCCTGTCGTAGGTCTTGGTTGACTTCAAACTCCTTGGTAAGTTTTCCTTCCACTTTCACGTGACATTTTGTGCTGTCAAGAGTCATTTTTATAAGTCTTATCAATTTATATGGACGCTGCATGTCCATCAAAGTCCGATACAGTTGTTTCCTCTTCACGCTATCATAAGCTGGTTTGAAGTCCATAAAGAGCTGGTGTACATCTACATGATATTCATAGCACTTCTCCATTAGTGAATATATGATCTGTCGTTGATCTATCCTTTGGGAAGCCACTCTGATAATCTCCAAGAAGCTGTTCTACTAGTGGGTTTAGTCTTGTTAAGACTTTATACACTAAGGTAGTTTTCACATTTTGCCTTATCATGCTTCTTATGTATAGGGCGAATTATGGCCATTTATGAGAATTTAGTGTAGTAACGGAGCTCTCAGGAGTTAGCCAGGCCTACATTTGAGAAATAGTTTATTTTTGAGAGTAATGTTAGCCAAATATTTTTATAAGGGTATCAAATCTAAGTCAGTGCCAAATATTATTTCCAAATTATTAGGGTACGAAGGCTCTTCAACTGAATTCTATCAATTTACGCTTGAGGTCTCGTTCAGTTAGTTGGTCGTCTGTCAACTTATATGGCTCTGAAAACTGGCAATTATTCACACGTCAGCCTAAGATACATTTATTTGTCAAACACAGAACGTATGTTATCCGAGCTTTATTCAAGTGCTAATGATTCAAACAGTGCACGTTTCGAGGCTGTGGTTTTTCCCCTTGAAGATAAAAGTGAACACTTTTTCTAGGGTTCCCGCAACAACCACTTAAGTTTAAGTGCTGAGCTCCCCACGGGACGAGTTATGTATTAAGATTTTTGTGAGAGCTTAGATTAGGATCTGAGGCGAGCACGCGCCGGGTTCTCCGCCGCATTGACTTGTGAGAACGGGTAAGACTGGGAGCTCCTCTCGTTATCGCTTCGAGCACGACAAGTCGGCGTGAACCTTCGGAACACACTGTGTCTACTGAAGCGGAAAGGCGAAGGAGATAGAGAGATAAATTATGGCGGGGGCGTGAAGGAGGGATGGAGAGAAAGAATGGGTAAGCCGGTAGCCCTGGAAATCTGCTCTTGTTATCGCTGGGAGCATGACAAGGCGCCTCTTTGCCGAACGGCTGCCACAAAGGATTAGCGATCGTGCTGCTGACACCAGGAAGTGTTTAGCACAGGCTGACAACTGTCAGCGGTGACGGGGCACTTCCACTATAGTGTCAGCAACCTGTGCAAAATACTAACTTTCACGACAGGCTGTAGTCAGATATTTCCTTTATTGTTGACCATTAGTTTGATTCAGCTGTCGCTATTGGTACGTGCATTGGATCCGGGTTTCCTATTCATTCTAAAGACTATCTTGTCGATCCGACTTGGGACATGGTTTTATTTCGTGTATTTATTTAATCAGCAATCATAAAATTACAATTCATAGGCCGGTTAATTCCATGATACGGAAGGACTAAAGACCACCCCAGGGTCTTGACTGTGATTTGAGTTCAATAGGGGTGTGTCTTCTGGATCTTGTGTTGTCCTGCAGAGTTACGAGTGGCTGTGTTGGCGGATTGGTACGACTTTCTATTCTTTAGTAGTGCTTGAAGCTGCTCTCTTGTATGGAGTATTGGATTCAAGGTTTGGCAAGGTCATTCTGAACGGTGTCGTTTGTCGCAGATCTGAGCATTTTGGATTAGCGTGTTTGAATAATAGTGATGTTTAATTTTCTTTCTCATTACCGGGGATGCATGCGCCGGCCTGTGGAGTAGTGGCCAGCGTCATTGCCTCGTATCACAGAAGTTCCGGGTTCGATTGCCGGCATGGGCATGGATGCGAGAGCTCGTCCTGGTCACGAAAACTGGGGTTAAGGCTGTGGGAGAATCGACACTTTGACCAGGTGTCACTCCTACATCTAGAATGTGTCATGTAAGAGACAGTCTGGCAGTCGTTTCGGTAGGCCAAGATCATGAGCAGTCAAGCCAATGTCCTCGTATAGTTTTGTAAATTAGAGATAAGTGGGATTTTCTACCTAATAGTCTATATAATTTGTCCTTTTTGTGTTTTCGTGTTAGTCTCTTAGCCATGTGCATTCCTAGATATCGAACTGTATTGGATTTAAGTACTGCGACACTACTGAATGAAACTTCTGGACAAAGTGACTATTATATGTATCGATTTATTTTCGTTTATTTTATATTTTGTTGACAAAAAATGGAAGTGACGTAGATATGCCTAGACAGTTTATTGCTTTCATTGGCCAGTTAGTATCACGGATCATTCGAGAAAATACTTATTTGAGTGATGCTGTCGGCAAATTCAACGGTTTAAAGTAGGCAAAATATTGGGCCTAAGAATCTGCACAGGGGCCAAATCCGATCTAACTTTACAATAATCTGGGAATTCTCCATGAAATCTTGTTGTAAATTCTCGACCACACAGTTTTGACTTAAGTAAGTTCCGATAGGATGGAAGGCAGAGTTTCATATTATGGAGAAGCCCGTCGAGCCAAACCTTGTCCAAAACTTAGCTTAGATCAGGTAATAGCGATGGAGAATTTTTTTTTACTTATAGAGTCTTATTAATTGAGTTGATAAATATGTGGCATTTCTGGATTTTTAAATGAATTACAATTATTGGCGTGTACCTTACGACTATATATTGAGTTAGAAGTTTATAGTAGCTCTCAACAGATTGTCAAAATGTCAGTATTGTTTTTTAATTGAGGCCAGGTATATTTTCGTAATAAAAAAATTAGGGGTCCATTAGCTTTCTAATTATACTTTCACCTCTGGCGCATTTCTGCAGAACGTCGAAGGGTAAAGAACATTCTCCACGTACCAGTTTGCATCTGAAAGGAGAAATAAAACGTACCATGTAACAATGAGAATATTTATGCATGATGCATAACTCAAGTAAAGGTTTCGTTTAATGGTTTGGCTTTGAATAATTCCGTAGATACACGAATAAAACCAAGTGATCGAAGGTAGCGAACGGAGGTAACAGGAAGTCGTAGACATTTTGCTTGTCAACGTTGTGTAGAAAAAAAAGTATTGGATTTACTCGTATTGTCCACAAATTGGATATCACCTATCCGTTTTCTCTATCACGTGCTATAACTTCTCTGATATCTCTGATATATCATGAACTGATACAACCATTTTCGCTTCTCGGCGATTTGTTCTGAATCTCGCTGTATTCATGTAATATTTGGTTCCAACAGTGATTTTGTCAATTTTATCAGTTTATATTTATGTAACTTGTACAAAACAAACACTTATGCACCATAATTTATGTACTAAATTCAATAACTTAAATTTTTATTGCCTCCAGTTCCAAATTATTAATTCTGCTCAATATATTTCAACTCCATATTTATTGAGGCTCATTAATTTTTTGCGCATTTAATTCTCTCTTGGAACATACAAATGTGAAGTAAGATTCTATTTCAGTGAGCGCACTTTAAAATAACAAAAGGGGACATTTTTAATAACGTTTGTACTGGTCGCGTCGAAATCGTGGTCATCGGCGACCCATACATAATCTACAAAGAGTGCTTATTTGCATCAGATTTGTTGTGATACAGTATTCCAATAATAAACATAGAAATAAGTCGTTTACAAAGTTTGTTTCTCGTGTCATGACGACCTCATCCTTCCCCCAGAACACTCTGGCACCTCCTAACCCACCCCATCCTCATACCCGCAGACCCCACCCACCCATTCAATCCATCCCATCATATTCAACAACACCAGCGATCCCTCATAGCTCAACAATGTATGCCCCTCAGACACCCAAACTAAAATACAAGAAAAATTTGCAAAATTATGTTAATTGCTGGATTAACTTCAGTGTCAAGTTCCCAGGTTAATTATGTACATAATTTTAATTGTATATACTCTAATATTTTATGTAACAACAATATAAGATAAAAGTTTTGTCTAATAAAAAAAATAAAAAATGAGATGAGAACAACAGAAAAATATTATTTTTTCACTTTCAGATAATGATACGCGGTTTGTGTTCATAGGAATGTTATTCATTTTTTCATTAGAGATATTTTATACAATTCTAATGTGCGTTTCTTTCATTTTAAACATTCGTACATCATTTAGCACATATTTGGGTAATATTAAGTACAAATGATATTTTTAATTCTTTAAATTAAATTGTTTGATGACTTGTACATGGGCATTAGAGGCTGGTAACTTGATAGTTCCTGAAAAATTTCCCATTTTGGTAGGAATTTTGTCATGAGATGTAATGTCTTCATATCGGAACTACAACTATGATGAAAATCACTCAATTCAGCGAGGTTAAGAGTCCCAAGTATCAGTTTCTTTTTTTATATTCGCAATTATTTAATTATAAAGTATCACATTAGGGAAAATGAAGTATTTTTTTAGTGTGGTTTAAATTACAAATGGTTGTTTTTATGGATGTTTTTATATTTTTATTAAAATTAAAATCGGAAAAGTGATAGAATAAGCCAATGTTCTGACTTAGGACTAACAGTAGAAATCCATCAATGGAAGGATGAAGACCCCTACATCGAGGAGACGCCTAGAAGCTTATTTTAGGCAGGAATCTTTTCAGTCTTCCGTTATCTTTCTCTTCAAGCAGAGCTTGCACCAGTGAGATGATGTGTCTTTCGATTTTCTAGTGGTGTTTCCTGCTTCGTTCTTGTGTTACGTACGTGTTTGATGAACCGAATGGTGACGTCATTACGAATTGTTTAATTCGAGACCCACCGGGGAGTATTTGTCATTGTGGGAAGAAGTTTACATTGCCTTCTTTGGAGAACGGCAATGCTCGACTTTCTGGCACAATCTCATAGTACGACACTATATGAGCTTAGTTAATGTTTATTTAAATAATAATAAGACGAAAGTTGACAGGAAATAGGCCTATACGAATAGTAAAAACTCCCCTCTTATAGCATAGGAAAGACTTTGAAAGTGGGAATGCGGAACTGTAGAGGAAGGAAGCGAAGGGTTAACTAGGGCTACCGAGCGATTTTTTAAAGATCCTACCCAGCAATTCGCCTAAAAGTGATTCATGGAAAACCTTAGAAAAACCTGCATCGGATAGGTTGGGCAATTTGTACTTTTTCCGCGCCTTTCCTGTGGAGTCGCAGCTTTCCCTTCTCCGTGCCTTGGGCAATTTAAGAGTCATCTGGCCGACTATTCCAATAGGA
Organism: Zhengitettix transpicula; assembly: GCA_037074705.1. Taxonomy (NCBI): domain Eukaryota; kingdom Metazoa; phylum Arthropoda; class Insecta; order Orthoptera; family Tetrigidae; genus Zhengitettix; species Zhengitettix transpicula. Next base: position 120,044,444 of record CM073591.1, on the reverse strand, counting down.
ATAGCAGACGTCTCTTATCGTATGCCCAAGGTCTGCGACCCCGGAACATACACCTCTCAAAACAGGCCGAAGTGCCTTGGTTTGTGGGGAACCATATTTAAAAAACCAGAGAGCGGCATCCCAAAAGGTAGCCTCCTCCAGATCTCTTTCGAAAGGTTCACCTGTGAGAGAATGTCCTCGTAGGCTGCTTTGTGTTTTTTTGTCAAGAAGAAGAAGAATGTTTAGACAGTCTATTTATAGGGTAATGCACATAGTGGCCACTCCACTAGGAAAAGGATTAAAAGGGGGATGCGGTATACAGCAACATTGCCGAGAACTTAGTTTTTCCGTCCTCCTGTAATATAGAATAAATGATTTCCTTACTGAGTCGCTAATAACCAGAGCTATTGATGCGACTGTAAATAAATGTAGGTGTAAACAGGCTTTGTATAAGGTAATCCACATAGTGGCAACTCCCCTCTTATAGCATAGGAAAAGGAATTGAAAGGGGAGATGCGGAAAGGTAGCCAAGGGTTAACTAGGGCCACCTGGCAATGGTTTAAGGATACTACCCAGCAATTCTTCTTAATGTGATGCAGGGAAAACTCTAGAATCTGCATCAGGTGGGTCGGGCAGTAGGTACTTGTCCCACGCCCTTCCGTGGTCGCAGCTTTCCCCTCTCCGTGCCCTCACCAGTTTAGGAGGCAGTTGGCAGACTATTCCAATAGGAATAGCGGACGAGTCTTACCGTATGCCCAAGGTCTGCGACCCCGAAACATACACACCTCAAAACAGGCCGAGGGAAAAACTTTCTTTTATAGTTTGAGCCTTTATATTTTGTCTTTCAATTTTCGATAAATGTGTTTCCTTTTTTTAGAACAGGTTAGCCAAATTGATTCCTAAATGTCGTACTGAGTGTTATATTGAAGTCAAAGGTACCTCTTATTTATGGTAAACGTGGCCCGATTCGCACATTACAGCTTGTTGCTCGCAGTGCAATTGAACGGTTCTGTGACACTGAATTTGAACCTGAGACCTGCAAGTCAAGAGCACGGGGGATTTACAGGCGTTTCGTGCGCTGATTACAGTTCTCGGCAGGTTATTGAGTACGTGGCGGGCCCGTGCTGCGCGGACTCGTCGTTTTCAGTTGTTATGTCGGAATAATTGCACTTCCACGGGGCTATTATCTGTCGTCGCCTGTGGAAGCTATCCTATCGCATTACGAGCCCTTCGGGTCGGGCCTTCAGGCAGCCGCGTAATGCGGTGAACGGCACGACGTACATTAATCCAGCGACAGTTGCGTAAATCGTTTTCGCTAATTTGCGCACGTCAAGGCTCGAGTAAATGCATTTCCATTGGCGGAAGAGAATGCCGAGGGACGGTAGGCGTGGGTTCATTTACGCCCGTTTTGGGCTGCTGCCTTATTAGTAAACGCACACACTTGTCCTTGCTCCATCAAGGAGAGCGAATGTGTGCTGTTATATACTAAATTGTAGCTTACGCCTTCACAATACCGGCCATTTAGTGACCGTGAAATATTACCATTGCGCAGGTTCTTTTCGATATATTTACAGTAAACTCGTTTCACGATTTTTCCCCCCCTATAATTTATAGCCTTGTGTTTGTACTTGTAGTTTTTACGGCAGGAAATAATTTTGCTTAGTATATAATAAGTAACAAACGTTTTGTCAAGTCATCAATCTTATAACCAGATTTGCCGATCAGCACCTTTCTTTATCCTGAAACTCTTCTCATTGCAGTTCTTATTCAAAGTGTTACTCGGGTTTTGTTTTGTCTGAGTTGAAAAGATCACAGTTTTTTTCTATCAGTTTTTCCGTAGTTAACCACAACTTTAATTTCCATGGCACGATTAACAAATACTTCATTACAAATCGATTAATTTGTTCCGCATCATCCTTATAATACTTTTATTTATTATATCTAATTTTTATATGTAAATTGTATGTATTTACTAAATATCAATGTTCACGACTGAATATTTTAACTGCATGAAGTATGTAGAGCGGTGTTTCGCAACATGGGTCCCTCGCCCCACATGGGGGCAATTTGATTGATCAGGGGGGCAATTCTAAAATGAGCTCGATTAGAGTTTAAAAATTGCCAGCTGTGATTTAACTTGTACGAAAGGAAAAATTATCTTAATTTTAAATATGCGTTTGGTAAGTTTTGAATAATTATTATTGAAGAACTGTGACACACATGTTGTAATTAGGTTTATTTAGGGAAAAATTCCATTTATGAAAATAAAAAATATGTATATATTACATAGGGCGGCATGGTAAGAAAAAGGTTTGTAAACACAGATATAGAGGATTGTTTGCTTCTTATTTTTATTTTTTTTAATTAAAAAGTAATAATATTTCTGTTAGGTAGTTTCCATTTTATTTAATGCAAAAACTGTTCATAGCAACATTTTCAACATAGTTGTATAATGCCAACAACGTCTCGATGGCGAACGATGAGTGACAACGTACCAATAGAAATCAATGAAGAGTGTATTTCAACCAACATAAAAATAAATGCTATTATTTTCACCATAATTGGAATATAAAGGGAAAATATATACAGCTTACTGTGACGAGTCACTCAACTGAGATTCACAGCTATACCGCATGCCTTCTTCTTTATTCGACAACATTGTCTTACCGCAATGGCAGAGTGCTAGCAGAATGAATGTAATAGAGTTTTAGATAAACAAGAGTCTGAAACCGAATCATGCGTGATTAAAATTAAACATTGTCTTCCAGTTCGCTGATCGTTAATAAAGTTCGTAATTGCAGGCCGTCGTTAACAAGTTTACCACTGTATGTCGAGATCGCATTCATTTTCAGTCATTCAAGCCTTATCTAATGAAGTAAAATGAAATCCCGACTTACCCGATTCAGGCTTTCAAGGGTTTGCTCTGCATCACTTTTAGGTGAAAGCCGCGTAGGTTTTTTAAACTGAAGCTCAACGGCCTCAGTTCCTTGCTCTCCGTTCCTTTCAAAGCTCTTTCGCTATTAAAGGGGAGAGGCTATCTCGCGGATCAACCTCAAATAATCTATCTAATGAATAACATTTCCTGTATGTGTGTGTGTGAATCTCTGTATGAATGTATGTGTGTTTGTTCCGCATACAAATCTACACGTGTGGTGCATTTTCACCAAATTTCGTACTCGTGTTCTTTGCGACCAGGTAACAAGCACTGTGGGGGAGGGGGGGGGGTGAAACACGACTACCACCCGCCGGGGTGGAAATTTTCAAACATGCTTAAACGACCGATATTCCCGTCAGATAAATCGGAGTCAAAGAGATTGATAGTATTTCTCCCGGTGTTATTTGTGTATAATTTAAACCCCTTATAGCACGGGAAGGGAGCACTCTTAGGGTTGAGGTAGAGGGGCGTTACAAGAAAATATCGCGAAAACAACCGAAATTGGAGTCAAATCCGGGGTTATGGGTCTCGCTGAATTTAATTATGATATTCAACTTGCCGTTTAACCTCCAAGGATGGTGGTGGAAATTTTGAAACCTGAAAAACACGGCCGATATATATTTTTTTCGGGGTTAGTGAGATTGATAGTATTTCTCCCGTTCTTGTTTGTGTATAATTTTAACCCCTATCGGTACGGGAGGGGAGCACACTTACCGGGGGTGGGGGGGACGCTACATAAAAATAACGCAAAACATCCAATATTCGAGTCAAATCCGGGGTTATGTTTAATTATGACAACCCGGGCAACGCCGGGCACCCAGCTAGTAATAATAAAATGCTTACAAATAAGCTTTATTATATATTCATTTCAAATATTTTTCATGACGTGCTATTTCGATTTGCCTGGTTCGTAATTAAGACTTATCAGCTGTACGAGGAGAAAAATTTCAGGTATAACACTAGAATTTTCCTTCCGAAACGTAATAGATTAGAACATCTGATGAACTTTTACTTTCATTTTACTTGACGATTCTCGGTTAATGAGCCGAGTCAAATTTTTGTCAAAACAACGTTTCTACGATTATCATCTACATGGTGACTGTGATGATGATAGTAGCGGGAACTTTTTAGTATGACAAAAATTTGATTAGGTTAATAACACAAGAATCATTCATTAAAGAACATTAAGTTACGTAAGCCTCCGAATTTCTTTGAATAAAAATTCTTGATAAGCCTTTCCTCCCCGATTTAGTACACTTGAAGGCTCTAAATACGATCTGTCCTTATTCAGACAAACTTTGCATACAGATAAGTTATCAATGCAGTAGCTAATCCTGATACACAATATATTGACACGTAATACGAGGTTGTACGGAGTCTCTGAACTGATGTTTCGGATAGATTCATGATAATAATTACAAGAATGAATGGAACGTCCTTTTTCGTTAACTGCTTATGAATTGAGATGTAACAGTTTATCATCTACCTGATGACTCAAATTCCGAAGTTTCCTTTACCACGTTTTTTTTTCATTTAAATTGTCACAACATTACTATTTAACTTCTGCCGCTAAATTCCTTTGTTTTGCGGGAGCTTCCTCCGCTATTGGGTTCAGGTTTTATGTAATTATGTTGGTTTGTAATTTGAATAATTCAAATATAAAACGTTTAAATATTCGGCTGTAGCAAGATAAAAAAGACCCAAGCACCTGCTTCAGTTTCGTACTTCTTTAGTTGCCGTTAAGTTTTCGTGGAGTCTCAATGCCACTTTTTTTAAAGTGCACCAATCTTACTGTGTTTGTCGGCATTATCTCATGGAGGATTACTTGGAAGCTCTTTGGCTCCGTGCAGCATAACACCTACAACGTGAGGACCATGATGTCATGCGTTGCGTCAGCGGATCGTCCTGAGGTGTGTCCATGCCAAAAGCCTACAGACCCTGTGACTTATAAATACCACTCACACAGTGCGGCTCTGTGTGACGGGCCATTTGCAGACAGCTTCAAGTAACATTCACGATGCATATTACTTATTACCTGAGGAATTTTTGTTTCGTTTGACGTGTACCAAATTTTACTATGGTCTAACGGTACGGACGAAAAACAAAAATCATGTGTTTGTATAGCAGCAACGTAAAGATGAATAAAAGAAATGTAATGAGTTGGAGAACAAAAATGAGTATTGTAAGGTTACAAGTAAACATATACGGGAGCCAATAAACTGGTAGTGGAGAAGCCTAGGTGGAGGACCAAGAAATCTGTGCAATACGATACGTACATAGAGTTAATTCAGAGATTATGTCCAAGTTACGACGGCTTGTATCGTAACTAACGCAGACCCGGAAATAAATGAGTTGTTACGAAAATTCAAACGCATACAGTCCTCAATACCAAAAGTTATGGAAAATATTGCAATAATTAAATAAAAATCCAAATAACAAGCAAAAATAATTGCTAATTAAATACAACACAATGTTTCTGCAATCCTTGTTGTTTTCGTCAGGTGATTTAAATATTTAATAAAATATGCAAACTGATAGGTTCTAAAGAAAAACAAATTTAAAAACTTCAAACGAAACACCCAATCATTAGTCTCAATATATTGTTTATTTTAATTTCTCCCGGAACTCTCGATATTTTTGGTCATAATCATTTACAAAATTCTCCCTATCAAATCTTAAAAACGTTCTCCTATGTACACTTTTAACACACTAATAAAATATGAATAAATCATAACAACACATATTTATTTACAATTTTTAATTTAACGTCTGTTTTGAATTAATATATCAATTCATGAACTTATACAGACACTTTTTATTTTTAATTATGACTATGTTTGGATACCTTTTTGTATTTTCTTCAGTTATTTGGTTTGCTTTGAAAAATCATACTTTAAATCTAATTTTTTGTAAATACCTCCTCTGTAGGAAAATACCTGAAGAAGATACAAACAAGTATCGAAACTTCGTCATAATTAAAAATTAAAAATAAAAAGTGTTTTTATAAGGTCATCAATTGATTAATTGCTATATTTATTCAGTTCAAATGTGTACGCAAGCGAACGTTTTTAAAATGTGATAGTCTGATTTAAAACATTAAGAAGTATTTTTTTTGCTCATTATGATTAACAAGATCAAAAGCTTCAGAAGAAATTAAACAAATATATTTAAAAATAATTTTTTCCCTGTAAAATTCTGGATCACGACACTGAAAACTGAATGAACAGTCTACATGATAATGTAAATAGTAAAATCTTTTCGTTACCTATGAATGCATTCGGGGCATGTTGAGTTTTGTTGGATTATTGGGATTGTGTTGCATTTTAAGTTTCACGGTCTTGGTGTCATAATACGTATTTGATATTCAATTGCCAGACGAGAATTAAAAGAAGATTCTGAAAGATAGCGTTTGGAGGAGAGAAACTTGAAAGAGGCCGAAGTGAAGTGAAGGGAGAGAATTTAAATTTAAATGAGTAGAACAAGTGAGAGAAAGGTGAATGCATAGACCGAAGTTTCAATTATTTAGAAACCCTATTTAACTCCAGCGTCAGGATTGTTGAGAGAATAAAAGTGAGTGTCCGAATTCATTACTTGACTTCTTCCTTTATTTTTTTTTGCCTTCGGTAACGGAAACTATCCAAAAATTTTCTTAAAATCGGTTTCAGTTTTCCGGTCCATGCTGTAGTACATTTACGCGGGAAATATTTGTTCATCCGCCTCAAAATTCAATATTGACAAGTCGAAATTTGCCACAGGGTAGTTATTATCAATATTTGTTCTACGTCGACACTCTTGACCAGTTTTATTGTTCACTAATCCTCCAAATATTTCATTATAAAGCAAGAATAGTGCCACGTATTGATATGCAGTTGTTAAGACAATCCAATAACTATCATATATATATATATATATATATATATATATGGTTGTGGTACGTGATTTTGCATAATAATTATTATGTAAATAATTAATTAATAATGGTAATCCATAGCGTTCTGTAATATTTAATTGATTTCTAATTTTTATCGATAATTGTTAATACTAAATCCTGCCTCAACCAAGTAAGAACTAAGAAAATCTAAAAATTATGGTTCTGTAAATGGGTTAATTTGACTTTTTTATAGTTCTTTATAGTTCTTTATAGTTCTTTATAGTTCCAAAATTTGGTATAACTGCTTGTATGAAAATTGATTTGATCATCAAAATTTCCTTTCAGTTCAATAAATTCGTCTTGCAGCTAAAAAGTCAAGTTGGTTTTGAGATTTTCAAATGAATTTGTATTCAAAGACGGGAAATCTAAATTTTCCATCTCCTGATAACAGGCATTGATATGTTCGTTTATTTGTTTCAAGTGGTCATTGTAGATTTTTTTTTCCATCAACATCAATCATATCTTTTTCAACGACATAAAGTTGCATCAAATATTCAAAGAATCTAAAAATAATATCGATTTAAAACGGAAATAATGAAACCATTTTTAGTGCGAGACTCAAATATATGTGTTTGAATTTAAATGCGATTCTCGTATTTTCCTTTTAATTTATTCTACATTTAGATTTTATGAAAAGGAAAAGGAAAATATTCTATTGCCCGATAACTATTGAAATGTTTTATGTATCTTTGGTGAAATAAATATTAATGTTTGGATTTATAGTCGGTCACCTTTCTCAATGAAATTGAAACTGTACAACATAATTTCAATAATTATATAAATATTGTGACACCATTAAAAATACAATATCTGGAATCTGAACATAGCTCTAAATTTTTAAAATTTATTTTTAATCTAATTAATAACGATATTTGATGCGTTGTTTTAATCGAAACATTTGAATTTGATATATGCTTGCGGTAAAGGATTATACTGCAAATTATACTATAAACAGTCCTATAAGGGGATTGTCAAACTTGGTTAATACTTTTGATATTGATTTGATTGATTTAAAATTTTCAGAATTATTAATGCTGCTTAAAGTAAAGATTTTGATTTACAAAAGATTATGTAAAAATATTTGATTGTATATTATAAATGTTGTTTTGTTTTAAAAGTTATATAATTTTTTAGTTACTGTTTTTTAATATTAAATGGACAGTAGCCCGAACAAATAAATAAAAAATTATATTAAATTGAAATATTTTTTTTTTAAAAAAAAGAGTTTCAGTCGTCAATTTTCCTTTTTATTCAATGCGTTACATTCACTGCAGAAGATTTCGGTAAAATTATAATACATTGAAATACACTGTTCAAAGATCCTACTCCAGCAATTGCTGTATGTCAAATAACAAAATAGATTTAGATTTATTATTCATTCCATTAGTCCTCGGCCGAGGAAATAGGATGCGTCATAATATAATATTACGTGAAAATAATAAATTATAACAATTATAAAACTTCTATATAAAAAATAATACTTTCCAAAAAATTATTTAATTTTAAACTCCGTTAAAGATATTAATATCACTGTAATTAGTAATTAAATAAATTATAAGTATATTAATTTATCTTCAATTTTCATTCGACGGATTTTCCAACAGAAAATTTTACATCTATTACCGCCGAACATGTAAAATAAAATTAGTCAGCAGTTAAATTATAGACGTTTATAATCGTAAAATGATAGCATAACTTGATACGATACCAGCAAACTATTTCATTAATGAGAATCTAATCTGTCCTTCCTTTCTACGAACTTTTTCAGCGAGTAATATGCTCCATTATTTAACAGAGACTTGCAACTCTTTATAAATAAATTTTGTATAGTTAAAGTTTTTATTTCGTCTGGAAGACGATTGTATAGATTTATTATTAAATGAGAAAAATGTCTCTTAAAAATTACTATAGTATCTAAAAATTACATTCCTCAAAATTTTAATAAAATCTTGAATCAGAATTTTTTTTTATCGACTTCCAATAGTTCCGTGAAATACTCATTTCAAAAGTAGACCCGCAGGGAATCCCTGCTTTAGACGAATTATTGTTCTTGCTCGTTCAAAAGAGTATATTGTACGTGGTTAAAAAAAATTTTTTATGACGTATTGAAAAGAAGTTTTAATGATGTATCCGAATGTTCTTATCAACTTATGTGAAATAGTCGTTGAGGATATTTAACTACATTTGTAACTGCATAATGAACAATTTTGTCGGCTGTAAAAATGGATTTTTTTTAGTATGTTTGCCCATTGGTTATATTTGAAGTATACTCGTTACGACTGTCCGATACTTATCACTCGTGTTGGACACGTCGGCCTGCGTTCCCTTATAACGTTGGGATTTAGTGTTCTTTGTTGGTGTGTAAGGCGTTGCTTTGTTTGTGAGCGCTGGGCATCCCTGGGTGGGTGGGGCGAAGATGCGCAGTGTAGGTTAAGGGTCAGGGAAAGTGGCGGGCCGGCTAGGTTCCCACATACCGCAGCGCGTCGCTGCCCCACTTACAAATACTTCACATTATAATCAACACTATACGCTACTAATTACAAGCCTTAACGTAAACAGCCTCAGAAGGTCTTGCAATGAAATTTCGTCATCTTTGCTTTATACTGAATTAATTTCTATATATTGAAGACACTATTGTATGTGACACTCAATCGTCAATTATGAACCCCTGCGAATACGTAATATATATAGCACATATTACGAACATAGTCTATGTCAATCTATTCAAAGGATAAAGCAAGTTTTGAAAAATCGGGGAGCGAGACTCGGTGCAACAGTAAGCGCCCTTTTTTATTCTCTTGTACTTTAGTATTCCTAGTAAAAATTGTGGGTTTTATAATTTAAAAAATTTATTAAATTATTAAAACCATAATTAACAACATTTCATATTTGTATCCTCTTCGGACTGTTTATGACTTTTCGATATATTCAATTTTTAAATTTATTATGTATTTAAGAAATTTGAAATATTATATTATTTCCTTGACACCCTGGATTAGTTATCTAATTTATTAAATTAAATAAAATCGTAAAATTTATAAGAAAAAGCTCAGATATCAATACGTTTGATGTTCCGTGACACCCTGGATTAGTTATCTAATTTATTAAATTAAATAAAATCGTAAAATTTATAAGAAAAAGCTCAGATATCAATACGCTTGATGTTCCGTTACCAAAAAAACCTAGCAAGTTATATTCATAGCCAGCCTGAGCTGTTTTATAACATCATGACAAACCTTTCAGTCAGAAACAGCCTGAAGAGGGAACGAATATGTACAGAAACGTTGTTGTGTTGTTAATAACATAATTTTTTATGACTTTTCGATATATTCCATTTTTAAATTTATTTATTTAAGTAATTTGAAATATTATATTGTTCTCTTGACAACTTGGATTTTTTAAATTTTTAGATATCCGAATTATTAAATTAAATAAAATCGTAATATTTATATGTATAAATAAGTTTAATGTTCCGTTACCATAGAAACCAAAGAAGTTATATCAGCCAGACTGAGGAATAGTTTATAACATCAAGACAAGCGTTTCAGTCGGAAACAGCCTGAAGAGGGAGCGAATATATACAGAAACGTAAATGTGTTCTTAATAACATATATTTCTTATTAATAATTTTTTAAATCAATAAATATATAAACTGCCTTGAGTCAGAAAATTGTTTATTATAGAAAAATTAAATAATGCGACGTTTATTAATTTATTTATAATTGTTTTAAAATTATAAATATTTCTGATTGTTAAAAATAGACGGACGTAACAATAAAGTTTCCTGCACTATTAGTTTTGCTGTTAATAAGTCGTAAATTCAAATATCCGCCCATTGAATTATTGATGTTTTTTTTAATTTTAAAAATCTTTGACCTTGACTATCAGAAATATTGATAATATTTTTGAAATTTAAAACTGGTACGTTTCTACCTGCCTGTAGGTCTTTGTCAAACATAAGGTACCGATTGACTGAGGTTGAAGATGTATTTGCTAACTATAACTTGTGTTTGACAAAGAACTACAGGCAGGTCGAAACATAAGAAATTTAAATTTGAAAAGTATTTATTAAATTCTGTAATCACTTTCAAATTACTTTTTTTAAAAAAATAATAACATAGGACGTTAAACATACAATAATATTATTGATGCAATTATAACTGAAACATCGTATGGTACTATAACATTATCCACGTTTCTTAAAGTTAGTGTTAGTTATTTACCAGGCATGATTTGGCTTCAGTATACGATACTGATTGGATACTGGTTGTGTCCAATCTTTTTTCTTTAACGTGTTACTTAAAACTCATTGTTCCAGAATAAAGTTTTTTGATGGTATGCTTTTTATTCCTTGTTTTCAATAATATTGGACCACAAAGATTAAGCTACCATATTGATTGAAATAGCCAGTAAATCAGGAAACTTTTTTATTTGATTATTTTTTCATACTTGACAACAAATCACTACTTTTCGTCCCTTATTTGGGAACTTCTTCAGGAGGTAACAAATTAAAATTACAAAAATATTATTTCAATATTTAATTTGGATAGTAAATATCTTCTTCGATAAAAGTTTTGTATATTAAAATCATAAATTGTTACGAACGTTTAAAATTGTAACATACAAATTATAATAAAAATTTACAAATATATTCTGTGGAGTAAATTGGGCAGACTGTAGTTAAATATTTACCTTTGTCAAATGTTGGATGAAAATTTTTTATTGCCTATTTTCTGTCTTCTGTATAGCGAACAATATCCTTCTTCAAGAAGTAAAAAGTCGGTTTTGGGATGTTCGCCATTTAGTCTCAGTATGACGGATGGCAGTTTGATATTGATAAACTCTTCTTCCGGCTGTATATAACAACGCGTTTATTAGAAAACGGTTAGACCTTGTTTTTAAGTACGATGAACAAAGTCAACGTGAAAGACAGACGGGAATTTTGGTGACTTCGTCGTTCGATCCCACCAATATGTGAAATGTAAAGAAATACTGGAACCATTCCTTCATAAGTAGTGTACAGTCAAAAGTATTATTTTGATTCGTATAGATTCTTGTCTATATTAATTTAAGTTGTTGAAAAAATTTAAACAAAAAATATCGTATCTATGACTCAGTTTGAGACACAGAAATGTATCAAAAGGTATTACTTCTGCTTTCATTTATCGACGAGCAATTGGAATTGAACCGCATACCATATAAAATAATTCCATTTTTACCACGCTCTGTTTTGCTTGCGTGGAACAATGTTAGTTCTTTAACGTAAATTAATTTAAAATACTGTTTAAAATATGAACAAATTTACTCAATATTTTGTCGGTTTTTTTTACAAATTGGTTTATATTTTCAATTTTAAATCCGTGAAACATAGTGTGCACGTAGAGAGTACGTGCTAAAGGAGATTGTAATTAATGAGTGCTATATCTCTGTTGTTACGACTAGAATTCTTTACCGTGATGCGGTCTAGATTGATTTTTTTTTTGACATTCGGCGAGTAACAACCACGACTCATAATGCATCCACGAACTGAGCAACGCGTGTCGATCACAATTGCTGCTTCACTTGAAAGCATAACTGTTCCTGGCTCGGCGGAATGTCGATAAGTAACGCCATTAGGGGCTTCTGTCGAAACAATATATGTTTTCATCTTCTACATAGGTAAGTAGACCGCTCAGTAGATAATTTGTGTACAATTTTTACACAATCCGTACGATATTTATTTTTTTCACGAGCCAGAAAAATTATTCATACATTTGGCGACTGTTGCGAAGACGAAATTGGTTTTGATAAGAAGGATGCCAATAATAGGTAGTATTTTTATTAATTACATAAGCAAAATTGTATCTTTAATGTGGATATGTAAACGAAAAAAAATAATTTTGTTTTTGTTACGTCTGGAATATCGAAATAAAGCTGTCACATATAAGTAAAAAAACTGCATTAAATTTGGGAATATAACAATTAGCTTAGAATTAGTAATTTTGAACTGTGAGAAATTTTAAAGATTTACGTATGAGAATTGAAATCTGAAATGAGTCCTCGAGAGAAGTCTACCTCCGTAATTTTGCTAGAATAGTGTTAGTTCTTGTAAACCAGGGCTAAGTCAATCCGATTGGAGCATCATTTGCCAAATTTTGAAATGAAAAAATTTATGTCTGATTGAAAATTAATAATAAGAAAGACAGCGAAATACAGACAAATTAAGTGATAATATAAACAACGTTTCTAGGATCGTTGTCCCTTCTTTCAAAAGCTTTTGACGAGTACAGTTGTGTCGCTCTAGGCTCTTCTTAGCACCTGAAGAAAGTGACAAGGATCCCAGAAACGTCGTGTGGTATTTATGTTATCACTTAATTTGTCTGTGTTTGACTATTTTTCGTATTATTAATCTACCAAATTTGTGGCCTGCGATTAAAAGATTTTTTGACCCGGCCAATTTGTATTCAAAGCAAAAAAAAAGCAATGTCGATACACTACAGAAGTAAGTCGTCGTGTCAGATTTCCACCTCCTTTGTATTGAACTTTATTTCCATCCTATGGCTTTAAGTGTCCAGAAATGCAGTAATGGACACGATTTCGTCATACATATATCATGAATATAAGAGCTACATTCGCACTGTTGCTCACATATGACAGTATCAACGTGCCAGGAACAAACACGCTTTTAAGAGAAACGTTGATAGAATTTGTCGGTTCACCTTCTCAGTGTTATATACCTCAAAGTTATGAACCTTTATTCATGTCAGCATCATCTTTTCATTGAAATTCGTACGGAAAACGAAATATGTTCCATATGAAGATGTTGGTCTGAGTATTTGAGGAATGCAGGTGGCCAGCCCTGCTTCTCCCGTGGGGCGTCGCTTCCCGTAAAGGCCCACGCAAGGCCGGACGCGCTCATCCCGGATGCTGCGAGGATGCGCAAGGACAGCGGTGTTGCCGCTCTGCCTGCCACGCCCTGCCGTGCTGCCGCTCCTTCTCCGGTTCATCGACACAAAAGTCCAAAATAAAGACCCCACTTGTCGCTTCGAAGCCAGGGGTCCCGATGCTGGCCTAGAAACCCGCTCCGCGTGACCTTAGCCCGGCGATGATACTCGTAGCTCGCCTTATACGTCAGGACGCGTTGCCAATCTCCGCCAATCGATCTCTCATTACACAGCGGGGAACTGCTATCGCCGGGTAAAATCGGAACCTATTGTTTGATGAATATGCGCCGCGGTTAATAATAGGTCGTGTATCAGGTGGTGGAACCCGCGGGGACAAGACTACGGCTCAATCGGTCGGCTACAGCTCCACCTCCACGGGAGATCGTTACGCAACGGTCGCGTGATGCTCCCGCAGGAAGGATGGGCGCGTTTCCGGAACCCCACGGTCCTGCCCCATGCATCGAGACTTTGCCGCAGGAATGCGCCCGATCAAACCTGTTCCTAGCACGTGATTGACAACAGGTGTTGGCTCTCGGCTTGGACATCGCGCGGTGATCTCTTTTCCTTCCATAATTTTATGTGCCATGTATACTGGTGTCCCCTTACGTCCTCTACAACGGCAGAACGCGTACAATGCCTTCCACTATACCCAAATTTGCAATAGTTATTAGTTGGTTCGTAAATACCTGTAACCGTCAACGATACATACAGAAACAAATATTAATCCTCCAATTTTTTCAATCCCCATATTTGTCTTCGCCATCAACAGTTATTTTGCGTAATGAGACCTCAGTATCTTAGAAGTTAAAGTTTTTTGTTAATTTTAAAAAGGAAGGCACTGTGCCAAATTTCGTGACCATAGACTGTCACTCACACTGAACCCGCCACTGAAACTCCCATAGTCTTCAATTAGACGCAAAGAACCCGATTTGGAATAAGCTGAATCAAATATAGTTCGATTAAAATTTGATGGCACGTGACAGTTATTTTCTACCAATCAGAACGTTTAAATTGAACGGCGGGACAAGCAGCGTTGCCGAACAATCGTGGGATATTATCTGTTTTTATTTTTACAGTAAGCTTAGTACAAATGCTAGTTGCTACAACGTTCAGTCTGGCATCAGCGCCTCCCTACACGCGGAAATTTGAAGTGCCTTCAATCTTAATTCGCAATGTAGGTTTGGTTCGATATAGGGTGATTCCAGCTCTAATTTTCTGAAGACGGACGGTTTTGTAAGAATCGAAATATAAGATTCTTTTTTTCTTCCTTCTTCCAATCATAAATTTTTCTACTTCAGATTTCCCTACCAAATTTTGGATTCATTCTGTATTTTATCTATTAATTTTCAAGACGACTACGCATGATCGAAATGTACTCCAAGCTTGTACATAGAATCACGGTACTCCCGCCTACTTATCTCAACATTACTGTTAACCCAGATTTTCTAGTGACAAAAATTTCTGGAATTGTTTCCAGTGACATACAAAATGGCAGTATGTATCTGAAAAATATTTTTCTGATAATTTCAACATACATGTCAAAGTAAGCCGCTCCAGAAAAATTAGAATCATACTTAAGTTAGAAGATCGATTATCGTATTGCACAAAACTGTTTCGTTAAAAGTTCCAAGAAATTCTGATATTAAGAATACAATTGATGGCACGGGCCATTCATACATCAGTAAGCAAATATTTAATATCATCCAATGGTGTCGACAGAAACAAAGCTTTAGTAGAACAAACTGACGTCATGCTCAAATAAAAAAATCATAGAGTGTAGAATATTTCCAAGGCCATTACTGTTTAACACGTAATTTACCTTCATCATTCACAATAAGTGAAGAAACCTGGCTCCCGGCTCTTTATTATTTTTTCTTTTGTCGTCAATCAGGAACAAACATGTAATTTTATTTCTGAATTTCGTAATAGGTTACGTATTTTTCTAATATTTATTTACGTTGACATATTACCCATTGCCATTACATTACATTCTACTTTATTCTAAACCTTTAGTGTCTTTCAATATTCGTTTAGTGTCATTATGAGATATGTAAAGCATTCTTTCAATTCGTGTAAAGTTTCTCTAATATTTTCACAACTGTATATCAAAACGCCTTTATTCACAAATATCTGCGTTCAATTCGTCTATGAAAGGTTCGGGTTAAGTTCCAGGTTCCTACCTTGGGTGGCCCTCGGCGTTCCACATATTAAAACCTAAATAGAACCTGATCAGATGCCAAGCCCTTCCCTTCTGGCTTTTAAAAGTCTTGCGTATGGTTCGCCATACTTTTTATGAGCTCGGAGATGATCCTGGCAGATAAACTTAGGTGGTCTTATAGCAGTTTAGTGTAAGTTGCCTTCGAAGCCGGTGTCCTAATTTCCCCGGGCCTTATGGCACACAAACACGCGAGAGGAGTGCAGTAGGGAATACCTTAAATGGAAGAAAACTATTATTTTAAAGAATGGCAGAATACCCACGATCTGTAACATACTGGAAACGAGGTTCAGCTTCAATGCTTTGTATCACAGGAACAGCGAATGTAAAAGGGAAGACGTTGACGCAGAACGGTGATTTCTTCACATTTGTTTATTTAACTAGCTGAGTTGCCGGCGATGCCCGGTTATTTACTTAAATTAGCCCATAGAAAGAATTAGTTTGACACACATCCTCTTAGTAAACATTTCATTTAACCAACATCAATAGCGTCAGTGTTTGGAACATTTACCTTTTTAATTCCCCTCCCCGACCTAACCATTCGGCATCTAACTTCATCGAGGACGATATTCGGGGATTCGCCTAAAACATAAAATAAAAGTGTTTAAAATAACGACTAATTAAAACAAATAATTACTCGCTAACGTAATAAAGTCTAAAACTACTCCCGGCACCTTTAAAAGAGTAAATAAATACAAAATATAGCCGGAACCCTGAGAAAATAAAAAATTTACACCGTAACTGAAGGTAGTCAAAACTACTCCGGGTAACCTTTTGTCAACCACGTACACCTCCACGACGTGGAACATAAAAATTCTTTAACCGCCATTTTTAATGCGAAAATTAGACTCAGCGACTCCGTCCAGATCTCCTTAAAATGCAATGATTAACTTATAAGTCTCTTTGTTGAATTTATAAGCCCGGCCCATGCTGTTCACACTTTGAAATTTCTGCTACATTTCTCCTCCAAATACTAGTCAGACCACCCTCGCCCACAACACTTGCCAGACTGCCACCAACCTCATTCGCCAGACAGCCACCAACTTCTCCATTCGCCAGACAACCACCAAATAACTCCGTACAATGTTCGCAGTTCACATCAAAACTCGGCGACAAAGAGCCCGCCGTCAAACAAAATATTATAAGTCAACAATCCATGGTCTCTCTAATTTAATATCAATAAGAGCCCGCCGTCACTGTCGGTCTTTGAGATCGGCGCCGCCAAACAAGTTATTATAAATCAACAAATAATGGCCTCCTTAATTAGTATTACAATATATATATATATATTAGCAATCAAAAAAGTATGATTTCTGTAAACTAATTTGTTATCTTAGGAATTAGTCAGATAATTGCAACATATGGCAGGGTCGACGACCACTCCTTGTCTTGTTGAAGAAGATTTAAGACCCTCACCAATTGATCTCCAGTCTTCTGTTGCACTGTTGATTCGGAGATGTTGAATATGAGTAGATTAGTCCGTAGTGCTTGATCTGGATCTAGCGTATGACAAGGTCATTGTGAATATCATGGGTCATCCGTCATTGATCAGATACTCTTCATTGGAGTCTTTGAATTATGTTGATGTTTAATTTTATGGCGCATTCGCAGAGCTCGATGCCGCACGTCCACACTGGTTTCAGTATTGTATTGTAACCTAGTATGAGAGAGAAAAAAATTGAATAATACAATCATTGTCTGTATGAAAAACTCTGTCAATACTAATAACGGCCCATTTGTGTGATGAATATTTTGAAGAAA
Source organism: Zhengitettix transpicula (assembly GCA_037074705.1). Lineage (NCBI taxonomy): Eukaryota > Metazoa > Arthropoda > Insecta > Orthoptera > Tetrigidae > Zhengitettix > Zhengitettix transpicula. The sequence continues at coordinate 120,026,700 of CM073591.1, read as the reverse complement.
TGGTAGCTGTTAATACTGAAGTATAATTTACGGTTTTATAAACGAATGGTTCAGCAATTTTTTTCTTGTTGTTGGAACAGGGCCAGTTAAAACTATCCCTGTCTTAAAAAGGTTCTGAAAGTACACTGTATTGGTTCTTGTAACGTGTCAGTTTCTCAGTTTCCGAAGATAACCTTTTTAACAGATATAATTTAATTACTTTCGTAGTTAGCCCAAGTGATTCGGTTTTCCGAAGACGATTTCGTTAAGAGCTTCTCTTGTATTTTTGAGGTACCGACCGCAGCCGTGTAATTGGTTGTGCTGCGTGAAAGCCATGAAATTGCGAAGGTTCTGCCTCTGCGGCTTCCGAGCGCATGATTATACATTTTGGATCCACAGTGCCGGGTAATTAGACGGAGAGGCGCCTTGTTGGTTTACTCCGAGCGCGCCAAATAGAGAGATCCTCGGCTCACTGTGATAATCCATCCGGGGCAGCCATAAAACTAATTAGTAGCAGGCAACAACGTCGGGGTCAGGGATCATAGGTTCGGACCCCGTGCGCACCATAAACGCTTTATAGCTGTAAGGCCACTCTCTCCGCCTCCATAATGAACCTGTTAAAACTTTCAGCGCATTTCTATGTGCAGATAAAATAATAGCTACGTTTGTATAGCAGTGAATAATGCAGTCCATCTTGTCTCGCGTGCTGGACGCTTATGCAAATTCACGGGCGGCCAGCAAGAATATAAAACGTGTCGCCAAATAAAGGTATCTCTGGTATGTGCGTTCTTTGCAGCAAATGCTCCAGATTAATTTGTGAATCTGCAACACAAAATTAACACATCAGTGAGACGTAAATAGTATTCGAAACCTACTCTTTAAACCCTTAAAAATGTAATTGTTGTCTTCTATTGTGGAACGGATTCAGTTGGAAAATATCATTAAAATTAAGATTTTATATTTTTACTGCGATCCCTCAAAGCTATTTTGCATTTTTTTTGTGGACGAGTTAAGAAGTACTCGATTGATTTAATAGAATTTTAACTCAATTTTCACTTGTCAAACCTACACATTTTCTATAAGGTTAAAACTACCAGTCTTTACTAAATAAGAGAGTGTTCTGAAAAGTGGTAGCCATAATTACTTGTTTCGTGTTGGAAGAACTATCAGTAGACGTCTTGAGAAGTAGCAAAAATTTAGTCCGGCAGACGTTTAAAACTGTTGCGGTACGAGTGTAGTTGGAAATGAAAAAATGTTGAGCATCGACTATTTCAAACCTTTGGTGGTCCAGTTTAAACTAGGCCGTGAAAGCATTCAAGATGTTCTACCTGACAGACTTACGAAAAATGCAACATGATTAAAACAGAGCGCGTGATATGACTTTGGAAGACGGGCTTATAAAAACCTCGTGAGTGTTAATGCTGTACGGATATCTAAACGACGCGTCGGTTACATTTTGTACATGGAATTACACATAAAAATGATTTGCCTAAGATGAGTGCCGCATATGCACACTGCTGTTAAAAACTCATTCCGACGACAGTTTCCCAACAGTGCTTGGCGAGATTTACGAAAGAAAATGTGATTTTTGACAATCCATGAAACACGGATTCACCCTTACCAGAATTTAAACAACAGTCTGTGTATCGATAAGTTTTTGTTTAATTTATTCTGTAATATTTCAATAACTTATTTTTCCTCTTGACTTTCTTCTGTTAGGCACGTTTCCACCCTTTACTTAATCTTACTCTACCTAACTTCTCTTCAAAACACACCTAATTTAATACCTAAAAAATATACTTACAATTGCCTCCTTTTACTTCATGAGGGTAATCCACATGGTGGCAACTCCCCTTTAATAGCATAGGAAGGGATTTGAAAGGGGGGATGCGGAAGGGTAGAGGAAGGTAGCCAAGGGTTAACTAGGGCCCCCGGGGTATAGTTTAAGGATCCTACCCGGAATTCGCCTAAAAGTAATGCAGGGCAAACACTATGAAAACCTGCATCAGGTAGGTCGGGCATTTGGTACTTGTCCCACGCCCTTCCGATGGCGGGAGAGGGGTTTTCTGTGGGGTCGCAGCTTACCCCTCGCCATGCCTTGGCCTATTTAGGGGGCAGCTGGCCGACTATTCCAATGGGAATAGCGGACAACTCTTACCGTATGCCCAAGGTCTGCGACTCCGGAACATACACCTCTCAAAACAGACCAAGGTGCCTCGGCATGTGGGAATCTTAGTTCAAGAAACCAGAGTTGTGAAGGCATCCCCAAAAGTAGCCCCCGCCAGACCTCTCTGGGAAGGTTTACCTGCGAGAGAATCGTCTCGCAGGCTTCCTTGATTTGGTACTCACAGTATTTTTTTAAAATAAATACTCATCTTATGTATCGACAGAGTGACATAAATTTAAATCGTTCATTGATGGTTCGAAAAGGAGGGCATTGTAATAAATCTGAATACAAAGAACGTGAACGGGGTTTCGGAATTTTCTCAAATTAATTTCCTCAATCATTATTGATGACTTTCGCTAATAAAGAACTTGTAAAGAGCTTTCCGATTGACTAAAAATTCACTATAATTATTTCGTTTGTCTTAGTATTTTATTAGGATCTATTAAAGACTTATGCTGTAAGTATTTAATGATATTCTGGCTCAAAACAATACGTAAAAGCATATCATGCTTCAGCATGTGTAATAATTTTCCCTATCTAGTGTATGTTTCGTGGTTAAAACTTTACTGCTAAAAACAACGATAATTAATATTTGTAATTTTATGTTGTTAAATAATTTTACTATATACATTTTAAACATCTCTATTATAACCGACTATGATAAATATATGCAAGTTATACAATTATTTCCCTCTCGCTTTCTTTCCTACAGGTATGTGATGCATTTTCTATCAAAATGAGGAAGGTGTCTGCAGAGAAGGAAAGAAATTTAATCTTGCCAAGTAGAGAAATCGGAATGAAAGTCATTAGCATTAATTTGAACCATATAGTTCCTGCGATGTCAGGGAGAAAGCTGCCCCGGGGCTGCGCGAAAGCGGCTGGCTCCAGGCACGCTCAAGTCTCACTTTTTATTACTTGATTTATATAAAACTGGCCGAGATACCCGCTAGTATCGTGACTTTTCAATAAGTAATTGATCCTAACTTTTACCTACGCTTATTTTCGTTTCTCTCCGGTGTGAAATACCAAACAGTTTCAGGAACAGCTTTTAGTAGCTGAATTAAATATCGTGGTCATCTATTTAGTCTACGTTAATTTTTGTTATTGTGTTTTGATTCTAAAAATAATGTAGATTGGAAATCTGACCTTTACTTTTTTAATCATTATAACAAACTGACTTAATATTTAAATTAAATAATAATTTTTGGCCGTAACATGCGGGCAATTCACACGTTAGAAAATTTTTTCACCGTATTTTTTTTTATAATTGTAACATCAATACACCTAAGGAGGTCCCAATCAGGTCCGAAACGTTGAGCATAAAAATTTTTTTCTCACTAAAAGGCTGCAATTTTTATTATTTTATGTCTTTGAAGCATGAGACTATGGCCACGTATCATTAAGTTTATTATACAATATTTGAGTTAATATTTACTTAGGAAAAAGTAGCTGCTCCTTGAGAGAAACTAAATGCAACTATGTGGTCTTATGTGGCATAGGTTACGAATATGTTTGTGCAAACTGTTCGGTAACATCTGTTTAAATAAAACTCTTCCTACTGAATATCGTTGTGAAAGTCTAACGTTTTACCGTTTTGTTTTGTACTCGTTCTACGAACTGACTTAATGCTATTTAACATGAAATTAGCTCACTTAGATTCCAAAGATTGTTCTTCAATCTCATTTCTTGTTTCCTATTCATTCGTTCAAAGAAAATCGGGCTTAAAACGAAACTTTGAATGGGCTTATATTTAAATTGTTATGTACAATGAAAGTGAATAACGAGTACTGTGTTATTCAATTTTTAATGGAGCACTGATAGCAATGTCATTGTATGTTCGAAGAACGCAAATAAATGCACTTGAACTTATTGCCAATTCTACCAAACTATAAAGGCACGTCGCATTACGATTTACTATTTACGAGTGTGTTCATACATTCTACATCGAAACAGAAAATTTCAATCAATTTAACCACTATTTTAATTGTGTGAAATTATTATGCAGTCTATCAGCAATTTTTGTAATTGGCACGCAGAATACAGAGATAATGACTGTTTACACACAAGGATTCGATGGATGCCCTGAAGGCTGAGTGACCGCCGAGCTACGAGTATTCACGGTTCGGGGCAAGGACGTTCGTCCCTCTCCTCTGATTTATGGAGAAGCGCTGCCCAATGCTAACAAGTGTTGCACGATCCTTACCTTAGAGATATTCATCACCTAAGCGAGATAACGGCTGTTTTGCAACAGCCCTAGGCTCCACGGTGAATTGTTCAACCGGTAGTCGCCTTGTCCTTGTAGCCTTCCTGTCTCTGAATCAATTTTGTATTGGTCTTACCGTTTTATTTTCTGAATTGCCGCTCAAAAAGATAGTTATCATTGCATAATACATTTCTTCCTCTGGCGATTTCAGCTAGGTACAGTTTTAATAGTGCTTATTATGGTAGTTATATTCGTCGAATGACACCGTGGTAAATCACGAATGAGTTTTTGTTTTTCAATTATGTGGTATTGCTTCCGTTCCCAATTATTTACACCACGCCCCTTATTTGATTTACCACAATGACCATCCAGATGTCCTATAAAACGACTGTCATTTCTAATCTGTGAATAAATAAGCAATAGGTTCATCGCTAATTGGTTCTGTGGTCAAATTTATTGACGTTTATCACGAGGTCTTCAAGGCGGGGGCAGTCAATTAGTATCAATTAGTACATGCTACACATGGAACAGTTTTATTTATTTCAAGCAATTCAGCACTTATAAATATAAAGTAAACAGCTGGAAATCAGAGAATGAATTGGCAAATATTAATACTTGATATTTAATTTTTTTACGTTCATCTAGATCAACAATTAAAATATATAAGATTTTCTCTCACCTTACGCGTATCAAAATCACCTTCACCAAATACTAAACTTCTTGCAAAAGGAAGACAATCCCAACGTCCCTTTTATTCAGAGTTGTAAAACTATTATATTATTATATGTAATACCAACACTATGTACACTTACATGTCTGTACCTTTTCTTTCTTATATACTACTATCAATTATTTTTGTTTTGGTCCGCGGCCTACGAAACATTTTTCTATACGGCCCCCGCCAAGTAAATGGTTGCCTACCTCTGATCTAGATAATATCTATTACGTTCCAATTATTTGTTTAATTTTCCCGAAAATGTTGTAATGCGATAGTTAATTTTTGCTTACTATATTTTCTAACATTTAATCACATTAGATATCAGCAAGGGATGAGAATTTGGCAAGTTAGTACTTAGCCAGGCACCATCGTGTCGGGGAGATGTTCCTTGGAGTCTGGGCAGAAGCACGTAGCGATGGACATATGGTTTTTACCTGAAGTGTGGAACCGTGAGAACTCGACGGCTCCAGAAGTATAAAATTTCACAGGAAACGTGATTACATGAACCAATTACATTTCTTGTTCCAGGAAGATCGACCAAAAATGTAGATCTTTGCTGTGAAGAATCATTCTTCTACAAGCCGTCAGCAGCGACATACTGAATCTTCAATGTGTAGTCTTCTAATAAAGACAGTGACCACGGCGAGTGTGACTGGCCCACGGAATCAGCGATGTGACAGTTTAACGAAAGATGACTGTCTCAATCCTTGCCGCGCCTGGGGGAATTGAAATGATAAGAGACCCCGATTGTTCCTCCGGCTAGAGTAACCCAAATAATTTGTGTATATTCATGTAAATAATTTCCTTTATTCAAATTAATAGTTAGCAATGAATACCCTTAAACGTTCCTTCGATTTTTTAACCCCACCCCGCTACAGTATTAACAAATCGTGGTGGTCGTAGGCTACGGATACTATATGTCAACATATTTACTGATCACTGATTTTAAGACTGAGAATGAAGCAAAATAACTAAATGAGAATTAGCAGCGAGAGGAATGGTATTCAAAATTAATATTATTGACATTAAAGATCCAAGATGAGTCAGGTGTATATTCTGTATAAACAGTTCTTGGGTTTACACCCGGGTTAAGGTAAGCTTAAGCTGTGACGTTTCGATCGCGTGCTATGCCATCTTTCTCAAGTGAAGTGAGAAAGATGGCAGAGTGCGCCAACGAAACGTCGTGGCTTAAGCTTGCTTTAACCCGGGTGGGAACCCAAGAACTGTTTATCGAGATGATTATTAATATTACTATTATTAATATTCTGTAGTTCGTATTGAAAAGAAGGGTCTCAAAGTGTGGAATGAGTCATGAAATATACATAAATTCTAATGATATCCTATCATGACATGTTATAAATTCAATAATATTTGTTGACATCTGCCATGTTTTTAACACAAGGTATAATATAAATCTAATTCTAAAAAATTATTAAGAATATAATACGCTCCTTTTTGTTTAATATAATTCCAAAATAGGAAATCATTATCCGTAAAAAAAAACTATTCATGACTCGAAACGTTGGTGTAGTTTTGAGGTTTATTGAATATTTACTGCGGTCGTTAGTGCTCTTTCTGCGCTCTTGTCGGAGACGTCTACCAGCTGTTGAAACTAGTTTGCCCGTGCGCGTCGCATATTCGGGAAATTGTCGCCATGTCTGCTCGCCGTCAGCATTACGAATTGTCCATTGTGGCATTAGCATAAAATGGATGCGAGGTGAGCCCGGGCCTCAGGGACTCATTCGTCAAGGTCCCCTGCTCTTGTTAGCACTCTATAAATACGCGCAAATAAAGAAGCGGATCCAGTTTGTACGATTGCTCAATCAGAGGGTCCGATTTATGAGCCAGTCTGCATACGGATGCAGATTTCTACAAGTTTTTTTTTCGCGGCTTCCGTATTTGGCACTGCTGCTACCGTGGAAATGCTTCGGATTGTGGTAGTTTTATTTTCGTTTACGATTAATTGAACCCCTGGCGCGACCAATACTTGTCCAGTAATGTGATTCGACTGGACCAGAGGTATACTGCAGTGACCGGAAATGCTCATCCTGGACAATTGGCCTCATGAATGCTTTAATTGCCGTCCTGCCACATCCTCAGGGTCAAAGCCCCCTCAAATGTTGATATCACGTTCAAATTATGTTTCAGAAGTGTTGCTTTACCATCGCTGTTATCATTATGTTGACCCTACATTTCTGTAAACACATTCATCTAAGGTTCTTAGATGGAACAGCGCTATTTTACAAATAACTGGCATTTACATCTGATTTTAGCAATTATTTTTTGCAAGGCATATATTCATAAGTTAACACAGAGAGAATATGAATGTATCTTACCTTACAGCGTTTCTAAATAGGTTCAAAATTAATACTTTCCACGATATATGAGGAGTACCATTAACTTTATATAACATTACAAATATAATTATGTTCCCTCTGTTTGGATTTGAAGAATTCTGTGAATAATATTTTAGTAACATTTATCACTTGTCAATGAAGCGGAGAATGCGGAACTTTAATTTGTATACGAAAATGTCTGCAGGATAATGTCGACTACGTTACGAACTTATCCTACCTCGAATTCTAACTGTAAATATTCGATGATGATACCTGTACTTACTCTTGTTGTTTTCTGGATAAGAAATTTGTAAGCCGAACAAAAACATGATGCACATCGACTAGAATATCCTCATGACGCAAGTTTCGATATGAAGTTAAAAGAAACTTGCGTGTAGTGGTATTACTGGAAGTGTTAGTCGAATATTTAATTATTTGAGTAATGAGAGCTACGAAGGAGTGCGAAAAAAATCAGCAATAGATATTCCACAACGAATGATGTAGTAGGAAGAAGAAGAACAAACCAAATACGGTTTGAATTGTAGATAGAAAATGATCAACGGTGAGGAAAGTAAGCCAAATTATAGTATAAGTAGTAGAACACCCTCTAACGTTTCGAGCTGTAGGGAATGTCTTCGTCGTATATCATGAATTTACTACGTCCTCGCCTCTAGTGTCATAATATTCTATGGACATTTACGTTGGTGCTGATTTTATGGTAGTATTTGAAGATTTCCGTGAGCGTTTCGCTGTTAATTAAATGGTCTGATCCAATACACAGGTCAATATTAATTATATAATCGCCAATCGTATCTTCAGAGGAGTAAAATATACAGATCTGATTTACGAGGATAACGCACTTGATCGGACGGTTGTTTATCACTCAAACGATCCTCAAGTTTTTCCCTAGGTTTTAGTGGTCTAGAATATAGCAATCCTCCTTGTTGACGAGAAGAGCAATACGGTTTAAATAATAAACATATTCTCCTTCCACTTGACACGTTTTTAAAGAACGTTACGCGTGCAAGAGCCTCGGAGTCGTTGCGACGACTATTTTGACATAGAGGGCTGCCAAGGAGACACTAATGCTTTCATTGTAGTCGCCTTGCGAGATCAGATAGCGGTAATTACTTAGCCGCCGCTACCAGCACCAGCACTCCTGTCCAATTGTGTGCCCTGCGGCGCCGGCTACTGGAAGCCAAACCGGTTGCGGTGCTCAGCTGCCCGTGTCTTATGGGTGTGTCGCCTAGACTCCTAGGCCAAACCGCACAGTCCCCTGTCCATAAAAGCACTTCCTTCCCATATGAACACATCAACAGGTTGACAATGACCCACTTCGTCGAACGCTTACTATTAAATTTTACTGCAACTATATAAAGCTGTATGTGGCTCTTTTCCCTTAGCATCTTAATTCTTTTCGTTATATTGCTACGTCACCACTAAATAATTGTAACGTAGTGTAAAATAATATATTTTAAAGATTTACTATGGATTTTGGAAAGCTTTTTTGAAACTGTATCGGAACAGATTTATATGTTATTTAGAATTATGTTGAATAAAAAAGGCACAGACCAAAGATTATAATAGATTAAGAAATTAGCGACGAAAAGACAGTTCGTGTAGCGTCCTGAAAATAAGTAATCAAGGATTTGTTGGCATAGAGACCTGTGGACGGTTCGAATATTCGGTGCGAAAGAGACGTAAGACTGAAATAATTAAATTTATTGCAACAATAAAATTATTATAATATAATGCAATTAATTATAAATTTAATTATACAATACACATATTGAAATGAAAATATAATACGCATGTTTTGCAATATAATAATAAGTTAAAATACCCAAATAATAGACCAAATGAAGTGATGATATAAATACCACACAACGTTTCTGGAAAGCTTGTTTCTTTCTTCAGTTGCAGAAAAAAGAACAACACAAGAGACAACCGCACAACACATTTGATAAACTCAAAAGCCTATTAATTTAGAAATCATCAGGCTAACTAAGTATTTATATTATCACGTCATTTTATCTTATTACCCGGAGTTGGCCGTGCACTTATTTATATAAAGCCAAAACAGTATTTAATACCATATTAATCTTTAATCAAGAAGTGATTTAACAGAAATCTAACTGTTCCTAGTGCATTAATTGAACAACTATAAAATACATTGAATTTTATTACATCAATACCGACAAACATATCTCATAATTTCTTTACGAGTAGAATAAATGTACTCCTTGAGTTTTGCAGTATATAATTGTATCTTCAGTCGTCAGACATTACGAAAGATTAAATTGTTAGCTATATAAGAATTTAAACAAACGGTCGCCATATTAGACTTAACTAATATGGCACGAAAATTAACTTCCATTTTCCGCAAGGATAGTAAATTATTTCGTATTGCTTTTTATTATCATTCGACAGAGTATTGCTTGGTAAAATTATTCCTTTTATTCAATGAAAATATTTCTGCTTTATTTCATTACGGGAAAAGGAACTATTTCCTTTTTTAGTAGTAACGTCTCTCTCGCGCGTGACGTCACGGTCTCTACTCGTAGTAATTTTACACAAAATTATCACGTTTTTCAATTACAATTCTTTCCATATTCATGCTATATGTTTATCACCCTCACAGTACCGTTTCTCGTTTGTTTAAGAATATGTGTACCAAGTTTCGTTGCACTCTGACCACGCGTTTAAATTTGATTAAAGATTAACGTAAATACACACAAATATACATCCTTTTTTATTATATAGAAGATTACAATACAAATATTAATAGGGGATAAATATGAGTTTATCATTATTATATCGGGGGTATTGTAAACTCGAATATTTATCGCCACCTAGCTCAGATAAACAAACTGACCCTTTTACATTTCAAGTTAACCACGGGGCTATATAAAGAAACCTATAACAGTTTCCGAAATTTCGAGCCTGAGTTGATCTATGTTGATCCCGTGATGATGCTTATTTTCTCCAAAACTGCAGGAGTGGATATCCGTTGGATGCCGTAGTACGAGTCTTTCTAACTCGACTTCCAGCTTGTCATGCTTCTTACTTTTCTACTACTTTGTACGTTAATAACTTGATTACAAGCAAGAACAAATATATGAATATGAGGCATCTGGTAACAACATACATCACGCTCCGAAATGGCGGATCTTGCCTTCGAAATGATAACGCAAATACTTCCTTCCCGTGCTGGAACCATAAAATTATATTTAGCCTAGAACAAAATCCCTTCGCTGTCTAATTCTGAATATCGCTCTGTGTCAATTTTGTTTTCGTGTAATAGTATTTATAAACGTTACGTAAAAAATTTAATGGTTTGCATTCGATGGAACTCTTCTAAATCTTCTCTTTTAGTAGTTATATGTTGAATGTTATAAAGAAGAAAATATTCCAAGAAACGTTGTATGTACTGGGAGAACGGTACTTAGAATGATGCTTCTAGTATTACATAATTCGGCTGTAAATGATTAATCATAAATAACTTCAATTGAAGATACTTTTTATTAACTGTTAATGTTTTTAAAAATAGATTAAAAGAAAATTGAGCAATTAATATTATTAATTTTAAGTCACCCCGCAATTAATCAAACGCTCCACCAAATTCAAAGGTTCAAATTATAAAGCAAATCGATCAACACAGACGACAAATTATTTCGCAGTCTAAAATACTTAAATTATAAACTATTAAAATGATACAGGAGTTAAAATTTTAACTTGAGTTTGGAAAATGTCTGTTTCGGAGTATCTGCAACAGAAGTTAAACGTGAGCTACAAATTATGAGGTGCGAAACATGATTTCTTGTTTGGCTTCTTGTTGTCACGGCTGCTGTTTCGTATTAAACGGATGATTGCGCAAACTACAGCAGGTTTTCTTGTGCTTCTTCTGGGACAGGCGTCGAGTAACCAAGCAATTTGAAAAGCTTAACATTTCACCGTAGCATTGTCTCGGGAACAGTGTAAAGGATTCAGTTAGGCTGACACTCAGCGTGGAGTCTATATGTAATAGGCTTTGTGCTATTTATTGGACACGAAGAAAAGACAGGAACTGGTTGTAGTCCTGTGTAGATAGCGCGCTGGGTGGTTGCCTCGTAAACACACGATTTCCTCCTAATATCCATAAACATTTAAATATATCAAATTTTAGTTCCATCGCGTTAGTCGCTGCTGGAATTAGTTTTGTCATAACTCTGTAACTCAAGATAATTAAGCACTCAAAATCGTATTACTAAAATATTGTGAATCGAGTGTCATTTACATATTAAACTATTCTCTCAACCTATTTGATTTATGTTACCGGAGGGAGAATAATTTTCCATGTTGAACACAAATTGGTTTTAATGTTAAATGTAACTAATCACCTCTACTATGTCACATATATTTTTAAGAAGCTAGAAGCAAATGAAAATTCAGATCAACGTATATATGGAGAACTGATATGTCGCTTTTTCGTAAGTATAGTAATTATTGCCTCAGTAACGCATCTCCTTCCCAAATTTTGGTTATAAACGCCGGTAGAGGAGTGCTACGGAAGCGTTTCTGGACGAGATCCGTGACGGGATTAGGCGGTAATGAGGATAGTAAAGTGTCGTGCCTCTGGGCACAGACTCCGTAATGGAAATCACACTGGGCCCGCGGGGGCACACGCGAAGCCCCCCCAAATAAATCACACTCCGTGGCTCTGCCATTACGCTCCAACCCATTCCCCCCCTGCACTACATCATAATTAACAAAGGCAATCAAATCAGCGCTGAGAGCTTCACACAATAGTAACTAGCGGACCAACTTCGCTTTGTTCGTAGTCGTCTACACAATCGCACACAGTTATGACGTACAGCAGTGGATACTTGGAGGATTATACCGAGAGCCGTAATCAAGTTCTGCGTTAAACAGTTCTTTTCCTAGACTGTATAATATAAATTAGCAATCCTCATTATTCATCCATAGTGCATAAACAATTTCATTATATAAAAACGTATTTTTTTGAAATGATATATTTTGTAAAGATAGGCAACATATTGCAGACTATATCGTAACCGTACGTAAATATAGCGTTTATTTCTGCTGATAACCTGATGTTTTATCAGAACATGTCGGAAATGAATTATTTCAAGAAAACTTATGGTTTACGTTATTATAATATTGACAAAAATCGAAAAATGTTAAAGTCACTAATTTAGCCGTTAACCACAAAACATTCCGCAAATTTGAAATACTACAATTATATCAATATCGTATTTTGGCGTCGATATATATAAGGATGATGCAACAAATGAATTACTATGGACAGGTAAGAGACAGACAGCGGCTGACCGGCGCTAGGTGCAATAATATTCTGTTTCAGTCTTTGAAAATTTTACATAATTCTTACTATAAGATTTAATATATTTATTTAATAAAATAATTTAAAATTTAACCACAGCTATAGTTACAAATGAGAATCTCAGCTCAGGGCGCTATACTGAGTCTCGGTATAAATATGGAATACTTTTGTTTCTCTTTCTTAAAATATTTGGGATTTATTACAATAAAACATGAAAATTAAGAAAACACTCATATTTGGCCAATTCAATTTTAAAATATTATAAAATGATCACCATTTTCAGATTACACAAAATGAAATTTGACGGCACACAAACTATGCAACATCTACAATTTATTTTCACCTCAATTAATATTATAATTTTAACTTACCAACTTTTATTAATTGACACCACACAATTACCACCAATAAAATATTTTAAGATAATCTTTTAAATTTATAAATAGTTCATACTGTGCATAAAATTACATGTAATTTCACACACTTTTACAAGCATAAACGATTAAATCTTGTATAAGCAGATCCAGCCTAAGGACCCCAAGGTATTTCTCCCACGTACACCAGTCAATGTTATTATCACCGAAGCCCAAAGTGTTTTGACTGTGGAAACTGATCACAATTATTGACGGATCATAAGATATTTTGCCCGTAGACACCAGTCAATTATAAAATGTTCAAAATTCAGCGATCAATATTAATGGCACATTCTCCTCCGAATTATACATGTTTCTAGGTCTAACTGTGCCGATCAACTCGTATCTTCCTTCCAGGTCTAGCCCCGCTTGGCCACGCTTTCACAACCTTCCCCGTGACGATATGATCTTAAACAAACTTTATTTACTGATAAAATATTATCCCCTGAAATTTTAACGTTTTCTCGGATCAACAAGCGTTCACATTTCACTGATAGAGGCGTCTACATATTATCTTACAAACCCTTTAAAAAACAAGAAACTATGTCTCAGAGCTTTATAAATCCAACTTTCCCTACAACACACGCCAACTGTTCAAGCATTATTCAAACCACCTGACCTTTTATCTTACGGAACAAATTTTATAATTATCCAAATTTGAAACAATTGAAATATCAACATTGGTGTATATATATATATATATATATATATATATATATATATGTGTGTGTGTGTGTGTGTGTGTCTGTCTGTCTGTGTGTGTGTGTGTGTAGATATAGGGTATAGGGTAAGACAATAGTAACTACGCACTTAGTAAATTCAGTTAAGTACCATTTAACGTATGAGTTAACTTCTTTTATATTTTATGTCGAAACTGCTTTCTTTCTGCATTAACACTCTGAAAAACACGCATACTCAATTGAGTGTTGTAGTCCAGATTGGGGAAGGCGCCCTCAAAGTAGAGAGTCATTTACTTTTGCTCCACGGTATATATATATATATATATATATATATATATATATACATATTGTAATATACAAAAAGAGATGGACTTTTAAATGAAAAATTATTCAAATTTACAAACAAAATATTTATTTTCAATGTTTGAAACAATTACACTAATAATTACAAATAGAATTTATCTCAGGGTCATTACTGGGTTTGATAATGGCTAATCATTTATTTAGAAATCTTATCAACACAAATTTCAATAAAAAGATTTACTCGTCAATTAACAAAGACGAAATTTACTTGTCGACGAAATTATACTAAAAAGATGGATTCTACTTAACAAATCTTATCAAAGGAAGAGAACGAAATCTGACGTCTATCTTTTAATCCGGTTTACATAATTAATTGTTTTATATTGGTACTCACGGCAGCATTACAGGATACTTTTGACTTACGAAGCGCTATGACGGGTTTTTGCACAGCTTCTACTAAAACTCACTGATTCTAAAATTAGTATTTTTTTAGATCAAAATCAGGAACCAGGAACCTCCTCTTCGTCTCTCCCTCACTCGGTTGACTTCTGCTCGGCTATGTGCACCAACAACTGTTTGTGTTTAGCAGGTTTCGTAGTTCAGCTTGTGTGAATGTTTTGTCTCTGCTTTCCTGCAAGTTTATTTTGATTCTCGTTCTCGCCTTTCATTTTCGTCCTCGTCTCTTGCCACGTATTTAATCTCCAAGTTCCAAAAGTTCTTTTACGACCACCCGATCGCTGAGGAACCAAAATGCAGACTGAACTCTACCAAAACATAATGTGTACTCTCTCCTCAATATTTTAATGCGACCTGTACTTGACCAAACCTTCCAGCCAACTGAACTACCGTCTCGCAATTTTGAGCGCACATTCCTTCTTCCGACAAAGGAAACAATACCTGGCTACATTGTTGCTGTGTTCTGTACCGCCGTAAGAATATATTTCTCAAACAATTTATATTTTCTAATTTACAATTAATGAGTTAATTAATTGGCATTACAATATATATATATGCATATATATATATATATATATATATTATGGTATTCACAAATGAAAGTTAATTTAATAAAAACCAGGTTAAAATTTGCCCCACGTTAAGGCGCTTAATTTGTAGTAATTACAACTGATATTTAGTTAAATATCCACGTTGGAGAGCAAATTTATAATGATTTCAAATGAAAGACAATTATTCAATTTACTTCACAAATAAAAGCCACACGTTAAGGTCAATTTATAGTATTTTACGTCCAATAAAGAATGCAAAATCGATTAAAACGAACAATTAACATTTATTAACTGCAAACAATTATAATTTACAAACGTTTTTTAGGCAAATAAATTTCAATTTACATTATCAGTTAATATTTTACAATAAAATGACTATTTCTCAGGGTCGTTTACTGGGACCTTAATAAAGAAATACTTGTTAACAATTAAATTTTATCAAGCTATCATGGTTTTAATTCATCAGTAGATTTATTAAATTGCAAAAACATAAAATATGAACTTTAAATATTGAACGAAATTCTAAATCTGACTACAGTACCTTTACTTATGAGTTTACAGATAGTAATTCTGTGGAATTTTACCTTACTGTCGCTGGTACTCAATGAAATTGTCTCTTATTGCACTTTATAGACAGACCATTTTATACACTGACTCTAATCAACTTAGTTTTGCAATAGTTGTTTCACTGTTCGTTTACGAAATCCTATTAGCTCTTTCCGAAGATTTTTAACTGCTGGATGCAGTTGCCTGGGCTCCCAAAATCGAAGAAAGTGGTCTAAATCGAGAATATAATGATTTAGACTCAGCACTCTAAATATTTAGAGTTGATTATTACGTAGTTATCTCACAGACTGCAACTTGTAAAAATGTTCTAACTGTTGTTACATGTATCCAGACACTTTCTGGATTTTATTCTTTTCGTCTGTCGACTGAGATATTTCCAAGACGACGTTACTGGAGCTCGCCTCCCCACAGACTGCTATGCGTGTCTAGCGAACCAATCTATACAATACCCACAAACATTGCATTCTTGCTACATTCTTGTGTACGACTTGTTTGTTTTATGGCGCTAACAATGCGAGTCCAAATTTTTGTTAATTAATTAATTATTTCCTTTTAATTACCACAATATATATATTTATATATATATATATATATATATATATATATATATTGATTGGGTCATTAAACTGCAAAATGAGACGAAAATAAATTTAATAGTGTATTGCAACATTGCTATCCTATTTTATATATGCTGCATCAGTAAGGTTTTATATTTTTGATAGGAAAATTTTCAGTGTCGGGGTTTATTAATAGTTACATTGAACTCGTATGCTAACATTAATTGCAATGTACTCCATACTACCCTCATTATTTTTCAAGTTTCCCAGTTCTACATTCAGAGATTGCGGTTGAGGTCCTAAGTAGAGTCATTACGCAGTTGTGATGTAGTACTGAAGATTGTGGACTGTTTTTCATAGAGAACGGGTTTCTATATATATATGAGATATGACCGAAGAACTATTCATTCCAAAATGTTGAGTCGACGTATCGTGTGAAATTTTACTTATGGAATGTGACCCCGGCGAAATACCGGCCATAAATTGAAGATATTACCGTGGAGACGACAGAGGGACAAGACTATCAACATCCAGAGGAACGTAGGCAGCAGCATTCGGGGAATCCTGAACCGCCGTCTGTCGAGTGTGCAGCAATGCAACTAGATAATATTCAGAGTCATAAATCGGGGGTTTTAGTGTCCGCGTGTAATGGACGTACGGTTTCTGTGCGTCGACAGTCGCTGCTAACTCTAGAACGGCTTCATCCTCTAAAATTAGACGGTTCTTCCGTTGGCAGTTCTAAGAATTTACCCGTTTTTGTCTTACTGTGCGATTTGAGAGAATTCCAAGGAAGATATCAGTTCTTATGATGGAGACTTTCCTACGTAGAATGATGCGATACTAAAACACTAATTAGAATTTCTTTAAGAGACCTGCGGATTTAAACAACTAAAGACAAATTCAAATTATACTCAAGGTTTAGCATAACGATAATACAATCCATGCAAATATCACTGTATAAAACCTTCATATATTTTTGTCATAAGATATTAAGTTAACCGATAATTTTTTAAAAAAGAATTTCTTTAACTGTTCATCATGACGGATTACTTTTTAGGTTTAAAATATTTTCTGCAAGCCATTTTCTTCTTCTTATTTTTTATAACATAGCTCACTTTTAACGTACAATTGTTCACAGTATTGGTTTTCCTAATGGGAGTATCATGTTAATTTATAGCCAAATTTCAAAATTTTCAGTATGAATTCGTCTAAACATTGCAAACTCATGCTTATACTCTTGACCTATGAAGAACTTCGTTCATTACGATTCGAAAGAGCTTTTTATCTTCTGTCTCCTTCTTATCAATATTGTTGTGATATTTCATTTGACATCAGAAAGCTCTTTCTTCGTCAGTTTTGGATTACTCGAAAATATATTTATATTTCTAAAAGGTTTCCTTCCCGTACTCGTACTTAGAACGGTCGAAAAGTAACCGTGACTAGGTAGCATTGACTAATTCAAATAGAATCAAGACATTAGTTGCAGTAATATTAAATTTATTTGAATTATGTGTAAACGATATTGAAATTTTATTTCCAACGAGAGGCCTGTTATCGAATTCAGGATATGTGAGAAGAAATGCTTTAAATGAAAAAAAAATCTTGGAAGAGTTCTAATTTTTTACTATGGTTTAAGTTAAAAGTACAAAGTATTTGAGACTGAATGATTCTTTCGATGATTCCAACAAGATTTTAGTTTGGCTCTTTATTTGAACCACATAATAAAAGGCTATTGTGTTAAGTAATAATTTCCTAAAAAGAAAAAGAATACAGTTACGAGTCGGTCTTATGCCTTAGTTAATTTATGTAAATTTTGTACTATTATGTGTTGCAATTTTACTTTAGGGTCATGCGAGTCTATTTTTTCCCCCCGTGGCGGTGGTTGCTAAATCGCTCCCATTTAGCCAGCGTGGGCGGGAGTATTTTGTGTGGCGCAGGCCGAGGAATGTGATTTCGATCGTGAATGTCGATCACGTAGAGAAGGCGCGCGTGGCCAATCTGTAATGACGGCAGTGACACGCTCTCTTCTGTTCTAGAAGCCTCGCCTCCCGCCGACGTGTTATCGAACGGCGCTGCCGAGCTGCGAGCCGAGACCAACACCCTCCTGGCACTCCAGAGGATAAAGGACGGCTCCAGGTAAGCTCCGCTCCCTATTCCGCATCATCCCCCGTCAACGACGCAGGGGACGTCTGCTCACTGTGATGTTTTGCTCAGGGTTTTCCACAAGACGCAAGCGCCGCACAACGGCGTCCGTAGCGGATCGCCCGCTCCCAGCGCCACGGCGACGGCGGCGGACTACGGAGACAGTTTACGTCGACGGAAGGTGCATCGATGCGACGTCGCTGGCTGCGACAAGGTCTACACCAAGAGCTCGCACCTCAAGGCTCACAAGCGGACCCACACAGGTAATCAGAAGTCCCATACATATCCTTAGTCACGGAGGTGAAACATCAGAAACATTTGTCTTACACCAAGTTTCAATTAGTCGTCGGACAAATTCACAAGGTTTGGTCCAGATAAAGTTAAGCTACATAAAATTTGTATAGATCGTTTCATATTTATATTGAAAATTCCAGGAATGATCAACTTCCCGTAATTTAGTTATAAGCTCCACGTAATTTTGAGCAATATTTTCAAGATGGTCTAGGGCAAAACGCAGTGGATTATTAGCTCTGCATGTTCCATAACAACATTTTTTAAGTAGTTTCAAAATCTGCTGAGTAACTAATCTGAATGTTTGGATTTGGGTCACGAAGCTACGATGAACACTCCAAAATAATAAGGATATTATCAATTTTTTATGGTTTTAGAATCACGTCGTATCAAGAAGAACCCGAACATTAACCATTAGTAGTTTGGACCAGACCCGATTCCTTCCCGGTTTATTGCGGTCACTTTCAGGTATCTAAATGACACAGCACGATTCCTTCCCACCTGAAACCTCAACGAGTCCCGATTCTTTGCCGTCGTATTGGTAAGACCTGTACTAGTCCATAACCTTAGCACCAAGAATCAGTTGCTGATAAACAAGCTGAGTCTTACATAGAAGTTTTAATCCTGTTACATAAAAAGTGTGATGAAAGAAATATACATTTCCAACCACGTTATTTTTTCTGATTTCGAACACACCATAATAGAAGCTGTGACGAATGAACGGTCCAGACACGCAAATTAAACCAGAGCTAGTGAGGAAGATTCAAGCCCTAGGACTAATCCTACTATCGAAAAAAGCAAAAGCTGCACTGTTTTTACATGATCTGTTCGGCCTTTCGAACTTGAAGTCGGAGGATGTTGGTGAGTGTTTTACTGAAGATTTTATGTCCCTAAATCCTCAATAAGAAAAACTTAACCTCTTCTTCGATTATTTGGTGAAAAATTCCATCGACGAAAATTCCCCAATTTTCTCCAACCCTGTGAGCCAACCTAGAACCAATCCCGATATCTAAAAATTAGTTGAAGTTTTACTTACGATACAAGCTGTCACCAACACCAGGATTAAATAATCTGCTGTCACTCCAAAACTAAGAATAAATGAAAAAACTAAGTATATACAACAGTAAATGGAAATATCTAGAATGGAGTTTGATAAATCTGTCATTCATACATATATTTTTCTAAACTGTCATTAATTAAATTGTTCTTGTTATATTTTGTTGTATTTTTAATAAATAAAATATGATATAAATATAAAAATTCACGATGAAAATACATTTCAGTTAAGTTTAGTCCAGTATTGATCGGGTAAGAATCAGGTCGTTTCCAGTTGTTTACCTCTGAACGGCCGGGAAGGAATCGGGCGTTCATTACATCCCGCAGGTATTTCTGGAAAGGAATCAGGTTATGCCCAGTAGTTTAACTATCATATGTTAAATACTTATTTCATGGAAGTAATGAGTAATAAATACGACTATGATTTATTAGCGAGTCATGTGTTATGCTTTTACGAAAGAAAGGAAGAAGAAATTACTTGAGAGACACATAACCTTCCCGTCAGTTGGCGGAAAGGTAATAAATAAAAATTAGTGATTAATGAAATTGATTCCTAAATCACAATTTGATAACATTATCAATGAAATTGAAGATACAGCAACATGTTCACAAGTTCGGGAAAATGATGTAAAAGTTGATGGGTGGCAATAGTAATATGAAACTGAAGTATATAAAGGCACAGAATATGTAACCACTGCCTGAAAAAAGGGAAATATAACACATTGAAGATAACGTCGACATAGTAAGAACTGTCATGAGCTTTAACCTCATTTAAAATGGTAACGAGGACTTGCTGTTTTTAATTAGACGCATCAGAATATTTATTCTAGAATAGGCAGACTGGAAAATACATCTGTACTTATACATGGTGTCTAGTATTTAAATTTATTGTTATCACTTCCTAAATAATAATTTGATAACATCATATGTCGGTATATTTAGATTTGTTATTATGTTATATCTTGAGAAAACTATACAGACAATGGAATTATAAAATCATCACAGCAGTATAACAACACTAAACGTACAGGGATACTAGTCTTTTCATTCAATCGTAAATAAGTTATAACAAAATATTTGTCTTTATTGCCGATTTCACGTGCAAAAACTGAAGACGTACTTGGTGTTAAAACATAAAACAGTAATTTAAAACGTAGTTGGAATAGCATAGAACGTGAATGGAAATACTAGAAATAATTTTATTACATTAAAGTAATTCGTATCTACACAAAAAAATGACTTCATCATTATTATAATGTAATAAGTTTTACTGTATGTTTCTAAAAGTTTTTAATGATAGCTTAAAATGCTACAAAATTATTTCACGTGTCAAAGTTTGATAAACTCGTGACTTAATTTATGACTAGACTGATAAAAATTAAGGCGTCCTAACGAAGGAGCGAATTCTAAATACAATACCGATGTTCTAATAATTTTCTTTTATTTAAGCTCAATAGTGGTTCTGTCCACTAAAACTTCCAATTGTGCAGCTGGTCTCGAGCAGATAACCAGTCATAAACTACAGAATTTTAATGACTCTTCCTTGAGATGGCTATCAGGAAGATCTCGGGTCCACGTGAGCGGAAAGGTTCATATGAATAATATTCAGGCGAGCTTAATTTAATGTCCTTCTGCTAAGGAACGATGCGACCGGGATCCAATTAATCCATGGGAAGAATGTGGACCCTCAAATAGCTAGACCTGGTCTTCCCTGGGACAGGAATCTCCAAACAACCCCCTCTATCCAAAGCATAGTGTTTCGATCGTATTACAGGACCATCCTCGGCACTGACGAATACTGTGTTGTTTATTCAGACTTTTCCTATTAAAAAAGAAATTTTTTACGTATAAATAACACATAGTTTAAGGACAGACGGGTAATATTTTAGTTTTGATCTGTAATGTCAGCTAAATATAAACACGGAGAAGTATGCTTGGGTATGTACAATATGTAAAATTCGTACTTTGTTATTGTTACGATGACTGGAGATACAAAATATATACGGAATTCACGTATTGTTTCATGATGTCTGTTTTACTCGTAACGAATTACGAGAATCTTTCTTATACCTTAAACTATATGGGTAGTACAAGCAGAAAGCTTCAGATATTGACAAGAATATTATGGCAAATAACGCTCGCTGAAGAACATCCTATCAGTCTTGTTCTCCCTTATTACAATTTTTTACATTACAAATCGTCCTAATGTTTAGAGAATATAAGATATCTATAATTTATTTTTCTTCTGTATAAAAAAACCACAAGGACCCACTTGAACCCTTTAGCAAACATAGTGTAAAAATTAAAAATTTGAATCTGATTGAAAATAATGAATAAGAAAATGTCATATAACACATTGTGTTGTTTACAAAATCTCTTGCTCTAATTGTAATTCCTGCTACATAGGACAAACAAAACGTTCCCTTAACACACGTATCAAGGAACATATATCTAAAATCAAACTTCCCATTGATAAACAATCTGTAGTATACAAACATATCATCAATTCTAATCATAAATTTGATTGGCAAAATGCTAAGATTTTAGACATTGACACCAGGTACATTTCCAGACTCATTTCAGGGATGCTTCACATGAAATCAAACATCACAGCTATTAATGTACCAACAGACACAATGAAACTCAATAATTGCCATTATTCCTTTAATACTACGCTAAACCTTCTGTTTTTTCCATTGTCGTTGCCCCCATATTGTTACGCTAACCCTTCGGCTCTCCCATTGTCGATGCGTTTTCGTCGCTTTTGAGCTTTGTCATCAGACAAGTGCAGTTGTGTCGCTCTAGGCCCTCTTTCGAACCTGAAGAAAGGTACTAGGATCCCAGAAACGTTGTGGGGTATTTATATTATCACTTTTTTGTCTGAATTGGCTAACTTTCTTATTCATTATTCAATCATTGTGTAATTTACAAAATCTCTTACTATGATAGTAATTCCTACTACATTGGCGCTTAATACCCGTATCAAAGAGCAGTTTTTCATATATATAAAACTGCCCATTGAAAATCAATCTGTAGTCACGAAACATATCATCAATTTAAAATATTCATTTGAATGGTGAAATGCTAGTTGACACCACGTACAATTCAAGAAATGTATCCGAAACCGTTTATATTAAATCTAACATGACGTCAACTAACGTAGAAACTGATACTACGAAATTCAACAATCGTTAAGGTACCTTATTGTTAGACTAAATTTTTTACTTTTGTATTGCCTTTGTTATTGAGTTCGTCACGTGGTTTGTGTGTCGGTCTTGCGACTCGTTTTCGAATCATATGCCAAAAACAACAAAGTTTTCAAAACAATGTCTGTAATTAGATTAGTCGCTCCAAATAATAAGATCAAATTGCTGGAAGAACTCCATGACACATCGTTCAAAGCGAAAGCACATGAGAGAAAAGTGTGGTGGCGAATAACTTAGAAAAACATGCTTAAATCACAAATTTGGATTGTTAGTTGGATATCCTACATTCTCCTAGTCTTTCTCAGGTCCACAGCACTTAATCGTAAACGTAAGACAGACGTGACCCTATATCGTTATAGATCTTGCAACGCACGGCGCGTTTTTGCCGGAAGGAGCGAGCGGTCTTTGAATTCCCAGAGCACCCCCTACCTGGATTGAGCCGTCGGCCCCAGAATGTGTCACTACTTTATGTGGCCGGCGTGCTGTCATAGATGTAAATTGTGGTCCCGGGAGATAAATGAGCGCAGATAGCGCTGGCCCATGCTTCCCACTATCTGTGCGCCGCATCCCGCGGGAACGTTTGTTTTTTGGAGTCCCTCTGGTGATTTATCCAGGGGGACCTGCGTTGCGCAACGTCGCCGAATGGCCCTTCATAAATCCCCGCCCTGCGATCGTGCACCCTCCCGATGGCCGGGTGATATGTGGCCGCCCTTTGTGACGGCGGTGTCAGCGGCCGTGGGTCGGACAATGGCGACAAACGAATTTATTTGCAACTTCTTGAAAGCGTAGCTTGCAACAGCTTGATAAATATCCATCTTACGTTTTACGAAGATGCCTTAGGGTCACAGAGTTATGTCACATCCTCGGCGTCACTTAAATGAAACAGAAGCTGCAACTCGCTGACCTAAATCTTCTCGCTGTGTTCTATATTCTCAAAGTTATCTAAATAGCTTCGTATCGTAAAGGTTCCCACAAGCCGAGGCACCTCGGCCTGTTTTGAGAGGTGTATGTTCCAGGGTTGCAGACCTTGGGCATACGGTAAGAGTTGTCCGCTATTCCTATTGGAATAGTCGCCCAGCTGCCTCCTAAACTAGTCGAGGATCAGAGAAGGGAATGCTGCGTCCCCACAGCAAACTTCTCTTCCGCTATCGGAAGGGCGTGGGACAAGTACCCAATGCCGACCTACCTGATGCAGGTTTTGCTAGGGTTTTCCCTGCATTTCTTTAGGCGAATGCCGGGTAGGATCCTTAAAATATAGCCAGGGGGCCCTAGTTAACCCTTGGCTACCTTCTTCTACCCTTCCGCATCCTCCCTTTCAAATCCCTTCCTATGCTATTAAAGGGGAGTTGCCCAACGTTGATTACCCTCATGTAGCCTGTTGCCCTAAAAAAATTATAAATACTAATTTAATGATAAAAATAACTAATTTTGAAGGTGAATTAAATATAAAAAATTAAAATTATCAAATAATAACAACGATTTAATCTTATTCTCAGGGTTACGTCAATTGTGGGGTGAATCAAAGCATGACAATTTTTTAATGTATCCTTTCAATCAACTCAGTACCCTGACATCAAGATACTTGATAAAACAAAATAATCACTATACCGTGCCAGTGGATATGGTGTAGTTGTGGCTGTAGGGTGAGGTGTTGCACTGAACTTGGGATGATACTGCAGGGTCCATCAGTATCAGTGGGGGGGGGGGGGGGGGCGTCGGACAGATGATTCTCTCTTAACTTAGAGCTGAATTAAAACTGCTCGGGTCGTGATCTGGAACCGACTACGTTTTGCCGTCAATTATAAACCGACTTCCTCTTTCGTTAAACGCACTTATGGAACTCGAATTATTAATTATTTTTTACCGTCACTGGATGCTGTCACGATTATTCAAATATTATTCGGCACCCCTTTTTGTAGACTTCTGTTATTGTCAAAGTCGTGTCATTTTTCCCTTCTTTGTATAAAAAGGGACGTAGGCAGGCCTTTAGGGTCCAGCTTCTAACAACTAAATATCTTTCGTAAATTATTATTCATTACAAACTGCTTCTGCCTGTTTATATCTTTTCTTTACCAATGACATTTGTACGTTAATTAATTTCGACTATAGGCTTGTACATTAATGGCTGTGATGAAAAAAAAATTACGTCATTTTTGAAAATTAATAATAATAAAAATATCCAAACACAGACCAAGGAAGTGATGATATAAATACCACACAACGTTTCTGAATACCTTCAACCTTTCTTCGGGTGGTAAGAAAACTAAAAAGCTAAAGAGTCTAGAGCGAAACAACTGCACATCTCAGTTGAGAAAACTCAACCATAGCTCTCTTTTGTTTAGGAGGATGATCAAAAATTGAGAACACTTCCTGAGAATGTAGGTTTCCTGAACCAATTGGTGAGAATGGAAGTAATGTGAATGGATGCAGTGACATCAAGAAAATTAAGAGATCGGTTCAATTCAAGTTCATGGGTGAATTGTAAGTTGGGATGAGAGTTATTGAAAGTATTGACTATAAGGTTGATTTGAGAGGACTTAACAATACAAAAAATCTCATCTGCATATGTGATGTAGCAAAGAAGAAAAGAATCTCTCTTGACTATCCAGCAAAGAAAAGGCTGAGGGTGCTTCCCATAGGAGAACACTTGATTCGGTGATAGTGAACTTGATTAAACTTTAAATTAATGAGTGGTCATGAGGGACGGTGAGGTTTTGATTTTATCAATAATTTTTTTCCTTTTACATTTCCTGGTTATTTTCTTATTTGTGATCTAATTTCTCTATATAATTTCACGATTAATTTACCCAATAATGAACGCTAAGAAAGCCTTGGAATATCATCAACAGTGAAGTTATAAAGGAAGATTCTTGGTCCATTCATCTTGTTTTTCTTGTTTTTCATTTCGTTCAGTTTTGTTTAAACTTCTCACACCCTGTCTACTTCCTGTACTTGTTGAATTATACCAAGCGATCACCTTCACGCTGAGGTCATACTGAAAAGATGTTTTGAAGATATGTTGGACATTTCAGATTTTATGATTTAATAACTTACAAAATTTGGAAGCAATAATAAAAATCTTCCAATTTTTGTTAATGTAAAAATATTGATTAGCATATTTTAGTGCAGAATTTTCTGAAAGGTTTGCTCCTGATCTCGGTGGTCATCAGGACCTCCTAAATACTTGCGGGACTTTATGCACTTAACTCCGTTGCGTATTTGGTCACGACCGCCATCCGACAAAGGTTGGCGATGCTGTAGTAGCTTTTACTTTTGGCAGCAGTGGGAGGGAGTCTCTCACAGAACAATGGAACGGTTCGGCACTTTGTCAAGAGACTAAGAAGGGGGTGGCCAGATAGCGTTATTTAAATCTGTTGTTTTATCACACAGGTACAATAAATTGTCGATCGGTATGCGCAACGTACTATCGTATAAAAGGGCGTGGATAAATGTGCCGGTAAATCAGAGGAACAATGACGGGGAATTATCAACGGCCGGTGTTGAATATGCTCTAATTGGATTCTCATTTCTTTGTACTAGGAGAATTACATCACGTCCTCCAAAGAAAACAAATAGTGGCAGCAACAACGAGCGCCTCAGCTATGGAACGTAGAACGCTGTATTGATCCGGCGCAATTGCCTCTTAGTATCGTATTAGCTTCCTCAAAAGATCTTTAAGTGCAGCTCCAGGCTACCATACCAGGTGAAGACTTCTCTTCCCACACTGCCTCACTTGGTAGCGATCAGGATCGCTTTCAATCGTCTTTAATTCCACGTGAACAACACACGGGCGTCGAATCCAAGCTGTACATAGCAAATGTCTATTCTGTAGACTTTTTAATTTATTTATGCGTATTGCTCGTATCATAAATGTTATCGAATATTATTCTGTATCTTGAGAAGTGTCTTATGTTTTACGATTAAACTTCGTAGGATGTAAGAGTTCAAATTATTTTCAAATATTCAAATGCCCAATGTGCCTGTTCTCCTTTGCCTCTCATTTATTTTAAACTGGTCGTCTAATTTCTAATATTATACTTTTCGTACCTTCATGAAAGTTATGTACTGTACTAGGAGGAGAATTATGATGGTCACACAGTTTATCAGGTACAAGTATGTGAAATATTTTTCATTTCATCGATTATATTTTGACTGTAACGTGTAGTCTCAGCGAAGATTTTTTCCAGTTTAAATCATTTTTTTCTACCTCAAGGCAGTAACGTTTTTCCACGTGAGAGCTACTCTCTATAAATATTTCTTAATACAGGTACACTAAAAAGAGTTCCCAACATTTTTTCTTCCGAGCTAAACTAAAGTTTTCTTGTTGTCATTCAGGATCCACGTATTATTTTTCAATGTAAAAGTCGATATGCAATTACGATATGATTATTTACATTTGTTCATGTATGATAGCTTTCTATACTTCTTGTTTATTATTTTTCAACCACAGTTAAATGGCCAATTGCATATCTCAATTAAACTCACCGACATCCATTACCCTGGATTTGACTCCAATCTCGGTTGTATTTGCCCGTCCACCCCCACCCCTAGCGGTGCTCTTTTCCCATGCTATAAGGGGTTGAAATTATACTCAGATAACATCGGTAGAATTTGACCACAATTTTCACAAACTAACAATATATTATTCAGTGAGTGTAGTAGAATGTGGGCATAATTCACCGTAACGAATGAACAGTGCTTTCTTTTGTAGTTTAGATAACTCCTTAAACTCAACATTTAGGTAGCAGACTTGACCCATCTTGTTACAAAAGTTGTGATGTGATTGTATTTCCCGTTATTTTAGTAAAAAATAATAAAATAAAGTCTGAAACTGCAGTATTACTCTTATGGATGATTTATGGTACCTAGCTGGACTTTCAAACGGTGATTTGATGACATTTTCTTCTGTTCTTAACGTTAGGATTAGGTTTTGCCACTATAGATTTCCTTGTCATCAAAGTAAATTGGCTGTTTGCCAAATAATGAATGTCTGAGAGAAAATAGAAGACGGTCTGAAAGTTATTCACCGCTTCAGAGACAAGAACTTTCAAACGTTTTTCCGTAAAGCGACAAAATCCTTGACCACTAGATTAAAATCATGTTTAGAACCGTTCTCCGTAAAGTCTCGAGATGGTGAACGGCAGTTTTATATCGCTTTTTATATTATTATATTGCTTTTCTGAAAACTGATCAAATCAGGCTATTGGAACGTCCGCCATTTTACGTGAAGGTGGTGGGTACAGTTTTATATCGCTAACGTATGAAATGTAAACTTAGACTTTAATCACGCGATACTTAGTCACTTTCAGGGAATAATATTATTTTATTTGTGTAGATTTGATCTGTTCCCAGTAATGTTGATAAAAAATAATAGGGAAACGACTAAAATGAAACAAATTATTAGTCTTTCATATTTTTAATATACTCTGGCTGATGTTTTTATTACGTGTATTAATATTTTAAACCCCAAAATGTCTTCACTAAGCCTCGGTTATAAAAATAAGCATTTAATGTAATTTTGTCCCAATTTCTTTGATTAATTTTGTTTGTTCAAGAATCTTTTCACAATTTCCATATTCATGTACATTCAATAATATAATTATTAACATATTTACAATTTATACCATATATCTAATATTATAATTAATGGAGCTATGTCAAAAAATAAGTTTAATATTTATATGTATTCATATATAAACTTATTACGCAAACTAAGTTGTTCTTGTTCAAATACGTCGAAAAAAATTGCAAAGCAAATAAAAAGTATTTTTTATATATATTTAAGTATGATGTAACATTATTTTATTTACATATATTTTTTTGTCTTTCTTATACCATTAAATAAAGTGGTAAGTAATGTATCCTTTTAAAGTTATCCTAACTACTTATTGCCATTACCTAAGCAGATCCTAATTTTAGGAATTAATCAATATATGAAGAAATTGTACTTTAAATTGAACATTGTTTCTGACTAACGGTTAGTATTAATATTATATTTTAATGTCAAATAATTTTCAATTTATACCATTTTAAGGATAAAAATTTATAAGAACAAACTTTTTTTCAAAATGAAAAAAAATTTACGTCTGATTGAAAATAATTAATAAGAAAGATAGCCAATTCAGTCAAAAAAGTGATAAGATAAATACCACACAACTTTTCTGGGATCCTTGTCCCTTTCCTCAGATGCGAAGAAGATCCTAGAGCGATACAACTGCATTTGTCAGTTGACAAAACTCAAACGTACTTTTTTGTCTGAATTGGATATCTTTGCAAACATCAATTGAAAATAAGGAAATAAAAGAAATTTTTCTTATGTCGAATTTTTAAATAATTTATTTCAGTCATTATAGATATAGATTTTATAAAATATGGGGAAAAAAAGTTGAATAAGAAAGATAGCCAATTCAGACAAAAAAAAGTGATAATATAAATATCACACAACGTTTCTGGGATCCTTGTGCCTTTCCTGAGGTGCGTTTGAGTTTTGTCAACTTACTGGAGCATTTGTGTCGCTCTAGGCTCTTCTTCGCACGTGAGGAAAGCGACAATGATCCCAGAAAAGTTGTGTGGTATTTATATTATCACTTTTTTTGTCTGAATTGGCTTTCTTTCTTATTCAACTTTTTTTCTTCATATTTTATAAAATCTATAACTATAATGACTAAAATAAATTATTTAAAAATTCTATGTTTGTAAAATTTATTTTAATTCCTTATGTTAAATTGATGTAAGCAAATGATCAAATTTGGCATTAAAAAGGAGTCATTATTTTATAATTGAGATATATTTCCAGCTGCGCTGTAATTGTAGTGGGGTTGGGTCGGAGCTCAGTTTAACACGAACCTTTGTTACGGTAAGTTGGTAGTTTAAAAATCTATTCTGAAAACATTGACGCAAGGAAATATATTGTTTTTAGTTCGGGATATGTTGTACACCGAAATACTCATCCGTAAAAGTACCTTGCTGCTGCCTGTATATCCCGTTCGCAAGAATATAATTAATGTTTTCCACCTTGTCCCTTCCTCTCCGTAGGTTACAAGACATACACTTGACGTCCGCTCTTGTGAGACAGCATGGAGGCATGCCTTAAGTGTGGTTTTCTTGTTTCAGGCGAGAAGCCTTACCAGTGCACGTGGGAAGGGTGCACGTGGAAGTTCGCGCGGTCTGACGAGCTGACGCGTCACTACCGCAAGCACACGGGCCAGAAGCCGTTCAAGTGCCACCTGTGCCAGCGCTCCTTCTCCCGCTCCGACCACCTGTCGCTGCACATGAAGCGCCACTGAGGAGAAACAATACAATCTCATGGTCGCTTCTTAAACGGGTAACAGAAACATATTCATTTAAGAATGATCGTGTGGGTTTCCTTTTAATTTCCTTACCTTCTTTTGAGTCGCCTCTACGGAGACGGTCTTCCTACTAAGTTCCAGCAGTTAACCTGGAAGTGTAGACCCACCGTTTATTTATGAATTTTGCACACGGCGCAAAGCTGTTCGGACACCAACACGAATCTGGAAAGAGCAAACACAAAATTTTTATACAATTTAGTTTGTACTTGCGATTCATTAATTTATTCAGTGTTTTGATGGTGTGAATAAAGTTGTATAGTGTTTTATTATAAAGTTAAGTTTACACATTGTAAATATAGTTATAAGTATTTGAGAAAAATTTATATATATATATAAATATACTATATATTTTAGGATACATATTGGTTTTTGAATGATGTACAAAAATTGTTATTAATTTTATTATCTACCTATGCGAAGTAGTTTTTTCTTAACATTCTTGCCTAATGGTAAAAGCTTTTTTTCTAAAGTATAGCTGTAAGAGAGCATTGGCTGTGGAAAGCAGTTGTTTCTGGGGTAATTTTCTTAACGTGGAAGTTGATCGAGAATCTCAGAGGCAGCACTCTTCCGTCCGAAGTATGCCAGGGTCCGACGATGACGTTTCAAACCCTCAGCTGGAACGGGCGAAATTATTTTTATACTCCGATCGTTTTATCACGCCTGATTGTTTGGGTTCTCAACCGAGGTTTTCTGCCTTGTACTTCAGAAAAGTGGTCAGTACACGTTGTTGCAGTTTCTATTATTTGTAATTTATTTTATGTTGTAGGTTTTGTCATTTAAAAATTAAATTGTGCTATTACATACATAAATATAGTATATGTTAAGTGCGATGACATAAATAAATTTAGTTTATTTAAAGTGATCGGTTGAATTCGAGAGATATGTTGCAATATTTGAAAGAAAGTGGTCGAGTTGTTTATTGTTCTTTAGTGAGTCTGTTTGTAAAGGCTTGGTTGCTTGTTATGACATAACATTCCAGACTATGGTGTCAGTGAAACAGTATACTTGCAAATAAAGTATTTATAAATTCATCTGTTACTTTTCTTTTCCTTTTCGTTCTTCCCATCCCTGAAATTGATATTCAGTTACACACTTAAACAAATCAAAATAGAAATTCCTTTAAATTTAAGTTTCATGAAAAAAAGTATGTAAGTTGGATATTATCAAAAATGTTTTACACAAAATTTATACACGGGCAAATATACCACTTTGAACAAAAAGTAAGGTGAATTTATTTATAAAATATAAATTCTTTATTTATTCTTCCAAATAATGTCATCCCCTTCAAAGTAATCCCCGTCCGATAAAACGCACTTTTCCAGTCCTCGAAACAGTCGGAATAGTTTTTTTCCGGTATAGCCTTCAAGACCTTATTTGATTCGGTTTTTATCTCCTCAATCGTGTCAAAACGGCGTCCCGGCATTGGCCTTTTGAGTTTTCTGAATAGCCAGAAGTCGCACGGAGCCAAATCAGGCGAATACGGTGGTTGCGGAACGATATGAATCGCGAAGAACCAATCCAGTATGACATGGTGCATTATCGTGATGAAGGAACCAAGAGTTGTTCGCCCATAATTACGGCAGTTTCAGACGAATAGCTTCACGCAAACGACGCATTAAGCTCAAATAATATTCTTTGTCGACAGTTTGGTCCGGCGGAAGGAATTCATAGTGCACCACACCACGATAATCAAAGAAAACAGCCAACATGACCTTGATTTTCGATCGACTTTGCCGTGGTCTTTTCGGTCTTGCTTCACCTTTTGCACGATATTCGCTGGATTGGTCGGTGGTTTCAGGATCGTATGCTTAAATCCAAGTCTCGTCTACAGTAATGATGCATTTCAAGTAGCCTTGATAGTCAGACAGCAAAGTTTCACACACATCAACGGGACGCTTTTTTTTCCAAAAAATTGAGCAATTTTGGCACCAATCGAGACTTGACGCGTTTGAGACACGAAACATTCTTCAAAATGGTTTGTGCTGAGCCAAATGATATTCCAACACTAACAGCGAGATCTCTAATTGTCCATCGACGATTTTCAAGCACCAAATCTTTGTTGTTTTTTTTTGGACGTGGCCCTCGTCGGTAGACGTTGATGGTCGTCCAGAGCGCGGTTCGTCTTCAACGCGTTCTCGGCCCTCTTTGAACTCGTTGTACCACTTATAAACGTTTTTTTGTGCTATAGTTTGATCAGCAAGGGCATTCAGCAACATTTTCAACGTGTCCACACAAGAATATTTGTTCCGCAAACAAAATTTAATGCATGTTCTTTGCTCAACAAAATCACCCATTGCAAAAATCTAAAAATTCACTTTTGGTTGTTTACAAAGACACGTGTAACTCGGAGATAATTAAACCTTCTAACAAACACACGCTTGTCAAATATTATAGACAGTCCTACCAACCTAGGGGAAAAAAATTGTCTGCCTTCCTAATACCCGGGATTTTTAAATGACAATTTCACCTTACTTTTTGATTACAGTGGTAGACATTCATAGTGAAGAAATATTTCAGAATCATGCATATTACTATCGTAAATATGGTGCATTGTTTATTTATAACATCTAAATACAAAGATTCTGCGTTAACAATTCATCTTGTTTATTTAATAGTTCAGTATTCAAGGCAATATAATGGAAAACTATTTCCGATTTTTAATATCTGAGAACGCACGAACTAGAAAGGAAACGAGCAGTCGTCATTGCACCAGGACAATATCCTCAAGGAATTCTTAAAATGTACGAGATTAGCTGTGGAATCTGGACTCTTAAAGGGGGTCACAGGTGGAAGCTTTCAGGTGAGTCGCATAATGCTACCTACAGGATTTTAATTAGGCTTCCCTTAAGACGAGAGACCTCGGTCAGTTTTGAGAAACGGCAAGAGTTTTCCACTGTTCCGTGATGACTTTCATATAGCCTGTTGCCGTGAAAAAAAACAACAACTAAGAGGTAAGCAAAGCTACCTGTGAATGCTGGTCTATCAGATTATCTCTCGCAGGTAGAACCTAAAAGGAGAGTCGGAGGATGCTACCTACGAGGATGTCTTCTTCTCATCAGTACGAGTCCCAAAGCGTGTCATCGTCAAAAAAAAAGTATTGAGGTAATTAATGTCGTTTTATTACATATAGTCAGTGTGCACTATTTATCCGAATACATTTAAATACGTCTAAAACTGCCCATCGTATCAAAATAAGTGGATAATTATTTTTTTCTCTCCCTCTAAGGAGGACACCCAATGATATGACTCCCAACACCACATCCTGTGTGTGGGGGGAGAAAATAGAGGAACCCCACTTTTATTTGCACATTTTGATTATGCAGAAAAATCCACTAAATTTACTATGTAGTAAAAAACTAAGAACAACAAATTGGATATAGTAGTATTTTGTTCGCAAAGTAGTGTTTTTTTCTTCAAGCGAGTGAGTCCCTTTGCATCTCACAAGATGATGTGCGTGTTTTATGAATTAAATACTATATTCTTATTTAGTTGATCTCATGCGTTTTTCTCGAGACACCCAAAATTTCTACGGTGTTTGATATTTGTAGATTACAACGGTAAATGACTTCAAACTTACGTCAAATACATTTTTTTTCTGAATAATACGAATCTGTAGTGATGGGTGTTCCCATTTAAGTATTTTATCTTCCCTACCTCCAGTGGACTTTGGTATCATCGTCCCATTCCAGACGGCCAAATGTCATTACCCACTTTTTTGTTACGATTTATAATTATCATGTTATTTCTATGTACTCAGTTAAAACGACCATCCTGTAGCTATATATATTAATTTAAATTAATTATCTATTCAAACAATACTTACAACTACGTGGGGACACAGTAAGCCATTCAGCCATTCTGATTTGACTTCATATCTACAATTATTTCATCTAATTACATATTCATTTTTAATTTTAATTTAAATTGGATTTCAAGAATTAATGATATTTGATATATATTTATGTAATACTAATTAAGGAGGCCATTAATTGTTTAAATTACAATGAATTGTTTAGCGGCACCGATCTCAAATAACAACAATGGACGGCAGCTCTGTGTCGGCTAGCTTTGTTGTGAACTGCGCGCATTGTACGGGAGTCAGTTTCTGGCTGTCTGGCGAATAAGAAAGATGATTGCAGTCTGGCGAATCTTGTGGTAGAGAGAGAGAGAGAGAGAGAGAGAGAGCGAAATTCAGAGTACGAACAGAGTGGTCCAAATTTAGTAATTTCAACGGAGAGACAAGTTATACAAAAAAATCTGAAAAGCTGAAACAAAAGGTTTAGCGCCCCGTTCGAATATATACGCGCGCTGAAATAACATTTTCCGCAAAAGGCATCGAAATTTAATACGTCCAACGGTTGACCGGAGTTGCAGATAATCCAGTTCCTGGAGGAGTAATCCACGAAATACAACCGTGTGTTTGTTCAAGTGTAAAGTCTGTGATTAATGGCCTTTTTGTGAATTGTGTCCCAAGCTTCGAAATCTTTAAGTCTGGTACCAAAAAGGCAGTTGTAAGTACAAACTAAAGTAATTAAATTTTCTGTAAACGGTAGTTAAGGGTATAGTCAGATTTCATTTCTTTTCATTTCGTATTCCGTTAGTTTCAATTTTTTTAAATTGTTAATTCTTTAATTTATAATCTTGATTGTTTCTTACTTATCAAACCCAGTAAAGACCCCGAGAAGAAAAGTATTAGATCTGCTTGTTTGTAAAATATAAAAGTTTGTATTTTTCCTATAATGCCACAAATTATATAATAAAAAGAATTGGTTTGCAAATTTTGATGTAATTTGGCGTGCCAAAGTAGGGCTAATAAGTTGTACCTTTAATGAATAAATTTGTTTTTAATAATTAATATACTTTTTAATTAAGCTTCCATTTTAATCATTACATTTTGGCTTCCACAAAGTGGGGTAATTTAATTCAAATTAATAAGCCCATTTAATCATTACAATATATATCATTAAATGGGTAGCATATCCAACGTATGTCATCGTATTATCCAAGAATTTTTTCTGAAGGAGGGAAAGCGTCAATTATGTCTACAGTTCTTGTAAGAAGGAATTAAAAATGAGCTGACGTGTTGTGGAGTAACGGTCTGCATCACAGCTCCGCGTCAGAGTGATCACGGGTTCAAATCCCAGCAAGGGCATGCATGTTTCTGCTCGTCATGGTCATGAAAGCAGGAGTTAAGGCTGAAGGAGAATCTCTAAGATGACCAATTGCCAAGCCAAAAAATCCGTAAAGTGTAATGTAAGATGAAAATGGCAGCCTTCCTGGTATACGCTGTAGACCCAAGCAGAAATAAAAAAAAATTACAAATGAACATATGTTTTATTGCCGACTTCATTCTGCGCGAGTTAACGATTGGAAATTCTACCAGTAATTTAGATCGATACCTAAATTGACTTATTTTTCAAGTGGGTAATGACTCATCTAATTTCTTGTGCGTGACGTTCCACGTCTTCTCAACAATTTCTAGTCTCTTAAATGTCATATTGGACAAAATATAAAAGACAATACAATTTTCAATCACTTTGTTAGTTGGAAGTATAGATCTAAGGCATATTGAGGCGAGATAGTGGACATAAGACCCAAAAGAACATTCTTATGAGTGCATTATCATAACTGCTATATGATCTCATTAAGTTCGCCTTAGAGGAAGTGACATCTACAATGTGAGATTAATATTTCTGTCTGATGTATAAAATGAATCCGATTTTGCAATTAAATGCAGGAATAATTTATTACGAAATTTATCGTGCGCGTATAGTCTTATCGTTGACTTTATAAACCAAACGTACTGACCTACTCCCGTTTGAAATATCTTCTACGTAGTCCACCAAAACAAGTTCTACAAGCTCACGCTGTAGGATTGGGCACGATTTGTTTTTGAACAGTTTTTGTGCACCTAAATGGATAATCGGAGTGTAACTTTGCACGTCTGTGGTCGTTCCACTGACCGCAGTTACTCCCTGCGTGACCTACGATCGTGTAATTCACTGGAATGAAGGTGCGAGTATTATGCCATCTGATCCTTCGCTTTCATGGGTGTTTATAATCTGCTATATTAAATTTATCCACAAATAGGTGAGAAACGATTTTATTTTAAGCCGTTTACATTTCTCATCGCCTCAGGTTTCGAGAGCAAAGGAAAACGAGAAGTTTTGCCGCCAAAAGCGTGTAACTTGAGGACTGGTGCTGGAAGACCTTAGAAGAAAGGTGAGTAATAACACAAAATAGTGAAATAAAAAAGCCACAGTTAAACTGAAGAGTTAGTAATAATTTTATTATACGTTGAATATTATTATTGAATACTATTTGGACTTTATGTTTGGTGACTGGATGGTGCATTGTCTCCACACCGTTGGTTTCTGCGCCTCATAATTATCTCAGTTCCTTTTCACCATGAAATGAATCCGAATTTACTGTGAAATTAATTAAGAATTTCTTACATTTATGAAGCAGATCTAGTCAAATCGTTGACCTTACACACCAGATGGTTTGACTTATACCAGTTTGAAAAACCTACTTATTCCTCCCAAAGAAGTGCATGTCACATGTCGCACTGCCTGTTATGTATCAACCTTTAGCTGTGTGTTATTGGGAAAAAAAACGTAGATGGTTCCGAATACACGTAGCTCGCCTATTTCCTGTTAATGCGCTGACGAATGACCACATCCTACAAATGGCACGAACTTCTCTTCTTTTGTTTCTCCAAAAATTCTACTGCATTATCTCTTGGGTCACTCTTCATTCTAAACGACTCTCATCAATTTTCCTGCTAAACACTCTTCAGTGCTTAGTTTTATTTGTTACTACAAGCTTTTGTATTGTCATTTCCTTGCTTTTTAATCTTTGCTGCCTCACACAATGGCTCTAGCTGAACAATGCTAGAATAATTAAGGCATATTGATGTGTATAATCCCTTAACTACTCATTAAGGAAAAACATATATTGTTCCTAGATCGCCAATTTCGTGATTATAAAAAGTAATTTGCGCATTAAAATGAGTTGAATAATGTTTGTATTCTAAGTAATTCTTTGGATATGTTATAACTTGATTCAGTGTAATTTAAAAGTAGGCGTTTATAATTTATTATTTCTTTATTAAAACTATACTGGCATTGCTTAAGATCTAGTGGCCTCTGAATAACGGTGACTTTTCCCCCCTTAAATTCAGGACTCTACCTGAAGCGTTGAAGTGATAAAATTAGACGAAATTGATTTACATTTTATGAACCATCAAACGACCGTGAACACTTTTGGTTCCTTAGACGTTTTTACTACTTCGTTTGAATTCATCTTCATGCGGTGTGTGATTTTAATGGTGCTGATATTTTAATTTAACGTTTAGATTTCTTTCACTAAATCAGTGCTTTCTGGATTTCTGAAATTTTACGTATTCGTTTATAATTGTTAACATTTTCTTTATTCTTCCATTTTGTGAAATAATATTAGCGATGAACCGATGTAACTATTACATTTCAGCGTATATTTTTAGGAGTATCGAATCTGTTTAATGAATCATATCCAGTAGAGTAGATGTCGTATCCTATTTCCTATTTGTAAGACTATTGGGGAAACAAATAAATCTATATCTTAGCCATATGAGGCATATGTGTGTTGATAGTTATGGCATTTAGAACGTAATGTGCTATGATTGGAGAGTCGTCCACTGACCTGGAGTTGTGGTGGGAATTGGTCCGAACTCTGTTTAGCATGAAGCTTTGTTACGCCAACTTACGAGTTTATACACTTCTAAAAACATTGTCAATTAACTCTTTCCGGAAAATTTATTCCTAATAATATAATAAATTTTTCAATATGATAATAGCGTTACGCCAGATTACCTTTACGCAGGAGTTCCCCTGACGACAATATTCCCCTCCTTCTCCTACTGCGCGTCTGGTACGACTTACTACTTCTCATGAGGAATACATACATTTTACATTTAAATGCAATAAATTTATTTATACACTACACGCGCATTAAATAGATATAAAGTATTAAATGTTCACGTTTACTTCTTAAATTTAGGAATTATGTTTAGCTGTAAATTAATGTTATGATATTCATTTATTATGTATTAAATATATATTTATATAATAAATTGTTTTTAAAATTTATTTTGGTGGTGTCAGTTTCTGATGCATAGGATTAATATTTTACTTAAATCAGGTCTCTTTGTGGAACCAGTTCATAAAATCGACTCCCGTTTAGAGCTTTTCGTTCGTTCGCTATGAATTATACATTTATGACCATAAAGTTGAAATAAATAATATTTAATCGTTTTAGTAACAAGTTAGATGAATTGTTACTATCTCGTATTTAAACCACCTAGAAGCACTTTTTCTAGTGATTTTACGGATTAACACTGCAGACATTTCTAAAGCTTGTGCACGCTGAATTTAATATTCTTCTGCTTTTCATTAAATTTTATTACTCGACTCGCGTTAGCCCATAATCTTCTGACACTAATTTTTATCTGTTATATCAGCCTGTTATTCCTATCTAGTTTTGATCTATACTAAAATATCGACAACATCTTACTGTATAAAAAAACAGGTTCGTGTTACGTGTTTAACTCATATTACTTATAAATAATTGATAAAGTGTAAAGATGCTATCAGAACAAGAACGATCCGTGATCCTGCTTCATTCTTTCCTAATGCCTTACTGACGATTTTATAGATTGTAATATATAATTATGCTTCCTAAGATTATTACCTATTTTTTATAATTATGAATTAGTCTATACAAAATTAAGCATGTGAAATACTAATTCTATTAATATTGGGATATATCAAGCCACTTCAAGGATTTTTAATACACGAGAATAGCCTATCTGTAATTTATTCCAATTCTGGAGTACGTCATGTGTTAAGTGAAGACGAAAATCATGATTCCTTACATTAGTCACAGGAAACTTCAATTACAGAACTAATCGAATATCGTCGAGCATCAGGGGAAAAAATCTACTGACTTCTCATACGTAACGAAAGCTACCTGAAGTCATAAAAGTTTAATATGAAGATTTATTATTTTCCAGATTGTTTGGAATTAAAATGTAATTCTTGCTTTCTCTACAAACTCGCTTTATGAACAGAAGATACATCATAAACGCTGAAGTAATAAACTCCTCCTTCTTAGTAAAGAGGTCAACATAAATTTACTATTTTAAAATAAATAAAGTACTGAGATAACTTTAACGTGCTTACAGTACTAGTTACTACGATTTATACTGTTCAGACTTGACGTGTTGCTGAGCTTATAATCAGAAATAAAATTCAGCAATGCTCACAAATGTTTAATCGAAGAATTGTGTTTATTTTGTTTACAGTATATCAAGCTGTTGAAGTAAATAATTAATTTTGTTACAAAAATCAGTCCCCAGAATAGATTATAATATAAAATACATCCAATATAAGGCGATATTAAAGACTAAATATTTATATTTTTCAGTGTACTTGGAAATATTTTTTTAAAAAATAATATGCTTCAAATTTAATACTGATTTTATACTTATGATAGCGATAAATAATTCAACCAATATAAAGGTTGTACAATGTTCAGGTTAGGGCTCTCTAATAATGACATGTGTTTTCACTTTTTTGCAAGGGTAATTACATACGTAGTTCTAGAGCCTAATTTAGAAGGCGGAGTTGTTTGCTTTACATGTCTTAATAGTTGGGTCTACTTTCTTCTTTCAATTTTTCGTGCTGCAACTACTCTACAATCACGTCAGGAAATCGGTAGACCTTAAAATGACAGGCGTGTAAAATATTCTGCAACGGAATCCTTGGAAGGTAGAAAAAGTTTGACGTAATCGTTGAAGTATGAGAAGTGCAAATTCGTTTAACCATTTTTTTCTGTAACAACTCTTTGCTATTTGAATAATCACTTGTTAAACTTTAATCATTTTCTTGTAAGAAATGGTGAAATTTTATGGCCAGTGTGAATTAAAATATCAGCCTGCATTGGCTCTAGCTAGTTCCCCTACACCTCATCTTATTATTAATTTTAAGAGGAGAAATATAATTCGCGTTATAATATCAAACGGAATCTTTTTGGATGAAGACTGCTAAAACTATTGATTTTGGAAGGTTTCGCCTTTATAATACGATAAACATATTCTTCTCTTGTTGGAACAATACAGATAAGACTGCGTTATGAAAAGTGGTGGCTCGTGACTTTTTGAAGTTACATCACCCCAAGCAATCATTTTAATTTATAATTATAATACTATATCAGCGAGAGTAATATGCTACATTTCTAATTCGTCTTCTTCTGCTTTCCAGGATTAGGCTTTTAGCCTGTTCCGGCTCCACCTCACCATCTCAACCTTGGCCTTCCAACACTCCTTTTACCTAATGGTTTATATTCCAACACTTGTTTTGGAATATGTCTGGAAGCATTCGCAATACATGCTCTCTTCACCTTTCTTTATACCCTGTTAACGTATGTGTGATCGCCTGAACACTTAGTTCCTCCCTTATGTAAGTACTCCTTATTTTATCCACCCTTGTACACCTTTTCACTGCTCTAAGAAATTTCATTTCAGCTGCCTCTATTTAATTGAGATCTTTATGTTTTGTTACCCTGCATTCTGACCCATACAACATTGTAGGAACTGTCATCACCTTATAAAATTTAATTTGTGTTTCTTTTCTGGTTTTACCTTTTAACATTCTTATTATTGTACCACATATCCTCTGAAAATTGTATATTTTATTTGTGATATCGAGTGTTTTCCCTTCTATGACAATTTTTGTTTTTATTGGATAGTTTCCTAAGAACGCCATGGTTTTTTTTTCTTACTGAAATTTTTAGATTATATATTTTACTCCGTTGGTGTAACTTATAAACCGCCATTTGTAGTTTATCTTCATTATCACTAATAACCTGATCATCGGCGAATAGAAATGTGTTGAGATATTCAGGGTGTCCCAGTTTTATGCCTTAACAGATTATCTATGTATAAGTTAAACGGAGTTGGTGACATTCTGTCACCTAATTTCCCTGTATACCTAATTTCACCTGTATACCTAATTTCCAATAGTGTCTCATTTTTAAAACAGGAAAAATTTAGCACCTAATTAAAACGCATTGCTAACAGGTAGATATTTTTTCTTCGTATATTATTAATGGGTTCGATTCCCGGTCCGGTAGACATTTTTTCTCATGCTTAAAATAAATAACATGTCATTAGGCCTGATGCTTAGTTAAACTTTCCCTATTGTTGAATTAATAAAGTTAATTTTCGGAACAAGCCACTCTGCAGTGTTGTATGCAGGGTCGGGCGCCCTGGGATGCCACTTAAATGTTGTTTTCTTTAAAATAACCTTCGATTGTGGCTTTTTTAAACATTACCCAAAATGTACGATTATTAGTTTTGTTTTGAGAACATTAACTTCTTTAAAATAAGATTTTTAATTAGTGAACGTACTGATTTTAAACATTAATACCAGTTGCCTTGGAGTGGGAATGTTGGATATATAATTTTTCCCACGCCCGGTCTTTGGGACCAAGTTTACGGCAACAGGAAGTGGGTTTGCGAGGGACGCCTTGGCAGGTCATTTTCTGACCGTAGTGGGGAACGTGCTAGGACAAAGGTGACCGTGGCTGGACACAGATATGGCGGATTAAGAAGAGTCGGGTCCTGGACGGCGAAGGAGAAGCTGTGGGCCAGGAGACGGGACGGTTGTTACCCAACATTCGGCTTGTCGGCAAGCAGAGCAGGCGTCTTTGACCGGAGTAGTGTGGTGGAGGCGAGTCGCGTCCTGGAAGGCAGGAGAGCGGGCGTCGTCAGTTCTTGGTGAACTGTAAGGGACGAACGCGTAGGAGATTTTGGTGCGGAGGTTCTTGGAGGAGAGAACCGTGAATTGCGGAGCAAGTTTAGGCCGTCGCGCCTGTGTGTTTTAGCCGCTTCTCTGTGTGTGAGGATTTGGTCAGCCGACCGGCCAGGTACCTGAACCTGAACCTGGACGTCATCAGAAGACAACGCGTCGCAGCACAGTAAGCAAACTTCCCTCCCTTTCCCTGCATCGTGTGAAAGTAGTGCGAATTAAGTGTTGTGGGTCCAATGACCGGCTGTGTTCTTAATGGACATATTAAATTTGATAAATTTGGCCAAAATAGTAACTTTACTGAGACGTGTTAGATTTAAGTTTATTAATAAGACTGTATGAAAAGGCAACATTTAGCGATTGAGGAGTCGTACCGAGTATTTGTATTAACCCCAATTTGCCCATTAAACTGAATTTTATGTTTACAGTTTGTTTTCATTAAGTGAATCCTTCCTTACGTAATTGATCAAAGCCAGGACACGTGAGATACACTTATTGAGAGTCTCATGCTCGACTCAAGTACTCACGAGTCCTGGCAAATCGCTTATCGGCTCCCTGGTGTGGATCGCGAATGTTAATTAATAAGACGATTGTCGTTTGTATAATTTAAAATAAAACTTTTCTGCACATGCAGTGGCGCCCGTGCCGGCATTCGTCCATTATAAGGATCCGAGGGAGCAGGAAGGCGATTACAGTACATCTCATTGGTTACGTATCTACAGGCACTTCATTCCTGCGACACGACGTAGAAATCGTTAATTAAAATTAATTTTAGCGAAGAAATTGATTACTCTGGACATTCACTTACATTTTACAGGGAAGGTCTCATGCCAGTTGTGATGAGGTCAAAATTTGAGTGCTCTAAACTCTGTTTAAATTTGAAAAAAATAAGCAGGGTTGAATGATTTTGACAGTTATCACTGAGCTCTTGTACGATGCATGGAGGTCGGCTTGTGCTTGGTGACGGTACTTTGGGAAGCAGTTTTATTTTGAGGGCTTGCGGCGGTGGAAATTTGCGAATTAGATCTTCTCAGTGACACATCTGTGTGGCAGTGCCGAGTGTCCGTCGTGAACGGACGAAGTTTAGGTATGTAATGCAGAATTGTCTGCGGAGTTCGAAAATAAGTTGGGACAGTTTTGAGAGTGGTTAGTTATTGTTCGTTGTGGATGGACTATAAAAATAATTAATCAGTTGACGAGTGAATATAGTTAAAATCTGAAAATCAAGAGTTATAAGATTTTATGTGGAAGCAATCAATACTACGGAACGAGAGTAATAATGCGAAAAGTGTATGGAAAAGTTAATAACTGATATTAAAAGGAGAATAAAAGTGTATTTTTGTGAATGGGGACATATTTAAATATTATTGTAAGAAAATTTTCAAGACAGCAAGATGGTTTGGGAGAAAACGGGGTGGTTAACGGACACGCAGTTTCACCAAGAAGATCCTGAAATGATAACTGCACAATAGATAAGCTCTAACTAAATAAAACCATTATCACAGAAATTCCTTTATCTCCACACGAAATTCTACCCTGTAAGAAATAGCCCATGTTTTAAAAGTATTTACGCAAATTTTTTGTACTTACAAGTTTTAATTGCTAAATAAATATTTATCAATAAAAATAACTCCTAAGAAACCTTGTTATTACATAAAATGGCGCTCGACGAGTTGGCTAAATACTTCAAGATTAATAATAAATTAAAGTGAAAATATAAAAATAGCAGACTATTAGTCAGAAAAAATAGTTATTCATTTTAAAATATAAATAACAAACTCGACGTTTCGTCTTTCATATCTACTACATATAATTATAATTTGTTATAAGAAAATATAACTTGAAAATTTTTTTTATAATAAATTGTATTAATTGC
Organism: Zhengitettix transpicula; assembly: GCA_037074705.1. NCBI lineage: Eukaryota > Metazoa > Arthropoda > Insecta > Orthoptera > Tetrigidae > Zhengitettix > Zhengitettix transpicula. The sequence goes on along the minus strand of CM073591.1, from coordinate 119,982,660 downwards.
AACGTCTTTATACCTGAAGAGGTCCCAGTCAGGGACGAAACGTCATGTTTAAGATTTATTTTGCAGATAAATTGAATAATAACATTTTTTCTGAAAAATAGGCTGTTATTTTACTATTTACTATTTACACGTTTCATTATAAAACTACATTACGCTTTATACAATTAAAAATATTTTAGAGTAACAGGCTACATGAGGGTAATCCACATATTGGCAACTCCCCTTTAATAGCATAGGAAGGGATTTGAAATGGGGGATGCGGAAGGGTAGAGGAAGGTAGCCAAGGCGAGATAATTCTCTCGCAGGTGAACATTCCCAGAGAGTTCTGGCGGAGGCCACCTTTGGGGATGCCTTCACATCTCTCTGGACTTTTGAACTAAGGTTCCCACATGCCGAGGCACCTCGGTCTGTTTTGAGAGGTGTATGTTCCGGGGTCGTAGACCTTGGGCATACGGTAAGAGTTGTCCGCTGATCCTATTGGAATAGTCGGGCAGCTGCCTCCTAAAGCGGTCAAGGCACGGCGAGGGGAAAGCTGCGACCTCACAGCTATCAATTCTCCCGCCATCGGAAGGGCGTGGGACAAGTACTAAATGCCTGACCTACCTGATGCAGGTTTTTCTAAGCTTTTCCCTGCATCTCTTTAAGGCAAATTGCCGGGTAGGATCCTTAAACCATAGCTCGGGGGCCCTAGTTAACCCTTGGCTACCTTCCTCTACCCTTCCGCATCCCCCTTTAAAATCCCTTCCTATACTATTAAAGGGAAGTTGCCACCATGTGGATTACCCTCATGTAGCCTGCTACCCTAAATAAAATAAAAAATCCGTGTTCCGTGATACAACAGTTGGACAGTCCCAATTTTATTCATTATCACCACGTCGGAGTTTCAAACATATTTCCAAACCGTTACTTGACGTTTGAAATATAAAATGGAGATGATAGTAATGTAAGGATTGAACACTGTAGGTCTGGAGTGGTAATGAGATTGCGGCAGAAACGACGACCCGTGGCTAGCGTGCTCCGCTAATGAATGTTCATTAAGCACCGCGATCGTGCGCCGTGTAATTTGCTCGTTATGATCGAATCGCCCTAATGGACGATTATGTCTTCCTTACTGTCTCCCACGCTGCTTTGATTATACTCCAACGCGCTCCCCACCGCCGCTTTATGCAAATTGTCCAATAACTCGAAGTTTTACAAGATTGCGGCGACTCATTCCAAATCCGAAGTCAGAGTATAATTTGAAAGTGGCAGGAAGCAAACGAGACTATTTCAAGTATCAACACAATACTGTGGCAGATAAGAAGATTTCAAATGTGATGAGGGACGAGTATTTTTTCATGTCGTTTCATCTCTCTCAGTCGTACGTTTTTCCGGCCATACTTTTCATAAACTCATATATCCCCGTTTCTATGTCAGTGACTCACTGCATGACATAGATCTTTCAGAGATCAGTGTCGGTGTGTCCTTTTATAAAATTTGGGCATCAGATCTTACACAACCTGGAAAATTGCGGCATTTCCTTTTTATTCAATTTAATGGCTTAGTGGTATAAGCAGCCGCCTGGTAAACGAAAGGTCCTAGGTTCGATTCCCGGTCCGGTTTATTAAAGCAATTTGCATTTTCTGGCGTATATACTTTTCTCGTGGTTATTAAATGGGTAGACTATTGACATGAAACATTTACATAGTTGTTTGTTAATTTTTATATCGAATGATCTCTTCTGAAATTGCGGTGATCAACTGTCCCACTGTTGCATCACCAAAGTAATCTCATATTCTCAATTTAAATTCTCTCTGTCGCTACTATATGACCAAATATCCCGTATAACTTCAAAAAAATAACTGCAAACACCAGAGTGAAATTCTAGAAATCAAACTAAAGCAAGTCTACTGTCCTCATATATATATGTATATATATATATATTAATACCAATTAAACATTCTATTAATTGTTTTTAATATAATTAAATTTTTGGCGGTACGGGTGCTTAAAGACGACAATAAAAGCGGGTTTTTCTTTGTTAACAATGGAGACTGTAGACCGCGCGCTTAGAGAACTCAGTCTGCGTCGAGAACTGGGACATAGCAGTTCGGTCCACATAGAGTAATAAAAACAGAACAAGTCTGCGGATCCATAATTAATAATAGGGTTATCTAGGAAGTCCAACGGCGAGATAATAGTTTACATAAAACGCAAGTAAACAGTTTTGACGGAGAGTTTGGAAGCAGAAGTTTTCTTTCACAAACTGAACTAATTTTCGCATAGAAAGACTTTGAGGAGATCTACGGCCGGCAACTCGCTGAGGTTGAGATAATCCAGGTTCCAGGATAGCAGAGATCCAGAGCAACCGTGTGTTCAAAATCTAATGAGTAGAATCAGTGTAATGGCCTGTTTAGTGTGTGTTGACTTCAAGACAAAAGAGTCCGAACTGGTACCAAAAGCACTGTCGTGAGTTCAAAACAAGTATTAATGACTGTAAACGATAATTAAAGGGTTTAGTCAGATTTCGTTCGCGTTTTTCTTTTCATTCCTTTTATTTTACTTTTGTATTATATTGTATTCAATGAGTTTTAATTGTTAATATTTTAGTTCATTGTATTTGTTCTTCCTATCAAACCCAGTGGTGACCCTGACAGAATGAGAAATTCAACGTAATTGATTGTAAAATTATAAAGCTATATTTTCATAGAACGCCACGAATTAATAAAATAAAATTGAAATATTTGTTTGTTAAATGGACGGAATTCGGCGTGCTAAGCAGGGCATCTAATGTGTAATTATCAACAATAAATTTTAAATACATAATAATTTTGTTAATTATTCCTATTAATTAAGACCACCTTTTTAATCATTACATAAATGGCTTCCACAATTTAATTTTTAATCATTACAATATATTCAAATTCTTCACTCCATATCCAAATACGGGCTCCATCGCGATTAGAACACTGCGAACCGGAACAAATGAAGTCCGTCTCCACAAAAGTCTCATATACTAATGTAATAATAGTAATTAACATTTAAAATGAAAATTAGACGTCTGTATTGAAAAGTTAATAATAAAAACAAAGACAAATACGAACAAACGAAGTGATGATATAAATACCACACTAAATCTGTGGATATTTTTCTTATTATTAGTAATTAACATTTCTTATTACATTAACTATCAAGCACTAAGAAAATACAGATAACATTTATTTGGTTTATGAACAGTCGGTTGGCAGAATTTACTATTTGAAAGATATTTCTTCTTTTTGTGCACCCGAAATATTTTATAACTTCCGAAATTCACGTATAATTCAGCTCCAACCATCAAAAATGTTAATTATAATAAGAAACATAGCCAAATACTGACAAAATAACTGATAATATCAATAACACGCAACGTTTCTGAAATTATTGTTCCTTTCTCAAAAGCTTTTGAGTTTTGTCAACTGACTAGTGCAGTTGTGTCACGCTAGGCTCTTCTTAGCACGTGAAGAAAGGGACGAGGGTCCCAGTGTGGTATTTTAATATCACTTATTTTGTCTTATTTGGCTATTTTTCTTAGTATTAATTTCTATCAGACGTAAATTTTTTCATTTATATCAACAATGTTATATTTAATTGAGATCATTTCTATCAATGATGTGTTCTCAAGAGTGCAACTTCATAACATATTTTTATATGCTAATTTCACAAATACACGGAAATGCCTGGCGAAATGAATACAATCTTTTGATGAAATATCTTGAAATAGGAAAAATTAGGTTATAGGATAAGAATTACAGATACGATACAAAACTGAAGTTTCGAGGTTGCGTCAGTTAGAAATGAAAGACGAACAGTCGTAAATTTTGTTAGAGAGAACTCAATATTTTTTATTTAATTACCTTACTCTAGTTGAGTATCCAGTTTCACTTATCCTTTATTATTTATTGCTATTCCTTGAAATAAAAACAATATATAAGCCATGTATAAACTTCTGTGAAAATATGAGTGTTTTGGATCTGTAGTTGCAAAAAAATGATAATGTGATGGATATAAAATATGTGGTTCATACAATATATTTTTAATGGTAAAAGATACAGTAGATCTCGATTATCCGCGCTAATAGTCGGAATCACCAAAGCAGACATATACGTGACATATACCACTGTGAACAAAAAGTAAGGTGAATTTATTTATAAAATATAAATTCTTTATTTATTCTTCCAAATCAATTTAATCCAATTCAAAGTAATCCCCGTCCGATAAAACGCACTATTTCCAGCGCTTTTTCCAGTCCTCGAAACAGTCGGAATAGTCTTTTTCCGGTACAGCCTTCAAGACCTTCTTCGATTCGGTTTTTATCTCCTCAATCGTGGCAAAACGGAGTCCCTGCATTGGCCTTTTGAGTTTGCTGGATAGCCAGAAGTCGCACGGAGCCAAATCAGGCGAATACGGTGGTTGCGGAACGATATGAGTCGCGAAGAACCAATGCAGTATGACATAATGCATTATCGTGATGAAGGAACCAGATTCCGGCCGTTTCAGACGAAAAGCTTCACGCAAACGACGCATAACGCTCAAATAATATTCTTTGTTCACAGTTTGGCCCGGCGGAAGGAATTCATAGTGCACCACACCACGATAATCAAAGAAAACTGTCAACATGACCTTGATTTTCGATCGACTTTCCCGTGGTCTTTTCGGTCTTGCTTCACCTTTTGCACGATATTCGCTGGATTGGTCGGTGGTTTCAGGGTCGTATGCGTAAATCCAAGTTTCGTCTCCAGTAATGATGCATTTCAAGTGGTCCTGATAGTCAGACAGCAAAGTTTCACACACATCAACGCGACGCGACGAGTGATTTTGGCACCAATCGAGACTTGACGCGTTTGAGACACAAAACATTCTTCAAAATGGTTTGGGCTGAGCCAAATGATATTCCAACACTATCAGCGAGATCTATAATTGTCCATCGACGATTTTCAAGCACCAAATCTTTGATGTTTTGGACGTGGCCCTCGTCGGTAGACGTTGATGGTCGTCCAGAGCGCGGTTCGTCTTCAACGCGTTCTCGGCCCTCTTTGAACTCGTTGTACCACTTATAAACCTTTTTTTGTTCCATAGTTTGATCACCAAAGGCCTTCCGCAACATTTTCAACGTGTCCACACAAGAATATTCGTTCCGCAAACAAAATTTGATGCAAGTTCTTTGCTCAACAAAATCACCCATTGCAAAAACCGAAAAATTCACATTTGGTTGTTTACAAATACACTCGGAGATAATTAAACCTTTTAACAAACAGACGCTTGGCAAATATTATAGACTGTCCAACCAACCTTGGAAAAAAAAATTACGTGCCTTCCTAATACCCGGGAGTTTTAAATGACAATTTGACCTTACTTTTTGATCACGGTGGTATACTGGTATAAAATTAATATTATTAATTAATTAAGCTATTCTATTGTGCTGCGGACCAATGTTCTTCATTATAAAGCATCTGAATTGCGGTACATAGCCTATTGTAGTTGATACTGTATTATTGTAATATGCAACTTTAAGCCACATTAATATCCTAATCTAATAACACAAAAATAATTGAATACCATTATACTGTAGACTAAAATAAAAGAAAATAAACTACAAAAATTTTGATTGTTTAGGAAAATTAGTCTATTGTTAACTCATTATTGTTTCAATGACATGGCATCTTTCTTTGTTATGGTTACAATCAATCCGTGTAACACCAATTTATAGAAAACATAGAATCGCTTTCGAAATTCTAACGAACCCTCAGTCCAGTGAAGAGTAGATGAATTGCTTATCCTTGTTTCAGGAATAAGTTCCATGTTTTCGTCCTTTACTCTATTCAGAATCCGGTTTCTGTCAATAAAGATTTCACTGTCAGACATTGCCTTACTCCCTAGATCGTCACAATCAACTTGAATCCATCTAAATATCTCAAATATTTCCGTTATCAACATCCATACAACCCTCTGTACTCTGTAAAATGGCGGATAATTCAGAAGTCGAAATCTTTCTTCATTGAACTTTTCCATTGACAGTTTCAATGACAGGAAATATACCATAATTTTCCAAGTGTGCTTTGGCTTTATGGAATCCCATAATAATAGACTACATGAGGGCTATCCGCTTTTACGGTACTCCCCTTTAATAGCACAGGAAGGGATAGAAAAGGGAGGATGAGGGAAGGTAGAGCAAGGTAGACAAGGATTTACTAGAACCTCCGAGCTGTAATTTAAGGATCCTGCCCGGCCTTCGCCTAAAGATGATGCAAGGAAAACCCTGGAGAAACCTGCATCAGGTAGGTCGGGCACTTGGTACTTCTCCAACGCCCTTCCTATAACAAGAATTTGGTCTGCCGAGGAATCGCAGCATACCAAACTCCATGCCCCGGCCTTATTTGATGGGTAGCTGAACGGCTGGTCCAATAAGATAAACGGACAACTCTTACCGTATGCCCAACGTCTGCGATCCCGAAACATACACCCCTCAAAACCAGACAACGTGTCACGGCTTATTGGAACCTTATTTTTAGATTCCTGCCAAAGAGCAGGAATGAGGTAAATCTCGAACAGGAAATAACCCTGTTCTTCTATAAACTCATCCGTAGAATCCCAGTTTTTTTTAGGGTAATAGGCTACATGAGGGTAATCCACATGGTGGCAACTCCCCTTTAATAGCATAGGAAGGGATTTGAAAGGGGAATGCGGAAGGGTAGAGGAAGGTAGCCAAAGATTAACTAGGGCCCCCGGGGTATAGTTTAAGGGTCCTACCCGGCATTGGCCTTAAAGTGATGCAGGGAAAATCCTAGAAAAACCTGCATGAGGTAGGTCGGGCATTTGATACTTGTCCCACGCCCTTCCGATAGCGGGAGAGGAGTTTGCTGTGTGCAGCATTCCCTTCTCCGTGCCTCGACCAGTTTAGGAGGCAGCTGGCCGACTGTTCCAATGGGAACAACAAACAACTCTTACCGTATGCCTAAAGTCTGTGACCCAGGAACATACACCTCTCAAAACAGGCCGAGGTGCTTCGGCATGTGGGAACCTTAGTTCAAAAAACCAGAGAGATGTGAAGGCATCCCCAAAGGTAGCCTCCGCCAGAGCTCTGTGGGAACGTAAATTGCATCGAGAAATGATACTGACTTTGAGAAGGTTTTTAAAATCATTGCCTTCTACTACCTTCTGCCGAAGTTGTCCACTATAAATAGCCACTTCATGGCAGAAATCAGCCCTTGATCCATTGGCTGGGCTATGCGGTTACACTAGGTGGCAAATAACGTGTAATTATTATTATACTTCTTCTTACTTACAGACTGACAGGTGCCTGAGTTTGGTCTTGGAGCATCTTTGTTGGTCCTTTTATTGCCGCGGTTGAGCCGCAAAGCGGTTAAACCGCGCGAGGATATTCGAGAGTCTACTGCACTTCAAAAATTATTACACAGTGACCGTTACCCACACGAACTCAAATAAAGAAAATGATCTAAGTATACGTATGGACCTTCACTCAAACATCACGCATTTGATGCCAATTATTCGAAATTGGAGTAGAAATTTTCAATTTTTATACTGTCACACACGAGTTAAAACAAACCTTTCTTCCAAATTTAATTAAATTCGGTGCAACCGTTTTTCCAAACAGCAAAATTTCTAATTACGATAATTATTTCTGTAATTTTTTTTATTTAGGCTCATACTATGACGAAATGCGTTGGCCCAGTTATTCAAGAATTTAATTACAACGCATTTGGTCTGCATTTATGATCCTTGTACTGTCGTATTCTGTTTGTGTCTGGCTGCGACTGGTGCCATTGGGTTCGTGATCCTTGGTGAAGCAATTAGCGCTGGGATTTCCTTGAATTATACTCCACTGAAAACATACGATTAGTAATATGCGATCTATTGATTTATTTTATTTGAACTTCAATGCCAATTATATTTTTACTTGATTGTTATTGAACAACTTTAAAATAAACAATTAATTAATAAATGCTACAAAAGTAAATAAAATTAAGAAATAATTCATTGCCTTCTTGATTTCAGTTAACTTTGAAAATTCATTTTAATACTTCCGCTAATCACAGCTAACAAACCATAATATTTTCAAAATGATGTCCACAAATCGCGTGAATGATGTTTGTATTAATTATTACATAGTATTACACACTCAAGGATGTAAGTTTTGATCAACACAAGCAATTTTAATCAAATGTCGATGGTTTAATGCTTTGTTGTACTTTTTGTCAATTTATTTGGTATATGCCGTATTTTCAAAAAAAAAATAATTAAATTTCAAGTTATATTATTTTATAATTTTAATTTTTTTTTCATTATTTCTCGTAATGGAAAATAGGAATCGCCAACAGATAAAAATAAATAATTTAGTTTATAGTGACATATTTTCTACATTATAATAAATTTATTATTAACATCTGAATTTATACGAGAAATGCAAGGATATGGTTGTATTTAAAGATCAGAAATTACCCTAAATTAATTATAGCTAAATGCTTAATTCTTGAAATTCAAAGTAAAGTTCACACAAAACACTGCTCTGCTTGTGTTAGGTAAAAATTGAGACAGACTGATTAACTAAGAAAAATCTCGATAGACAGTGAATCGACGAGGATTCTTTAATGGTTAGAGCAAACTCGTACTAATCGGAGATCATTGGTTCGATTCCCAATCCTGTCGAATATTTTTAAAATAAATCCAAAATATTTCTATGAAGAATTAAATTATTTCTGATATTTTATAGGCTCGATTTATTCCACATCATGTCTCGTGCTATTACCCGATAAATAAATATATGAAGTCACTTTTAAGTGGCATAAGACAACTTCCAAAACTTTGATAATGCAGTGAAAAATTGTATAAAAAATCATCTGTAATGGGGTGAGGATGTTGAGCAACATTTCACGAAATCTTTGAAATGCAGGAATTTCCCTTTGTGTTGGTTACAATGTATGACATGGTAAGAGGAATTTGCGCTCACTTGACTCGCCCACGGCTTCTGTCATGGTCTGTATGTCACCTTTTGTGCTGCTAACGTCGAGAGACAGCTTTCTCTCAATTACGGTGCTTAGGTACTCGGGAGCTTTTGCTGTCTTTCGTTCTTTCCTTATCGCGTAGTCTCGAGACCGACGACAATAGAATCGTCGCATTTCCTGCCACCTCGTAGCGACGATACGGCAAGGTTTCATGGGTGCGTGTGACAGCTTTTAAGAACCTTGTCCTCTTCTGCAATATCAGACCAGCATTTAAAGAAACGTGTTTCATATTTTCTATCCGTCAAAATGGACCCTTTCGGAGACGGTTCGTGTATTAATGCAAGGACTATGTATTATTATTTTCCTAACTGTTCGATTTATATTTAAAACTTTATAAATTCCGTTGTACTATACAGACAGTAGCTGGGATTTCTATTGCCCCTTCAACTTCTACAAGCGTGCTTGAATATCTCTCTCTCTCTCTCTCTCTCTCTCTCTCTATATATATATATATATATATATATATATATTGTAGTAATTGGTAATTAAGACATTGTTCTAATTGGAAAGTTGGATTGTAGAGGACTCATTATTAGTAGATATAGAGTGGACGCCGCAACAAGGCGGAAATGCAAAGAAAGTATTGTTGTCGATCGGCTGAGAATTTTACGCGCTCAAAATTTACGAGACGAGGAGGGCAGTCGGGCATAGAACAGCGAGGTGTAAAGACCAGAAAATTCATGTTATAAAAGTTTTGCAGTCGGGCAGCGGACAGCGAACAGTTTGAAAGTTTTAGAGTCGGGCAGCAGACAGCAAATAGAACAGACGAAAAGTTTTACCGTCTCAGAACGAAAGAATGTGGTCCAGTTACAAACATGCTCTAAAATATTGAAAAGTAAAGCAATCTTCAGTCGGGAAGGAGAGAGTGAAACTAATGTTGTAATCGGTGGCCGAGCATAAATTCAACCTGCTGGCCATAGACAAACCAAGGAAGTACATTTCCAACTAAAGTCACGAGATCTGCAAATCCAGGTTGCAGCAAAGCATCGAGAATCTACCAATTTGTGTTAGACCAACTAACGAACTACGCCAATTAGAATTTGTTGACATTTAGAGTCTGTGAGTACTAGAATCAGTGATATCCCCAAATTTTGTGCACGAAAAACCTAAAATGAGACCTGATCGGCCGTAAGTAGAAAAACTTTAAAATCATATTGTAAACCGTTTTTAAAAGATAAAAGTCAGATCGTTCATTAATTTTAATTATTTAATTATCGATAAAATGAGATCGTTAATTCCTGATGAAATTTAAAACTGTTTAAATTCAATCTGTAGTATTATTTCTTCCACAACAAATTTCGTCTATGTTTCAGACGCATTAACTTCCATAAAAGTTAAATGTAATTTTGATTGTATAAATTCAGCCATTTATCAAACCCAGTTTAAGACCCTGAGATCCCAAATATTATTGTGTATTTTATAATTGTTTAAACTTTGTTAATAAATTTTGTTTGTTCATTAAAGTTATTAGTGTATTTCATATAAGCCACATTCATTATTATACTTATTTAATTATTACAATATATATATATATATATATATATATATTGTAATAATCAACAGTGACGCGTTAATTAAATTAAATTTGCCCCACTTTGGGGTAGCCAAAATGTAATAATCAATTAATAGGCTTTAATTAAATGAAATAATCAACAAGAATTTAAAACATATAATTATTTATTTCCACTTTGTTGCTTTAACTCACAAAGAATTCAATTTAAAATTTTAGATCCCAGGGTCTCTACTGGGTTTGATAATGGACACAACAAGTTGTTTTAAAAAAACTAATTAACACACTGTTTATAATTCACCCAGACAATATTTCGATAGGAAGAAATTAAAAGAAGAGAAATTAACTCTGATTGACAATTAAAATAGAACGAAATCTGACTTCTATCCTTTAATTACGTTTACATAAATCATTATTTTTGTATTTGTTACTTACATCTGTCCAGCTGGTTCCAGCATTCCTTTTGTGTTCGGGAGTACACTATTGCAAACTTTCTACACTGATTCTAATATTTTACACTCTTGAAGTCAACCTTCACAGGCTCCCAGGAACTCGAATGATCCTCCTTTTTGTCAGCTATCTGATAACTGATTGCCTTTTATGAATCCTGTGATTCATAGATTTGCTAGTCTTTTCACAGCTTGGGACTTAAACTGCAACTTTACTATTCCTGGCTGGCTACAGACGTAAAACTGCACTCCTTTCCTGGCTGCTGATAGACGTAAAAACTGCTAACTTAGCGATATTTACGGGATAATACTTCCGTAAATGTTTTTACTTTTTCTTAAATTCACAACTTTGTTTAATGATACATTAAACGACGGCTAGTCTCTGCTCTAGTATCATTTGTTCTGTCCTCCGAAATGTCCCGTCACCAACTGAACTATCGTAGTCTCAAGTTTTAGCGCGCATACGCCATTTTTGACTTTCCGACAAAGTAACAGAGCCGGCTCCATTGTCGCTTTGGAAGCTCCAGCTGCTACAATTAAATTTTATGTCCAAACAATTAATGTCCTAATTAATTGGCACTACAATATATATATATATATATATATATATATATATATATATATATTATTATATTTTAGAAGCTCAATTTATTCATATATGTCACAATAATTTTACATTAAACATCCTAATATTTTTTATCCACTGACGATGTCCCAGCAAAGTGAACTTGATGATTCTTAGCAATATTTTATTCAAATTAGTTAGTATTTTTTCTCTATTCGTCTCATAATTCCACATTCAACTAATTACTCGGTTTCATTAGTGTGGAATTAACATCAGAGTCAACGATAAAACACATGAAAATTGCAGCAAAAATGGAATATCACAAAAAATTCGTGAATGTTGCTCTGATCAACTAATTTATAAAAATTGAATTCTTTTATAAGTGTCCCTAAAATTCATTGAAACAATCTATCTTTTATCTGTATAATAAAAAGGATGTATATTTGTATATATGTATGTGGGGACAGTTTGCAACAAAAATTGGTACAAATATTCTTCAAAACACGAGAAACGGTACTGTGGGGGTGTGCAACCCCTAGGTGTAAAGAATTGTAATTAAAAAATTTGATCATTTTCTGTTAAATTACTGCGCGCCAAGGACCGTGACGTCACGCGATAGAGAGACGTTACTACGCGACGAACAAAGGAAATAGATCCTTTTTTCGTAATGAAATAAAGCTGAAATATTTCCATTGAATAAAAAGTATAATTTTATCCAGCAATACTCCGTCGAATGATAATAAAAAATAATACTATATTATTTACTATCCTTGCGGAAAATGTGCCATATTCGTGACTAAAATATGGCGACCATTTGTTTACATTGTGAATCTAGCTAACAATTTCATCAATTTAATCTTTCGTAATGTCTGAATACTGAGGGACAAATATATCCTGCAATACTCGAGGAGTATATTTAAGTGTTCTATTCGTAAAGAAATTTGAAGGTATGTTTGTTGGGATTTATGCAATAAAAATTCAATGTAGTTTATAGCTGTTCAGTTAATGCACAATCGGTCGAGAGTATTTACGGAAATAGGAACATTTAGATTTAGGTTAAAGCACTTCTTGACTAAAGATTAATATAGAATTAAATACTATTTCGGGTTTATATAAATAAATACACGGGCAACGCTGGGACCCAACTAGTATTGAGAAAAAATGAAACTTTACGTGTGTTTTGAAAATTAATAAGAAAAATAGTCAAATACAGACAAAATAAGTGATTATTTAAATGCCACACAACGTTTCTGGAATTCAGTTGAGTCCGTGATTTTTAGTTTTAGGGTTTCAGAAAAAGAGGTTTCCAAAACCTTAATAATATTATATTGTAGCCACAACACGAGCATTAACAACTAGCTCGAATCGTCATAAATTATATACAAATGTCACGTTTTACATAAGATCCGTACTGATTATAAATAAGATATATTTTAAAGTCCTATTGCTGTACATTTGTGTACGTTTTTATTTTATGTTGTCATTCTTATATATGAAATCTAAATTATATGTAAAGTAGATTTTGTGGTATACATGACAGTCAACTCTGGATTTGGATGACAGCATACAATGGAACCTAGTTTAGTATTATGTACGTTCACCCAGGGGTTGGCTTATTTCACTAAGGAATGATATAAGTTGCACAGGTTAGAGTTTTGCAGCTACTGGATCGATATCTCTTTAATCGTAGGCTACTAAGATGTAAGCTGCACATTCTATTCAAATGTGTATTATGTGGGTCAAGAGCCATGGAGTGGAATTATCCAAAAGCTCAATTATATCGGTAGGTGGGATCATCAGTTAAAACTAAAATGTCGGAATAGAAACAGATGGGGTAAAACTTTTCATTTCTAAATAGGACAATCAACTACTGCAATATAACTTACCAGTGAGAGTGTTTAGTGGAAGTGATCTTCAATTTAGGTTGAATATAAAGAACGTAGGAGGTGAAGTGAAGTGTTTTCCCTCACCTAATCAAATTATAATCGAATTTAAAGAGAAGAGTCGTCTCAAACCGCGATTATTACAGGTTGTGATTCTTTTTGTAGGGTACAAATTTACCAAGGACACAGAATTATTATGGTTAGTCTATATTAGATTATAAGTAATATGTATAATAGAAAATATTATCATATACCTGCAATCAGGTTGGTTGCCCAATTATAGATTTAAATACATTTATACTTACATAGAAATCAGTCCAGTTCGGTAAAGGCAGAGAATTTAATTGAAATTCAGATTCGATCAAGGACTACAGGATCGACACGTGTCACGAAGGTGAGCTTATTAAGGCATTAGAAACGGAGCGTAGACAACCGTTGTTGGAGTCTTTAACGACGTTGTCTTACTGCTCAAATCATGTTGCATAACGATGAGGCGAATCAAATCTGAAACGTCTTTATGGGAAACATTTCGTGATTGTGACTTCCGGCATATCACTTGAAGAATTTCGCGATATCGCTTAGCGGATGCGAAACAAAGATGGTTGAGAAGGAAAATGATAAAATTCCTTTATGAGTCGGCTGACGTTTTATACGAAAGTTGTTGTAACAAAAGCCATACTCACATCACAGATTGTGCATTAAGTTGCCTTTTCCAGTGATATTAATAAGTGTGAATTACAAATGGAAGATTTGTCTTCTAAATCCTTGTCGAAAATTCATACACATCCTATTAAACTTAGCCCTATTTAGAAGATTTGTACGCTGATTGCACTCAATTTGAACACAAAAGATCATTACAATATTTTATCTTTCTAAACGTCTCCAATAATCGAAATGTGTTATGTGCCGTAATTAAGAAACGTCGAAACCGGTCTAGATCGATTATTGTTGCGGTTTAAAAAAAATACATACCAGTCCGACTTGCCTTTTGCTTAATGCAGTATGTCTCGGCAATTCTAACAAGACAGTACTCATAAAATAACTGATAGACCGCGCCATTGTTCTGTATTAAGCAATTGTTTCTGCTATGATACAGTTGATGCCTAGGGCTAGTTCTCGACTATTGTTTGGAAGGAGAGGATATACAAAACATTATCCCGCCCCAAAGCAAATTACTCAGTCAGTTATTATCTACATTAAATCCTAAATAACATATTCAAGACGTTTTATCTATATAATAAAAAAGGATGTATATTTGTATGTATGTATATATGTATTTACGTTGTTCTTTATACAAATTTTATCGCGTGGACAGAATGCAACAAAAATTGGTACACATAATCTTCAAAACACGAGAAACGGTACTGTGAGGGTGAGAAACGCCTAGCATGCATGTGAAAAGAATTATAATTAAAAACCGTGATCATAAAATATTAAATTACTGCGCGCCAAGAGACAATGACGTCACGCGAGAGAAAGACGTTACTACGCAACGAACAAAGGAAATATTTCCTTTATTAGGAATGAAATAAAGCAGAAATATGTTCTTTAAATAAAAAGTATAATTTTATACAGCAATTTTCCATCGAATGGTAATAAAGAAGAATACGAATTACTTTACCATCCTTGCGGAAAATGTAAGTTAATTTTCGCGCTGTATTAGTTGTGAGTCTAGCTAACAATTTCATCAATGTAATATTTCGTAATGTATGAAGACTGAGTGACGATTATATCCTGAAATACTCAAGGAATATATTTAAGTATTCAATTAAATACTTTTTCGAGTTTTTATAAATAAGTACACGAGCAACGCCGGGCACCCAGCTAGTTATATATAATATACTTGCAATTGCTTTCCTAATGATTTTGTTATTAAGAATTTGCTTATAAAAATGTAATCCATCCATACACTTTCAAGACTTCTAAAACTCGTAAAAGATACTCAGATTTCATTCACAACAGAAAATTCATTTATTTTGTGAGAAGAATTTATTCAGTATTCCTCTATTAGGATATTAGTGTTATAAAACGAAATAAAAATCAGAACATTTATATACACTTTGCACTCATACAAATGTGGAAGGTATGTAAAGGAGGTTTACAATCTACGCGGGAAACGAAGCTAATGCTTTTTTTTTTCAGTATTCGTCGATGGCCAAACCCCTCGGTGAACAGAATTTTGCAACGCAGAATCTTCTTATTTCTCTAGCATAGTGACTGTATTTTGCATCGCCGAAATTATAGGCGTACTCTTGAGATAAGACCTCGTCAGGCAACTGGGTTTCTGAATAACGGAGTACAGAAAAAAAAAAGGGAAAAGAACCATGTGATGACGTTCCGTCGCGTAGTTGTAATTTAGCGACAGCTAATGACAATGTAATGGCTATAATTATTATAATGACATTAGTTACCTACGGCACAGTATTAATGCTACCTGGGGCCTAGAGATAATGAGGACACTCCCATTTTTCTCAATTAACATTTTTTTTTGTGAAGCACGTTATAAATTTCCTAAGGAATCCCCCCTTCAAGAAACAAATTGATACAAGCGCGAGTTGAAAGCTGGTATTAATTTCGTGAAAATTCGATCACAAACTTGCTGAAACATATTATATTTATATAAAATTAATTAGCTTTGTGTCAAGGAACGTTGGTGGTTATTAAACATTCATTAGTGTCTTATAACGAACATGAGGATGCCGGAAAACGAAAGTGACGAAGTTCTTCAAATACTGATGCAAATTCAGCCTTATCTTTTAGCAGTGGACTTTACAGATATGAATTAATGAATGTTTCAATATTTCAAGAGAATTTTTTGCCACTATTCAAGCGAAGAATCTTATTACCCAATTCATTCCTACAAATGAGACAAACATATATTCCAGAGGTAATAAGATGTAGTGCATTCAGATACGAATTAAAAAGATGTGTTTGGAGAAAAATCAAGATTCGTGAAAGGAAAGGAAAGAAATAAGACGTATTAAATTGGAGTAAACAACTAAATATTTTACTGATATATCTTCAAATAATATTCCATTAATCAAATTGAACACATAAAAACAATATCGCTGTCTATATTACAAATATAAGTTAAAGAAGATTATAGAAATTGTTAACCCTTGGCTATCATCCTCTACCCTTCCGCACCCAGCCTTTCAAATCCCTTCCTATGCTATTAAAGGTTGGTTGCCACCATGTAGAAGCCTGTTACTCTAAAAAAAATTAAAAAGTTACTCTAAAAATAAAAAAACTTAATATAAGCAACGGTGTCAACTTCTGCCACTTTTTGGTGTAAATTTCTATATAATTTTCTTCTAAACTGAAGTTCGGCAATTCGCAACTATTCGAACTGTAGCTTAGTAATTCTTTTACCTAAAACATTACAATACGGCACGGCAGACGCTGAAAATGACTTTTTTTAAAATTTTTTTTAGGGTAACAGGCTACATGAGGGTAATCCACATAGTGGCAACTCCCCTTTAATAGAATAGAAAGGGTTTGAAAGGGTGGATGCGGAAGGGTAGAGGAAGGTAGCCAAGGGTTAACTAGGGCCCCCGGGCTATAGTTTAAGGATCCTACCCCACATTCGCCTAAAAGTGATGCAGGGAAAACCCTAGAAAACCTTCATCAGGTAGGTCGGGCATTGGTTACTTGTCCCACGCCCTTCCGATAGCGGGAGAAGAGTTTTCTGTGGGATCGCAGCATTCCCTTCTCCGTACTTCGACCAGTTTAGGAGGCAGCTGGCCGACTGTTCCAATGAGAAAAGCGAACAACTCTTACCGTATGCCCAAAGTCTGTGACCCCAGAACATACACCTCTCAGAACAGGCCGAGGTGCCTCGGCTTGTGGGAACCTTAGTTCAAAAACGGAACGTTGAAAAGGCATCCCTAAAGGTAGCCCCTTCCTGTCTCTCCTACAAGGTTCTACAAGCGAGAGAACATCCCTGCAAGAGAATAGCCCTAGCAGGCAGCATCTTCGTCGACCTTTATTCTTCTGCGATGGATATTTATATTCAGAGAAAAGGCAAAATTAACAATGACAGAATTTCTATGTTTATTGAAATAGAACGATGAATATATGATTACAATGTATTATGGAAGTGGGTTAACAAGTAGAAATCTGGGTCAGAGGAGAAGTCTATCTTTGAAAGCCAGCAACAGACGGTCAGAGGTCGGTAAACGTAGCTTCAGCAAATTCCAGCGAACTATGGGCGATTATTATAATACATTGTGAGCTGACGCAGCACGCATAGCTAACCACATTTGATGGTTTACATGAGGTATTAATTAAGTTTATATGGCGGCGTAACCAAACCGTATTTTACGGATGTACTTTTTTCACTTCAATGTACCATTTGATTAATCCTATTTTCTTTCATGTCGGATTATTTGTAATAAATACGGTTTCAATTAATTACCCGTCTTAACCACGAATTATTGGTATTTATAAATCTTAATATAATTAATTGTGTATATTTTTGCGAACAATGTAAATAAATTCGTAATTTTGTTTGGACGCAAATATATCTTATTGTATATATTGTAACGCGTGTATTTTGGTTTAGTTTTGCTTTGTATTGGAAGTGTTGTTTGCTGTGGTTTGGAGAATTCGAAATCGTGCACGTGCGTGGGGGTGGAGGAGATAAATATTTCCATCCAAGTAATTTTCGTGTCCTGTCTCGATTGTCGGCCTCAACATGACAGAATAGTTGGTCATTGTTGACTCCCCAGGAACTGCAGCTGCGTGCTATAACTCTGGTAACAATGGAAGAATCGGTGAAACTGACATTTCAACGTAGTTTTCTAATAATGAAAAAAAGTAAAAGAATGGGAGGCTATAATAAGATAAGCTTCTGAAACTGGAACAGTTGTTCTGCGCTCACCGCAGCTGGTGGATGTGATAATGAGAGGCTCCGTATTGCGTTACGTGTATACGTTTTAAGTGTCACCGATCTACAAATCTCATGAGTTCTGCTGTAATCTTTTCCAAGTTCTGATATAGACCCAGGCAGAATCGTCGTGAGAAAGGGGCTACAATTTGCTAGTGAATAGTTCATCGAAGCCACACAATTTAGTACGACGGCTTGCCAGCATTCAATATCGGAAGCCGACGCTTAGCCAGTGGTCAACCCCTGAGTCGACGCCTTGCAACGGTCCTGACCAAAGTCTTACTGTACTTAACCCGTTCTGCCGGCTGTGAGATACGGAGACGTCGGTACGAGAGCTACAGCAAGCAACACAACACAGAATAGCAGGACGTATTTGGTACGGGCAGCAGATCTCTTCTATGTAAAAACCACAGGTGCCTGAGATAAGAGTTTTTCATGCTTAACTGTAATAAACTTATATAAAATTTCTTTAATGGTCAAAACTTCTTTTGATTTAACGTAAAAACCCGGCCCGCAAGAATAATTCTTTACAATATATATAGTCAAACGAATTATAATTTATATGCGTATACCCATGCTAAATCATTCACCGGTATATAACTTCCGCGAATTTTCAGTAAAATATTTTTCAAAACTCTACAATGAAAGAATAATATAATTAGATAAATAGTCAAATAACAGACAAAATGAGATGATAATATAAATACCATACAACGTTTCTGGAATCTTTGTTTCCTTTCATCAGCTGATTAAAAACACAAGAGCCGTGATAACGATACAACGGCACAATTCAGTTGATTCAAAAATATTTTTACCACTTTGTTTATAAATTGAAACACCCAACCATCAAAAACACTATTTAATTTCTCTTGATGACGTTTTATTGTTCAACTCTATTCCAAATTACATTAACAGTTTCAAAAAAAGTTGGCCCATTTTATCCCAATTTACTAAAATTACGATTTTAGTACATTTTATGCATTTTAAATCAGTCCCAAACTTTACTTATTTTAAGTTTAATCAAGTTCTCTGTCATGAAATCAAAGGTTCTTCCTCGGGAAGCCCACTTGGTCCTATCTTTGCTACATCAGATATGTAGATTATATTTTGTGTATTGTTCAGTGAATACTTTCAATAATTATTATCCCAACTTACAATTCGCCCATGAACTTGAACTGAACCGTTGTCTTAATTTTCTTGATTTCATTGTATTCATTCACAATACTTCCCTTCTCACCAATTGGTTCAGAAAACCTACGTGTTGAGGAAGTGTTCTCAATTTTCTTTCTTATCGTCGTCCTAATAAAAAGAGAGCTGTGGTACATAATCTTGTAGACAGAGCTATATTACTTTCAAACTTCCAATTTTCAACAACACAACATAAATATTGCCTTTAACATTATATTTTTTTTAATAAGCACCCTATAAATTTTATTAATAAACACATAAGGATTAGAATGAAGAAAATCCAATATCCTATTGCCACTCGTTCCCAATCACCTCAATCCAATTTTTTTCTCGCACTTCCTTATTTTCAAAATTTCAACAAGAGTTCGTCCAATTTTTTAAACAATATGGAACCAGATGTCTGCGAGAGCTATTCTCTCGCAGGCGATACCTGCGAGGGATGTTCTCTCGCAGGCAGAAACTTGTAGGAGTGACACGAAGGGGCTACCTTTGGGGATGCCTTTTCCTATCTCCGATTTTGAACTAAGGTTCCCACAAGCCGATGCACCTCGGCCTGTTTTGAGAGGTGTATGTTCCGGGGTCATAGAACATGGGCATACGGTAAGAGTTGTTCGCTGTTCGCATTGGAACAGTCGGCCAGCTGCCATAACTGGTCGAGGTATGGAGAAGGGAATGCAGCAAACTCTTCTCCCGCTATTGGAAGGGCGTGGGACAAGTACCCAATGCCCGACCTACCTGATGCAGGTTTTTCTAGGGTTTTCCCTGAATTACTTTTAGACGAATGCAGGGTAGAATCCTTAAAAAATAGCCCGGGGGCCCTAGTTAACCCTTGGCTACCTTCCTCTATCCTTCCGCATCCCTCCTTCAGATCCCTTCCTATGCTATTAAAGGGGAGTTGCCACCATGTGGATTACTCTCATGTAGCCTGTCACCCTAAAAAAATTAAACAATATGGAGAAGCTCTGGCGGAGGCTACCTTTAGGGATGCCTTTACATCACTTTGATTTTTGAACTAAGGTTCCCATATACCGAGGCAGTTCGGCCTGTTTTGAGAGGTGTAATTTTCGGGGATCACGGACCATGGGGCATACGGTAAGAGTTGTCCGCTATTCCTATTGGAATAGTCGGCCAGCTGCCTCCTAAACCGGTCAAGGCACGGCGAGGGGAATGCTGCTACCCCACAGCTAACAGGAGGGCGTGGGACAAGTACCAAATGCCCGACCTACCTGATGCTGGTTTTTCTAGGGTTTTCCCAGCATCACTTTTAGGCGATTTGCCGGGTAGGATCCTTAAACCATAGCCCGGGGGCCCTAGTTAACCCTTGGCTACCTTCCTCTACCCTTCCGCATCCCACCTTCAGATCCCTTCAATGCTATTAAAGGGGAGTTGTCACCATGTGGATTACCCTCATGTAACCTGTTACCCTAAACAAAAAAATTAAACAATATCACATATCCATCATTTCTTTCCTTCTTGATAAAAAAAACACATGACTTGATGCCTATAGCAGACTTTGTGTCGGTTACTAAACTTATTGATCTAATTATAATTCCTGCTACACGGGGCAAACAAATCGTCCACTTAATACCAGTATCATACGTCCAAAAGAATAATCTTATGAATCTTAAGTCGTGTATACGGACATGAGTATTTTCAGAATGTCATTAATTAATCGATAATAGGAAATATTTAAGACTCCACATCTCATCTGAATTTGTTTTTACGGATTGAATCCTATGTGCATAAGATTGTACACGCCGACAACTGTGATTCAACTAAATCTCATATGTAAAGCCACTTTTGATTTGTAAATGATACCTGCGGTTTGAGGGTGTGTGGTAGGTGTGATTGCGTAAGCATCTCTGTACGTCCATTGTATACGTCCGCTAACACGTGTTCTGTTACTAGCAACTACTGGGCGGCGCGGCTTCCTATTGTTCTAGCATGTGCTGCAAACACGGGCCCCAACATGTTATGTCCTGTTCCAATTACTCGATTGGTACATACACATAACTATAGACAGGCACTTTAGATACAACGACAAAAAAGAATTGCACGCCGTATGATACGGTTGTTACTTTTGTGTTGTTTTGTGCATGAACATAAAGATTACAGCTCCAGCTGCCTGTCTGGAAGCGAAACCAATCTTAAAACTCACTCAGAGGATCATGCTTGAAACAAATGAATGCATTGAGTAAGTCGAATCACTTTGCGATGTCTGTAAATGCATATAATAAAATGATAATTTGTTTAGACGCCGTGATAAGTTATCTGCGACATCTACAATGTGGTGTACGTTATCAGTAAGTCTCCAGACCGGTTAAGCGGTCCGGACCAAAATGTTAACCACGTAAGGCTTTCCAAAGATGACGGTGTCTGCTTCTGAAACGTTGCCCAACCATTAACGAAAAGATGTTTTCCAAAGTTACGTACGTGAATACGTTAATTTCTTTCGGATTGCGAAGCTTCATAGTTTCCACTTAAACCATCAGCTTACTGAGAAAAATGTCCAATAATTCATACTTGTTTGAGGAAGTGCAACTTCGCCAGTCGCTTTTGAATGTGGAGAACGCGGATATTCTACAAATTAAATCTGAATAGACCAATTTATAAAATCACTGGCTTTTCAAATGACTAATTGGTGTTATTTACTACGTATTCCTATTACCCGCTTGTCTCTTAGTAAACGATAATCAGCTAATCCATCAGACAATTAAAATTATTTGTCAGATCTAAGATTATCATGAACACTTTATTAACCTATTTAACAGTAACTACTGTCAATGCCGTAAGACAAGGTCATGGATTGTAACGTCCAGTGTAGACCTTTCACTAGTCAGAACTAAAGTAAGTGAATACAATGCGTTGAGGTTTAGATATTAGTATGGTCAAGTTGCGTATTTGCTGACGTGAAAATTTGGTAATATAGACTAAATATGGGCTTTTTAAATGAAAGATTAATCAAATTTACAAACATTTTTTTTATTGTGGCAATAAATAAAACAATTACAAATTTATAATATTGAATTTCTCAGGGTCTTCACTTGGTTTGATAATGGACAAATCAATAATATTTATAATCTTATCAACAACAAATTACAATTAAAAAGAAAAGAAATTTACTCGTCAATTAAAATAGAACGAAATTTAATTGTGAACGAAATTAAAAGTAAAAAGATTGACTCTGATTAACAATTTTAATAAAAAAAAAGAACGAAGTCTGACGGCTATCTTTCAATTGCGTTTGCATAATTAATTGTTTTGTACATTGTTACTCACGTCTGCCCAGCATTCCAGCATACCTTTAATTTTCGAAAACACTATTGCGGGGTTTTACACTGCTTCTAAACTCACAGATTCTACACCAAACTTTTAAGCCAAAATTTTATATGATGTCAGGAACTCGGATGATCCTCCTTTCGTCATCTATCGGTTGACCGCTTGCCTTAGGTGAATTCTGCGATTTGTCGATTGGATAGTCTTTATTGTTCCGGACTTATACCGAAACTTTTGCTATTTCTGGCCGGCTATGGACACAAAAACTGCTTTTTCTTAGCAGGTTTCGACGTTATACTTTTATGAATGTTTTACTTTGTCCTGCTAATTGCCAACCCTGTTGAATTCTCCTTCCAAAAACTGTTATACCTCGACGAAGTTTTTCCGTGAACTCTATCTCACCAAATCTCCCTGCGAACTATATCTCACCAAACCTTCCTGCAAACTGTCTTTCGTCTCGCAATTTTGAGCGCGCATACACCATTTTGACGGACCTTCCGACAAAGGAACAACGCCGGGTATATCTATTTTTGTTTCAAAAGCTCCTGCCGCTACAAAGAATTTCTCAAACAATTTATATTTTTATGTTGAAACAATTAATGTCCTAATTAATTGGCATTACAATTTATTGGATCAAAATTGTAAACGAGTAATGCGTCTATTTTTTACTCCAATGAAATTGAAAATATATTTAATATGTTCCCTGCTAAATATTTTTTTCTAACAGTTCTTTTACAATGGTTTTGACATATTTGGTACAGAAATTATTCGGTGTTCCGTTGGCTATAATATAAAAATTTTAGAGATAGTGGAAGAAAGAATGAATCTAACAGAGGATTAAGAATCAGATCTGGGCACACGAGTCCGAACATTACTTGAAATAAACAGTACATATTCATCTTATTCCAGGACGGCTTGTAATGTTTTATTTTCTGAACAATATATTTGTAAAATAAAAATAATACCACGTAATACGGGATTTCGAGTCTCAAAATCCAACATTTTGGAAATGTTTTTCCCAATTTTTCGTCATACATTTTACAGACCGCATATTATTAATGAGATTTATGACGAATTTAAATCCTCTTGGTATTCATTTTCTCAGAGGATTGCTGCTGTTATAATCCGGAAGTTCAGATGGAATAATTTTCTTCAATATTTAGAGATTTTGTTTCAATTTAAAAGTATAAACGCCCCGAAATCCGGTTAGCTGTCGACGCCATTATTTAATCCATCCCTAACCACATTGTGATCTTCATTTGAAACATTATATAAGCTTCAGCGACTATGAGCCGACAAAATGCAAATCCTTAAGCGGGTTCACATGCTAAACAGCAAGTTCGTGTTTCAGAGTTTCTCAGGGGAGCCACTTCCGCTAATTGTTTTACTAACGGTGCAGTGGCCAGAGCGAGCTTGGCTTTGTCTGCACCCAACCTGTAATTTGCTTTGTGTACCTTGCACGTGGCTTCAGCATTCAGTCTAAATTCTAGTCAATTGGGGAAGAAAAGAGCAAATAGCTTACTTTTATGTAAGGAATATAATTGAGTATCGCGAATCCGCTTAAGATGATTTTGATGTGCTCACTTTTTTTAACCTTAGCTGTACAGTCTTTATTCGCAGCTGCTATTATTTACTTAAAATACTTAATACCAAGGCTTGACTCGCCACACTACAGTTGGTCTCATTAATGTTAAAAGAAAATTTTTAATTATTTTCTCAAAACACATGCTTGTACTTTCAGAAGTATGGACGAGGCGATGTAATTGAGCGGCTACTACTGTATATTATTTATATTATCTGCACGATGAACAAATTTATTGAAACGTAATATAGTACTCTGAATCAGATAAAACGCACCAAAAAGTCACTCACTAACCTGCGCTTGTTTAAAAATATTACTTTTATGTAATATTTCTCTTGAGACTTTATAGTTGTTATATATCTGATACTGCGCCATCACGTTTACATTTAATATGTGAATATGCTCCGTTACTTCGACCGCTGCTGAGTGTGAAGTGTAATGAGATAATTAATACGAATGTAATATTACTCCAGCACCCTGGGACTTTCCCTTCTGAATAATTCATTAGCCTACGAATTTACATGTACTATATATACTTGTCACCAATTAGTTAATTTCATGAGCAGATTTCCTTGCCAAAATATTTTTGTTAATCTCCCGCCTATTTTGAAACACAATAACGTAGTGGAAAATTTCATGAAGGAATGGAGTTAGTTTCGTGTGAAATTACACACCGTTTAATGTGTCAAAAGCAGTACTTAGCAGCTTAAACTAACAAAAATTTGGCAATGAGCATAAATCAGCCTTCAAGCGTCTACTCCATATTTATTTTAAAGCGTATAATTAATTTAACTATTAATTTACACAAATAATTTACGCTTCGTTAAATTTGAAAATCTTATCGTATTTTTTATTAACTTCAGAGGTTTCAGTAATTGTATTCAGAGGACATTTTTGAACTGAAACAATGTCGTTTTTAAGTGAATAGTATTATTTTAGGAAAAAAAGAGAACTCTGACCTAACAGGCGCGGAAAACATGTTCATATTAACGGGAAATAACTGGCTTTTATCTTAATCCTGTAGCACACGAGGAACTCCGCTCACTTATGTAATTTGTCTTGTTATTTTCAATTCACACGATCAAAAATGACTAAATCTAATTTTTCAGCTTTATTTTCAGAATAGTATAGACACTATTATCTACGTTTTTTATGGATATACGAAATGATCACAGTACATTTAATTTGAATGGGTAAAAATTATTCCCGAATAATTTGATATTGTTATTCGAGAAACCTCACATGGAACTGATGTGGTTGTTGCATTATAGCTCTATAAATAAATAAATAAATATATATATATATATACACATATATTATATATATATATATATATATATATATATATATATATATATATATAACAATGTAACAAGATAGAACGATAAAAACAATATATTTCTTATATGATTTTTGTTTCTATAAACGTAAATTTAATTGGGTCCTAAATTTAAACCATAGCATATATATATATATATATATATATAGGACCCAATTAAATTTACGTTGATAGAATCAAATATCTAATCAGAAATATATTGTTTTTATAGTAATATATTGTTACATCGTACATTGGAAAATACAATAATTTCTATTACTAAATAGACGACAGTAGTTATTGACAGGAGAATAGCGAAAGGCAGCCCATTCAGTCCAACACAATTAATTCAAGGCCATCTAGGCCTAATTGTTCAATCTCTAGAGGTAACTGTAATAATAATTAACTGTTGTAAGCAGCACAGAAGAAAGTGAAAACTTGTAAGATTTTAGAATCTCGCAATTTCATATTAGTTGGTCCTATTTTAACAATACTTTGGTGCACGTATCGGTATTTTGAATGCATTCGGAATATTAACGGATATTGTTCAACATTACGTCGACTCGATGCCCACAAATATTTCCACTAGCGTTTCACTGGTACTGAAGCAAAACACATTTGACAGTCTATTTGTTCAGTTGACAATTCTAATTCAATTTTGTCCTTTTACATATTTCGTTTCCACGATGCCTTTTTATCAGCATTTTCAGAGGTAAGTTTATACTTACATGAATCCCAGTGGATTGATAAATGAACGGTGAGCGAGTCGTTAGTAAAATATTTCGTCGGTCGAGAGGGTCGTTTGATAATCGCCGGCGAGGTTAGTGGGTGATTTGTGCCATGGGGGCAGGTGTGGGTGTGAAGGATTCTGTTCCGGGTCGGATCCTTGCAATTAGGACAACAGCTGCCGTCGGATCGCTGGCCTTGAGCGTCACCCGCCATATGCCTTTGGCGAGCAAAATACGCCTAAGCTCCTATTTATGATCCAGCCTGTCACTGCCAACGATAACCAAATTAACATAATTTTTTTACGAAGCTTTGCTTCGTACATTCGTTGGGAATAGCCACGCATCAAATTTAAAACTGGTATCTGATAGAATTGCCGCCATATTTTGAGGTGTTAGTAGCCCATAAGAAATAAATATGGGTTAATAAGAACCCGGATGTGTTTGGCTTCAGATTTGTAGAATTAACAAGAATAGCGGCGGTAATATGCTCGGAAATATTATTTAATAGAACACACGGTTGTATTTTTGGCTCTTGAGCCGAGAAACGATAAGCCATATGCAGGCTTGATTTTGAAATGGTTGCAAGTAACAATTTTAAAACTAGTATATAGACAATGTTTTTACTTTTATAACATATCAAAGGACGCTTATTTTGTTTGTTAAAAATAACACGTTGTCCTTATGTTTTTTATTATTAAAAAATTTACGTATTTATATGAATTCCATTGCGATCTGTCAGCTGCTGACATTTTCATCTAGATACCTACAAAAATATTCCACACCACAGTAGAAAATTTAAAAAAATTAATTTATTTAAAAAAATATATCAACAATGAAACCATGTCAGACAGTTCATTTACCTTGATTTTCTGGCACCCTATTGTCAATATGCGACGGTAACTCGATGTGTCGAATTTTACACTTCATCAAATTGACGTCTACATAAATAAATATACACATACAGATGACTTAATAAGGGCTCTTTTTTAATATTTACATTTCGAATAATTATTTTATTTCCCGATTTATAATACAATACATAAAATGATTAGAATATGACAAATTCTTTGCGTTACTTAATATCAGTACTTTGCCTGGCTTTACAAAATGTTTCACAAGTTGTCGCACGAATTTATATGTAAGCTTTTGCCACCAGCTACATGCGTATACTGATACAGACTTTGCT
Organism: Zhengitettix transpicula; assembly: GCA_037074705.1. Taxonomy (NCBI): domain Eukaryota; kingdom Metazoa; phylum Arthropoda; class Insecta; order Orthoptera; family Tetrigidae; genus Zhengitettix; species Zhengitettix transpicula. The sequence continues at coordinate 119,955,046 of CM073591.1, read as the reverse complement.
CATTATTTGCTGCATTGAGGTCCGATTTCGCTTGGTCGGGTGAGAACTGATTCCTTCCCGGTTTATTTCTGTCACTTCCAGGTATATAAATGACACAGCCCGATTCCTTGTCGCCTCCGGATTCCTTTCCGTCGTATTGGTAAGACCTGTGCGCCTCCATGACATTAGCACGCAGATCCCTAAAATTAAATAATATTCCGTAAACCCAATTCAATTAATCAAAGTGTTGAACAATTAAGAGCTTAAAATCAATGTTTTCCGGGCTGGTTCTCAATTTTTTATCGTAGTTATCATTTATTCCCAAAACGGTCAACGGTTTATAATTTCGTTCATATAGGAATTAGTTTATCTCAACTAAAATTCCTCAAAAAATATTTAAAATTAACTTTAAATTTTTTAATGACTAATTATTTTTTTCAGCGGTGTTTATCAACAAATCTATGAAATCTATATTTATCAAAATTAAATCATCTTAAGAATTAGGTACAAGAACAACTCTAAATTTTTTTTATCATTCCTCCATTTTTGAAGACTGTACAATTGAAATTTTCCGAATTATTCAAATCATATTTATAATGCTGTTTTGATCAGTTTCAGACAATTTAATTGATTAATTAATAAACAGCGTTTTGGTACGCATATGTACCCTCTCGCATTTTCGCTGATTGCTGATAAACGAGTTGAGTAATATACAGAAGTTTTCAAGATGTTACGTAGAAAGTGTGAGGAAATAAATATACATTTCTGTTTGTGTGTTATTTTTTCTGATTTCGAAGAATAGAAGTTGTGACGAATGTGTGGTCTCTTAAGTGCGGTCCAGAGACGCAAATTTCACTTAACCTACAGCTGGTGGAGGAAGATTAAAGCCCTAGGACTAGCAGCGAACTATCGAAATATAACAGAAGCTGGTGTGTTTTTAGATTCTCTGATCGACCTACCGAACTTGAAGTTGGGGAGTGTTTACTAAAGATTGTAGAATCCGTACCTGTACTCGAATACGAAAAGAGGAAAAAACGTATCTAAGATATTAACAGTTTTTGAGTAATATAAAATTGAATATTTTTTTGTTTCCAAATTTACTTGAATATTCCTTCTTTCTTATCAGGCGTTTTGAAAAGGTTTACGGGCAATTAAGTTGAACAGCGGCTACCCAGTGCCTATATAGGTTTCAGTTTTCCTCCTACGAACAGTTGCTTGTTTAACCCATAAGCCACACTGGTTCGAATGTAACTTTTTGTATATATTTCTCACTTTTACTGATTACATGTAATAATGCGTTTTCACTAATAAAAATATTATATAATAAAGTATACATAAATATATGACATGATTCTGATTTTTCAATTCCCTCTTCAACGTTACAACAACGTTCATATTATTGCTGCATGCTGTCTCCATTTTTAGCGCATGCTCGTACCAAGTTATATTTATTAACATGGAATTGATACCCTTCATCTATTTTTATCGTATTTTTTATATTCCAGGGCATTAAAATGTTATTCCGTGTGTGGAAAAGGGATTAAATGCTCTCACCAGAAGATGATGACGTGGACAGTCATCGAAACGTTGCGTGTTTTCGACGAACTGAACCAGCTGGGATCCGTAGAGAATTTCATCCATTATAATGTCATATTTGTTTAAACGCTAGCTTTCGAAGATCAGTTGCAATATTGATTTGTACGAACAAATAAATGAGTCGAGTTAAAAAAACTATTTTCTAGTATAACAATTTATTATATCGTGAATCAAACCGGCTTATAATACAATAATTCATTATTAACAATTATTTAAATTGCCAAAATATCATAGAAATAATACACTCCTGAAGTTAAAGTCATGTATCGAAAGTTGATTAGCGTAATAATGCATAAAGATTCATATCATTTTTAATGATCCATAAATATATCGTTAGTTAAAAGCGTGTTATTATTGGACGATTAGATCCTAATCATTGATTTATGGTCACATGTATAATCGTATTCAACTTTAAATCTTGTGCTGAAGAATTATAATAGTTGAATAATTTCATTTGGCTGGAGTGAAAACTACCTGTCTATAAGGTTGAAGGTCAAGATCATTGTGGCCATGCCTGTCGTAAACATAACTTGATCGATATATTGTGTGATCTTATCCTTCGATATCTCCAGTATTTTGTCTTTTATTAAAGGTAATTTATTTTGTATTGTGTATTCCGGTTAAGGGTACTTTTTTAAGTGTCAACTTTGATAAAGGACTAAAATATAACCACAAATTGTTTCTCATTACCTCGACACCAGCCTGTTGTCGAATTTAGTGCTGACATTAACGAGATTTTATAGGTGGCCAGAGCGACACCGAACGAAATGGAAACTGACGATTACGTATGAAGCTGATATGCCAGATAACCAAAATATACTGTTTATATGTCCTTAGTTAACTAGGTTCTTAGAAAGTTCACATGTTTTGTTAGTATTTCTACAACAATTAAGGAATACTTTGTACAGCACAAAAAAGAATTGATTCGGAAAATATGAGTCGCTGGATAAGATTGTGAACGAGTAAATTGTGTTGGTGTCTCCAGGGCTATCTTGGAAACTTCGGGATGCGTTCCTCTTTCCTGCGTCCTATATTGGCGAGGGCAGGGGATGCCGAAGACAAATGACGCAGGAGGAATGCAGGGCGATGGAGAAGATAGGTTTGACCTGAGTGCCCTGTGAAAGGAAGGGCGGTCGCCCTGCACAGCCTCAGGCTCAGCGTGGTCGTGGCAGTGGGCGATCCGCGCTCCACCTAAGGACGTTCTCCCTTCCTTATTAGCCTCGCCGCGTAACTGTACCACGGAGGACACTGCACCGTACCGAGCTGGCCTGCGCACGTCACCCCACATCCACATCAAATTCTCAACGACCGTTTGGTTGGACACCGGACGCTGCGGAATTCCAGTCTTCAACATCAGTACTCGGCGATTAATTATTAAATTTTTGATCCAAAGAACAAAAGTATCTGAGAGGACTAGTAGAAAAATTAAACACTGTTTGTCTTTATACATACTAAATAAGGCTGCAGTATGATACTTGAAGCTCAACTATTTCAGCTGGCATAAAAAAATTATGCCGTTTCAGCTTTTGTGCTTCAGTAGTACCAAAGCCTTGGATCACTGTGATTGTATTCATTTTCTCAGAATACGTTCAAAGTTTCTATTCTGTTCGGAACTTGGGATTCAATTTTCTGCATTCCCTCTCTGATCTGACTTCTCTCATAAACACAATGTCCCATACCATTTCCTACAACGTATTCTACAGAATTGGGAAGAAAATCCGCAGCAAACCAATCAGGACTTACAAAGTCGTGGAAACGAGTTTAATACCCTTTTCGGTATTTAAGATTTGTTCCTGTCTTAAGAACACTTCAATTTGCTTTGCAGGGTTCATGTCCACTGAAGAAATTCAACGTTTCCCTGGTTGATTCGCAAACTACACTATAGTCTTCACTTATGATTGAACAGTAAATATTTTTGGACACGATAGACCATCAAATTTTTGTATTTTAATAAATAGATAAAATAGCCAAATGACACAGAAAACATCGTTCTTTTCGTTAGGTAACATTAGAGCCAAGAGAGAGACAACCGCACAATACAGTTGACGAACTCAAAAGCGAAGCTAAAACGCAATGGCAACGGGAAAGCGTGACAATAAGGGATCATAGCTATCGTTGAGTGCCATAGATAGTATCAGTCTGTACGTTAATTGCCTTGATGTTGGAACAGTCTGTACGTTAATTGCCGTGATGTTGGAATTAATATTTCTGAAATATTTTCGAAATTGTCTAAAATCTTAGCATTTTGCCCATCAAACGAATGTTTCGAATTGATATTATGTCTGGAGACTGCAGATATTAGAAATATGTTCTTTGATTCTGGTGTTAAATCAACGTTTTGTTTGTTCTCTGTAACAGGAGCAAGAGATTTTGTAACCTATGTTATATGTACGTTAATATTCAATTTTAAGTATATTTCGAATTAGATGATTCTGAAAGTAAAAACATAATAAACACATATGATTTGAAAAGTGGAACATCCGTTCTCGTGTACGTCGTTTCATAAGAGAAAACTAATGTGGTTGAGTAAAGAAGATGAAACAGTAAAACATTATTGTGGCATGTATTGATGGTAAAACAACGCGCAGCAGGTACACATATTTCGGTTTTATTTTAGTCTTATATCAATGTTCAAACAAAAAAAGTACCCGTCACCGAAATACATAATACAATATTCATAAGAGACAAAATACTAGAGATATCGAAAAATAAGATCATAAACCTGAATAATCTGTATCCAATAGAAAGTTTGTGACTCGCAATATGTTCTATAGTCCTGTTTTAAAAACTAACTCTTGAGTTAACTCTTGATTTTATTGTGTTAACTACATCATAAATGCCATTTATCTAGTGTGATTTTAAAAGCTAAAATATGACGCATGGAACTGATAGTCTATGACGTCTCCTCCGTGACTGGAAACTATACAGCTGGCTGCTTAGAAACGTAGTTTGTTCTCAGAAACGGCGTGTTTTTGGTTTAATTATGTGGTTCATGAGTATATCTCAGCACGTTAAGGCTCCATTTCTCGATCGTCAAGCACCATTTCACTCTTTGAGTGATAATTTTAAGACATTATTATGTAGTGGTGCATGACAATACATAGTTATATTCAAAATTTCACGTTACTAGCTTCAGTAGTTTAGACAACGTGCATATGTTACCCAGTCAGTTTTCCCTACAACATATTCACTGAAACAATTAACTTATTTATTATTATACCTATTATATTTTATAACTGATCGAATGTATAAAGCTCTTTGGAGGTATTCAAGTTTTTGATGTACTGTATTTTATACCGTATTAATCTTTAAAATTTTTAGTCTCGTTAGAAACTATTCATATACTCTCACGTATAATTTCTCATAATATGTCCTGACGGATTAAGAAAATGTAATGTAAAGAATTATTTTTGTGGGCTGGGTTTTTACGTTAAATCGAACAAATATTTGTCCATTAAAGAAATTTTATATAAGTTTATTACAGTTAAGCATGAAAAACTCTTATCTCAGGCACCTGCGGTTTTTACATAGAAGAGATCTGCTGCCCGTACCAAATGCGCACTGCTATTCTGTGTTGTGTTGCTTGCTGTAGCTCTCTTACCGACGTTTCAGTATCTCACAGCCGGCAGAACGGGTTAAGTGCAGTGGGGACTTTAGTCAGGACCGTTGCAAGGCGTCGACTCAGGGGTTGACCACTGGCTAAGGCGTCGGCCTCCGGGATTGATTGCTGGCAAGCCGTCGTACTAAATTGTGTGGCTTCGATTAACTCTTCACTAACAAATTGTGACCCCTTTCTCACGACGATTCTGCCTCGGTCTATATCAGAGACAACAACTTGGAAAAGTTTACAGCAGAACTCATGAGATTTGTAGATCGGTGACACTTAAAACGTATACACGTAACGCAATACGGAGCCTCTCATAATCACATCCACCAGCTGCGGTGAGCGCAGAACAACTGTCCAGTTTCAAAAGCTTATCTCCGTCCCCTCCATTATAGCCTCCCATTCTTTTACTTTTTTCATTATTAGAAAACTTCGTCGAAATGTCAGTTTCACTGATTCTTCCATTGTTACAAGAGTTATAGCACGCAGCTGCAGTTCCGTAGTCAACAATGGCCAACTATTCTGTCATGTTGAGGCCCACAATCGAGACAGGACACGAAAATTACTTGGATGGAAATATTTATCTCCTCCACCCCCACGCACGTGCACGATTTCGAATTCTCGAAACCACACCAAACAACACTTCCGAGACAAAGCAAAACTAAACCAAAATACACGCGTTACAGTAAATGAGTGAATATATCTTAACTGAAATTCTATCTTATGATTAATTGGTAAAATAGTCCCTTATTTTAATTGCCGACTCGGAGTTACTATAGATACTACAACCTAAATAATCATTTATAAAATGTTGATATAAGGAAAGTTTATACAATTATTATGTTCAGTTATCTGATGTTTCTGTTCTTTTTCGAAACTGACTGCTATTTATACTACTTCATTTATAAACAGAGGGGGAAAACATAAATGTAGTCCACTACTGAATCAAAGTATGCTGAAACGGACAGAGTTATTGACATCATTAACAGATCTGTCCGTACCTGTTTCAATTGTTAGTACAAGGACATTCCTTCCAGCCGGAGTACTTTAAAATACCTACAGCTCGAGGAATGCCAATCGACAGTGTAGTTTTACTTCCTTCTATTCTTCAGGTAACATTCCCTTTTGTGTTGCAATTGAATTTCTTCTTGAATCGCTTTCCTTAGCACCTACTTTCATTCTTCAACGTCTTCCTTCGCCGGTTGCGCGACGGATACTTTGTTTAACAACTTACATGCCTTTTCCTACCGGAAACAATGACGTTATTGGACTCAAACGGACGTATAAAGATTTCATGAAATATGATACACATCTGTTTCAGAATATTCATATACGTCATGAATGGTAATAACGTTTACTATAAATGCTGAAAATATACATCCTGACATTATTGAAACTAATAGTTTTACATAAAAATTTCGTTAAATAGCTTAGTTTCCTTGATTTTTCATTTGGAAATAACACCCGATCTCGTCGTGAGATGAAATTGATTACAAAGTAATTTGTTTATATTGAAATAAAATATAACGATTAGTATCGATATTTTATTTAAGGATTATTATTATTGAAATAAACTGATAGCCATACTAAGTTGTATAGTATAGAGAGAAAATACGAAAACTTTCGATGAAGGAATTAAGATGGACAAACGTATGTTTGTACACGTGCGTACAGAGCTGAGAGGATGGTAAGTTTGCGCACTTTAAAGGGAGACAATGGCGGACAAGTCCTTCTACTTCGTTCCATAATGGTTAAACTGACTTCAGATATGGTTATTGAGGGAGTCAACTAAGCAAGGGAAAGTCTCCAACATCTTCCTGAAACCACTCCTACACCATACGAGCACCGTGACATAGCGCTTTGTCTTTTTGGAAGCGGCCATCTCCATTGTGATACACCATTGTCTTGATCAGCAATGTTGTGCAATTCAGATGTTCTTCGACACGAATTAAAGTATCCACGTCAAGCCGAGAACCATAAATCTGCCCCCAACAGCTTGAAGGGTTGTACTCATGCAAATGAGATCAATATTTTTAAAAATTCTTTATAAGTGATAGATTAGACGACAGTAGTGAACTAGTTAATAGACAATTGTCACATTGTTAAACGTAATCAATTTAGGAGTTATGTTTGATCAATGTTTTAACATGGATTGTGATATAAATTATGAATGGAGAAAAATAAGTGTTTTTTTTTAGGGCAACAGGCTACATGAGGGTGATCCACGTTGGGCAACTCCCCTTTAATAGCATAGGAAGGGATTTGAAAGGGGGGATGCGGAAGGGTAGAGGAAGGTAGCCAAGGGTTAACTAGGGCCCCCGGGCTATATTTTAAGGATCCTACCCGGCATTCGCCTAAAGAAATGCAGGGAAAACCCTAGAAAAACCTTCATCAGGTAGGTCGGGCATAGAGTACTTGTCCCACGCCCTTCTGATAGCGGGAGAGGAGTTTTCTGTGGGGACGCAGCATTCCCTTCTCCGTGCCTCGACCAGTTTAGGAGGCAGCTGGCCGACTATTCCAATGGGAATAGCGGACAACTCTTACCGTATGCCCAAGGTCTGTGACCCCGAACATACACCTCTCAGAACAGGCCGAGGTGCCTCGGCTTGTGGGAACCTTAGTTCAAAAACGGAGAGGAAAAGGCATCCCCAAAGGTAGCCCCTTCGTATCTCTCCTATAAGGTTCTGAAAATCCCTCGCAGGTATTTCCTGCGAGAGAATAGCCCTCGCATACCTACTATGAAGAAACATAAGTAGAATGATAAGGTATTTATATAGAGTGGGAAATATTTAAACAAAAACAACTAAAACTAAGATATATAATTGTGTTGCTCTGCCACTTTTTATTGATACGGTGTCGTATGTAGTTACGAATACATATATTGATTGGCTTAGTATGTTGTCAAATCGTGTGTTCAGAATTATTAATGCAACAATAATTTTAAGAAAAAATATTTTGTAAAGATTCATGATCCAATTTTCTTGCATAAATGCATATTGATGCTATCATATTTTTTTAGTGATTATTACGTGTGAATATATACAATGTTAGAAGGAAGATAAATCTACGTTTAACCTTTTTTTATATAAAAAAGGGTATTGTTGTGATAATTGTTAAGAGAATTTAACAAATGTGATTTGAAATTGTGTTATCAGTAAATTGAATCTTAGTTTAATTAGGTACTTATTTATTTGTAATTAAACATTACATGTCGTGTTTTTATACCGTGTTATTAAGTAGTTTTAGCGAAATAAAAATTATTCTTTTTTGCACGGTGTAACTGGAAATGTGATTCATTGGGCCACGTGATTTCCAATGCTCCTGTTACTGTGCGAATTGGAGGCATTTTCTTTTCTAAGACAGCAAAGGTATTCGAGCAGATCTTCGACTTCAATATTCCATATGATGCCGTTTGCAGCGCGTTCAGAGATCATTTGAGAGGATCCCTGATGAAGACCTGCAGTAATTTGGTGAAATGTTTTCTTGCTGTCCGTTCTGGCTGGGAATTGATTAGTCGCAACTGGCAACGTTCACACCCAGTTTTTCTGGTGGCAATCCAGTTTTTAAAGGCTTTAACAAAATCTGCTCTTGAATATTTAAAGAATGCAACTATTTCTCTGATACTCGCTCCAAGAATCCGAGAGAAATCATCCCACTTTCAAAGGCTGTTGAATCGCGTCGTTTACCCATATCTTCTCAAATGATCTGTTTAAATGCTTCTCTTAGCGACGTCAGCAAGATTTCATAGCTAATTTACCAAGAAACCGTTAAGTGGTCATAATAGTCTGAACGGTTAATGTAAGGTTGAGTTAATTTTTCAAATATATACGACTTTCCTAATGCATGTCATGATAAAATATGCCACGAATATAAATGTAATTCTATTTTTAGGTCTCTTCGAACTTCAAGACAAGCTGAAGGTTTATGCTTGTTGGTCGATACTGTCTCCTGAAAGTATATTGAAATTTATTTCTCGTTTCTGCGGTTCCGCTTTTCACTACGAACTAGGCCGGCGAAAATGAGATCGAATAATTTAAAGTTTAGTATACGGTTATTTTTTTTAAAAAAAAAAAACTTTGTGGTGAATCTGACAGCGCTAGTAGGTTTCTCGAGGTTGTGCAGGCAAGGCGTGTGGGTCTGTATTTTCTGCAGTGAGAGGCTAATTGACAGCAGAGACCGCTACCAGGCGCCAGGCTCGCAGGGACTCAAGGCTGCGCCAAGGAATTCGCCGGTCGCCGTTGCTTCAACCAGGAGTAAAGATCTAGTTAATCCGTTTCCTTAGCCTGAGTATCATTACTCAACGGCAGAATGACGGCTTCTCCGCTCCACTTTCGAGGGAAAATACTACACGTGGCGGTGACTTGTCTTCTTGATCACAGAAAGCACTCGTTGTCACGGTGTTGGAAACAATTTCTGTTCTTACACACTGTGTTAATATTTTAAGAACGGAATCGGATTAATTACTCAAATAAAGCCTGCACTTGGAACACGTCTGTAGATCACCACAAAATATATATCCACTCGAATCCATTAAAAAATAAAACCACCATAAATTTAATGTCGGGGATGAGTTTTAAAATATTTTCTTTTCTGTTATGAATGTGGAAGTACATAAAATTGAGAAAAGAAGCTCACCAACACTGTATCTGTGATAATAGTTCAGTTAGTTAATAACTGGGTCGTTTTCTGCATTTATAATAAACCTTAATGTAGTTTAGAAAGGATTCTCTGTAGACAGAGACGTTTCGATAGATAGCTCTTCCATCTTGTTCCAGTCTGGAAGGTGGAAGAGGTACCTATCGAAACGTCGCTGTCTACGGAGATAACCACGGTGGAAACCCGAGAAGTCTTTCTAAATTCTATTCCCCGGGAAAGCCTTCGATCTCTAATTACGTGCTTTCGTTTCTTAGCAACTGTCTTCATTTATATCAATTGATTTAATAAAATTATCCTTTCAACCTACTTCAACATTCATTGTCATCTGTTAAAAGTAGTCTGGACTGAAGAATATCCTTGTAAACATCTTTTTCATTTAAAAAATACTGTTGCCATTAAACTTCAATTCGTCACGTCATAAATTAATTGTTATAATTATAGTAAAAATCCCTTCATTATGTAAACAAATGACAATTACCGGATTAACTTTGTTATTAATCAAAATTCTAGTTTACTCCTTTGTTTGTTTGTAAAATCGACTCTGAAGCCTGAGTGAGTGTATAAGTTTCATATCAATAGAGAAAATAAAAATAATGCAAATTTAACTACTGAACAACAAATTAAGTTGTAGTGTTCATAATAATCAATTACTAAGAAACTCAGCTCAGCCTCATTCTCAGTCAGAATTATGTCCATCTTCAGTTATATAGAAATTAAGAAAACAAGTATACTTTGCGTGTTTTAATTAGATCTTTTTCATATGAAATTATAATTTGTTGTGATTCAACTCGCGAAGACAAAATTTAAGCTTCTGAAACTCGTGTTTCCCGAACAATATGTCAGGTCACTTTACGAGTCTCGTTTTGAAGGTAATTTTCACTCTGCCGTACAAAAACATTAATGTTGTTTGTGATTACAATGTAATAACAGTTCTGATATTCATAACTTCAACACAAGAAACTAACATAATCTATATAAAAATTATGTAAATCGTCGTGAACAGCTCAGAATGGTGCCCATTATTCAGGCAGCCACAAAGAATTAAACAGTTATCTACATGCCAAGGTCAATTTAAAACTGAGTTAACGTCATTTCTCCTTAGTCACTCCTTCTATTCAGTAAAATAATTTATGAAACAATCTGAATTACGATTTTTTTTGTAGAAATAAGTTATAATTAAATTAATAGTATCTCAGTTTATTGTGGAACTTATTATTAGTTCAAAATCAAATGATAGTGAATATTTGGCACGTATTCTAAATATAAATCAATAATTATATATAATATGACACTGTATGACATTATTTATATATTAAACTAAAATGAACAAAAAATGTACACCAAGATATTTGAAGGTTGGCTTCTATTCAGATTGTATTGAATATAATATATTATTATTATATTGACATTTTTTTGTAATTTCGGTTGCTGATTTACAATCTACTCTTAACATTTAGAGTAATAAGTAAATTGTTTAATTATTAAAGCTATTTGACTTGAGTAGAGCACCGTCCAGTGGCGGGCCTCCTGGATTTATTCAGCGATGTCTTCTGGCCATAATTTCTTCAATCTTCTTGCTACGGGTTGTTGGAGGTAGAGGTCGGCGATGTATTTGTTGCGGTGGTTTATTGTTCTATGTTTGCTTTTCGTGGCATACGTCTTGATGGTTTCTGAAATAAATGGAATTTTGAGGTGGTTTCTGATGTACCACAGTGCATTGACTAGGGTGCGCAATGTCTTTGACTGAAAAGTCTGCAAGATCTTGATATTTGATGGTTTGTTGCATCCCCATAATTCGATCCCGTAAGACCATATACCTATTAGTATGGTTTTATATAGAAGAGGTTTGTTTTCAGTAGTGAGTTGGGATTTTCGTCCAAGTAGCCAGTGCATGTTTTTTTTTAGTCTTTAGTTTCAGTTGTTCCTTTTTGGCTTTCATGTGGTTTTTCCATGTCAATTTTTGGTCGAGACGGAGTCCTAGATATTTTACTTCAGTGTATACTGGGATAGGTTCACTGAATATTTTAACTTGCGGGCACGTAGAGCGTTTATTTCTGAACGTAATTTGCGTGGACTTGTTGCAGTTTACTTTGATGCGCCATTGGTTGAGCCAGTTTTCTCAAAGGTTCAGATGTATCTGGAGATTCTCGGTTGCATGGTCCGCATCAATATCTGTTGATCTGCGAAGGTGGCGATTAGGGTGTTGTTCATGGTGGGGATGTCTTCTGTGTATAGTAGATACAGAAAGGGACCAAGAACAATTCCCTGCGGAATGCCGGAGTTGATGTCTTGGCATGCTGAGTATTGTCCGTTGAATTGGACCTGAAAGCATCTTTGCGACAGGTATGATTTTATGAGTAGAAAAACTTGGTGTGAAAGGCGATTTTTAATCTTATATATCTTGTCGAAGGCCTGCTGGATATCTAGGAATAACGCCGCACACAGTTTCTTCTCCTCGATGGCCTCCCTGATGTGATTGACTATTCTATGGCATTGCTGGATAGTTGAATGTCCTTCACGGAAGCCAAACAGGTGATGAGGAATCTTTTCCTGAGGAGATATCGCTTCTTTGATTCTGTGTAGTAGGAGGCGTTCGAATATATTTGATAGTAGCGGTAGAAAGCTTATCGGTCGGTAGGATGTGGCTTCATGTGGAGGTTTGCCAGGTTTAGGTATCATAATTATTTTTGCAAACTTCCATTGAGTAGGGAAGTGTGAGATAGCAAGAATATCAGTAAATATCGGTTTTTCGTATTAAATAAAGAATTATTTCTACGGAAACTATACCAATTCAGCTCTCGTATGTCAAAATCAGAATGAACTGCAAACACGAAATTTGGTTAATGAAATTATACTCAATTGTGTAGGGAAAAAAAATTGTCTGGTCAGCTTGTTTTCAGTGACTGTTCTTGAAATGTTCTAGTTGCAGTCTCAACTGAATAGCAGGAACGCAGCCTTTCTAAATCCGTAAAAGGCTTTCCTTTCTTAAATGGACTTACAAATACCACGTTGGTTTCAAAACAATCGAACGTGATACATATAAAGAAAAGCATAGAGAGAGTAAACATGCAATATACTTAAAATATGGAAGATAATGAGTTTCTCCCAAAGTTTTATTATACAAGTTTTCAGTTGGATGGTCTGTTACACACAATTACGAGCTTCAGGCTTGATTCTGCAATAATAACTTTTAATTACAAATCAATTTTAGCATTTTTATTTATAAAAATATTTTTTTATTGTCTGATATTATAAAAGCTCTCGGCCTCTTGTTTTTTGCTGTGGAAGACCTAGTTTGTGCATTTCTAAATTCTTAGGAACATCATTGATTTTTGATCAATGATAAGGACTTTAAGATTCAGCTTCATTGCAACCATTCTACGGAGTGACAATGAAAGTGTAAATTCACCGTGTCTTGTCTCAGTAAGACGAATCGTGAACTCCTTATTTAGTTTCTAAATTGCAAAGTAGACCTTGCAAGCTTAAACACAATAGCCTTATGGCAGCGTGACTTCAGACAGTTTACGACATTATTCTACCGCTGCTTAACTTTTACTTCTTATATTACGTCCCCTATATAATTCGGACTAATGACGTTGGATGTGTTGAACGTCTCCTTAAGATGTGTACAGTTAGGAGCACGAATTTGTTTAATCTTTATTTATACAGGCAATAAGTTGCCGGGAACGTGTGGTAACGCTAAAGGACTCGACGAGGAACCTGCCATGTCTTCCTTATTGGGAATTCCACTGAAGTTAATGAATTATCCAAACAAATACTGAGATAAAGCTCTCAGAGGAGATTTGGTTTACTCAAAATATCAATATATTGTTCTCGGAGTTCAACCGGGTTTTGCATAATTATATTAGAAATATCTTATATTGGGAGCGTTCTAATATAATTATGCAAAACCCGGTTGAACTCCGAACACAATATATTGAACAACTGCACCGGGAAAGGCTTCAATCTTTGATAACTCAAAATATGTTTTCTAATGCAATTTATTTGGAAATAATCTATTGCTATAAACTCTTCTTATAAAATATGCTAGTACTTTTCCTCATGGTAGGACTTTATATCAAAATTAACTTTCATTTATATATTTTAACGATTTCACTTCGTTAAAGTTGAAGGGAACTGTGGTGAAAATTAACCAAAATTTAAAACCGTAATACAGGGCGAATTTTGTGAATTTCACTCTTTTTATGTCATGCCTAAAATCAAAAGACCGTCTGGTATCACACTTACGAGACAAAGTTAATAGTATGAAAATGAAATATAGAAGTAATCTAACCTGAGGTTGAAAACCGAAGGAAGTTTCTTCTCTCGTTAGACACGGAGAATTAGGTAATGGTTAGCAGAAAATTTATTGTATTAATACCTGTCGCAGGATTTTAAAATATTACAATTTTTTATACTAGATCAATTATTTAAGTCGATATTTTTTAGAAATCAAACAGAACAGCAAAATTAAATGTGTATTTTGAGTATTGAAAATACATAAGCAAAGAAGTTGAAAAGAAAACAAGAGGAAGAAGTATAATAATTAGATAAATAAATAGTCAAATAACAAACAAAATTAATTCTTCTGGGTTCGTCATCTGGTTTGTGTGGGTGTCTCGTTTTTGTGGCCCTTGCGTTTTTGAATCACCTGACGAGAGCAACAAGGATTGCAGAAACGTGGTATATTAATTTATCCATTAATTTTTTCCGTTATTCGGCTATTTTTTATCACATTAGTATACTTTTAACAGGGGCGTTTTATATTTTATAATTTCAAAAGGAAGAAGTACTAGAAGTCGAGAATTTGGATGTGGACAGAATAGCAGTGAATCAAGTTAACTCAAAATTTAATTATTGAATAACAAATTTATTGAATAATACAGAAAGAATTAAGACGAAATATGTTTCTTAATCAATTATTTCTTTTTCACATTCACTATTTTATTACAAAGAAATTTCTAACATACTATAAATTATATTGTCCAATTATTATTCAACTAAATAAAGGGAATATAACTAGAAGAAACGTCATGTTACGTACTTATTTTATATTAATGAATGTGGGTGATTAATCTATATTAAGTTATCAGCAGACATCTGTTTCATTAAATACATTTCCAGTTCCTTCTTCTTCGTATTTCTTACAGTCAAAATATTGCTATTAGGATAGTCGGCCAGCTGCCTCCTAAACTGGTCTTGGCACAGAGAGGGGAATTTTGCAGCCCAACAGCAAACCCCTCTCCCGCCATCGGCAGGGCGCGGGACAAGTACTAAATGCCCGACCTACGTTATGCAGGTTTTTTTCTAGGGTTTTTCCTGCATCACTTTTAGGCGAATTGCCACGTAGCATCCTTAATCCATAGCCCTGAGGCCCTATTTAACCTTCCCCTACCTTTCCGCATCCCTCATTTCAGTCACTTTCCTGTGTTATAAGAGGGGAATGGCCACTAAGTGGATTATCCTATATATAGCCTGTTTACATTTTCTTTTTCTTCTCCTCTCTTCGCATCCCCTCCTTTCAAATACCTCCATTTATTATTAAAAAGAATTGTCACTACGTGGAATAATATCCTAAATCAGTCTGTTACTCTAAAAGAAATAAACTTATTTCTCTCATATCACCAGTTTAAGGGAGCTGTTCTTAGTTCTGGTAGACAGAACCTTTCTGGAGAGACTGAGAGGACTACCTTTAGTGATTCCTGCTTCTCTCTATGCTTTTGAACTAAGGTTCCCACAAGCCGAGGCACTTCGGTATGTTCTGAGAGGTGTATGTTCCGGGGTCGGAGACCTTAGGCATGCGCTAAGAGTTACTCTTTCCATTGGAACAGTCGGCCAGCTGCCTCTTAAACAGGTTGAGGCACGGAGATGGGAATTCAGCGTCCCACAGCAAACCCATCTCCCGCCATCGGAAGAGCGTAGGACAAGTAACGAATGCCCGACCTACCTGATGCAAGTTTTCGGGAGTTTATCCTGTATAAATTTTAGGCGAATGCCGGGTACGATTCTTAACCTATAGTCCCGGGGCTCTAGTTAACCCATGGCTGCCTTCCACTACCCTTACGCATCCTTCCTTTCAAATCCCTTCGTATACTATTAAAGGGGATTACCCTCATGTAGCTTAATGCTCTAAAAGTTTATATTGACTTACAACTTATTGCAAAATCTTCATTATATTTGAACACAATGAATAACTGAAAACTTTTTTCTCATCTATGACGTGTTATCTTACGTTATAAATTAACTAGTTACAGATTCCCAAAGTCAGACGGAATAACAAAAATATCAATGTCATAATTATTGTCTTTTACAGCGACATCATATTTGAGAGACGTAATGCAGCTCCACAATCATGATAATATTTACTTATTGCATTGACGTCAGGCATGATAAAGATGATGATGTCAATGCAATTAATTTTTATTTAAGCCAAACATGCCTCAAAGGAGATGCTACCAAGGATTACTTCATTCTTGTAATTGGTAATCAAGATTATAATATGTCCAAAAATAAACTAAAATGAGGTATCCATTAATGGAAAAACACATCGAAGTGGTGTGACCCAAGAGCGCTTCACATTTGGCAAGCTACGGGGCGGAGCAGAATCTCATTACCTTAACGACTGGCTGGATCCTGCCTTTCTCAACTTTTCCTGTCCCATCAAGTACGCAGCAAACAAGACTTCTTGCAGTCCAATACCAACACGTTCCCGAATCAAATATTTGTGCTCTGACTCAACTGCTGGTATATAAGTATCTAAACTTGAATACCGCGTACTTGAAAGAACAGAATTTATCCATGAAAATATATATTATGTTTAACAAATATTTGTAGTACCGAACATTGATAGGAATTTGCAAAGATAAGAATAAAATATTTAATTTTTTATTTATGGAATTGAAAGAATGAGTAAGATATTTCTTTACGTTTGTATAATTTGTAAAACTTAATATGCTAATACCTAGGTTGTGATTTTATTTATAGGTTTAACAGACTCTATGTTCTTAGAAAAAAAACCTGTTTCTATGGTCACGATTAACAACATAAACTCTTAGTGCTCTAGGTCGCGTCTTTGACCCGAAATCGAAAATACCTTGATTTTCTCGTATTTTCCTTTAATGGCTGCGTATTTTACTTAACATTCATTGATCGGCTTCTGACAAAATGGTAACCAATGAAATATACCACACCTTCCTCTGAACAAATCTAAGTCCGAGAAGATTTTATTCATTCTCTACACAAATAAATTTAATTATTTTTTTCGGGTGTAGACAGGCTATGTATAGGGTAATCCACATAGTGGCAACTCCCCTCTGATAGCATAGGGAAGGGATTTGAAAGGGGGGATGCGAAAGGGTGGAGGAAGGTAGCCAAGGGTTAACTAGCTATGGTTTAAGAATCCTACCCGGCATTCTCCTAAAAGTAATGCAGGACAAACCCTATAAAAACCTGCATCAGGTAGGTCGGGCTTTTGGTACTTGTCCCACGCCCTTCCGATGGCGGAAGAGGGGTTTGCTGTGGGGTTACAGCTTACCCCTCGCCATGCCTTGGCCAGTTTAGGAGGCAGCTGGGCGACTATTACAATAGGAATAGCGGATAACTCTTACCGTATGCCCAAGGTTTGCGACCCCGGAACATACACCTCTCAAAACAGACCGAGGTGCATCGGCATGTGGGAACCTTGGTTCAAAAAAAACCCAGAGCGTTGTGAAGGTAGCGCCCGCGAGAGCTCTCTGGGCTGTTTTGATTCTTTAAATCTTAGGTCCTTTTTCCAAATTTTAAAAATTTTGCATCCCGTCTGCGCAAGTGATGCTTCCGGGACAATTAATTTGTTCTGGATAATAATTTTGGACGTCACTTGGTAGTTGACAGTAGTCATTATTCAAACCTTCGTCATGTTCCCTCTCAAACCTTCTGTCGGTCGTAGTTGTGTCCGTTGCGCCTTCTTCCTTTGTGCAAAAGGAGTGAGGAAGACCTCCGTGGAGTAGCCAGACCGAGCGCAAAACAAATAAAAATTCCGCGTGAATACTATTCATTACAAGTTTAAATTGAATAAAGAAAATATCCGAAAAAAACTTTTAAAATGAGAACTTAATTAATAAATCTACATTTTTCGGTATTAATGTGAACCCTAACCAGGTTTGTGAAAACAAATATAATGAATTGTAGATACAAAATTGCAAGAATATTAAACTAAATTCAAAGACTAAATTAATATTGGGATAGAAATATGTAGCTATTCTCCTATAATTATAATTTTAAAAGTATATTTTCTGTTATTTTATTTATTCAACAGAAGGACTACTATTTGCAGATATAAAATGTTTTAAAAATGTATCATGATTATTTAGCAATAAAAAAAATTAAATTAACTGGGAACTTCTGAGACGCAATAAACCACTATGGACGTCTCCTTGAGTTGGCCTGCATCAATTAGGTGCTCGTCAGAAAGAGTTGCGAACAGTTTTACTGTCAACTTATTCTCCCGAGTCTCCGAAGAGCAGCAGAGTTGTTGTTAAGTGTTCGAAACGTCGGCCTTTACCATATCGTATTGTAAATACTCATTATCTATGTCAATGGATCACAAGAAGAAAAATAATCTCTGATCAGTTTTAGCGCCTGGATTCATATTATAGTTATCGACCCGTCCACCTAAATGCAAGGTTGTGTTAAATTGCATTAGGAGCAATTAAAAATATACTATATTATGAATATATGTCAATAAATTGTACAATAAAAATCTAATTCATTGTTATAAATATATATTTAAGTTTATCGGAGATGGAATCAATTATAGCATAAATAAATAAATAAATTGGTATAAGTCAGAAATAATTTAATGCAGCATTGTCTTTCTTAAAACAGATTGTTAAGCTTACTATTTCGGTTACAACAGCCAGTATTAATGGAAGACTTTGTCATTGTAAACAAATAGTAACTTAAATCAGTTTTATTTATTTCACACAAGAAATTATGTCAACACACGATTAAATATATTTCTTTGAACTTTATATTTAGCCTATAACACTCCAAGTCATAAATTATTCAAATGTGCACCTCAAGATGTCTTAAATTAAAAATGTCGCGGCGTTATATTTTTTTCCATTTCTTCATAAATATTTTTTACTTATGGCCTGTTTATTTGTTTTTTGTAAAATTAAACTGTCAGATAATTATAATAATCAAATATAGAATATTTACTTTTACTTTTTCTCGATAAAAAGCTCCATTTTTAAAGAAGAAAATCTGTCCACTTCGTTGTTTACCTCAAATAATGTAGTATAAAATAAAGGATAAGCTATTTGAGCTGCAGGGACGCTGTTTAGTGAGGAAGGTCACGCAAGACTAGATGGAGAGGCGCCAGAGCGGCTCTGGATTGCCTCCGAATTAGGCACGCCTCTTTATACAGACGATCTGGGCGTGTCTCAGGGGCACGGCCCAACTGGATATGCAACATATGTGCCTCTTACATTATAGCCTACCCAGATCTCAGATATCTTTGCTTCGTAGTACTCATATCTCCTCGTGGGATTCGCCCTCCGCAGACATTAACTTACCGACACTTAAATCTGTTTCCCAGTATCTCGTTTCAAATCTCGAATGGGTCAAGTAATATTTTAGAGTGATGGAACGTCAGGCTTAATTTCCTTTCATGTACACAATCGCGTTAGTAATCCACCCTAATAAAAAGCTGTTTCTCATCTCTGGGCTCCAGAAATATTAATCTTTATCGCAGCATCTACGAATCTCGAAGTGTATAATTTAGAGCTCTCGGTTTGGAATCACTTGTTTTATTGTACTCTTATTATACGGTATTGTAAAAACAGTTAGCTGTAGGAAGATCTGCATGTCCTTGGGGACGTAATTGTCTTTCTAATGGATGGTGGGTCGCAGTCTTGTGCAGTCATACTTCATCACGCGCACGGTTCTTGCGTAACGGAACCAGGCACTTCGTTACGCAATATTCCAATTTTGCATATGTCAATAACGCGTACGAGGAAGAAAGACCACGGTTCTGACGACGTGGAATTCAATAATTTTAATAAGAATTTATATCAAAAAACTACACTACTATGAAAATACGAAATTATACTCGCATTTTTACCATTTCTTGAATTTGTAATTTATTCTGTTAACCTAGCAGGATAAATTTGGAGTTCTGATACACTTCCATTATTTGGAAAAATTAATCATTCAACGATGTGAGGAAATTTAAACTGCAGACGAATATCTGATCATGTATTGTTAATCATTACTATATTTACATACTATCTGAGTGGCCGGCGATATCTGGGTGGTTGCCATAATTGAACTCAGCGACATCCATAACCCCGGATTTGACTCCAATCTCTGTTATTTTTGTGTAACAAATTCTTTTTCATAAAGGTCATCTCCTTCCATGACAAAATGGGATTGAAATTATATACAAATATCTGGAAATATTGACCCCGAAAAATTTTAGTTCGACGAATATATCGGATTTTTTAACATGTTTGAAAATTTCTACCCCCATTAACTGGGAGTGGTAGACGGGTCTTATCCCCACGGTGTTTGTTTCCGGTTCAAAAGGAAAACGTGTACGAAATTTGGTCAAATTTGCTCCGCGGGTGTAGATTTGTATGCGGAACATACATACACACACAGTCCATTTTATTTTTTACATAAAAAATTGTTTTCTGCTTCCATTTTGAAATTTCATAATTAATATTTGTCTTCCATGCAAACTCCCTCCTTTATGACCTGTGTTGTTTTTATTATCACTTTTTTCTTAGCTATATTAAATTCCGCTAAGCTATGATATGAACTACTTTAAAATTATATGATTTTGATGGAGATAAATTTTCCACAATTATTTCTTGACGCGATAAATTGACTGTCACTGTTCAATATTATTTATAATATTATATAAAACTCCCCTCCCTTTTTAACGTGTAGCGTGCAACTTTACCTTTGGAAATAAAATCTTTAAATGGTCACAATACTATAATTTTATCGTATGTCCAATGCATATCCGCCCACAGTTACTGAGATGACCACAGACAGTTAGTTGCATACTACTTGTAGTGCCTATGATAAGGAAAATGAGGTTTATAATCTTATATACGGACAGTTGTAAGCAGTTTATTAACGGCTAGACGTTCAATGTTACTAACGTGAAGTAGTAAAATACAACAGCTAATAATGCATGTTACTGATACAAGCTACAACCTATAACAGCTACATCAGAACAACATTACCACTAGCAGTTATCGTTTCGGTTGTTAGTAACAAGCAATCTGCATATACATCCAGAAGTCACTTAGAGTATAGCTTGATGGGATCTGCTGTGATACCAATTAACGCTGTTTTGTGTTTCACTGGGCTCGTAGCTTTAACTTTAAATAAAAATAAAGCGATTGTTTGCTATTAGTTTCACGTTGTTCTTAAAATAATAGCATAGCATATTAATGTTATAGCTTTCGATGTAGTACGTTGAATATGTTAGAGCTTACGCGTTGTTCTAGACCTTTATAGTTGTAAGGATCTTCTAAATCTTCAACTGGGCTAATCAACATTATTCTGAAGCCGCTCCCCATATTTACGTTACCTTGTTGTAAACGCTTCGTGTACTTTAATTAATAAGTATTTTCAATGCTCAAGTCCAATGAACGTAGGAATTATGAAATTGATTTACAAAATTGGTGGCTGTTACTTACTTATTGGCATCTCATCTTAACATTACTTACAATTCTATTATATCAGTATAGGAACTAGAATTGTAATGGATTATCATAACTAAGGTTACAAAGTCTGCAGTGTAACGTGTACCTTTTTATTCCATACAACCGATAGTACATACAGTACATTATTTTCCGACATTGTCTCCATATCGCTTTAGGCACTTGTCGCTTCCTGGGATGAGTTATATATTTTCCTCGTGGTAAAAATACTGTCCTTGCGTGTTGAATCCCAAGCGAATTTTCGGCCTCCTAGGTGCTCCTTCAAGTGAGGAAAAAGGTGAAAGTCGCTTGGAGCGAGGTCCGGGCTGTTGGGAAGGTGGTCGATGATGTCCCAGCGAAACTGCTTCAACAGCTTGTTGGTCTTCTGGGCTGTATGAGGTTGCGCGTTGTCGGGAAGGTAGATGAAGCCCTTGGAGATTCTGGGGGGAAAAGCTGTATTCCAAATTTCCGAATGATAAATAATAAATGAGAGTATATTTATTATCTTAAGACGGAAAATTAAGGTTTTTTAAATAAATGTCTTCGTTTATTCCGTGTCTTTTAATAAATACCTGCTCGTTTTTATTTTAAGGAACTTTCGACCCTGACGTCATCATCAGTTATATATATTCACTTGCAAAATCTTATGTGTACTTGTTTCTTAAAATAACGAAAAAGTGTTTTTTTTATTAAAAGACACGAAATAAACGAAGACAAGATTTGGTTTTATGTTTAAAAAACGAGAGATATATATGACAGGAAAATTCGACTTATGGCCACGTTTTTATAGTGCAATAAATTATGACACTATATAACAAAAAGTGTAAAAAATAAGTCAATGTGTAGCAGTTGCATGGTATACTTATCGTAAGATTATTTAGTAATACACTCCGTTAAATCTTCACCTCGTTAACATTTATCCGTTAGTGTAAATAACATTTGTTTCCTGTTTATCATCACAAAAAGACTTATTCTACCACTACCACTTTGTTTTAGGTACTCAATTAAATCCATAGTATATATGCGTCCATATACTCATTTCTACTCCGTTCATCCCAGTTATCTATGCTTTTACCGAAACAATATTTGTCCTATTCACTCAGAACTGACCGGTCTGGTAGTTTAATCAAGGAGACTTTCGACAACATCCAAACAAGGAGGTTAACGGTCGTTTAACTCATATATAGCTCTTAATGATAAATTGTCTCTCAAGATGTAAAAATATATTTTTTACTCTTAGAAACGTAATATTTTTTTTTGTTGCTATTTCTCACATTATCGTTTTCGTGTGTATTTTTTGTTATTTCTCACATTTTCGTTTTCTGGTGCATTCGCAAAAAAACTATTTTCGATTCTATATCAGCATTACGTACTAATTTCTTTTCAACTTTACATTCGAATTTTACAAACCAGGAAATGGAATACTCCATCATCTCTATCATTTATAAAATCCTTACTATTGCAGTGAAACATAAAGTACACTGTAGAGTTTAAATAATTATTATATTCAAAACAGAATAAATTTGAATTACCAAAATTTTTCGAACGAAGTTTTTATGTT
This sequence comes from Zhengitettix transpicula, assembly GCA_037074705.1. Lineage (NCBI taxonomy): Eukaryota > Metazoa > Arthropoda > Insecta > Orthoptera > Tetrigidae > Zhengitettix > Zhengitettix transpicula. Next base: position 119,931,951 of record CM073591.1, on the reverse strand, counting down.
CTGAGCCTTTATAAATTCAATACATGCAAAATTAATGAATTAATTAACATTTTTCATTATATTTAGTTTTGTGAGCACAAAATAATTTCCATAATTGTGCATGATTACATGGTTGACATAACTTTTTTTTTTTGGAAAGGCAAATTTAAGTTGTCAGAAGATATTAAAAAATGTTAATTGTATGAGGAAGTAGAGATGTGAGTAGCTAGAAGCGTTTACTACTTCTTGTAACACTATGTCCGGAATGAAACATTATGACATTACCCAGACGGAGTTTTTATACACGATTGAAGTTTATTAAAAAAAGTAACACTTAGTTTAATTGACTGTGTTACATACAAGTTTTATTCCTATGATAATAAAATAAAATAAAATTGAATAAAGTAAAGTTTATAATTTCCCGCAGATATATAATTCACAGTCTTTTGCAATGTTTTTAATAAAGTGATTCCGATAGTTTTGTTCATATATATAATTATCCATATATAATTTACACTATTTTTTAAACGTTTCCAATAAAATGATTCGATAGTTATATATTATAAAGAAAGCTCTTTTAACGTTCCACAATGTGGTGACAAATGTAGTAAAATACATCGAACAACTGTAGTAATTAATCCCTGACGAATGTAATAAGGCCTCAGCTCCCGAATTGGAACTAGACTTTTGTATAATACGTTTTTTACGATCTCCGTGCCTCAGACCTCGTGTCTTTGATCGGCTACCCGCTCGCTGAGGAGCCGAAATGCGGACTGATTTTTCAAGGCACCAACAAAAACAGTCACGCGCCAGCCCCAATTGTTTGGGTACTAGCCGCCAAAGAAGAACTTAACAACATACAAAAGACACATTTAAAATCGTTTATATGTTACACTATATACAACATAAATATTATTCTTATGTAATATTTCAACATCTCGCCTCACAGCCACACCTCGTTGTTTCTTCTTATATGCAACTGTATATCAGATGCTTCTCTCCAAAGTTATTCAACACTTTCATCCTATTTACTAAATTTTCCTAAAATTATATTATCTGTTTTTGTAAGCTCAGCCACACATTTGAAATTTAATCTCATAATCATTGCAGGATAAATAAATATCGAAAATCTTATTCCTATTTACTAGTTTAAAACAATATCATATAAATTACTTTTCAATGTTCTTTGAGGTCCCTCCAAGAGGACTTTTTTGTGGGTTGCACACAAGAAAAGGCGTCTGTGAACTAGAAATATTTTCCCTTTACACGTGTCCAGCAGTTGTATGGTTATGAAACAGCTTCCCGTCATTAGCTCGAATTGCTCATGACGTTTAATGTAAGCTATTAAGCTAGCACAGTTTACGAATTAAACGGCCGGGGTAATATTACTCTACACTACTCACCAAAAAAAAGCCGTGTTATCGTCTAGTATTTTAACGTATTCTGTTACTTTTATATTTTTGTATTTGAAATTGTTTGATAACGTTAGTATTACATTGTAATAATGTGTTTTACAGGTGTACAGTAGTGAGATTCTGATTCTAATCTGATTTTAATATATACGCAAAATTTCCAAGCAGTTTGATCAGTGACTTAATTTTTCTCCGAGACTTACAAATAAATGCACTCGAGCATTTATTTCAGCAACCGAAATATCTGTAAACCTTGCTTAATTATTTCCTATTAAATATCTGCAATACACTTTTGTTAGTTTCTTAATTTCAGCACGCATGGTAATAGTCCTGAAAAATAATGTCGAGTGTTGAGTTGCCCCTGACCGAGTATACGTCACGCCGTTCCTGGAAGTTACGCGGGATGATGGGCTTCTGGCCGGCCATTAACAGCTTCACCTTCAATTTGCTCCTCCTGGGAACATCGTACAGGTGGGAACTGCTTGTCATTGCCTCACGGTCTGTGATTTATGGCATCATTCCGCCAGGCTACCAACATCAGGCAATAACCATTATCATCCGGCGTGACTTCAAAGGCATTTCTTCCATTCTGAATTTATTTATTTAATAATGTTTTTTTTTATTTATGCTGCTACAGTCAGACGAAAAATGTTTTAAATTGAACAGTCGAAAATAATTTAACTCATGGCTCTTATTTTATAATTACACACAGAACAATTCTACATTATAATTTCGTAACTATTGGTCATTACTTGAAAATTAGATTCATAATACAACTTGTAATACGTACACAATTAAGTGAAAATTTTATAGCTAGTTATAACATTTATTTTAAGTACTTATTGGATATTACATTGCCACTAAGAAGGAAGAAGAGCAAAGAAAAGAGAGGAAAAACGACGGATAACATTAGATAAATCTTTTATGGAATTCAAGTTATCAAAATTTTCAAAGTCATTAATCGTAAAATTAGTTTATTTAGACGGCGCTTTGACGCTTCAGAAAAAATAGAACTTAATTATTTATAGCACTACATTTTTAATTTTCTGTACAACGTCCTTTAATTATAATTCCCAGATGAGGAATAAGATTTTTTGGTGCATTAATTAGAAAGAATTTTTTTGGCCGAGAACATCTTTCCACAACCTTCCTTTTATACTAAAAAATATCGTGGATCAAGGAGTAGTAGATACACTAGAAGGAAACATGTTGCGTCCTAGAAATGCTACTGACTGAAAACAACCTACAATCGTATCAGAGACAAAATGTCTTATAAATTTGAAGGACTTTTCAAGTTTTACTGACAAACTTTGTGAAATTAATTAAGAACATTCAGAATTCTGTATATGTAGCGTTTATGGGTGAGCAATCACGCATCGCGATCGCGATGCCTCCGCATTCTCCGTAAACTTCCGTAATACTACGAAAGACTGCCCACACAAACACACACACAAAAGCAAATATAGTAACAAAGTATCATAATGATCTGATATAATAACGTTTTAATTAATATAATAAAATTTTTATTTCCGCTATCTGTATTATCAGGATAAATACTAATAATTAATTGAGTTTCAATAGTTTAAATATAAGAGACTGCAGAAGATAAACAAAATTTGGATTTTGGAAAAATAATGTTATACATAGAACCAAGATACAAAACTTGATAATTTTCAGTATTATTTAGATTTAGTTACACCCGCAATGAGACCCCAGTAGCAGTGGGCTATTGTTCTTTCAGAGCGAGGAGTTAGATACCGCGAGAAAAATGAACTTAATTAGATTTATTATAATAAAATTCAGAACTTAGCATCATTTTCTGTATTAATATTTATTATTCATTCCATTAGTCCCCGGTCGAGGAAATAGGATACGTCATAATATATAATTACAATAAAATATTAAGATATTATAATTACAAAGTTTAACAAACAAACATTGTACTGTACAAAAAAAATATATAATGTAAAGCAACGTTAAAGATACTAATATAACAATAATTAAAGAAATAATAACTATATTAATTTCCATTCGGCGGAGTTTCCAGCAGCAAATATTACATCGATTCCCGTCGAACATGAAAAAGAAAATAAGTCGGCAGTTAAATTTTACAAGATTATAATCGTAAAATAATAGCATATCTGGATAGGATACCAACAAACTATTTTATTAAAGATGATCTAATCTGTCCTTCGTATCTACGAACTCTTCCATCGAGTAATATTCTCCATTAAGTAACAAAGATTTTCAACTATTTATAAATAAATTTTGTGTAGCTAAATTTTTTATTTCGTCTGCATAACTATTGAATATATTTATTCCGGAAAAAAAGACTTAGGAGATGTTTTTCAATGCGGAGTTGAGAGCGATTTCTAGTGGTATATAAATTATTTTCTACGTTTAGGGCATTTAATTTTTTTTCTCCTGACAAATTTTGAAATTTCTAGAATATACGGATAAGGAAAAGTTAAAATCTCAAGTTTCTGAAATTTTTCTTTCTTCAGGAGTGTAGTATCAAAAGGCACCTGGTCAATTGATGAGTCTCTATGTAAGAGCCTTGGAGTGGTTGCTTGTTCATTAATGTATTCGTTTGTTGTCCCCAGGGCCCTAATTGCGTATTTTATTACGACAATTTTCTCCTATGCCATAAGGGGGTTTCTTTTCCCTCTTCTCTAAGTCTATCTATTTGGGTGATTCTGATACATCCAGTTATTACCCGTAGTGTCTCATTTTGAATGCTATTTAGCATCTTTAACAGCCTTTTATGGGCGTATTTTCTCCAGAATTATTGCCTTATAAATGAGGAACAAAATTGCATGATTTGCCCCCCAACTTTTCGCTGCTAACAGTTTTAGGATTATTAGCCGTTTGTTTTGCTTCCAGGATCAGGTTCTCAATAAATTTTGAAAGGTAATAATTCCTGTTTATACCTTCTGGGTTAATATTGAATCTAATATTGTCTGCCCACTCTGTTGCTTTGTTGATATCCTCCTGCATTTCTCTCCGTTGATTGCTTGATGCTACTTCCTCTGGTGAGTAAAATAATATCCTCCGGTAGTGGGGGGCTAATAATGTGACCAACATCATAGATTGCAATGAGGAAGAGGATATCACTTAGAATTAACCTCTAAACTAAACCATTTTCTAATCTATATTCCATTAAAACTAATTTAGTCCAAAACAAGTTTTTTTTATAGCCTCATCCTACAAAATCTGTGGTTTCAATAGATGTAGTACCTAGCATCATAATAAATACAATTTGTATCTGTGGTAAAGAAAACGGCGAGAAGAAATTTGTAATTTTTTTCAGAAACATTTAAAATGTAATTTTCCAGTGATATATTAATACACAAATTGTCAAACATAACCAATACTGTTGAAATATTATTTCATTATGATACTTTAATTAAATTTGTTACATCTTATTTCCTCATATACATTTAGTCATCAAATGAATTCCACGCATTATTTTGTATAACTCCATTTAAATTCCCCACCAGTAAACTCTGAAGCTGTTGAATTATGTCAATTACCAACAGAATATATCAGTAATTTATCTCGTGGTATGATCGGAGCCAACGTGCTAGCCGAAGACCCACAACAGCCGAGATAAGCGCAGTAGCCCTAGGGGCCGCTGATCTCATTATCCGGACAATGGTCCGCTATTAATTGGGGTTAATGCTGCACCCCACTGACAATGCGGCAATTAGCTTGCCAATCTAATCTGTAAATTGAAAGGAAGTCACAGTGGAAGGTGAGAAAATTCCGTAAAAGCTTTCATATCCTATCTAAATGGCAAAATTAACTTGGACCGTTTCCATTTGCCAATTTATACACAGAACAATTCATTAAAATTTCGCGAAATGAATAGGCTATAGAACAATGATAATTCTGGTTGGAAAAGTAACTGTTAAGCCCTTCCTCCATACATAAAATCATGTTACATATGACCCACAAATTTGTTGTGTTTCCGAGACTTTGTAAAGTTCTCTGGTCTGGTGATGTTAAAATATTGTTTTGAATATTTTAATTATTATTTAGTTTATAGGAACAAAGCTAGTTAAAATTTGAAGCCATATTAAGAAATTGTAAACTCCTCCAAACAATTTCTTTAATTAGCTGTGTTTGTAATTTAAAATCATTAATTACGAATTAATTTTCTTTATTATAATAGTATTAAGTTCTTTTATTACTTTAATTAATTGTAGAAGCTTGGAAATTGACTATCAAAGCAATAATGCGTAAAAATAAAACGCAGTTTCTTAATAATTAGTAAAATGTACGACGAGGTTCTTTAATAATAGTATAAGCCAACTAATAATGGGAAGCGATAATTGATGGGCCTTGAGTGTGGATTATGATTGTCGTGCGCGTAGATAAACTTCTGGAAAATTGCAAAACTATAAAAGGTGATCCGAAAGACCCGAGAACTCTGACGGAGGCAACCTTTGGGGATGCCTTCACATCTCTCTGGTTTTTGAATTAAGGTTTCCACATTCCAATGCATCTAGCCCTGTTTTGAATTAAAACTGAGTTTAGCCGTTATTGTTTTTTGATTTCTCATTCACTACATAATTTGGAATATCCTTATAAGAAACATTATTTGAAAGAAGACTTTAAAGACATTAATTGTGGAGATAGGAAGTTCCAAGTGTAAAGTTTGTGATTTGTTACTGTGTGTTAATAGAAATATTAAATTGTTTTCAATTTAATCGAATTATATTTAATCGAATTATATTTAATCGGATTATATTTAATCGAATTATATTTAATCGAATTTAGTTTAATCGAATTAAATTAAATCGAATTATATTTAATTACTCAAAGTAAAAATAAATAAATAAATATAATTTCAATATTTGATATGTAACAGCGAATTTTTGGCATCAAATTGTATCAAGTATGTAAGCTCTATAAGTATTATAGAAACCACATACTTATTAGAAGTAAGCAAGAGCTGGAAACGCCCAAGACGAAGTTCGATTTAAAAAGAAATAGTATAAGGGGATTCGAGAATATAAAATCTTGCTGAAAGAAATCAGGAACTGTGATACGATCAGGAAATTTGATAATAGTTTATTGAGGTGTTCAATTTTATTTGGCTAAAAACGGTATACATTGTAAGTAGGCAGGTGTTTTGGTAAATAAATTATTATTATGGTGTGACTATTATGTTTCTTAAATTACATTAATTACTTTATTTACTAACATGTAAAAACAAGGCTTTTTTTTTAAAAAAAAATATTCTCATGTGTCTGTCGGAAGGTAACAGGAAGCCGCCGCCGTAATAATTTCACCATTTTTTTAAATGGAATAAATAACTTTGTACAAACCAGCTAACCTTACCAGTTCCCTATTACGGAGACAGACAACAGCATAAAAGTAAATATTTCTTTAAAAGTGTGCTTGTAACCAACGGACCCAGAACTGAAATATTAAACTAACACCAGAAGCTACGTGGCGGTAAAAAAAACTGTGTTAGGATCCAAGGAGGGAACAGATAATTATCTTTCTATAGAAAATCACATAGAAGTGTTACACGTGTATGTGAGAATTCTGTCAGTTCTGCATTCACAGCTATTTAATACGACCTAAATATTATTTTTCTTGTCATATTGATGTAGTAAACCTAAAAACGTAAATATGTATTGTTAAATATACATAAAAAATGCCGACATAAAATCCATAGACAATACCTTAACTTTATCTATGGAAATTAATTTAAAATAAAAAATACAGAACATAAGTAAACTAATTAATTTGATTATTTCATACAGATTAACTTGAAATAAGAATAAATCCTTTGACTATTTGTAATTATGTACAGTTTTAATAATCTGTATTATTTTGATAACACTCGAATTTGAATAAGACATTAAAACCAAGAACTTTGCCTCTCATCTGCAGTATATCATATTGATTTTGGCATTGATACTCGAATAATGACTTGTATAACAGAAGAAATAGTGAAGTAGAATTAATCAAATTATTTCACATATACATGCTACTTGATTGCGATCCGCCATACCACGTGCTTGCACACAATGGTTCGTTTATTTTTCCCTTTAAGTTTGAATTGTTTGATAAATCCTTGACACAACAAAACATCCATTTCTCTAATCGGTTATGTGCTAGAAATGTAATCGGCGAATTTCCATGTGTCGGGACTGACCAGGGCGTCAGCCTCTGATGGATAGACGCAACTCTCAGTTCCATTTATTGCTGCCGTCTGAAAGTGGCGGTTCCATTTATAGTGGCACCAATTAGGTACGGTAGCAAGTTCACAAATGTTCAACTAGCCAGGACATTCTTCAAGGAGGGCTGAGAATTCACGTGCGAGCTTCGAACTCAGTTGGTTATACGTATTGTTTCAAGATGCTATGAGCATTTTTCTGCCACGATTCTGACGTAGAAAATGTCATTTTTATATCCTTAAAAATGTACCCGTTCCTCAAATAAAATAATGAACTACGACGAATTTCCCAGAATCGGTAACATAATAGACCGGCTGCAAAAAATTTAAATTTATTAATTTTTTGCGGTGTGCAGAAGCCAAAATTGCTGACAAGCAGACACGGCAAATTCAGCTATTAGCGACCGGAGCCTTTGAAGTCTTCCATTTTTGCGAACGGTGATGCAAACAGCTTCTGTGTTGTCTGTTCCTCGTTTTATACAGTGACAATTTTGAGCGACCCTGAGTTTTCAATTTCTGTTTTACAAAAATTTATTTCTTCTATTTTAATTAAATCCAATTTTATTAATTAATATTTGTTTCCAAATAAGGTAATAAAGTAAATTAATAGAAGTGTTTACAGTACATATTTCTAAATTCATTAAATTTCAAATTTAATTTCGGAAGTACTGTGATTATAAAAGATTATAAAAATCTAATTTTTTTAAAAAATGGAAAAAGTCAAATACAGAGAACTATCTTATAAAACGCTGATTCTTGCAACACTCAGATTTGATAATGGATATTTAGATACTTCTATACAATACCATTTCGAAATAATTTGACAAGAGGCAAAAATTGGAAGGATAGGGACCAAGTAACTATAAATGTAAATTAATGCCTTAGGTATAGTATCGTTGTTTTATTTTATTTTATACTTTAATGGGACACAAAACATGGGAATTTTTTTGTAATAGGCTAGAAGGTGGTAGTAAACTCGTATCAAAATTACAATATGAACTCATACATGTAAACATACAACAATTGCCGAATATAATAACATGGCTGACATTAAAATGCGATACAAAAAAACTCGCACGATTATTTTGAGGTGTTTTGTCAGTCAGAATGGTGAACCAACGACGCCTGTATTTCCGTCAATCATTCTGGTAATTATAGCGTCGAAATTTATGTGGTACAATTCTTCAAGTTTTGCTAGTTTTGTAGACATTTATTTTACGTTTGTGAGAGAATGTGCCAGTATATTTTGTAATCAATTATGCAATCTTGTGATGTAAAACAGGTAATTTGTGTTAAAGAAAAAGGGAGCAAATATGGAACTATTGAGTCTCACCTACAGGACAATGATCAGAGAAAAAATAGATTATGAAGCACACATATATATGGCAGCACAAAAAAGGATGCTAAGAAGACTAAACGTTGTCCAAAACGAGGCAATGAGAGTGATAACCGGATGTTATAAAACCACCCCAATACCGAGACTCACACTTGAGACAAACGAAATCCCGCTTTGACGCAGAAGGAAAGCAATTGCAATTAGATACGCGATCAAGGCAAGAGAGGCATCGAACCCAATAATAAGAGAACAAACCATCACTCCTCGATATGCAGAGAAATAACCACCTAGAAACCTAACCCCGTACTACACTACACTACACTACACTACACTAAAGGATATATTACGAAAGGAAAGAATGACTTTTCCAGAGATAGACCACAACATCACGGCAAGCATACCACCATGGAAGCTTAACGAACTGACAATCGATATATCGCTACATAAACTTACAGTAAACAACCCACATAATAAAGGGTGTTTTTTTAGAGGTATAGAACTTTAAATTTCAATAAAACAACGATGGATTATTCGATTGACATGAATTTTTTTTTATTCGAAAGATAATCTTGTGGAATTACATTTTAAATATGATTTCTGGCATATGACCGCCACGGCTGGCTCGGATGTAGTCCAATCTGGACGTCCAATTTTCGATGACTTTTTCCAACATTTGTGGCCGTATATCGGCAATAACACGGCGAATGTTGTCTTCCAAATGGTCAAGCGTTTGTGACTTATCCGCATAGACCAATGACTTTACATAGCCCCACAGAAAGTAGTCTAGCGGTGTTAAATCGCAAGATCTTGGAGGCCAATTCACAGGTCCAAAACGTGAAATTAGGCGGTCACCAAACGTGTCTTTCAATAAATGGATTGTGGCACGAGCTGTGTGACATGTTGCACCGTCTTGTTGAAACCACAGCTCCTGGACATCATGGTTGTTCAATTCAGGAATGAAAAAGTTAGTAATCATGGCTCTATACCGATCTCCATTGACTGTAACGTTCTGGCCATCATCGTTTTTGAAGAAGTACGGACCAATGATTCCACCAGCCCATAAAGCGCACCAAACTGTAAGTTTTTCTGGATGTAACGGTGTTTTGACATACACTTGAGGATTATCTTCACTCCAAATGCGGCAGTTTTGTTTGTTGACGTAGCCATTCAACCAGAAGTGCGCTTCATCGCTAAACAAAATTCGCTTATGAAAATCGGGAACAACGGCAATCTCGTTTTGGGCCCATTCGACGAATCTACGCCTTGCTTGATGATCGTTTGGCTTCAATTCTTGCACGAGTTGAATTTTGTAAGCACTCAAACAAAGATCCTTCCGCAAAATCTTCCATAAAGTGGATGGACACAGATCCAATTCCTGTGCTCGATGGCGGATGGACTCATTCGGGTCTTCCTCAATGCTACGCTCTACAGTAGCAATAGCTTCTTCTGTACGTACCGTACGGCGTCTCTGGGGATGCGAGTTATGAATAAGAGTAAACGTGGTGCGAAAACGTTCCATGGTTAATCGAATTAACTGCTCTGATGGACGATTTTGTCGACGATAAAATGGACGCAGTCCGCGATACGTATTCCGCACAGAACCATTATTTTCGAAATAAAATTGCACTATTTGCTAGCGTTGTTCAGGCGTGAGTCTATTCATGATGAATTGCCAAACCAAACTGAGAATAAATCACTTGTCAGCTGTTAAATCGGTCGCCATCTTGAACAGTAATGCCAACTTAAAGTTCTATACCTCTAAAAAAACACCCTTTACAAACTGGAACGCTGAAGTCTATCAGTTACTACAAAGATATAATTCTCCCAGAGTCATTTATACCGATGGGTCCAAAAATTCAAATGGAGTCGGGTGCGCAATAGTTACGACAGGCAAAGAAAAATCTATCGATATAAACTATAATGCAGCGATAATTTCAGAAGAATTATATGCCATCTTCATGGACACGGAACTGTGTCTGAAAACACCGGAGGCCAACAATATCATCTTAACAGACTCCAAGGACGCAATACACAGAATAACCAGTACAGCGCAAAGAAATGGTTGCATAAATCGAATTAGAGATAATTATTGAAATCACAAGAAATCGGAAACCGGATCACTATAGCCTGGCTACCGACAGGGCAGATCTCCTAGAGAAGATGGAAGCTGATCATCAAGGAAGATCCAGCAACCTGCCAGTTTGCACCAGCAGAGACTGCAGAGTAGGGTTCTACAAGGAACTGGAGGCAAAGTGGAGTAGACCTGTGAAACCAGAGGAATGCGGCATCAGAGAAATATCGCACCCGAAAGAACTATCTCGAAGGCAACAGGTTGTTGTAACCAGAATAAGAACATTGCACTCCAGTTTCACTCACTTATTCTTGATTTCCAGATCTCCGCAGACGTTATGCAGCTCATGCAAGGAGCCCACAATTCCTCATGTCCTCTTTGACTGCCCCAAATATAGCGAGATAAGAAGATCAACCATAGCCACACATTCAATGATGGAGATTTGCAAATCTTCAGCAGCAATAAACAACCTCATAGATTTTACGATGAAAACTGAGTTGTATAAAGTAATTTAATTGTTATACAAATTTAGAGCTTAACAGATGTAAGTCGCTAATGACCAAAAGGTTAATGCGACATTAAACTGTTATTAAAAAAATACGGAACGCTCTTTTTATCAACAATACAGGAAATATTGAATTACAAGAATATGTCCGCCAATATTATAGATTTGTAAGTTTTTCTTCGATTAACCAATTTATTTTTCAATTTAGATGCACTCAATCAACAAAAGTAATCAATTTTCTTTTAGCGTTTCATCGCCGTTCTGTAGTTACGATTGCTCAATTCGTTGAGGTATATCTTTCATTTTATAAATAACCATTTTGAAATGAAACGTTGTGAGCAACAGTGGGCGGGGACCTATCTCACTACATATTGGCCCCGACTTTTCTGCAGGTGCTCCTTGGGCAAATAAACAAATGGTGCTCGCGTGACCAACTGTAGAATGCAAACACTGGGATAAATCACTGGAAGCTGTCGACAACAGGTGGGCTAATCTTGCCAGCTGCCATCTCCGTGTTTCGCCATGATTCAACTAAGGGACCATTAGCTCAGCCCTCCGGCGAGGAACCGCCAGTGCGAACTCATCCAACGCAGTGCACTCAGGCCTCAGGCCTCAGGGCTTGTTGTTACAGGTCGTTGGGGATTACAAATTTATTTACAAAACAATTGGATTTATTTAAAGTTTATTTAAACTAGTCGATTTATTTGAATAACAATTTAAAAAGTTTGTCTCAGCGCCTTACAAACACGGCGATGGTGGGTCATTAAATGAATGTCTCAACCTTGTCCCGGGATGCACTATTTATGTTTATAATCCGGTTGCCGGGTCATTTTTTAAGGGTAACAGGCTACATGAGAGTAATCCACGAGGCCGCATCTCCTCTTTATTAGCATAAGAAGGGATTTGAAAGGCAGGGGGGAGATACGGGATGGTAGAGAATGGTAGCCAAGGGTTCACTAGGGCCTGCGGACTATAGTTTCATGATCCTACCCGACAATTTGCCTAAATGCGTTAGAGGAAAACCCCTAGAAAAGCCTGCTTCAGGTAGGTCGGGCATTTGGTACTTGTCCCACGCCCTTCAGATGAAGGGAAAAGGGTTTGCTGTAGGGTCGCAGCATTTTCCATCCGTGCCTTGACCAGTTTAGGAGGCAGCTGGTGGACTATTCCAATAGGAATAGCGGACAACTCTTACCGTTTGTCCAGGGTCTGGGACCCCGGAACATTCTCCTCTCAAAACTGTGACTAGGGGCATAGCCGGATTCCTTCCCAAAACTACCTATGGGCAGTAATTATAGCCAGATTCCTTCCCGAGCGTTCAGAGGTAAACAACTAGAAACGACGTGATTTCTTCCCGACCAGATAGTGAAGTAAATTGAAGTGGAATTTATTTTCACGTTCAATGTTTAGTTCATACCATGTCTTATTTATTAAAAATTCAATAAAATATAATTAAGTACAATTTAATTAAGGATAGTTTAGAAAAAAATATTTCTGTATGACATACAATGAACGAACTCCATCCTAAATACTTTCTGTTGCATATACTTAGTTTTAGCATTTATATTTACTTTTGTAGTGACTGCAGATCATTTAAGTTTGGTGTTTGTGGCAGCTTGCCTCATAAGTAAAACTTCAACGAATTTCTGTAGGAGATTAAATGATTTTTTTTGTTTATATTGATTTATTTACAGCCACATCAACAGGTCAGGTTATTAGCGAATCATTTTGTCTTTTCGGGGGACGGGTTAGACAAGAGTTTCCTTCACGCAAACAAACATCAATGCCCTCACAAGGATTCGGACCCGGGACCTCTGTGATGGAAAGCAGTCACGCTGACCCCTACACCACAGGAGGTCGGCTTAAATGATGATGTAGATATGCTGAAACAGTCTCTGCGTTGTCGTGTCTTGTTAGTATTACGGTATCTTCGGCAAAAGTACCAATTTGAATATTCGATGTTGTTCGTAAATCCGGAAACATGTTCTCTTCTCTCAAAATTTTTACCGTAGAGTTTTGTTACACCCTGTATACAAGATGGAATATTGGACCTAAGACGCTGCCCTGTGGTATACCCGATCTGACTGGCTAATAATCTCACAGTTCTCCGTAAACTCTCGTTATAAATTTTCGATGACATAGATATTACTTCAATAATGAATTTTATTTTATGTAGAAGCCCAACGTGCCATACCTTGTTGAAAGCCTGGCTTATGTCAAGGAATACTGCAGGAGAATATTTGAAGTCTTCTTAATTATATGGACAAATCTATGGCATTTCTGAGTTGTTGAATGAGAATGTCTGAAAACAAATTTGAGATTTGGGGGTTTCGTAAGCGAGGATCTAGATTTTTACGAAGTTTTTCAAATAGTTTTGATGGGTCTTTAGGATGTTACAAGATGTGTGGATTTTCCAGGCTTTAGTTGTAATTTTATTTCAACAGTTTTTCTAACACGTATTTACAAACTCGACACTACGAATAACACATGAAAATCTGTTACTAGAAATACTACGATTGACTTCCAGTATTACTACTTCTGATACGATAACGTACTCATACTGCTGAAATCATTTATACGAGATTGCAGGTGCTAGCTACTGTTTAATTAATATTCTTAGTTTAAAACGTAATAGTCTTAATAACTATACGGTTTATAAATGAACTTGGCTGCATGTTAAACTGTATGTATGAATTGTTATAAGCGTTTTATAAGATATTTTAAAATTTATTTCAATTTAAATTCCTCGCAAAAAGTAGCCAACTTGTAATTTAAAATATTCATAAATGTAAATTTGTTGGGACCTGTAACTAATTTCCATTAAATTGAAATCAATAAAGCATTCCTGGTGTCAGTGACCTGTTCCGCAGCTTTTTTATGTGTATGTTGTTTTAGACTTCCTGGCTTAAATTCAGTTTGGCTATCTGAGGTATCTTGGAAACCTGTCCTTAAACTCAGACATCTATTTCTGCGTGCGCACCTATAAAATTGGTGTTCCCTACTTAAATAACTTATCACCGTTTGAATCACTTAATAATAACTGTAACTTTCGATTAAATTCAATTTTAAGGCATAAATTTTTCCATAGTAATTACTGACTAGTAAGTGAAAAGCGAAGAAAATATCTGAAACGTTTTAATGGATACGCTTTAATGTGACGATTATAAATAAGATATATTAAAATACTGTGGTTTTCAGGTTTTCAGGAGAAGTTATCAGGTTTCATCAAAATTACATAATTTTCAATATAATGAAAGTAAATTAATACTCTGTGGAATGTGAGCCGCTTTAAATATATATAAATGAAAACAGTTTACCATGAAAGTATTAGTACAAATACAATACTAATTCCTTTGAAAGACGATAAAATATAATTACAACGAATTAATGTTGTATATAAACGTATATTCATTTTCTTTATGATTCAATTATTCTCGTAATGAAAAAAATGTGGGTAATTGTTTCCAAACGTAATTAAATTAAATAAATGAAAGTTTCGGTTTTCTATCCGTACTTCAATTCAAGACACTCCAGTGTTATGTTAATAAAAGAAAACAACAGAAATAAAGTAAATAATAAATGAAACAGTAACTTAATATGCAGTACAATGTCGCTCAACGTGAAAATGGTCAAAATTTTAAATTCAGTTGATAAAATCGCATCAGGGAAGCAAACATTAGCAATTACTCACAGCACGCACTATTTCTTAGTATTGTAAACAGAAAAATTGAAATGGCATTTTCACAACAAAAAGTTACAAACTAATTCATTTCAATGTATTGTGTACTGAAAGTTTTAGTTAATGATTTAAAAATCGCGTAGTGTGGGAATTTTCACTTACTAAACTGGGACAGCTCGACTAATTTCTACTTAAAATCGAAATTACACCTGTGAGTATTACAGTTTATGTTATTCAAGAAAAATATTAACCCTATACTTTGCAGACTTTAACATAATAAACTACATTTATGTTTTAGACACCTTGAAGTTCTTTAAACCGGTCAAATCGACAGAATTACGATTCTAATACTCAAAATCGCTATTTGTCGAGTAAATTATTCCGTTTTCCATGTTACATAATAAAATTATATAATAAACGTCCAGATAAAATATAAAAGAACAACTATTTATTAATAAGTGCAAAAAATATGTAACAAAAACTGATATTTTTTCGCGATTTATTTTCTCAGCACTCTACTCGTGTAGGTGGAACAGGAAACCTTAACATCGATATAAATATATTCAAATAGTCCATATTTCTTTGTTTCACAAGTGCAGCTACTGACGGTCTTCGAAGAGAGTTAAGTCAACGGGTGATTCGCAATCTAAAGTACACACTAGTTCGAACTAAAATATTTCTCATACTTTTGGAGATTTATTTAAGTTGTGTTGTAGTATATTAATTTTTCTCATTTATGCACAGTTAATTTCATTAAATTCTTACAATTTCTCGTATTTGTATCAATTATTTTGTTACAACAAATTTTTTCAATCATACGTAACATATTTACGTCATAATTTCTATTAGATGTTCTCTATTTTAAAATTTATTTTTATTTAATTTGTTTTTCAATTTAATATTTTTTTGTGCATTGTTGCTAAGTTGTCCTGTTTCTAACTAGAGGACTAATTGATTAAATAGAATCGTATGTCAAAATATTCTTTAGAACCTGTAATTAATTTAGGACGTATTTAATTTCGTTACTTGGGAGCTGAAATGTGTCGTTGCGAGAAAGCAAACAGAAATATCAGATTTACTAATTATATAAATTGATAAAACAGATAAAAATAAGTGATACATAAATACCACACCGCGTTTCTGCAACCAGTGTTGCTAATCAGGAAATTCAAAAATCGGTTCTTGCGTTATCAAATATTGAAGTCTTTCCCGGTGTAATTGTTCGATAAACAGTTCTCGGTTCTCACACGGGTATAATATATTTAAACGCACCGTTTCAACGACTGAGCTTTAAATATATTATACCCGTGTGAGAACCGAGAATTGTTTATCGGGTCTTGCGTTGTTTGAATCGCCTGACGAACGTTCAGTGGTATTTATTTATCACTTATTTTAGTCTGTCAAATAATTATCTATCAATCAAATTAGTACTGGTTTAACAAAGACATTTTAAATTTAATATATGTCAGATTGGTAAAAACGACGTCTGATTAGAGTGTCCGTTGTAGATATAGAAATAGAGCATTCTTATTATGAAATACATGAAGGAAGGACACGAAGGATTTAGAGAAAATAATTCACTAACCACCTGCCTCACAGGACGAAGCCTAATGTGTTATATACATACCCGCTTAAGCAGATGCGAGGAAAGTTACGGGATTCCCAATTACATACAAGACTTCGCTAGACAACACTGAGCAGATGCCGGAAAGTTTTATTAATGGACCGGGAGCAACAAACCTGAGGATGAGACGCCACAAAACTCGAAATTTGAGATATAACATTTTATTCGAAATAAGGTAATGGCTTTTGAATGCAAACATGCTCATTAAATGTTTGCTCTCAGTTAACCCGAAATATTACATCGTAAATGCGCTATCTAGTAATTAGTCAATTTATTGAACCTGTAGCGCACTAGAGAATTTCATTCCATTAATGTAATATATACAATTTATTCTCACTTCCTCATTCCCTCTCCTTACACCACCCCTCTCTCTCTTTATGTATATATATATATATATATATATATATTAAAGTAATCATCAAGGAGCGTCCATTAAAATTCACCATGACAATTTAACAATTATATAATATAAAGAAAGCCACACGTTGAAGACGCCAATTTGTGGTATTCATTCATGAATGAAAGTTAAATGGCCACGTTAATGCGTCAATTTGTAGTAATTTAAATATTAAAATGAAAGGATGTTTTAGTAATAACCAAGATTTTAAAATAGAGAAACAAATTAATAATTTATTAACACACGAACAATTAAATTTACAATATTGTCAAATGAATTTACAGCAGTTATTAAGAAATCAACTTTCAATTTTTTACATTATTAACTAATATTTTACAATAAAATATACTCTTTCTCAGGGTCGTTTAATAGACCTTTAATAAAAGAAATATTTGTTAACACTTAAATTTTTATTAAGCTATTATGGACTTACTTCATCAATGTATTATTTACAATGAAATCAAAAAACACATAAAATATTAACTTTAAATTCTGAACGACATTCGAAATCTGACGTCAATTACCTTTACTTAAGAGTTTACAAATATGAATTCAGTGAAATTGTAACTTACTGTCTCTGGTAATCAGGGAAATTTAGCTCGTTCATACACTCACAAACTCATTGCAGTTTATAACAGGCCATTTTTAACACTGACTCTAATTAACACTTTTAGTTTGCCAAAAGTTGGTTCTATGTTCGTTCAGAAAATATTATTCGCTATTTCTGAAGATTATTAGACGCTGGATGCAGTTGCCTAGTCTCCCACAATTGAAGACAATGCTCTAATTTGAGAATAGAATAAATTAGACTCTGCACTCAAAAGGTTTATCGTTGAATATTGAAATATTGAACTCGCATACTGCAACTTGTAACAAAAACTGTTGTAACATTTCCAGCTTTCTACCACATATATCTGGACACTTTCTGAATATTATACTTTTGTCCGCCCACAGCAATCTTTCCACGACGACTTTACTCTGCTATATTTCGACGACGACTTTTTTTAAATTAACGGTTTATAATGGTCGCGTTAACAACTTGATCATTGGCGACCCATAAATAAATTACAAATAGTGCTTGTTAACGTAAGTATGCTGCGATTCACATTGATTCCAATAATATACATACAATTGAACAGTTTCAAAGAATATTTATACATTTCAAATGTCATTCTTGCGTGCAACTTGTGTGTTTTCTGCCGCTAACAATTCAAGTCCTAATTTTTGTTTATTAATTAATTATTTCTTTTCAATTACCACAATATATATATATATATATATATATATATATATATTGCAGCAGATTGGCCTCGACTCAGGTTTCTTTTCAAGATTTTTGGCGGTAATATGTAGTCGTTAGTGCTTTCAATCCGCCGACTCTTTCAACTCTCTCAAAGTTCTCAAGAATAGGGCGCCAAATAATTTTTATATTAGAAGAACTTAAGAAATTTAAGAATTTTCTTTAATTTATTTATTCTTCGAGACATGAATATACAACTATCTCACGACGTTGTTTAATATAACGACGATGTTAAGTAGTTATCAATTTAAAAAACTGTAATTGTTATCTTTTAATTATTATCGCGACATTATCAGAGCTCCCTCTGTGTATTTATTGCTATCCGACCTACAAGAGTGACGCTAGGGAACTTACTAGAAAATTCACGATCGCCAACAAGCGTGACGTAACGCAACAATAGGCGGGATGAAGGATGTCACCAAAGGCAAATGTGATAAGGCCAAATTCTTATGTTACCATATATCGTGATATAATGTTGGGGAGGGGGTTAATTTTATATGAAAATTTTTTTAATTTGATTGGCTTTAAATTTAATATATTTATAATTAAGGGTCTACACAAATTCAACAGGGTTCTTTTCAATTGCATCTAGGTTATTAAAATTTACTCACTATTGAGTTTAAATTTTAGAGTATTTACTTACATTAATATTGAAGTAAATTTCTGACACGTAAATTTGAGGGCGATTTATGACACTCTGAACAGAAGAAGAAGTAATTAACAGTAATTTCTGGGGACTTCCTCCTTTTCACTTCCTCGCCGGCGTAAAAATTCTACAGACGATTCTACTTCGGTCGACTGGATCATTTTTCCTCCTCCTAGTTGTAAATCGGAACTATTTTTACTCCTACACTTTCTCCCTTTCCAGATTTCCTCGATCTCCGGTTTATAGATAGGATCTGTCCTCTCCAAGATGTAGATTTGAACTGTCCTGTTTCCTCGCTTTGCCCACATTCCAGCTCGACTCTCTTCGTTCCCCACCAGAGGCTGGAAACCTCTATCACGTGTATGATTTCAGTCAATCTGCATCGATTTTACATTTTCGCGGACTTACTCGCACCTGTTGGAAGGGTTGACCTTCGGGGATTTTGTTCAGGTCAATAACTCTTCAGGCAGGTTTCTCCCATAATCTCATGCCTTCGTCTGAAAGCAGAGTTCCTCCCCATCATCTCGGTGCCAAACTTTAAGGCCGTAATTTCTATCAAGCCACAGCTCGGCTCTGGGTACACAGGCGTTTTTACTCAAACATTAAAAATTAATCTTGAATTACTTTGGGGAGGGGGGGTGTTCTGCTGCACTACAATATAATGGAAAATTCACTTCTCTAAGCAATAGCTTAATGCCTCAACCAATTATGTATACCTAATTTTCAGTTTGGATCAGATGTGCAGAGTAATTGTCAGTTGATATTAAAAAAGTATTGTGTGGTGAAGGTTAAATTTAAATTCTATTCATGTTGGAGAATAGTAACATAATACAAGTAACTCAATGTAAATGCCAATATGTAGTAAAATGTTTATGTTTGGTTTGGGATCCGTTCCGCGGATTACATCGTCGGCGATAAATCACGTTCGAAGGCGAAACCAGTCCACGTCCGTCAGCGCTATAATTGCGCTGCGAAGTAATTGTGTCGAGTGCTCCAAGGTTGCTACGATGCTGACTCTGATTAATATTAAACAGCCAGGCCACTACCGTCGCAGCCAAGGAGCGGCTCCGCATCTGATAAAGCGGCCTCTCCCTACCAATTTATTAAAAATAAATAATTGACAAACAAGCAACAAACGTCTAATTTGGCGCGTCTTTATCTCTTAAAAATATCAAAACAGTATTAAGTGGGGACATTGAATGGGAAAAAAGCGAAAAGGTGCCGTCGGGAAGACGGCCTCCCAAATCCACCGTGAGTGATGTTTTATATTCGATTTCTCTCACACATTGTGGCGTGAATAATTGTGGTACGATGATAATTTCAAGAAGTCATCAATAACGGAAAGTGGACACTAAGTACTGCTTAATCTCAAACGGTCTGAGGAGGGAGTCACAAACCGGTTGTTGGGAATTGACTGACGATCGGGAATAAATTGTCTATCCATCGTTTTCCACACAGGATAAAAAAAACTTGCAGCATCTGCAAATATCAATTTTCGCGATTTCTTATGATTCCGATTCAAATATGAATATCAAATACTCTTAAAAAATTAAGGGTGAACTTCTTGTTGAAGCTATTTTCTTCAAACTTGATCAATATTATCTCTTACAGTTCACTGAATGGCTATCTTATCTTATGAAAAAATATTATTTTACAAGGGAAACGATGCAATTGTCAAATCGCATACTTTTCCTTTTACATTTTAGATGAACACTTCACTCCAGGCTGGCTCAAATTTGTTACCTTCTTCTGAATTATTTTCAACACTTGTTCATGTTCGGTCCTAGATGAGTCCCAACACACCTCTCATACTCTAGTATAGCGTCAACTATTGATTTATAAGCCGTTAGTTTAGCCTTCATTGTATTTTTCTTTATTTACGAAGTGCAATTTGTAGTGCAAGGACTTCCATCCATTCTTGCTTCTGTATTTATATGATCAATTTGAAGTTATTATCTTCCGGTATTTCATCGTCACCTAATCTATATTTTGTAGGCGGCAAGTTCCGAATTTTTGCAAACAAGGAACTTTTTACTATAGATTAAAACTATTAGCTCATTAGCACATGTGCTGAAGTCACGGAATTCTCACTCTCATTTTTGTTCGTAAATGAAACGCAATTCTGATATTCTATAAGTCTTCGTAAATGGCTAATTTAAGCTTAAGTGACTCAATTTCACTCCAGAAGTCCATTAGTCTTCCCTGTCACGACGAAAACAAGATTTTCCAGCAGAGCGCTTAATTAATTTCCTGCCGTGATCCCTACGGGAAGGATCGTGTCGCTTAAATTTTAGTCATTTAGGTTTCTATTGCTTAAGCAGTTCATAAATATTTAGGTGATATACGAAAACAAATCAAACGTTTCACACAAATCGCGGGCCTAATAACAATTGTCAATTTACTGGAGGTTTTAATTTACTAGGTTCGGATTTTAATGTCGTATATGTATTCCATATGACTTGGGTCTCAGTCCGTCTCGTATGACCAACCTTTGGATAGATCTGAAATAGACATTTTTTAACAACAACACTCAAGGGAAATCCTTTAAAAAGTATATTTTCTTACCTTTTCCTGCTGGCCATTCGTATTATAACCTAAGTTGTTCTTTCGTACAGTAAAATACGTATGTCTGTAACACTCTTTTTAGTTTGACAATATTTCCGTTTCAATCAAGTTACTAAGGGGAAGGGGAGAGGGGAGGGGGCGAGAAAGGACCGGCAGAAAGTAATACAAAACTTTTATTGTTACAAATGAATGTTATGTTATATAAAAAGATAATTTATTTACAATTAATTGAATGAAAGTACCAGCCACCGTTTTACAATGTAAAGTTTTACTACTTTTAATTTTTGATAAATTGTTCTACAGTATTGTAAATAATTAACCTGGAGACATGCGGTCTCGAAAATGTCCAGCGACATTCCAAGTTAAAGTCTAGAGGAACAGAGGGTATTAGACGCGAGTTTTATAAATTTATTCTGATGCCTGAATAATAGCTGTTATGCGAATTTAATTTTTGAATAAATTAGCGCTTGGGCAGGATGGTAGTGGAATAATGCGTTAGGTTAATATGAAGGATATATAATATAAGTATGTGAGAGAGAGATGCTATGGTTATGGAATGTCAGGATGCTTTTGCGGAATGATGAGGCCTATAGGATATTTTCGTTTGAACCTGCGGTAAATGATCTTTTGATTAAGGGGAAATTGCGTTTTGAAATGTTATGGATATTTCTGTAATGAAGAGGTCTTTGTGGATTGTTGATTTACCAGGAGGAGTTTGATATAAATACATCCTATTGAGGCTTGAAACTCTACATCAGTGCTAAAAATATTTAGGTTTTACAACAACGTAAAGAAAAAAATCAATTTTATAATAAATGTAACGAAGGAATAAATTGTGGAGTTTGCTTATCTCAGCATTCTTGTGAAATATTTTCCGGTGATTAGCGTCCTCAGGAAAATAAGCAAGTGGCTTCTTCTGCTACGTACGTTTTCCTTGTTCACCTCTAGTTCTCCAAAATGGCTTTGGGAAATAATTTTTTTCCCTATTTCTGTACCATGTGTTACTATACCTGTAATCATGTCAATATATTCAATATTTAACTTGTGCTTTTCCTCTGGTATATTTCCGAATGCTCTAAATATCGCGTAACTTATACCGTTGTACAAAAAGGGTTCTACAAAGAACGTCTCCAATTATCGCCATATTTTCCTCTTGCCAATATTCACAAAAATTCTTCAGAAAACTACTCACTAGAATTGCAACAAATTCCGCCAAATGAAAATTGAAGATTTATATAGTTATCATTTCTTTGATTACTCTTATATTAGTATATTTAACGTTGATTAAAATTATATTATCTTTTCGTCAAGTACAATGTATGTTTTTTGAAGTTTGTAATTGTAATATTTTATTATTTTCTTGTAATCTTATATTATGGCGTATCCTATTTCCTCAACCGAGGACTAAGGGAATGAATAATAAATATAAATATAAATAAGAAGCTCTCTGAGCCCATTTTTCTCACTTTTCATACATTGTTCCCCCACCTTGGATAAATATCACCCCCTTTACCCACGTGGTCTGTAAGTTAAGCTTATTTTTGAACAACTTGCCGAGAAATCCACAACCCTGGCGAGTCGGTATAGTCTTTGATTATTAAAGTAACATTATTTTGAAATGTCTGAAGGACTGATGGTGAGCATTTTGCATTGCTTTTAATTCTACTTTGTACTTTTCGTCGGCCAATAAAGGATATTCTCGATCGTAACACACTTGAGACTGTACTAAACTTACTGAGAGAAATTTCCACTAGATACGGATCAATAGGTTTGGAAGAAAAGCACGAAAGTGGCTAGCCCCTTCATACATCCAGAAAAGTTAAATATTACAATGCGTAATATTAATTTGCCTTATAATTATTGACAACTGTTCGGTATTGTAGTAATTGGTAATTAAGGTATTGTTCTAATTGAAAAGTTGAATTGTAGAGGACTCATTATTAGTGGATATAGAGCGGACGCCGCAACAAACCGGCAAGGCAAAGAAAACATTGTTGATCAGTCGAGAAGGTTTTACGCGCTCAAAATTTACGAGACGAAGAATTCAGTCGGGCAGCGGACAGCAAGCAGTTTGAAAGCTTTACAGTCGGGCAGCAGACAGCGAATAGATCAGACGAAAAGTTTTACAGTCGGCAGTCTGAACGAAAGAATGTGGTCCAGTCACAAACATGCTTTCAAATATTAAAAAGTAAATCAATATTCAGTCGGGAAGGAGACAGAGCAACTAGTGTGTATTCGGTGGTCGAGCGTAGATTCATCATGCTGGCCATAGACAAACCAATGAAGTCTATTTTCAACTAAAGTCACGAGATCTACAAATCCAGGTTGCAGTAAAGCATCGAGAACCAACCAATTTGTGTTAAACCAACTAACAAACAACGCCAATTAGAGCCTGTGAACATTTAGAGTCTGTGAGTACTTAGAATCAGTGATGTCCCCAAAATTGGGCACGAAAAGCTAAAAAGAGACCTGGGCGGCCGTAAGTAGAGAAAAACTTTAAAATCATTTGTAAACCGTGTTTAAAAGATAAAAGTCAGATCGTTCTTTAATTCTTTAAATTATCGATAAAATGAGATCGTTAGTTCTTGATAAAATTGAAATTGTTTAAATTCAATCTTTAGTATTATTTCTTCCACAACAAATTTCGTCTATGTTCAGACGCATTGATTTCCATACAAAGTAAATGTAATTTTTGATTATATAAATTCTGCCATTTATCAAACCCAGCTCAAGACCCTGAGATCCCAAACATTTTGTATATTTTATACTTGTTTTAAAATTTGTAATAAATTTTGTTTGTTCTTTAAAGTTATTAGTGTATTTCATTTTAAAAGCGCACAGTTTTTTTAAATTATTACAGTATATTTCCATTATAAACAAGCTTTCATGAAGTTGCTATTACTTTGTCTCGCCTGTAAAATTTTATATTAATCGTTCATATTGTTCCTTCGAAAAATTTCAGTACCCTATTATTTCGAACTCCATACATTTTCGTTAGATCCATAACTATCAATGTTCTTCTCGCAATGTAATTCACGATTGTACATTATAGCACAGTTGTGTGAAATCTTTCAATTTAAATCCTTAGTGCACTAAAATACACGACAGCTCTCTGTAAGAAAGACAACACTACGAGAATTATATGATCCAATAAGGAAATTTACATCGATGGAAGAAACATGGGTCCTATACCTATTATTGTTGTTCAGTAACAATAACAAACGGCCAACACATCACAAGATTTTCAAATCGTAGGAGATAGGCAGGGATACACAAAATTCAATTCTGGCTCAAATATGCTGCTCTGAACGTCCTGAAAACGAAAAATAGCTCTGAATGGTAGCTGTGTGAGGTCTTTTTTCACGAATCACTAAGTGCTCCGTATTTCTAAAGACAGAAGAACGAGTTCCTTTAAATTCCAAACATATAATCTATCTTTTTTTAATTGGTATATGTGTACGAGCTACCTCCTTCTATATATACTTTGTAGCACCTATTAACGATTATTGATTGAATTTTATTTTCTCTCCGTTTACTAAGATTTAATAATAATACAGCTTAAGCACTAAAACCATACCTCTCCAGAATTTTTGGTACCATGAATTCGCAATTAGTATGAAAAATAAGACCGATCAATGTCCGTGACCACCCAAAACTAAAGCCCTCCAAAATTGGCGAAGGTTGTGAGGTTTGTAGGGCGTTGTCCCTCGTGCCTATCTGGAGCCACGGATTACAGATTCGCCTCACGGGGCGTCGCTCAATCAATTAGCCAAAGCTCGAATTAAGGAGGGACCGTGTGGTCGTCCACGCGCAATTTATCGACGTCCGCCTTTGCCACTCCATTTCTACACTATAAATCGGGGGCGAGACCTAGCTCCTGAATAAGGTATGATTATTACCTGAAACGTCAAATACTAACGAGTGACTTGTAAAGAAGGTTGAAATTTATTTAACGTATTTTACTCTATGCACGAATTATAACGTTTTTTTCACTCAGCTCCGAAACATTCACATTAAAGATTAAATATTAATAATTTTCCGCATATACCCTTTCAAATACCTTCTTATGCTATTAAAGGAGAGTTGCCGCTATGTGAATTGGTTTCATGAAGCTTGTCACTCTAAAAAAAATGCAGTTTCCTTTAAGATACGAAAGTAAAAAGTCCCTCATGTCACCTGTAAATGCCATTGATATGTTTTCAATAAAACTTGTTCTGTTTATAAGTATTGAGATTTTAGACAAAGTAGAAGGTCATTATAATCGCCAATCAAACAGCAGATAGAAAATATATACTTCTCTATTGATTTTATCAATGTTCTCCAAACACATAATTATGAAAGTCATCCTGCAATAAATTTAGAAGTCGACACCAGGTACCACGATAGAAAGGTTTCCAAAATGATTTATACTAAAACTAACGTCACTGCACACAAAATATAACTATGGTCCTTTACTTTTACGTTAACTTATTTTCAGATAATTTCTTTCCTGTTGTGTATTTCATTCTTATTCACTGCCTTTTTTTAGGATAATAGACTACATGAGTGTAATCCACATGGTGGAAACTCCCTTTTAATAGCACAGGAAGGGATTTGAAAGGGGGGATGTGGAAGGGTAGAGGAAGGTAGCCAAGGGTTAACTAGGGCCCCCGGGCTATGGTTTAAGGATCCTACCCGGCATTTGCCTAAAAGTAATTCAGGACAAACCCTAGAAAACCTGCATCAGGTAGGTCGGGCATTGGGTACTAGTCCCACGCCCTTCCTATAGCGGGAGAGGGATTTTCTGTGAAGACGCAGCATTCCGTTCTCGTTTTGGTCATATCCTATAGATTATTAACTTAATAATAACACCTGTGGGCAGTATCAAGGATTACAGAAACGTATCGTAGTTTTGTTTCAATGATTCACAATTTCTCTTGCTCTGTATTGTTGTCTACCATATTTTATTATTTCATTTTTTATTGATATTTTTATGGACACGTCAACCTAAAACATTATTTAAGTGAAAAAAAAATTACGTCTGATTGAAAATTAATAATAAAAAAGATAACCAAGTACAGACAAAATAAGTGATAAAATAAATACCACTCAACTGGTGTCGCTCTAGACTCTTCTTACTACCCGAAGAAAGGGACAAGGATCCCAGAAACGTGTGTGGTATTTATTTTCTCACTTATTTTGTCTGTATTTGGCTATATTTTTTAATATTATGTTTAATTTATTTAACTGTTACCTTTTACAGTCGATAATACTTTTCTTCCGCTTCTCTCAGTTAAACACAGGAGTGTAGATGTGACAAATAGGTTAACATATATGTCATTTTGTAAATAAAAATAATACATTTTGGCAAATCTACCTGCAATGTGCCATTTTATCGTGTTAATATTAACTAACAGACATTTATACTGTTCATATATATGATGTATAAAAACTGCTATTTAATATCAAACAAGTACGCCATAAAACCTCTTGAGTCATGTAACCCCCAAATCAGACAAAAAAACAGAGTCTTTAAATTAACACCAAAGTGGGGAAGTATTAGAAGCAATACCGTTTCATAAAATGCTGGAAAAACACCTGAGGACAGCAAGGATCACACTGTCACAAATTGAACAAAACACATTTGCAAGAACCCCACCGTGGAAAATCTTAGACATTCCAGTAGACCTAACCGGTCCTAAATCAAGTAAAAGATAACTCAAGAAAAAATAACTTCGTGAAGGAACACGATGAATTAATCAAGAAACACATTTATCTGAGATCAGTGTATACAGATGGATCCAAGTCCACAGCAGGAGTAGCGAGCGCAATCTACAGCAGTTCTGACCGGCGTACTAAAAACTAAATAACCAGCCATCGGCCCTAGCGGCTGAAATGCAAGCTATCTACATTGCCACTGAACTCTGCATAAACATCCCGGATAACAATAACCTCATTCTAACAGACTCATCGGAAGCAATCAAAGATATCATAAACCCCCAGAAAAGGAACAGAATATTGAACCTCATTAGGGACAATATCACGAAGATAAGGAATAGGAATCAAAACATCTGTCTAGCATGGATCCCTGCGCATAGAGGAATACCTGGAAACCTCAGGGCCGACAAGTTGGGTAAAAGTAGCATCAAGAACCATACACAACGGAGAAAACTAATTCCAGGGCAACAGCAAGGAAACGTGGAAGTTCTGTAAAGAAAAACTCGAAAACAGGTGGACCGAAAAAAGGAGAAGGAAGAACAATGGAATAATTCACAGTGAACTAGTACACTACAAAGATATAACAATTCCCAAAACCATAAACAGAAAAAAACAGATGATTCTATCTAGAGTAAGAACCCTCCACTCAGTTTGTACTCATGCGTTCCTATTTTCCAGATCTACCCAACCCACCTGTCAAGAATGCAGTCAACCGCTAACTATTCCCCATATACTATTCTATTGCAGCAGGTACAACGGAATCAGAAGAGCTACAATCGCAAAACACCACATCTCAGACCTAAGTTCTTCAACGACAGCTGCCATGGACATCATCCAATTTATCGAGGAAGGAAACATAAGTGAACAAATATAGAAACCTGATTGCAATTAATGTTAAGAATGTATGTAAATAATATCGCTAATAACTATTGTAACTAACATACGGGTCGCCAATGACCACAATGTCGAGGCGATCGTTATAAACTTTAATTAAAAAAAAAGATTACTGAAAGTCGTCAGAACCCACCTAATAATTATGATGCCACATTTGACTTCCAACACAAAGTTTTATTTTTTAATCTTATGGCACATTAATTCATATAAAAGGAATTTGAGTACACCTGGAATGGTTAACCTGAAAATAGTTATTTATTCCAACGATAAACAATTACGTCAGATGTATTGTAGAATTTATGTAGAGAATATTGTAATGTAGCCAATTTAAAAGTATTTTAAATGTCCCGAGTTTGAGTTCTGAGCAGGTCCCATTATTTCGCTGGACCAAAAGTGTAACTCGGCTTAGCAATTCTTGGAAAAAGGAAGCGGACGGCTGTCTTTTTGTCTCGGATAACAGAGGGGAGTTTTCCAGGGCAGTAACTCTGGAGTCTGAGGACAATTGTTTTTCTACCTCGGAGGGGGGGATTGGTAGTAGGGCTCGAACGTTGAGAGAGAAGTGTGCTGTTACCTCGTGACAGAAAAGTAGTGGAAATTGTAAATATCTTATGAGTTCGAAGCTCATTAATATACGGCGCGTTTTATTCTTTTTGTAGATCAAACTTTAATTTATGTATTTTTTTATTTTGGTTTATATTTTATTTTGTCAAATAAATAGCCAATAATTAATAATGATAATGTTCATTTAACGTATTTGTTTTCAACCTGTTTCATAAAAACAAAGTTGTTATAAGCCTCTCTGTCATTCCCTAATCCATGAAGAAGCGGAGTTGCCTTAAACCTTTTGCAACTTGACTTTTTACATTCCGCAACCCTCATGACTGCATACAGAATTCCTCGTATTTCTAGCCTTTTCCGTGAAAGACTAAGTTGAGGTACTGCCCTGACTGATGGCTGATGTACGATTCCAAACGGACCGTGACATTGTGGTCAGGTCGTAGGCTCATCGGCCGCCGCGACATTTACCACGAACCGAGCCATAAAAGCTTAAATGATTCCATTTCAGTGAAATGAAGCGTGTTATTCAGTCGGGAAAACTGGCATTCGGAATGCAAGAAAGTGGGATGACGACTCCCAGACTACGCGGGCGAGTCGTGTTCTGGTCCGCTGATCGTCGATACGGATCGCCTGCGATTTATTTCGGATGAGTTGGACGTCCGCGAGGTGAGGAGTTTTATAGCAGTGTAACACATCTGATCAACACTATTTTTTTCCCCTTTCTACTTATAAATCGTTAATAACCGCTTGTCAAGGATGAAACGGCTTCTACGACTCGATTTTTGCCTCAGTCAAGGACAATTTCTTCTGTTATATCTTTTACGTTGAAACATCTGCCCTCCGGCAGTCTCATTAAATAACAGGCACAGACCACTTAGTTGGCCAAACGAAAAATGATACATACAATGACAACGCAGAACCAATGAAATACTACTTTCAGATCTTTAATGAATATGTATGTATTATTTTATTATCGTGATGCGGAAACTTATAAAGTTATAATTAAAAAAGGAAGCCTGCATTGAAAAATATTAACATATACTTGGGTACATAATGTTTAA
Source organism: Zhengitettix transpicula (assembly GCA_037074705.1). Lineage (NCBI taxonomy): Eukaryota > Metazoa > Arthropoda > Insecta > Orthoptera > Tetrigidae > Zhengitettix > Zhengitettix transpicula. The sequence continues at coordinate 119,902,037 of CM073591.1, read as the reverse complement.
ATTTGCAATAAAAAGGCTTTATGTGTTCTTCATCTAAACAAATATTGTTTTAAGAGAGTTTTCTTTCATTTCTGACACACATTTCATTCAAATTGTTTCAATAGGTTAACTATTTAAAGACGAAATTTAAAGGCCTTAGTACAGTAGTAATATGAATGTTCAGTCACACATTCCGTTAAGGAAATATGGGAAATAATTAAACTAATTGAGTTAAAATAATAACCACGACGTTTCACCGACTCGGACCGTCTTTGAAGATGCGATTCGACGAAATGTCGTGTTAATCATCAGTTGGAAAACCTAGAACGATTCCAAAGTATATTCAACTTAAAAGCCAACGTAAATGAATGAGATTATTAAATTAGCCAAAATATTTGGAATAATATTACAATCGTAGACTACACCTAAATTGTTATCTATAGAAGTAGATTATGCTTGTTCAATGGAATTAGAACACGAGGGATACAAAAATTTGTCGCTGGGAATAATCTACAAAGCTGAGTTGCTGAATGCTTTTTATTTGAACAATGGAAATAGTCATTAATCTTCAAATGCCGAATACCAAATACTTTTGGGTAGATATTTACAGCTTAGCACAAAATTATCCTGAATATTGAATTCAATATTTGAAGGATTTGGGAATAGTTTTGCTGGAATCTAAGTTACCGTTACTTAATAGTTTCTTAGTATTTTCGCTTCCCTTCATTTATATTATTTAATAATGCCGAATTATTATACTTTTCGAAGCATTAATTTCAACACTTCGTCCTCACAAGTATTTTCTTTTCCACTAGAACCCCGTAAATCTCAAATGGCATAGCAGGCAACAGAAAATTTTCTATCGGATTTCTATTATTTTTTTCCAAGCCTTTATCGACAAATTGTGAATCAAGAAGTATATAATTATCCTTCACCTCACTTTCTGTTATATTTTAAATTTTAAAATACATGTAAAGGTAATTCATTTCGTAGTTGATTACACACCCGCTTATCATGCGTAAATACTCCGCTATTTAAATTATCTAAGCCATCATGTTTCAATAAATTTGAATACATTTTATGTTATTCGTTGGATTTTAAGTGATCAATAATTGATATCAGCATTGAAATGAAACAATTAAATTATATGAGAATAAATTTGAATTTATTATTCATTCTATTAATCCTCGGTCGAGGAAATAGGATACGTTATAATATAATAAAATATTACAATTACAAAGTTTAAAAAACAAACATGCTACTTCACAAAAAATAATATAATTTCAATCAACGTTAAAGATACTAACATAACAGTAATTGACAGTAATTATTTTTATCGTCAATACTATGTGTTTGATCATCTTGTGTTCGTGAAATAAATAATTCTATGTAAACAGTTAAACATTCGGAGATTTACTGTAAACTACTTCTCAGTGCATAAGATATTGGTTAACTAGGCGCAATCATATTCTCTGAAATACTTTTTTATAAAATAGGAATGTCGCATAGAGACGGAGCTAGTTGCCTAGTCTGTCAGCGTAACTATCTGAAGTATCATAGTTTATTGTTCTCTATAAAATTAAATTTTAGTGCTCGGAAGGAAAAGAAACAAGCCCTGCAGCTTTCTGGAATATTTAATTAAAAACAGTGAGATAATTCCACTTTGATGTTCCAACATCCTGTAAACACATTGCGCTTTAAACAACTAGAAACATAATAATAATTCAGATACTATCGGGATCATTATGCCATGTGGAGTAGAAATTGCAGTTCATCACGTTGATGGTATGAACTAATAGCTAGAATTCTTTCAGTCAAGCAGACAGTTGAAGTCAATGCGTACCAGCACAACTTTTTCTTGACTTCACAATTACTTCTACGTAAACGTTTAGAAGCAATTGTGACAGGTAGTTAACAAAAAAAAACATTCTTGTGAAAGACTCATATTACAGTTCTGGTTAGGCATTTTTTATTATTCAGAATTCGTTTTTAATTACCACGATAAATAAATATGCATTGGTGACACATCATAAGTAATTTAGAAGAGTTACTTCTCTTTCTCTTAATATTAAATATTCTGCCAAAATAAAACAAAGATTTACTCCAACTGTTTTTAGGAAACTGGTGGAAAACCAAAATAAAGGAACTATTGTTAAAAATTATTAAATGTTTATTTGACATAGTAAGAAAAATAAAACAAAAAATGAATAAATACAGAAATTCAATTTTGATTTATAAAAATATAAAATGTTTCGATTATTAGTGAGGTTCCTATTCTTCAGGGATTAATGACGAGAGCAATGAAAGGAACATATCTGGCATATTGGCAAATTTGTTTTTACTGCACTCACTATTTATTACTTGATGTTTTGTTTCAATCTGCTCGAAGTTGGTCTTCCCACACACTCTGAGGGTCCATAGCCAACGCTTCTGACAATAGTCAACACCAGTCTTTCTCCCTCACATCTCCAAACAAAAACAGACTCTCCCTTTATCGATGTCCCAGCTTCACTCTTCTCTCGCGAGGCAAAAACACAATTGTTTCTACCCTCTATACCTTGCGTCCCGCTTCCATCTATCAGACTCCCGTCTATTTTCCCAGGCAGCGGTACCTCCCGAGACAAAGGGACAGCCAGTCGCTTCCTGCTTCTAAGAATACCAGTTTCACGTTTAAGTCTGACGAATAACGGAACCCGCAACTAACCAAACTCGGGACCTCTAAAATTAATTAAAATTTGCCTCCATTACAATATATATATATATATATATATATATATATATATATATATATAGCTTATCCGCTAGCTTGAATCATTTGTTGACGATAGCCGCCAGGCCGCCGCTGCGTATGCAGAGTTAATTAAGTATCCATAAATATGACAATCGTCTTATAAAAATACAAAATACGCTACCCGCGCGATTCAATCAGGGGGCTGAGAAACAACTGGTCAGTGCTCGTGAGTAATTGAGCCAACGAAGAGATTTAGTATCTCAGGGGTCCTGGCTTTGATCAATTGTGGGAGGATTAGTTAATAAAAACAAAATTTTAACATTTGAAATAAAAATTACTTTACAATACTTTAGATAAGAATTATTACTACCGGCTCAACCACAAGGCACCTCAATAGATGTTTGTTCCTACACGATTTATGCTCTCACATCCATACTTAAATCTATAGAAGCTAAGAAAAGAACATTTAAAATTTTCGGATTTTCAATATAAATCATTGAACAGCAATTAATGAAGTTAGCACGTCCTTGCAAAGGACTTCCGGTCATTTGACAGTACCTGACGACAACTTTTACTACGGCAAATATAGGGAAAGGGACAGCGATTTCGGCGCAGCGTTCTCGATGAGTTGACTGGACGCAGATTATCACATCTGTCCCATTCGGCTGTTTCCTGGACCCTCAAGACTACACACAATAGTTCATTTTCAAAATACCTTGAAGCTATTCATCGTGCCGTCCAATCAAACTCATGCGCCGTTGTCACATTAATTGTCCACGAAGCTGCGCTACAGTAAGGAGGCAAGCGACAGCATTTATAAGATTGTGAATAGTCGATGAAATAACCAAGGGTGGTAGACTGGATAGTATCATCTTCGATTTCGCTTAAACATTTGACGTCGTTCTATACGACACTTTAGCTATACAGGACGGATATCTACAGGAGGATTGTACTTTAGGTAGAGGAATTTCTGGAAGGGCCCACTCAAAGGGTAAATATTGGTAGACAACTATCACTAGAACAAAAATTATCATGAGGGTGCCTCAAGGATCAGAAATTGAGCATTTATTGTTCCTAATAAACAGTAATGATCTCTTCTAAAATAAGACTTTTACTGATGATTGTATCGTCTATAGAAAGATCAATATAGATTCGGATGAATACGAATTAAAAAACTATTTATTTGCACTAAATAGATAGATAAAAGCAAATAAAATGAAGATAAATCGCTAAAAAAGTAAATAAATAAATTTAAATAAACATTTTGCAGGTGTACAATTGGGTTAATATATATATATATTTATATAAACAACTGAAATATTTAGAAATCATTTTGTTTCAAATATTAAAAAAAAAGGGAGGAGAAATGAAAAAGAACTAGAACATAAATCTCTGGTTTTCCTTGTACTTGAGTGTGCTGCAGATCATTGGGGATACTTAAAGAAAACACCAAATACAAAGTTTATAAAAACTTAAGAGGGGGGCAACAAAATTTGTTATGCGAGGATGTCATCCCGAAGGTAGAGAGGGTACAAAAACAATGTAACAATTTTTCTTTATATTTTGCGTATTTCCACCAATTATCGTCTATGTATAAATTTTATTTATTTTAATATTTTGTTACTTTTTCTGTGTAGTATTACGTTTTTTATACATATCAATTAGAAATATATATATATATATAATAATCACCTGTTAAATTGATCTTTGACAAATTAAAAGTTTTTTATCATGATCATTTTGTTAAGTAATTCCTTTAATAACCTTTATTTTTCTCATTACATTTTTGGCTTCCACAACGTGGGGGAATTTAATAATTTTATTTATTTTAATCATTACAATATATATATATATATATATATATATATATATATATATATATATATATATATATAATTTAATAATTAAATTATTTATTTTAATCATTACAATATATATATATATATATAATTTAATAATTAAATTATTTATTTTAATCATTACAATATATATATATATATATATATATATATATATATATTAAATTGCCCCACGTTGTGGAAGCCAAAAATGTAATGAGAAAAATAAAGGTTATTAAAGGAATTACTTAACAAAATGATCATGATAAAAACTTTTAATTTGTCAAAGATCAATTTAACAGGTGATTATTTAGTTTTTTACAAATGATTTGCCCTAGGTAGCCACGCCGAATTCAATAATTTTAAAATTAACGAACAAATATTTTTTATTTATAATTGGTGGCGTTCAAAGTAAAATACAATCTTTTATATTTCACAAACAATCAAATTTAATAACTCTTCTTCTCAGGGTCTTCAACTGGGTTTGATAAGTAAGAACAAACAAAAATTATAATTTAAATAATTAACAATCTAATCAAATTGAAACGAACGGAATACGAAATATAACAAAAATGACTAATAACCTTAATGACTAATATCCTTAATAACCGTTTACAGAATTTAATTAGTTTGGTTTGTACTTGCAAATGTCCTGCTGCTACCAGACTTAGTTTTCGGAGCTTGGGAACACAATTCACTAAAAATGTCATTAATCACTGATTCTACACATCATGGTCAAACCACACGGTTGTAGTTATTGTATTATTCCTCCGGGAACTCCATCAGCCGCACCTCCAGTCAACAGTCGGACGTATTATTTCTCAATGCCTTTATGCGGAAAAATGTTATTTCGGTACTCGTATGTGTCTGAACGTGGGGCTTAACTTTTTATTGACGTATTATTATTGTTATTTGTTGCAATGCTAATGTAAAATTAACCTAATCTACTCACTAGACATAATTTTGTTCACTGAGTAGATAAAATGGCCTCACTATGGTATATATTAATCTTCCTTTTTAAAAAAAATATACGTTCTCTTTAATTATTACAGAAATTATTTATAGAAAAAATATTTGATTATTTTAGCTGTTCTCTCTGTGCTCTGAGAAAAGTTTAGTTAATTGGATGTAAGATAATTTAAATATAAGCAATTAGATCTTAACAGGTGCTATCAGAGAAGCCATGTACTTTGAGAACATCTGGTGTGCACCCATAAAACAAGGCTTCGACAGTGTGAGAAAGGTCACTTCCGCAAAATTTAGTTAAAGTACCAACAGCTGCTGCAAACACGATGCTACGTCAATACCCACGAAGTTGCTCCTCACAGAAGGAAAGTGAATTAATGACCTACGAGATGGGTAGTTGAGATTACCATCTCTAACATGCGTCCTCCTGCTCACGCACTGGGTGAGTCGAGCATTAAAATCTACTTGGGAGAGGTAAGAAGGAGACCTGCACTGTCGTAAAGATAACCAACTCACGAAGCTCAGACGCAGAATGTACGGTATGTTGTTGTCGCCAATAATGACGTGGGAAGGCAGGTAACCATTTGATTCAACTATCAATTATTTAATTCTACCAATTCAGTTTAAAATCATATTAAGTTATGCGTTATTACGAGTTAAAACTCTCGCGATACGTAAACTTCGTTTGATAGAGATATAAAGTATGTTATTATGAGTTTCATTTCGTCTACATCGATTAAAACAAATTATGATTACCCAAAAACAAAATTGAGGAATATATTAATATTGTGCAACCTACAAATGTTTACTCATGCTGATTCGTTACGTATGTGGAGAAATTAAAAATTAAAAATATTTTGGGTTACTCCAATATTTCACCAGTACATTTTCAATAGGAAAATATTTTTTAACATTCCAGTGTCAATTTAGCAAGTTTATTCAAGCAATACAGAATAAAACTAAACAGCAAAATGAGTTAAACAAATTAAATTAAAAGAAATAATTAAATCATACGAGAATAACCAGAAAATGTTTAAGTACACTATATATATAATGGCAATCAATGACAACAAAAGACAATCAACCTACGTAGACTTCAATATTTTTAGTCCTCGTCGTAATTTACGAAAAATTTAACAATCCCAAAATCAATTAAAAAATATAGTAATATATAATACTAATTGATTATATGTATCAATCATATATAAATTAAAAATATATTAATTTAATGTATAGTAGATATTTTGAAGCGTTGTGTCATCAAATCTGTAATTGTGAACTTGAACAATCCCGTTGTGAATCTATTTGCTTCTTATTTCATGAGTTTAAATATACTGCTATTGTAAGTGTAGCTTCAAACGTGTAGTGTACACGAGTGGGATAAATTCATTGGGGGTTATTTATTTTATTATTTATTTATTTCATTTTACTTGATGAAAGAAAGTATCGTGAGCACTTACGACTCAGGTAAGGAAGGGTGGTAAGCAGCGCGGCATCCTTTTGTAAGGATTAAACTATTGTGTCTGGCGAGGCTAATCTTTGGTCACCTTCAGACAAGACGCTCCACGTCGTTGTCATGCCAGGCCCTTGAATTTGGCTAAGTATACCCGTGAGGGGGTGTGACTAATTATAATTTTGAAATTTGTGGAGGCACATATATGATTCCTATTGGCTAAGGACCGCAGAATTCAAGATCTTATGGACGGAATTTCGGCAAACGAAATGTGAAAGGGCAGATCAAGCAGGAGTGAGTTAGTTTCAGGGAAGTTCTGAAGAAGTTAGGTTTTGGAGAGTGAGTTCGTTAGTTTTTTTGTTTTGAACTAGCTGAGTGCCCGGCGTTGCCCGTGTCTTATTTATATAAACCCGAAAAAGAATTTAATTCTATATTAATCTTTAGTCAAGAAGACACAACCTAAATCTAACTATTCCTAGTTCCGTACACAATTTCGACCAATAGTGCTTTAATTGAACAGCTATAAAATAGATTGAATTTTATTGCATCAATCTCAACAAACATACCTCCGAATTTCTTTACTGCATTAATTTAATAGCTATAAGATACATAGAATTTAATTGCATAATAGCAACAAACATACCATCGTTATTCTTTAGAAATATAATTCTCCGCGAACAAATAATTGTCAGTACGTCTTCAGACAGTACTTCTTGAGTATTGCAGGATATAATTGTCCATCACTATTCGCACATTACGAAGGATTGAAGTGATCAAATTGATAGCTACATTCCAAATGTAAAGAAATGGTGGCCATATTGCACTCACTAAATTAACTAACATTTTCCGCAACGATTTAAAGTATTTTGTATTGTTTTTTATTATCACTCGATGGAGTATTACTGGATAGAATTATACTTTTATTCAATGAAAATATTTCTGCTTCATTTCATTACGGAAAAATCGAACTATTTCCTTTGTTCGTCGCGTAGTAACGTCTCTCTCTGTCGCGTGATGTCATGATATATTGGCGCGCAGTAATTTATCACTTAATGATCACTTTTTAAAATTGTAATTCTTTTCACATTTATGCTAGTGGTTTTTCACCCCCACAGTACCGGTTCTCGATTTTGGCAGAATACGTATACCAATTTTTGTTGCATTCTGTCCACGCGATAAAATTTGTATAAAGAACAACGTAAATACACACATACATACAAATATACATCCTTTTTTATTATATAGATTGTAATTGGGATTTTGGAGTGGAAGGGAATGAGTTTAGGGAAAGTTATGGAGAATTTGGTTTTAGCGGAGTTAGTTCTTGGTTAAACAATGTTCTAAGCTTGGTTTTGGATACGTTGTGGAGAAGGGTTTTTTTTACAAGAGCAGTTCTTAAAGAGTTAGTTTTTGGCGAAGCAATTTGGAACTTAGTTTCTGATAAATTAGACATATTTCCTTTATGTATGATTTGTATACAAAATTGTAAGTAAAATAAAATAAATTAAAATGTTTTGTAATTGTTATGAAAAATATTTATAAATACTTATGTTATTGATTTCTAAAATGTAGATTAAAACTGACAAACGTGAATAGGTTTCCAAAAGACGAAGAAACGTCGTAAATATAGTGTTTGTTAATGAGTTTAATGCTCTAATTAGCATATAATAAATAAATGTCCCAATAAAAGTGACGAGACAAAAATATCTGAGATCTTCACTATGTTAAAGAATATTTCTAGTTTAGCATATTGAAACGTATTAAATAAATAAGATCCTCAATAGTGTCGGTGGCAGGTATGTATAATGTAATGCATATAAGGCGGGGGCTGCCGGGGCACGCGACTGCCTGCTTGATGCGATCCGCACACTTGTATATGCGTGTTTGCTGATAACTTGTCTGCTTCATCTTGATTATGCAGATTATTATTTCTCGCCGCAGCTGGCACAGGTCCACATGATTTCCACTGGTGCCTTGCATTCCAGTATCTTTTACCGTGACTACTGGAGCTATCGCGAATACGTGCCTCATTAATATGTAGCGGTTCCGGCCTACAACTAATGGCGCCCCATGGCGCTATAATTGTTCACCCAGACCGGGCTATGGGACACAGTTACTATATTCAAACGATACGTCCTCAGTACAAATGTTTGTGTTCGTTATAATTGCTACTGAAATTATTAACAAAAATTGATAAAATAATCAAATAAAACTACATATTTATTATTATTCCAAATTTAAGATAATAACAATTTTAAAGAATTCGCAAGCTCAAGCCCAGAGAGGTCATGAAATTAATTCAATTTAATTTCGTGGCCTTTATGACCATATAAGAATTGTGATTTAGTAAATTGTAGGTGAGCCCGCAACAAGTCTACGGATGGAGAATTTCCGCGCTGTATTTGGAGTCGACAGGGGTAGTTCAGTTTGTAGAGCTTCCGCCCGGAAAGTGCGGTCCCCAGGTTTGATTTCTGGACCGGTAGAGATTTTCCATTCTGATACTTTAATTCAAGCTAAGAATAGCATAAAAATGGATTTATAGTATGATATAATAATACAGTTCCCTTTAGCGAATGTAGAGTCCCGTGTCTTCAATTAATTATATTTTCGTTTTCTATTCTTCTTACATGTACGGTGTGAATTTACTTAAGAACTGCTGTTGATGATCAGGCTACATAGAAGGTATAAGTAATGCAAGATCAGTGTTGTTTTAGAATAATAAATAATAGTTTTCATCTAAATTAAGTTTAGAGATTAATCTTTGTTTCATTGGATAAATTAGTAGTTGCGTATCACATCAGCAACGTGCTATTTTACAGTAAGATGTCAGTATTATAAATTTGATAGAAAATAGAAAATTAATCTTAATTTAATATGAACCTATACTTTTACTGTTTTCATTGACGTAAATTATTTCCTTTTTGGAGAATTAATAAAAAATCTAAATATAATAATTTTTATTAATTTTCATGTTCTGATACAAAGTCGAAATGTGACAGATAAAATCCTAAAAACATCAATAATTGAATTTGGGTGAAATATTAAGAAAAATTATTCAATTTATATAGGATTAGAAAAAATTAATTTCGTTCTTGATCATTCTAAAATTAAACGACGAATTGAATTTTTTTAAATTATTTCACCTTGCTCGAAATTATGTTCTCCGTGAAAATGGTGATGCTAGTTAATTTCAGTAACCAACGTCATACTCGGAGATAGGACACTGCTTATCGTGCCGTAATCCCTCAAATAGAGAGAGTGGATGTCAGTAACAATTTAACACGTATCCCGACGTATCAATAAAAATAATCGCTAATAGAGAATTCTGTACCAGATACGCGCAAAAAATGGCTCTAAAAACGATGAAAACAAGAATCAATTTTGTGCACGACAACGAAAATTTTTGTAGTACCTGTCTTCTCTCATCAGAGATGACTAACAACTTTTAAATAACAGTTTTAAATTGGGAACAAATCTCAATATTTTTCACAGTTATGTAAATTTAATGTTTTATATGGATAGATGGATTTTTATTGAATATTTTGAAGCTTTCTTAGTTTACGATAATTTAATGATGAAAATATTAATTATTTGGCAGGTGAAATTAATTACAATAATTAATCAATTATAATTAATTTAGAAAATAAAAAATTATTAACTTCCTGCTCTTATTATCATTTTTAAATATTCACTACAATTTTACAAACGTGAGTAAAACAGAATAAAACAAAAACAGAGACAATTTCTGACATGGGTCAGATAAATTATGGTGGTCATATGGCTTTGAGGAACCGACTATGATGGTATTTCCTGGAAATGGTCACCCAGCCGGTCTACAAGTTCTCGTTGGGAGAAGAGTAAAAATGTCCTCCACTCCAACACACTCTCAAAACTGGAAAACTAACTTCCTCTCCCAATGTCTACTTCTTCATAACTTCCCCAAAAGTAACTTAGAGCATCAGAAAAACTAAAAAATATCTTATAACATCCCAGAACTAATGTATTCATAACCTACCCAAATTTCACTAGGTCGTGTTCAAAAAAGGACTCAAACCATCCCTGAACAGACTATCATTCGCTCGTTCTGCAAGCTCACTTCACATCTCGATTTTCCTAAATTTCTCCCCACGGGTAATTGGTTATGCTGTTTTATCCTATAGGAATAATAATTTTGACCCCAAAAATTTCAATATTTTCATTAGCCACACCCCCTGCGGGGTGCGAATAGGCAAATGCAGGACCGTGGGAAGACATGACCGAGACGGTGGAGCTTCTTGTTCGAACATGCTAGAATCTTGTGACCAAATATTTAGCCTCACCGGACACTCACAATATTTTAAGCTGTGCAAAGGGATGCCGAGATAAGAAGGTTGTTTTTGTTTCAGCGAGCATTGACACTCACCAGCCTGAAACTGATAATATTAAATGTTCAGGATACTTTCTTTCGTAAAATAAATTAAAATTTATAAATAATAAAATAATATACCGCTCAATTAAATTATCGCGCTTATGTACTCTATAGAATTTTAACTAAGAGTTTCCAATCCTCTTTAAAACATAACTAATATTTTGTCGTAAATAAAGATTCAGTTTGCGTTTAACGAACCAGCTATCGAGTAAGTACGTCTGAGTGTAAGTCATGTTGGATTTACAAGTGGAATATAAATAGTGTTGTCTAAATTGAATACCAATTGAAAATTAACCTCATTTTCATGCCTTTATTATTTAAATTACTGTGAACTGTTTCAATTAGCTTGTTTATTGTTGTTGATGTCGAACTGAAACTCTTAAACAGATTGTAATTAAACGCCATTACTAGTTACATGAATACCGCAGGTATTTTGAATCGTTAGGTGAAAACTCGAGCCTGAATAACACTTTAATTGTAAAAGAAAAAAATTAGTTTTATTATTGTCGTTGCCTTTTTCCACCTTCGACTTGGAAATCAAATCAAGGAGTGCCTACTATTCGGATAGTGCTAGATATTTCTTCCGCGAATAGCTAAATCACAAATATTTGTAGAATGAAACATACGCGCTACAATATAGTTATTAAAATAGGTTATAAATGGATAATAATGCATGTTTCGGTCCATATATAGATAATTTTTACTTTTAGTTACGATTAAATTTAAAGATCAAAGGTGTTAGAATGAAGCAAAAGTGTACAGGGTTAAAAAGATGAACAGTATTGTGATGATTTGTTTCCCAATCTCAATTTTGTATCATTTCGTATCATGATTTCTGCTGAGTATAAATTACTTTATATTGTAATTAACTCTAAAGAGTTATAAAATGAAAAAGGAGAAAGAATATACTAAAATACACAATTGAACATTCTCCGGACAAATTGTATTGATTCCGCTTCTTTCGGACGTAGCGATTCTTGTGAGACGGCTGGGAAATTATTACGCCATCGCAACGATGGACACGCAGTTTGACATTTTCTACGATTGGTGAGTAGATGGGCTGAAACTTTTTGATGGAGGCCATTCGGTATGTTCAATTAAACCAGAAACATTTAATATCGAAATTATTTCCTGCCATATGCATCTTAGAAAAGTCACATGTTCAATTAAGAAATATATTAAAAAGGTTTTAAAATTTTAAAAAAAAAAATTTAAACAAAATCCACCACATATTATGTTTTCAAATGTACTATGAACAGGGCTACCACAGTATTAGGAATCATTCTTGAAGAAAACGTTAAATAATAAATTATGAAGATTACCTATCGAAGAACGAAACATTTACATCAGACTTTCAAATAAATCCATATTTTAAATCCTTGTATTATATATTTCTTAATTTTAATTCTGAATTTGTGTATTTCATTTTACCTGTTTTCACTTTTAAATTTTTTCAAATTTATCTACAATTATCTCATAGGTCGTATAACTAATTCTCATAATTAAAAATTTATTATTCTCAATAATTTTCCACAACTCTGTTTTCTTTTCTTTAAATTAGTGCCCCTTTGTTGTTATGTTTCTTGGGTTTAAAATGGTCATTTTCGTTAAAGACGACGAGGTCCACATACGGCGCGAAACGTATTGTTTTATAAAATTACTTGTCTGTCTATACATTTATTTAATTTTAAGACGTTAATTTAAGTATGGTATAGTATAGAAATCACAGTTAGGATAATAAATAACAGGAGCCCAAGAAGTCTGATTGGAAATTCTCATTAGCGAATGGCAACATCTTATAAAACTCGTTCAGTTAAATGTGGTAATGTACCTCAAATATAACAACAAAATAGGTTCGATTTTTGAGACCACAAGCCTGCGAGAGGATTTCTCGCAGGTGAACCTTCCCAGAGAGCTCTGGCGGGGGCTACCTATGGGGATGCCCTCACATCTCTCTGGTTTTTTTGAACTAAGGTTCCCACATGCCGAGGCACCTGGGTCTGTTTTGAGAGGTGTATGTTCCGGGGTCGCAGACCTTGGGCATACGGCAAGAGTTGTCCGCTATTCCTATTGGAATAGTCGGCCAGCTGCCTCCTAAACTGGTCGAGGCACGGAGAAGGGAATGCTGCGTCCCCACAGCAAACTCCTCTCCCGCTATCGGAAGGGCGTGGGACAAGTACCCAATGCCCGACCTACCCGATGCAGGTTTTTCTAGGGTTTTCCCTGCATTTCTTTAGGCGAATGCCGGTAGGATCCTTAAACCATAGCCCGGGGGCCCTAGTCAACCCTTGGCTATCTTCCTCTACCCTTCCGCATCCCCCCTTTCTAATCCCTTCCTATGCTATTAAAGGGGAGTTGCCCAATGTGGATCACCCTCATGTAGCCTGTTGCCCTAAAAAAAAAAAAAAAAAAAAGGTTCGATTTTTAATTATTTTTTCAGTTGGAAAAAGTAAACATTCAATCATATAATTTAAAAGAATATAATAACCGTAAACAAAGTTGATAATTATCAAATATTTAATTAATAATTATAAATTTATCACTAAGTGTATATTTTAAGAACTAAAATTATATTTTACATTTAATAACATATACAAAGTTCAGGTGAAGAATACACGTCGAAGCACGAAACTGAACTGGAAAACTTGAAAATTATAGAACTGCCGGAATTTTAGGTAGCGCTTGGTCCAGGAAAGAAAACGCCTGAGTTAGAGAAAAATATTATGTATATAAAAACTCATAAAATCTGTACTTTTGCAAGCAAATAATTTTGTCGACCATGAGAACAATCATGTAGTATTAATTTTTTTTATAAATATTATGTCTTTGTTTGAAAAACTTTTATAGTTGTTTATTTTGTTTACCACATGAGAACAATCATGTAGTATTAATTTTTTTTATAAATATTTTGCCTTTGTTTGGAAAACTTTTATAGTTGTTCATTTTGATTACCACATTTAGACGACGCATTAATTTTAATTTAAGTATAATTAAATTATCTTCTCAATATTTTGGAAACAAGTCAAGAGGAGAAATCAGCCCATTGATCAATATATCGGAAGGAGAATTATTTTAGTTTTTATTAATTTAAAAATTTTAAAAGCGTTCAGAAACACGCAAACTATAATTCTGAGAGAAGTTAGATATGAATTGGTAATATTAATTTAACAGGGATTCGGCAATAAAAAGTTTGATTTTTTTTAGGGTAACAGACTACATCAGGGTAATCCACATGGTGGCAATTCCCCTTTTATAGCATAGGAAGGGATTTGAAAGGGGGGATGCGTAAAGGTAGAGGAAGGTAGCCAAGGGTTAACTAGGGCCCCTGGGCTATAGTTTAAGGATCCTACCCGTCATTCGCCTAAAAGTAATGCAGGGAAAACCCTAGAAAAACCTGCATCAGGTAGGTCGGGCATTATTTCAATAAATGACCACGAGAATTATGACTGAAAACCAAAATAACAGTATTAAAATAAGGGTATGTTTAGTCATGCAGCAAAGTGTAAAATTTCTGGATCTAATGTATATATATTGGAATTTACTCTTCTTTGGCAAGGCGTTCTCTATGTTCGACCGCAGGAGGAGAGCTCATGACTCTCTGGGTGAAGTACACTCGATGTTTGAGATGCCATCGTAAATGGTCGTAATGTTTTAAGCAGATAAAGTAATGTTCAAGTTTCCTCATTGTCATCCTGTTCACTTACAACCTTGCACAATTCCTTACGAGCTCTTTTACACAAATGTTCCTCCGCAAATATCTATTCACTACCGCTTTATTTTCTTCTAATTCATGTGACCATAGTAATTTCTTCTAAGAATTCATAATTTACAATTCACTAAGGTCTCTATGAAAATACGGAAACTGACTTTTTTTTCCAATCAGCTAACTATGATTCATAAGACAATACCTATAGGGTAATTTGTTGCATAATTTTATGTGTCGTGCTAGAGAACCCAAAATACATCAGATTAGCTGATGAAGGGGTCACCTTTGGCTATCATCTGTGACATAGATTGATATTGCCTTAAAATCAAGTTCTTCCATAGTCGCTTTCCGCCGTTAGGATAGCAACAATTCGTTGGAGTATATTTATAACATATATTTAGATTGACTTTTAATGAATATCTCAGTTTGAAAATGAATAGATCAAAGTTGGGCGTTTCTGTTGTGGAGTTCACTGCATTGCGACCAGATCAAAGGTCCTAGAAGGAACGAGCCGTGGTACATTCCTGTGACTTTGTGTAATATTATAGATCGCTTTTCTTAGTGTTTCTACGACAGTGCGCCTTGTCCAGGCAAAGAAGAGCCCTGATTTATAGCCGCTGGCGGCGCTGGTTAATACACCGCCATTATGTCCGCGATAGCCGTGTCGTGCTGGCAATTTACAGCTCGGCCTTAATCACCCACCGTGTCCAAGACCCTCCGTCGTAAATTGTGCATTAACCCTTCTTACGGGGCGCGGGGTGATGCGATATAATCATGCTCTAATGGATGGCTCCTAACACACATCCTGTTGTTACAAGTCTTTAACGTATTTATTTTTCGAAAAATTACCCTCATCCACAGGTCTTTAAGCGATACTTTTTGCAGATATCAAATTTAATATTTTGTTCTACACCATTGGTTTTTCTAGAGGTTATTTATTTAAAGTAATTTACGACACGCTAGTAACGATGCAGAACGACGTTAACGTTGTAACCATTCTTAAAATCTGCTCTTAGGCTAACACAGACCTCTATTTCACTCCTCATAAAATCGCTTTCAATGAAACGCTATATTCTTTTGAGCTCGGTATTCAACAAGTACCAATTAAATCAAAAGAGCTTCATAGTACCGTGACAAAATGGCAGACAGTAAAATAGCCGTTGCGGAATTGAATTTTTATTGCCGACAAAGATAATGTAGTTATTACTAAATTGAAAGGGGGAATTGACAAACGCTAGTGAACTCCGGTCGATCCAGTCGCTTAAGTTTCTAATGTCACGGCAGAACCTGGGTTTCAGGACTGAGACTAGTTCCATGGGAGACGAAAACATGTAACCGTCTTAACGATCGGAACATACACAACGTCACAGAAATTACCCCGTCAGAGATGAAATAGTGCAAAAAGGTAACGACTACAAATTTTAATTAAATATATGTTAATGACAAAAGGAATTGGAATTGAAATTTGGGAAGGAATGAGGAAGGGAAGAATATCTATCTCTTAAATTAACACGCATCCACATCAGTACAAAAACGTTGAGTTTAGTCCACCTTCAAGCTCGACTGTTTTCGTTCCCCGCCAGAGGGTGGAAACCTCTTCTCGAGTTTGATTTTATGCACTTTGCATAGATTTTAAACTTACGCGGGGTTATTATCGCTTTTTGGAAGGGTTGACATTCGGGGATTTTGGTCAGGTCAATACTTCTGAGGCAGGGTTCTCCAATAACCCTCCACCTTTACCTTGTTTGTCCTCGACACCCCGTCACCTCGGCACCAAATTTTAAGGCCGTATTTTCCAGCAAGCCACAGTTCGGCTCTGGGTACACATGCGTTTTTTATTCAAGTATTAAAAATTAATCTTGAATTAATTTTTAGAAGTGTTTTTCTGCGCTAGAATATATTTCCAAGACTTTAAATATGAGTACGTGAAATTAATTAAACTCTTCCGAATATGTGTTTGACTATGAGTTCCTCAGATAACAAGTATGATTCAAGATATGAGTTAATAAACAATTTCTCTGCTTTAATTTGAATCACGTTAATATTCTTCGAGTCTTTGAAGTTGTACGCTAAGGGATTAATGTTATATGATATTACTGACGTAGCCTGTGAACGTTCGTTATTGGACAGAATATATATGGGAAGCTCTGGAAAGATTCTGTGAAGTGTAGGCTCAATATCCTTTAAAATTGTAGAGGTACTTGTTAGACACAAGTATTAATTTCTTTCTTTTGAAAAAAATCCTGAACTTTAATAAATCAACCAAATTTGAGTTTGGCCAAGAAAATCCGAATAATCTGTCTTAAATAAATTATTAGAACATTTGAAAATATTTTGATGTTACCTACCCTTTATTTATTATAAAAAGTTAGAACAATATGGAGACAAAGACACCAAGAAAAAAGTCGCATGATTCCTGTAAAGTGTATTACAAATTTTTTTGATCTGGGCAGTGTGAAACATTTATAAAATATGTTCACATCGGAGAAGGCAGACATACTTAAAACAACTATAAAAATATATAATTTTTGTGCAAGCACTAAGTAAACTTCACTTAGTGTAGGATGAGATTTTTTATCTATGTTTTAAAACTTATAAGAAAATTCTGAGTTCTAACAATCATGAATGCTTTGTACGAACATAAAAAAGTCAAGAAACTACATTTTTAGTTGTGTAACTTAAAAATTATTTACGATAAAACAATAAAATGGGCAAAGAACGAAAAAAAATGGTTTCATAGTTGGAATATACGTAATTATTTTTTATATCAGCATAATTATTTAATCAGTAAAAATGCATAATAAGTAATGGAAATAGAAAAATATTTAGGTATCATCAATGTTTGATGAAAATATTATAAATATTGTTAATATTTAACATGCAAATATACTCGTGTAAACGTATTTTTAATACTTAAGTCAATGTAACGACTATGTATAATTGCTGAAGACCAAATTGTTGGTGCGACTGAAAATAAATAATAATAATAAACCTACTGTTGTTAGTTACGGCTTTTAGCCAAGACAAACTGCGAGAAAAGAATTCCAATGGCGTTGTGTGACAACACCAAGATAAATATTTCTTTCCGACGGACAGTGAAATACTGGAACCACAGGCAATTAATGCTGCAGAACAACAACCTCACGTCAAGATATAAAGTTAATGTGTGGAACATTGTCAAATGTCATGTGTTTCAGAATGTAATCAATTTCATCATATTTTTAATAATTTAGACTCTCCTCGGGGAGGAATAGTATATCGTAGGTTTAGAAGACTTAGTTACACTTCCTCAAGTACGGCTATATTTTGTCTTCAACTGCATTGGCATAAATTAATGATATTTTATGACAAAGCGACGACTCAATTAACTTGTCTATTATTTCTGGCAATTTATTTGTAATTAAAATATTTTTAGATAACTCAAGACCTCAGCTGAGTAACAACATTTTACGTTATGTTGCTACGGTAGATGAATCGCGTTATGTCGGCAGCAGATACTTTTTCTAAAGCGTCGTTATCATGAAGCAATTTTATTACTAGCCCTTCGAATTGGAAAATAAATTACAAATACATTGTTTTTTCAGATTGAAATATACATTTCAATAAAATAGTTTCGAGGGAAAAATTATTACTAGCCTTCTATTTGGAAAAATAAATTACAAATGCATTGTTTTTGTGATTGATAGTTTATAGAATAAAATCACTTTGTTGAAGTAGATAAAAAAAGACTATGCCAAAGTTTTTGCCACTATTCTAAACATTAATTTTATGCCAGACGGTTTGTATATGTAATAAAAATGGTAAAGTACCATAGAAATGCGAATAGATTCTTTTTATTATTTAAATATAATTCTCTAGATGTTGGTCCATATCTTTTAAAAGGGCGTGCATTCAAAACGAAGTAGTTCCTCTAAATGCCACATCGTACTAAACATCATTCAGCAGATTACGAGGAAAAGCCGCGAAAGAATAACCGAGATCAAGATTGCTAATCGTTTCACAAGACCGATTGTATAACTACACCTTTCTTCTGTTCATAACCAAATAATTTCGACCGACAAACTTATTTATTTCAAATAATTTAATCTATGACCAAATATCCGTATTAGCATAAGCTATACTTTCTAATTAAAAAGTATGTGTTAAAGAGATTTCACTCAACATTTCAATATTTTCATTTTTTTCATACAGATGATGTCGGCTTTAGTTATGATGAACGTCTTTTGTGTTTTTCCATGAACAAATATTATTAAAAATATTTACTTGAATATTTCAACTGAGAATATGTGCAACGTAATGGAAGGAGCTATTTTCTTTCATAGGGAATCGTTGTCGATGTGTGAGTTTCGTGTTTCACTAAGGAAGAGCGTAATTTATTTTGAGGGCGTGCCTAAATATAAATACAACCTAACATAAGAAGAGAAAATTTCAATAAGTAAGTACGTTAATACGTATTAAATGTACAGTTTTTAGTTTGATTCATATTTTGGTTCTGATAAGTGTTAATTATTTAATTATGAACTATCATTGAAATATTTTTAACCTGGTTCATCGAATGAACGTCATGAGACGTATTGGCACATAATAATTCATATATGAATTATTAAATCAATTAACTCCTTGCAAGTTTACCAATTTGTCTTAATACCTTGAAATAATTACTTTATATTTTTGTCAAACATTTATGAAATTACACAGTAGGACGTCAAATATGAATTGTCTTCTGGTTTAAAATGGCAAAGTAAATAAATTATTCTCGTTAAATTCACAAAACAATGTAACACTTGAAAGTCTGAATCTACATAAATCAAAACTATTTACAGAATTAAGATATTTAGTTGTATATTGCAAATTGAATAATTTTGTCGTGAGCCAGCAATCCAAGATTGCGATTGAGTTCCTAATAAAATTTATTTTCCCTTTGCTATAATCATCATTATCGATAAACAAACTGAGATGTTTTACCAGAGGTCGCCAAACTTGCTAATCCCGGGGGCTACTTTCCCATTTAGAAAGAGCTTGGCCAGATATTCCCCTTTTCCTTCTCAAAATTTAAATAAAGATTTTATTTAAAATGTTCAAATTTTATTTTATAGTATACTTTACAAGACAGCTTCAATTTATTTTTGAACTTTATCTGCTGAACAAACTTTCTACTATTGTACCCTACTTAATACTTTGAATTCTGTAAGTTCCAAAATTAAATTCAAAATAGAATTAGAAAAAATAAATTCAATTCAATTGGAAGCATCACTTTCCAAGAAGGGATTCAAGCTATAACGAAAATGAGATCTAATTGATATTCAGAGAGCTGTAAATGAAATTATTTCACAAAACAAAAGAAACGCGTGCATTAACTTACGGTTTATCGGCAATCATCAATAGCAAACCGTCTACACAGCTGACTTCTGTACCAAGTCCCATCTGCAGATTGTAGACATCCGCCATCGCCTTCGCACAAATACGATTCTCGGACAGCTCATCGCTGTCCTTCGGAAATCAGTAATTCTCTCTCGGCCAATCAAAACCAGAAGCTAAATCAAAGTTGGACAGATTTTGGTTTCCCCACAGACAATTAGCTGCAACCTGTGACTTAGGCAGAATACAAAATATCAGCCAGTTCATCGTATTACTGCCGCTATGATTCAGGACCACTTTACTCATAGATGTCCAGGAGTATAATACCTCCAGGAACACATCATCTCCAATCTCCAACCGAAAACCATTTCAACTAATCCCAAATTGTTTCTGTCAGCGTTCTCGTGAGCCAATTACAGTTATTGTTTCATCGAGATCCTCTTTAGCCTCAACACCCCCTGAACAATCACATTTACCCTGCCTCCTCCTGTTATTCTCGCTGAACCCAAATAATACAATGTTAAATTCCGAGCTATAATACCTATTAATAACGATATATATATAAAAGACTATGAAAACAATTAACGCAAATTGATATTTAAGTGAACGAGTTCATTGCAACCTAAAGCATATTCGCAAACTCTTATGTTGCAATCAGAAGGGTTTTGTACACAACTAATGAGTCGTTACCTTTATTATATTCAAATGACAGTGATGAAACATATTTAAGGGTCAAAGACCAAAAGTATCCTGTCACATCCAACCTCAACACTAACTCTATTAACTTAGCAGAAAGTGCGATTCATCATTCTGAACAACCTGCTGACAAGGGTCAAGGTTCCTTTGAACACGATACTTGGCCGTTACAAGTAGTTCGTCGGATGTCTGGATGTCATCAGTTACTAACACGATTTTAAAATAACCAGTGTAAGAAACCATGGGTCGTTCTGTTATTGGAAATGCGCCCATCTCAGTATATTCCGGCTGAATTTTCGACCAGTAGCTGCTCCACGTTCCTAGTCTTCGAGATAAAAAGTGCCTTTCTGAGAAATGTGAGTTATACTTCTAACAAACCCTGCTTTATTTACAGCTGAAGCAGTTATGAAATTAATATTTCTAGATATATGAACCTCAAGCACTGTAATTTCACTAGTTGTTCATTGAATACAAAACCCTGTTTTCACGTAATAACATTATCAATATATTTGAAGCTATTGTAAAACATCTGGAGGTGTCACAACTGATAGACGTTAAATATATTGTGATACCAATTAAATAGGCTATTAATTGTTTTTAATATAATTTAATTGTTGGAGGAACGGGTGCTTAAAGACAACAATCGCAGCGGATCTTTCTTTGTTAACAATGGGTGACTGGAGACCGCGCACCTAGAGGAACGCAGTCTACGGCGAGAAGCGAAACGAAAAAGTCAGCGGCAAGACGCGAAAGGAAATGTATGCGTCGAGAACTGGGGCATAGCAGTTCGGTCCACATAGAGAATTAGAAACAGTAAAAGTCAGCGGATCCAGAATTATGAATAGAGCTATCTAGGGAGTCCAACGGCGAGATAATAGTTTACATAAAACGCAAGTAAACAGTTTGGACGGAGAAACTTATAAAATCGCAGTTTGGAAGCAGAAGCTTTGCTTCACAAACTGAGCAAATTTTCGCATAGAGAGACTTTGAGGGGACCTACGTCCGGCAACTGGCTGAGGGTGAGATGATCCAGGTTCCAGTATAGCAGAGATCCAGAGCAACTACCGTGTGTTCAAAATCTAATGAGTAGAATCAGTGTATAACGGCCTGTTTGGTGCGTGTTGACTTCAAGCTGCAAGAGTTCGAACTGGTTCCAGTAGCACTGTCGTGAGTACAAAACAATTATTAATGACTGTAAACGATAATTTATAGGGTATAGTGAGATTTCGTTCCCGTTTTTCTTTTCATTCCTTTTCTTTTACTTTTGTGTTAAATATTGTATTCAATGAGTTTGGATTGTTAATATTTTAGTTCATTGTATTTGTTCTTCCTATAAAACCAGTGGTGACCCTGACATAATGAGAAATTCAACGTAATTAATTGTAAAATTATAAAGCTATCATAGAACGTCACGAATTATTAAAATAAAATTGAGATTTTTGTTTGTTTAAGTGACGGAATTCGGCGTCTAAAGGAGGGCATATAATGTGTAATTATCAACAATAAATTTTAAATACATAATAATTTTGTTAATTATTTCTATTAATTAAGACCACCTTTTTAATCATTACAATATTTGGCCAGAGCATTTCGGCTAATACGTAAAGTTGGTACGCCGAGGTGATATATACTTGAAATTACATCGAGCTTGTACCATCGCTAGGTCTCCTTCACTACGAACGTTTCTTTTGTACTGGAGAACAAAATGTTCGATTTCACGAATCTTGATTATCTTTACTACCAATGAGAAAAAAGTCGGACCACATACAACGAAACTTTCATCGTGTGTGTATATAGGGCCCTAGGAGCGTTCGAAAACAGCCAAGGAGTAAATATAAAAAAATATGTTAGATTCGCCAACCACATATTGAAAGAGAATAGTTTTAAGGTTTTTTGATTACATAAATTTTTTAGAATATTTCTTATAATGATTTGTTAGATACTTAATGTTATTATTGTCCCCAATTAATAAATAGAGTTCACGTTTATGTATGAAAGACACCTTTATTCGCTTTGTTGTCCAAACAGATTAATCTCAATCTTTTGTTTTCTTGGAAAGCACACGTTAAAACGCAATATAAAGGTTTTAGTGAAAAAAATGAAACTGACATTTTAGTCAGGGAGATTAACAAGTCCATGATTCCTCCATTAATTTCTGTTTAAACCTATGAAAGGATAACTCATATAGTACCGGTATTTTTAAAAAAAATAATATATTACTTATGAGTGTCTTTCAGAAAAGTTCTGTAGCATTGATAATTGGCTGTATTAGTTGCTTTATTAGTGAAAAGAATTACGAGAGTGAAAAGTTTTCCAGTGAGGTAAAATAGTAGAAAATTACCTCGGTTTTAATATTCGAATCACCAGTTTTATGAGAGAATTTCGGATCCAAGTTTCAACAATTTCAGGTTAAAAGTAACTGAGTAAATGTTTTCTCTTCTATCATTTCTGATCTACAAATTTAACTGACTTCTTAGTGAGGAAAGAATATTTATCTAATTATATAGAACCACGAGTGTCATTCTAAAAGACATATTTTGCTGGCCTACGAGATTGTGCTGTGAGACAGGCAGCGGCTGTCAACGTAGATAGATTACATCGCGGCAAAGCACGCCCTTCCTGTCAAAGATTATACCTCATCGATCTGCCACTGTGACACATGTCTGCAAACAGCACTACAGATTGTCAACACCTTGCACCACAAGCTTCCTTACATAAGAGCCAATGAATTCTCCACAACACATGGATCTACCCGTAATAAATTAACTTTACGACATTAAAAAGCTTTATAAATATTTCCCATTATTCGTAAAAATTTACTGCAAAAATTACGTAAATTAAATTCTGCCTGTAAATCTCGTCGGTAAGAACAATTAATTTGATATAAATGTATTATTTAATGAATTGAATATTAAAATAAAATAAATTTATTTTCTGACAGTGTATAACAGACAGTTTATTACAAAAATATCAGTTAAAATAACAAAGTTTTGATACCTATTTATACTTTCTCCAGGTTGTGCTGACTGAAAAGTTAAGTAGTAAAAGTATCATATATATATAAATCTTGTAATAAATATAAGGGAGAGATTATTTAAATAAACAATTTATTGCCTCATGTTGGTTAATGCGAATTAGTAATAAATAAAAAAGATTAATTACTTATTAATGACCCCACGTTGAGGCGCCAAAATGTAATAAACACAGGGGAGATTATTTAATTAAACAATTATTTAAACAAAAGATTAATTAATGAATTGAATTCAATAGTTGGCCAAGTTGGCGAAACCAAAATGTAACGAATACACAATATTGCGAGAATTTCATGGATGGTTATTGAATTAATTATATTTTATTTTATTTAAACGAAAAGGATTTCAAAATAATTGCTAAATTCTTTAAAACTTTACAAGACAATTACTTTTATTCAGGTAAAATTACAACATTTCTCGACGAGATTATTTACAATTGAAGTTTTTCAATTTTATAGATTTTAACAACTCTTATCTCAGGATTTATTTATTTTGGGCCTTCTAAGTAAAGAACCAACCGTTACATTTACATTAAACAAATCAAATTCCTTTACAACCTTAGAATTTAAATAATCAAACAAACGTGAAATCGAAATCTGACGATTCTATCTTTAGTTATCGGTTACAAAATTTTATCAAATTTCTTTGTACTTACAAACATCTGCTGGTACCAGGCTTAAACTTTCTTGGGCTCAGGCGCACCTCACAATTCACATTAAAAAGACCATGAAATCACTGAATTTAAAATGATTAAAGATACACATTCGTAACTTTTGGATCTCTCAACTGGAAACTGCTACTCCTTCCGGATTAATAGTTAGTCAGATTGTTACACATTTTCTCTCGGTGGACGGTCACTGTACTTATTGATTTTTAATGCGGCGTGACTTAATAAGTTACATAGCCGAGGCACCTCGGCCTGTTCTGAGAGGTGTATGTTCCGTAAGAGTTGTTCGCTATTCCCATTGGAATAGTCGGCCAGCTGCCTCCTAAACTGATCGAGGCACGGAGAAGGAAATGCTGCGTCCCCACAGAAAACTCCTCTCCCGCTATCGGAAGGGCGTGGGACAAGTACCCAATGCCCAACCTACCCGATGCAGGTTTTTCTATGGGTTTCCCTGCATTTCTTTAGGCGAATGCCGGGTAGGATCCTTAAAATATAGCACAGGGGCCCTAGTAACCCTTGGCTACCTTCCTCTACCCTTCCGCATCCCCCCTTTAAATCCCTTCCTATGCTATTAAAGGGGAGTTGCCCAACGTGGATTACCCTCATGTAGCCTGTTGCCCAAAAAAAAAAATAAGTTACTTCTTGTAACTTTATTTGATGAGTTATATGTCCAAAACATTTACTCAATTTTAACCTGCAACCTTTCTGAATGGATATGTGCCCGCAACCGTGTTCGCCGTCCGACTGCCGTTTCAGAAAACGCTAGCGGCCAACAAAGCTCGCCTATGTATTGTCGCCTTTGATATTCGTGTCGATAACAATCCACCATACATTTCAAATTAATGGCCTGTAATTAGTATTACAATATATATAACATCTGGAGTTACTTGCGTACAGACTAAAATATATTAATAATATTTTAAAAATCTAGTAGTTACGGTTTGACCTGTCTGTATATGGTAGACAAATACAGGTTGAACATAAACTGAAGTGGCAGAGCAAATATGAGATAAAAATATATAATATACAAGATTATATGTAAAAACTTATGTATGATGATAAGGCCAAACCTATCCTGGTTGTTTATGGAATGAAGGGTGCTTTTAATATGAAACATTTCTGAAATAATTATTTTATGAAAATTGGATTCATAATCTGACACAGCTTCTTTTTTTCATAGTCAAACAGCTGATTTAATTCTTAACAATGTTTAGTTATATCGCTATGCTTATAATTTGTAGTTATAAAACGTACTTTGTTTTCTTTAATTTAGTAATCAAAGACCGTTTAGTCTGGTCGATATAACCTATGACACAATTTTTACAATTAATTTTACAAACAAAATTGTGTCGATCGAATCTTTATAACCTTACAAAAATTTGGAAAAAGGATTTTTCGATGTAGACATAATATAAATTATTTTTTAACCAAATTGAGAAATTTAGTGTAAATTGAACTAAAAAAACTGAAGTATTAACGCTCACCCATTCTTTGTGTGAAGAAAACTAATTTTTTCATGGATACTGAACCGTGCACACAAAAATCGTTTTCTTCATAGCCAGTTTAGGTGATTCTTTATAAATTCAAGTTTCACTAATTTTACTTCATAACCTTTGAATGAAGTCAAAACTTAAAGAACTAAATTTTTTAAATAAACTAGCAATTAAATCTGGATGTATAGGATAATTAATGTATTGATGGTCATTATATATAATTAATTTTCTATATTCAAATTCAGGACCATAAATTGGACACTTATATAGGTCTTTTTGATCAATTTTGTGGGACTTTTGGAGTCGTTCAAACGTTGAACGCCCAGTTTCAAATTTTATTTTACATGTGTCAATAAAGTAACAGCAACAGACCAGACACTAAAAGGAGTCCCATCGATACTATGTATTGAAGTAGAAACTGTAAATTTGCTGCTGCGATTGTCGTATGGAACTAAAAATTAATTATTGTTTGTGTGTTATTAATTATTCAGGACACACATGTTTTTTTTTATTTTTTATTTTTTTTGGGTGTAGACAGGCTATGTATAGGGTAATCCAAATAGTGGCAACTCCCCTCTTATAGCATAGGAAAGGGATTTTAAAGGGGGGATGCGGAAGGGTGGAGGATGGTAGCCAAGGGTAACTAGGGCCCCCGGGCTATGGTTTAAGGATCCTACCCGGCATTCGCCTAAAAGAAATGCAGGACAAACCCTAGAAAAACCTGCATCAGGTAGGTCGGGCATTTGGTACTTGTCCCACGCCCTTACGATAGCGGGAGAGGAGTTTGCTGTGGGGACGCAGCATTCCCTTCTCCGTGCCTCGACCAGTTTAGGAGGCAGCTGGCCGACTATTCCAATAGGAATAGCGGACAACTCTTACCGTATGCCCAAGGTCTGCGACCCCGAAACATACACCTCTCAAAACAGGCCGAGGTGCCTCGGCATGTGGGAACCTTAGTTCAAAAAAACCAGAGAGATGTGAAGGCATCCCCAAAGGTAGCCTCCGCCAGAGTTCTCTGGGAAGGATCACCTGCGAGAGAATCCTCTCGCAGGCTTCCTTGGCACATGTGATTAATTACACTGAATTTTAATACATACCTATGTCATACGAAATACTGTGTAGATTTAATATATTTTTAGCGTCAGTAAATACATATACGAGTTCTAATTTAATTGTCATTCCTGTATCGTTTTTTATATATAATGCTTGATTATAATACCATTACTTAAATAGTTAGTATTCCTCTATTGTAAATCAGCGTAAGCACAAAACACTTCACAAACATTATATAATACACGAAACTTATTGGTGCACTTCTTCATTACACTTTCCACGTATATCGTAGGGTTTTTTCTGTTTCATTACAAACAGTATACACAAGTACTGAATAAATAGTTAATTTTCTATAGTGAAATCCACGTTCATAAATTATATATTTATATGGGTAAATTTGATAAAATATTTCGGAGCATTCCAGTTTTATTTAGGTTTCAGTTTAAATCGTCACAAATATTCAATGGGTATACAACTTTGTCTAACAGTTCATGTAAGAATTTGAGTTATTTACATATAATTTGGTTAATTTTTTATTGAAATTGAATTCGATCACAAGAAAAGACTCAAATGATCTGAATACTTCAAAAAGATCCACTGGTAAGATAATCTTTATATCCGCCAATACAATACAACTAGCAATGAAATACATTTCACTCGCCTGTCGTGACCGGTGTAGACGAAACAAAGAGTAAAAGAATTCAATTACATGATTAGATCGCTATTTTATACGTAACAGTTCCTAGAAATGCGCGGAAAGTATGTAATGCCAACTCCTATGCGTAATTAAAATTACCAATATGTATTTGAGACTATAGATCATGTGGTGCAGAATCGTTGATTCAGATCAAGCAGCAGGCGGTCTGTAACCAACGACTAAGGTAATTGCAAAGCTGGAAGTGCATGATTTATAAATATGGTCCCAACAATGTGCCAGGGTTTAAATGCCAAGCGTTTGTATTTACCGTTGCTTTTTAGGATGGAGTTTTGGCAGTGTTTCAATAAGCAAAGAGTTATGATCACTGTTGTAGTTATAGAAGCTCATTCTTAAAAATATATACGCTAGTTTTCTTTCTCAATATACGAACGAAATTTATACGCATCTGCTAACCTAAAACTGTTGACATTTGACGTATATTATTATAAGAGTGTTAATATGCGGGTAAATTATTTCACGATAACGATGATCTATTCTAAAATCAATAATGAAAAGTGGACTTGAATTTTAATATGCAAGTGAGAAGAAATGTAGTGGTGGAAGAAGGTAAGACAAGTTATATAATGTTATTAATAGAGGTAAATTTGAGAACTTAAGCTCACATAACACGTGCAGCGTATAAATGTTTTAAGAATGCCTACACTCCCTTGACCCTTTGATGAGAAAAATAAAATTGTGGCGGTCACAATGAAAATAATTAGTTTGTAAAACTTTGATACGTTCTATCATCGAATATGGTGCTAGATGCTAGGAACCATATAGTAATTACCAAATAAAGCATAAATACTGCAGGTCACAGGCGGGATAAATTTAAGGGTCTTGGGATGGGTAAACCGAAGGCAGAAAGATCGGCTGTGCTTTTTTTATTCAAATCATGGTAAGGCAACAAAGCATGGTCCGACATTTGCCAACCTTCTTTGGAAGAGGGCACCTGCCTGACATGCGTTTGATGAGATTTCTCTCCCACGACTCATGAACCGTTTTGGTTTCGCCCCTTGACTACCTTGTCCTACATTTCCGCATCACCCCCTTTCAGTCCATTTCCTATGGTATAACAGGGGATTTGCCACTATGTGGATTATCCTATACATAGCTTGTCTACACCTTCTTCTTCTTCTTAATGCAGGTTAAAGGAAGCCTGTGAACCTCCCCAGAGATCTCTGAAGGAGGTACCTTTGCGGATGCCTTCTCATACCTCTGGGTTTTTGAACTAAGGTTCCCACAAGCCATGGCACCTCGGTCTGTTTTGAGAGGTGTATGTTCTGGGGTCTCAGATCTTGGGCATACGGTAAGAGTTGTCGTATTCATATTGGAATAGGCGGCCAGCTAGTCTGGTCGAGACACGGAGAAGGGAAAGCTACATCCCCACAGCAATCCCCTCTCCCGTCATCGGTAGGGAGTGGGACAAGTACCCAATGCCCGACCTATCTGATGCAGGTTAAGGCTAATGCCGGATAGGTTCCTTAAACTAAAGCCCGGGGGCCTTCCACTACCTTTCAAACCATTTCATATGCTACTAAAGGGGAGTTGCCACCATCATGTAGCCTGATACTCTTAAAAAAATTAATTTGAGTTCCATGAGCTAATAGCTTAAATAATCTTAATTTTAGTGACCCTATATAAGCTGATTTAAAAATACAGAAATCAAATAATTTAGATTTTTTGTTAAATAATTTATTAAGTATAGGCAAAAACCCAATCAACTACATTATAATAGATGTAAGTACCATCCGGGAAATGGGACCACAATGTCTTGGCTACTGCTACATCGACCAGTCACATCAATCAATCAGCGACGAGACTGGTTAAACGTTGTTCTTAAATGACTTTGCAGAGTCAAATATGTATTCATCATCGTCCCACAGCAAATTTAGGCATTGGCATCTGTAACTGCAAATAATTGTAACATAAGTATGCACAATACACCTGCTTCATTTGTCTTTGTAGCTGACTGTATTAAACTATTATACATTTTACACGCAACACCTACACTAGATTAATAAAATCAATCAAAGAAACATTGCTGAAACTTTATAGTATGATATCTTACAGATAATACGTGAAGTACGAATTACAGTTTGTGCCTTCTAGAAAATGGTGAATGTAAATCCGGTCGAAAGGTAACACACAGAGTTGCAGGATACCATCACGACACACACTCGATGCGGGACTGTTCGAATGTTGTTGAGTGTCACCCTATATAATATTTTCTACTAAAAACGAAATGTGTCTATTCATAGATTTCCTTAGGGGACGATTGTACCACTTCAACTGAGGTATCTCAAATTTTTATTCCTTCATGATGAAAAGGTTATTGACCAGTAATTGTAGACGTAGCAATTAATTTCCGGTATAAGACGAACATACAGAAATGACCTGCCCTTGCTGTTTCTCTTAACGTATTTTAGAACACTATTTTAAACAATAATGAAGAATAATAATAGTTAAAAACATAGTTTAAATATCTCATTTAATAATTTAACTACTGTAAGTTTTGGGAACCTTTAAAAAGGCAATGCATAAAATAAAAGTTCTATTAACCTTCTTCACGTATTTAGATTTTGCAGCATATTTGAGCACCTACCTGCATGTTAGAAATGAGACACGTCCATTTTCTCATTTTCAATACACATGTTTCAACTTGTCCGCATTATTTTGGAAGCGTTAAGCATTTCCCTAATGCAGTGTAGCGGATGAGGACAGCCGAGACTCTCGTTAACCCGTTCCTCTCCCGCAGAGCTGTTGTCTGGTGAACCGCTACTCACGTGTGACCACGTGCCCTGCCGTTTGTACGCCATGCAATGACGTAAAAACTGAAATGCGTAATAACTGAGATTTCTCATATTTAATTTCAGTAAACAACAAATAAAACACCAGTCTTCAAGTTCAGGTAAACCACCACCATTTAGAAACCGATTTCATGGAATTCTTTTGAGTCTATCATGTTGACTTTGTTCGTTTTTGATAAAAAGAAGGTCGGACCAACTTCATTGAAACTTTTATTTATTTGTGTGCTAGTTTACAATCTACAACAGTTTAATTGTAATAAGTAAATTGAGTAATTCCTGCTACATAGGGAAAACCAAACGTTCCCTTAATACACGTATCGAGGAACATATGTCTAATATCAAACTTCCCATTGATAAACAATCTGTGGTCTCCAAACATATCATCAATTCGAAACATACATTTGATTGGCAAAATGCTAAGATTTTAGACATTGACACCAGGTACAATTCCGGACTCATTTCAGAGATGCTTCACATTAAATCAAACAGACACAATTAAATTCAATAACTTATATGATCCCTTATTATTACGCTAAACCTTCTGTTTTCCCATTATAGTTGCACCCTTATTGTTGCGGTAACCCTTCGGCTCTCCTATTGTCGTTTCGTTTTCGTCGCTTTAGAGTTTTGTTAACTGACCAAGGGTGCAGTAGTCTCGCTCTCGGCTCTTCTTCGCACCTGACGAAAGAAACAAGGATCCCAGAAACGTTGTGTGGTATTTATATTATCAAATTTTGTCCGAATTGGCTATCTTTCTTATTCATTATTTTCAATCAGACGTACATTTTTTCATTTTAGCTTTTTAAAACACTAGTCTTCAATTTCAGGTAAACCACCACGTTTTATAAACCGATCTCATTGAATTCTTGTTGACTTAGTTCGTTTTTCATAAAAAGAAGGTCGGAGCAACTTCATTGAAACTATTATTTATTTGTCTGCTAGTTTCCAATCTACAACAGTTTAATTGTAATAAGTAAATTGTATACTTTTGTTTGGGTAATCGTCCACTGACTATATAGCATTGTTAGATTTAGTTTATTTAGTTCGTGTTGTGCTTCTCTGGCTGCAGGTTCTTCTGAGCCTTCTCTCTACCTCTGGGGCACTAATTATTACTGCTGCCAGATAATTATCCTGTTACCGATAACAATTCCAGTTGAACAGTTTATAATTATTAAATATTAATTGCCCTTTAATTATTACAATATATATATATATATATATATATCTGACGGTATGTATTTGTAAATAACAAAAGTATTATAGATAGACCCAGCTAAGTCTTAACGAAACTTGATTCATGAACAATCAGTACACGCAAATCGTTAAAGGTAATAGAAACCTATCAAAGACATACGTTATAGACAAATATTTGAGCTGAAAGCTAATCCTAACTTTGAAAACTAAGCACAATTTCTTCATTCCCGTATGAATGATTCGTTCATAAATAATACACACTCACGTACATATATATATTGTAATAATCAACCGAGGAGTTTAATTAAATAAAAGAATGAATAAAATTTAATACATAAAATTATTTATGTTCACTTCGTGGCTTCTAACTCAAAAACAATTACATTTTAAAATATTAATTTCTCAGGGCCTTCACTGGGTTTGATAATGGACACAAAAAATTGATTTTAAAATCTTATTAACAAACAGTTCACATTTACCTAAACAATATGTCGATAGAAAGAAATTAAAATGAAAAGAAATTAACTTTGATTGACAATTAAAAGAGAACTAAATCTGACTATCCTTTAATTACGTTTACAATTAATCATTAGTTTGGTTTTGTTACTTACATCTGTCCAGCTGGTACCAGCATTCTTTTGGTTTCGGAAGTACACTATTGGAAAATTATACACTGATTCTAAAATGTCGACTCACAGATTTTACACTACTGAAGTCAGAACTGATATACTCCCAGGAACTCGGATGGTCCTCCTGAATGTCAGCTATCTGATGTCTGCTCGCCTTATACGAATCCTATGATTCGTAGATTTGTTAGTCTTTTACCGCTTTGGACTTAAACTGCAACTTTATTATTCCGGCTGGCTATAGACGTAAACTGCTGACTTACTTTCCTGGCTGGCTGTGGACGTAAACTCTCTTAGACTCTCCTGGCTGGCTGTAGACGTACACTGCTTTTACTTAGCGATATTTACGATGTAATACTGCCGTGAATGTTTTTACTTTGCTTAAATTCACAACTTTGTTTAATAATACATTAACGACGGCTAGTCTCTGCTCTAGTATTATTTGTTCCGTCCTCTGAAATGTCCCGCCACCAACTGACAGATTACTTGTTCTTCTCCTCACAATGTTTTTCCGCGAACTGACTCCTAGCCATTTTTGACTTTTCGACAAAGCAAGTGAGCTCGATTTGTTCGATCAGACCGCTATAATGGATTTCTCACACAATTCAAATTTTATGTCCAAACAATTAATGGCTTAATTAATTTGCATTATATATATAAGCATACGATCAGCAAGTTTATTTGGACTTGCTTAATCTTTGAGCACATTAGAAATGTAAGCGGTTTTAGTGCCGTATACTAAATTTTATTTACATTCCAGAAAAATGGATAAATCATTCAGAAATTGAATGTAGAAGGTCTAACTGATGACATAAAATTTCATTATTTAATGTTTATGACGATACTCAAAGAACTTGCATGACACGCCACTCCATTTGCAGATAACCCCGCAACGGGACATAATTTGCAGCACTAATGAGTCCGAGTCGTGTTTATTGTTTCGTGTGTCATTATTCTTTCCTGACATAATTTATAGCGAAAGGAAACCGCTCATATTCACTGCTGCGCCAACCAGTAGTATGACGAATACATAAATTCAGTGAGCTCATTAAATACTTCCGTACTTTCTCGTACATAAAATTTGCTAAACTCGCGGTTTGCATTCTATTAGATAAGTGATGTGTTTCCGACCTTGCATAAATAATGTCTTCAGAAATAATAAAAAAAATGTATGAGTTCATCAATCATGTAAGACCCAGGGTTATATAGGAAAACCTATGAATGTGCCACGGTTTGGGGAAATAAAGCATTCCAGTGTTTCAGCTCAATTTCCGTTGGTAGGAGTTCCTCACAACTTCTTAATAGAAAAGAATAAATTCATTTTCCATTTTGCGTCAAGAGAAATAAAGTTACTAGAATGTAGCAAGAGTACATTTTACATTTCTTGTACCTATATATAATTAATTCATAACTTATTTTACACAAGAATAGCATATTTTTGTGTAAAATATTTAAAAACAAAGTTTTAAATTATAAAATAAATATAATTTCCATTTTCATCTAAAACATTTCAATAATGAGACTACCAATAATTCATGTTAACTATTTTCACCCAAGCACGAAGATTCCAAGTTTGTTAATAAATAAAACAAAACACTCATTTACAGAGCAGGTTTTTTTAACTTCACTTTTGATTGCATCTGGAGCGCTTCTTAATTATTTAATGTTATCAGAAAATTGGTTAAAATTGATATTTCTGTATATTCCATCCCTTTTTGTGCGACAGACTTATATCGACATTAGTTAAGTACAGCGTACCATAAAAAATAAAAATTCAGACATGACTAAATATTTGATGAAAGTTTAGGAATAAAAATATTTAAATTTTGGCGATGTTAGTTAATGATGGATACCGATAAAACAACTCATTTTGATTTTACGAATGAATCTTCTATCAGTAATTTTATTAGATTATAATTGATTAATCAAGTCTTTGATATTCAGGAACATAAAATATAAGATTCAAGTGTGTATATATAGCTAATTGTACATATTGCTATGGTTTCTCAATTTATTATTTTCATTTATGTTTTCCAATATTTAAATGGTTATAATTAATGTCTCTATTTTAGATAAAAAATTGTTACTATACAAATTAAACATTCAATTTTAGAATTCAGTCTATAAATTTTATATTTCTGCTTTAGAAGACGAAAGTGGCCTAATACTTTCTGCTACTGAATTAAATAAACGCTTAATGAAAATATTTGAATTTATTTTTTTTTAACCTGGGGATTTTTTTTAACCTGGGGATTACGTGGTATTAATAGAAATTAATACCAATCAGCATTCATTAAAATTTAATTTTTCAAATATTTAAGGATTTACGCAATTTTAAAACATTGAAAAAACATAAAAACGACGTAAATCAGTGTCTATTACCCAGAAAAGAGTTCAATGTAATGCTATTATTACATGTAAAATGCTCTAAGGTTGCATAAAAAATTGAAGAAGAAATAAAACCAAATTTTAACGCACACTAACTAAATATATTCTCATTTCTTTAAGCAAATAATTCATGCGATACCATGTATATGCATATAGGTGTTATTGACCGTAATTCTACCATGGATATTAAGACGTCAATAAAGGTATATAAAAATTAAGGAAGGTAATTTCATTCCATATGTATTATTTCTCGTGTACATTCCTGGCTTACTACAAATTATTGCGACAGTCAGAGTCCATAATTTTAGAGCAACAGATCGACATATAATTTTACTGTAAGTTACGCTCACAAAAATATGACGAAACGATTAAGTTATAAATACATATAATGGAACATGAACTGTTTTGTAAAGTTTCATTGTCATTGAGTTTTGCTCTGAAAAGCAGAAAGAGAGAGAAAGAGCAGAGATATGCAGTGTCTGTGGAACTAATGGTGCGACCAGCGAGAGAAAGGTTGGTTGAATAAAACATAAGGCAGACTGTGGCAGATGAGTCGCGAGTCCCACCCACGCACGGGTCGCGAGGTCGTCCTTTCTCGCAGCCGCCCAAGCCCGCACCCGCACCCGCGGGCCGTAGAAAGCAGCAATTGAAGATGCGCCAGTTCTGCACGTCAGACCCGATTCTGTGACCGGCTTAGCGGCGGCGCGGCGGCTGTACAGTTATGAGAAAGGAGAGCCAACGCCACGAGACACAAGGAACAGCAAAAGCTGATAGCTGAAACCTCTGCGCATCGTATTATATCAGAAAATCAATCCCACAGATACAGAAGATATAGAACACACACACACACAAATATATATATATGGCGTCGATTATGTGCACCAATGCAGAAACATTAACAATGTTTAAGTTACATTTACCTACTTTATCAGTATGATAAAAATTCATTATTATAATATAATTTATTATTGTAGCCAGATACAAGTTTACACACAGATAACAAAAATTTTATTTTCGGTTTTGTTCCTCTTGATATGACGTGATTTTACAACCTGATGTCATTCTTGTGTGCACTTATCTGATATGACATTTTTCCCTTGTCCATGATCAGTCTCTATTTGCCACTTAACTGTAAAAAAATCTTCATTTAAGGTAGAGATAATTATTGGTTGGTATTGACCAGATACTCTGCAACTTTATGGAGCTTATTATGGTCAACAATTAATTTTTTTAAAAATATTTTTATCTGACTTTACAGATAAATAAATAGAATTAATGAACTTGCAGTCCATACATCATAATTTATTAAAAAAATATTGGAACTTACTAATAAATTGACACCAACAACCTCCTGAGGAATAAAGAATAAGAAAGCTAGCCAATACAGACAAAAATGGTAATATAAATACCACACAACGTTTCTGGGTTCCTTGTACCTTTCGTCAGGTGCTAAGAAGAACCTAGAGAAACACAACTGCACTTGTCAGTTGACAACACTCAAAAGCGACGTAAACGCAACGACAATGGAAGAGCCGAAGGGTTAGTGTAACAATAAGGGAGCAACGACAATGGGAAAACAGTAGGTGTAGCGTTATAATAAGGGATCATAGCAATTATTGAGTTTAATAGAGTCTGTTTGTACATTAATAGCTGTGCTGTTTGATTTAACGTGTAGCATCTCTGGAATGAGTCTGGAATTGTACATAGTGTATATGTCTAAAATCATTTTTCCAATCAAATGTATGTTTAGAATTGATCATATGTTTGGATACTGCAGATTCTTTATCAATAGGAAGTTTGATATTAGACATATGCTGAGGAGTTTGTAGTATTCTACAGATTTAATATACGTCTCCATTTTAAGTTTTATTAATATGGTACTTGATGACGAGATTTCAAAGTTGGGAAGAAACGTTGTAATCTGTTTATATATATATATAACATATATATATATATATATATATATATATATATATATATTCATGATTCTTTAATTAAATTTTCCCTGCCATGATGCTAGAAGACTTTCCGAGACATTAGTGTTGGGTAGGAGGAGATGTATCCTAAGGTCATCAGTGATAAATGCTTCTCTCGCCAGAAGATACGAATCTAGAACGTGTAGACATTGACACTACAATCACTTTTTTTACACGTATTTTTCTTTCACTATTTCTAGTATGTATATATTCTGCACCGTGAAATGATGCCAAATGATTTCCATGTCTTACGTGAGTATTGTAAATATATTTTCTCTGGTTAGTGACACTCGGTGGCCGTGGGTGCATATGTGTTCATGTGGTACAGCACATCAATTAATTTAGGAAAAGTTATTTTTCTCAATTTCCTAATAATAATTGTGTTTTAACAGAGAGAAATTCTGTTTCGATTTCGATGACTTTAAACTGAGCGTCTTGCGGCGCACTCTCTCCCGCTAATACAGCCAGCTGGCCACGTGTGTTCTACTCACTGCTGTAGCACACGATTTCTGTAGCATATAACTGAAAAATATCACAAGCCGCCACAGGTAACACTACTGTGGCTGCTTATGCATGTCTTTATGAATACTTAATACTTTATGTATGAATGTATTAAATGTACAAATTGGCATAAACTTAAAATCACAATAAAATATAATTATTCTAAATAAATATTACGACTGAGAAACATCTCAATCTTGCATAAGAATGTAAAAAACAATAATAATCGGAGTTCAATATTCAAAATAAGAATAGTAATCGTCTGAAAAAAAATTATATCTCAAAATTGAGTTAAAAAATAAATTTTCTTTACGTTGGAGAGAAACATTGTTTCACGTAAATTGTTCCAGTGATTTTTTTCCTATTTAGAAATGTATATTTTCCAGCATCCGTTTTTCGTTGGGTGGCTTTCACTTTGAAAACATGATCCGTTTTTCCGTACTGAGTCTATTCTTTCGTTCTATTCGGAATTCCCTGGCAAGTTTCTGACCTGTTTAAGGAAAAGAAGTAGCCTAACTTTTTCCTTTCTTGTATATAGCGTATTCTAGCATAGCAGCCTGAATTTTACTGGAAAATAAATGCAAGATGTAGATCATTCAAAAATCCAATCGAATTCAACACAACACTTCTAATCTATATATTAAAAAATCATTTACAACCTCTCATTGTATACTAATCATTGAATGACTATGTTAATAAATTCTAGTGGCGGAATACGTGAAATATAATTACTAGCATTACCAAAGTCTATTTTATTGTTATCCATAAAGATATTAATATAATATAAGGAAAAACGGTATGTAATAAATGTTTAAATTAATTTCTCTTAACTAATCATATTTTATAATAACTTTTACATTTAATTTATAGTTTTAAAGATTGATAATGGCGAATAAAGCATGTTACTGTTAAAACAACAATTTTTGAGAAGAAATACATTTTTTGACTGAAGTTGGTTATTTTTTTTATTAAAAAATGGTCGCGTCGAAATAGTAGTCAATTTAGTTTATATGAATAAATAAAAATAAAATTATATTATTCCTATCGTTTATAAAAATTTCTATAATCATGTGGCAATTACCTAAATAATGCCTTTTTCACTCTTGTAAATATACAAATGAATACACAAATGTTATTTACTCGCAGGTTTGAAATTAATAAACAAAATAAAATATTTAGTCATTATCCGGGTGCCCTAGTTAACCCTTGGCTACCTTCCTCTACCCTTCTGCATTCCGCCTTTCAAATTCCTTCCTATGCTATTAAAGGCGAATTCGCCAACGTTGATTAGCCTCATGTGGCCTGTTGCCCTAAAAAAAATAAAAAAATGTGTAGGAGAGACACGAAGGGGCTACCTTTGGGGATGCCTTTTCTTCTCCGTTTTTGAACTAAGGTACCCACAAGCCGAGGCACCTCGGCCTGTTTTGAGAAGTGTATGTTCCGGGGTCACAGACCTTGGGCATACGGTAAGAGTTATTACTGTTCCCATTGGAACAGTCGGCCAGCTGCCTCCTAAACTGGTCGAGGTACGGAGAAAGGAATGCTGCGTACCCACAGCAAACTCTTCTCCCGCTATCGGAAAGGTGTGGGACAAGTACGCAATGCCCGACCTACCTGATGCGGGTTTTCTAGGGTTTTCCCTGCATTACTTTTAGGTGAATGCTGGGTAGGATCCTTAAACTATAGTCCGGGGGCCCTAGTTAACCCTTGGCTACCTTCCTCTACCCTTCCGTATCCCCCCTTTAAGATCCCATCCAATGCTATTAAAGGGGAGTTGCCAACATGTGGATTACCCTCATGTAGCCTGTTACCGTAAAAAAAAATTAAAAAATGTTAACATATATGAGAAGAATTGCTTTACAGGTGAATGAAATTAAACTTATAATCATTTTACACATTATTTCCTTCGTCGTTGAGTCCTAAGAGGTAGACAATGAACGTATATGTTAATAACAAAATGTAGTTTAGTCTAAGATACAGATAGAAATGACTGGTACAGAGTTTTGGTTTACGTGGTAGCTCAAGTTGTAGAGCAACAAGAAAACGAACAGTTCGATTTCCAATTCGGTCGAGCATTTTTTATTTTGCCTCATGAATAACAATTAAATATGAACATAACTGAAAGTGTTTATATACTTGAATACAATGACGGTTAACTACATACGAATTCTGAGTTCCGATAATGTATTGGAACGGTATGTTATTAATGAAAATGAAGAATATAAACGAATGTAACTCCCCTTAAAAATGAAAACTATTAATTACGATTAATTAGAAATAAAGACACGTTGCATGGAATTTTAGTAGCACATCTTCATTATATTACACTTGCATAAGCACTGATTCTCCACAATTCATTTAAATTTAACACCAACACAAGTACATAGAACAAAACGACAGCGCAGTACGTTTACACTTGTCCGGCATTTCAGTAAGCTTGACCTAACATAAT
Source organism: Zhengitettix transpicula (assembly GCA_037074705.1). Classification (NCBI taxonomy): domain Eukaryota; kingdom Metazoa; phylum Arthropoda; class Insecta; order Orthoptera; family Tetrigidae; genus Zhengitettix; species Zhengitettix transpicula. The sequence continues at coordinate 119,862,013 of CM073591.1, read as the reverse complement.
TCTAGAAGGCAAGAATGCTAGCTCATGTTAAATAAATAACATCCACCGTACGCAATAAATCTTAGTAACTAGAAATCTAAGACGAGCGTGTAAATGCGCACCGCTCGACTACAAATAAACGTGAATATCATCCAATAAATGTCACTGTAGGTGCGTTATCTAATTGTTTCAATCATACGGCTATGTGGTTGCATAATTAAAATTTCGTGTTCTATTGCATTGTGCGAAGGTACTGTATTCTGAATTTGTTACATATGCTGCCTTCTCTCTGATTCATTTTACTGCTACCACCAATCATGCAAATCAAACATCAATAACCGTAATACGAACGAGCTGTCAAAAGCGAGAGTATAATTTACGATTATCCAAATTGATCAGTGATAGTTATTTCCTCATGATTTATTGCTTAAATGTTTATAATCTTCTAAAATATTGAAATATAAAATTTACGACGGATGTAATTTACAGATATATATACAATGTAGCAAAGAGAGTAAAAATTAAAGAAAGCCTTTTTATTAAATTTTTTCTATTATAAATGGTTGAAAATTATAAGGATATTCATGAAATTAAAACTTTAAACTGACGGTGGAAACGTCATAATTCTTGTGCGCTACTTTTTTTTACGGTAGAGCAATACTTACGTATTACAAAAATTGGCCAAATAACTTTCGTCTTATTTAAAGTGAACCATTCAATGTGAATAATTGTTGAATCCTCTGTCGGTATTAAGGATCCATCCATATCCATTAGCCGCACTAGGTTAACATTATTGATTCACATTGCTTATATTTCCATTTTATATTCATTTTTAGCGTAATAATTACAATAATCTTTAGTATTCAAAAAAACCTTTTAGACACGAGGCATAGTCAAGTTTGCTAAAGACTACTTACGAGGTAGAATTTGGTTACAATACAAAAAGAAATTGGATGTACTGTAATGCCAATTAATTAAGACATTAATTGTGAATTTGAAAAGCTAAATTGTTAGAGTAATCCTTTGTGGCGGCGGTCCAGAACATAACAACAATTGAAAAGCCAAGCACTGTTCCTTTGTCTGAAGGCCCGCAAAATGGCGTATGCACGCGCTAAAAGGCAAAACGAGAGTTCAGTCTGCGGGGAGACGTCGTCGAAGTAATAACTGTTAATTGGAGACGATAGAGAAGCTCGCAGGAAGGCATGGTGAAATACAGTTTGCAGATAAATATTGAGTATTAGCATTCAACAGAGTTGATTGGTCCCTGAACATTTTTATCAGGACAAAGTAAACATTCACAAGAGCATTAACGACGAAACCTGCTATGTAAAAATAAGCAGTTTTTGCGCTCATAGCCGGCCAGAGTTAGCAGAAGTTTCGGTTTAAGTCCAGAACAATAAAGACTACCCAAACGACGAATCGCAGAATTTACCTAAGGCAAGCGGTCTACCGATAGGACGTAGGTGGATCATCCTAGTTCCTGACGACGTATAAAATATTGACTTAGAATCAGTGCAGAATCTGTGAGTAGAAGCAGTGTAAAACCCCACAATAGTGTTCTCGAAAATTAAAGGTATCCTGGAATGCTGGGCAGACGTGAGTAACAATTTACGAAACAATTAATTATGTAAATCTGATTGAAAGATAGCCGTCAGATTTCGTTCTCTTCTTATTGGTTAAAATTGTCAACCAGAGTCAATATTTTTAGTTTAACTTCGTTCACAATTAAATTTCGTTCTAATTTAATTGACAAGTAAATTTCTTTTTCTTTAATTGTAAATTGTTGATAAGATTATAAATATTATTGATTCGTCCATTATCAAACCCAGTAAAGACCCTGAGAAATCCAATATTATAATTTGTAATTGTTTAAATTATTGCCAGTAAATGTTTTGTTTGTTAAATATAAATTCTTTTAATTTAAAAGTCTTATTATTATTGATTATTACAGTACATATAATTCGATAAAAATATGGTTATTGCTTTTAAGTGTGTTGTTGAAAGAATTTGAATTTTATGATGTATACGTCACGGAACAGATATGAATGTATTTAGATTAAAAATGTTGCCCTAAGGAGAAGACGTCTATAATTTTTAATTATTATTCCTGTTAAAAAAAACAGCTTCATAACTTTGTTAATATTATGTAATTAAACAATTTTGTTTAATCTGCTGAAACTGTGAAATAAATAAAAACTTGCGTGTAATGAATCGCTGCGAATAGTTCTGGCAGTTACTTGTCGCTTTTGAGATTCAGACCGGAGGAATCCTCCATCTGGCCACTGTGACCGACTGGCCCTTCTATTAAGGTTACGTACTCCATCGAAGTTGCACTTTTATGGCGACGATTGCCGTCAAGGGGAATAGATTGTCTAAAGCAGGTCTCGTCTGTCGACATAGACATTCCACTGCGAGTCCTTGTGACAATGAATCAACCTGCAATTGCCCGTGTGCTATTTTTGAATGTCACTCAACTTCACAATAAAATTCGACTAATTAAATTACACTTACAACATCAAGGGGGCTATATTCCGGATGTGCTACGATGAATTGAAAATCTGAAATTAGTTATTGTCATAGAAATTAACAACAGATTCGTTTGGTTGTTGAAAGATCATGTTGGCTGTATAGTCTTTTATGTTTTTTTAAAATTTTTAATGATCTTTATACGACTGTTGTCTATGATTGTTTTTTAAAAATTCCATGATATATTGTAATAATTAAAAATAAGATCAACTTTTAAATGAAAGAAACATAAACTTTACAAACAAAAAAATTTATTTTCAATTTCAACACAATTCACAATTTAAAAAATATCTCAGGGTCTCTACTGGGTTTGATAATGGCGAATCATTTTATTTCTCAACTTAAACACAATTTCCAATTTAAAAGAGAAAGGATTTACTCGTCAATTAATGATGACGAAGTTTACTTGTCAAAGAAATTAAACTAAAAAGATGGATTCTAATTAACAAATTTTAAATTAAAAGAAGGGAACGAAATCTGACGTCTATCCTTTAATCAGGTTTACATAATTATTTATTATAGATTCTTACTCACGGCAGCATTCCAGGATACCTTGTAGTTGACGAGACACTATGGCGTGGTTTTGCACTGCTTCTAAAAAAACTCACAGATTCTAAAATTAATATTTTTAGATCAAAAATCAGGAAGCAGGATGAACCTCCTTTTCGTCTCTCCCTCGGTTGACTTCTGCTCGGCTATGTGCACCAAAAACTGTTTGTGTTTAGCAGGTTTCGTAGTTCTGCTCAAATGAATATTTCGTCTTGAGCAAAATGTTCAGGGACCAATCAAAGATGTTGATTGGTAATTCTCGATGTTTCTCTGCAAATTTCCTTTGAATATTTGAAATTGTCTTGTCTGTTTCAACTCGATCAACTTCTGTCGTGTCTGATGGCTTGCTGCTTCTACTTAACTTTACTTTTTAAAAGAATATCTCGTCTATTTTAATGTGACCTGTACTTGACCAAACCTTCCAGCCAACTGAACTACCGTCTCGCAAATTTTGAGCGCGCATACCTCTTCCGACAAAGGAAACAATACCTGGCTACATTGTTGCTGTGTTCTGTACCGCCGTAAGAATATATTTCTCAAACAATTTATATTTTCAAATTTACAATTAATGTGTTAACTAATTGGCATTACAATATATAATTATATGTTACATCCCACCGATCCCAGTTATCTTTCTGTTTGCCATGGAATACAATTGCAACATAGTTTCATACGAATTACTCTCGTGATTAGAAAATATTTTTATATAATCCATAACATTGGATGCTGAAGCTGGACATAGTTTTGTCAGCTTTATCTCATCCTCGTTATCTCGTAATACGGTAGAGAAACATAAATAGGAAGTATGGAGGAATGTCTTAGAACCGAATGCGTGAACCTCAGTTTGGCACAAATCCAGCAAAAATATGGGACACAAAGTCATGGTACATGATTAAGGATGAAACTAATACGTCATTGCAAACAATTAAGTGGACTGATAACAGATTAGAGAATTGTTATAGTACCAGCAGCTTAAGTGGGATCGACCAACAACAGTTTTCGTGTGTACAAGGTCTTTGACCACATAACCCCAAGAACAAGACAATGTGTCCTGGTTCCCACACAACGAATATGTTGGTTTATATTGTATTCAACAACAGCGTTCAATGTATTTGTTCTTTTGCCAAGGGACACTCCTCCAAAGAAACGCTTCATGCCTGCACCGTGTCAGTGGTACGTGAAGTCTTTCGTGGTACGAGACGTCAGTCCAAAGTCAAGGACAGGAATTCAATGAAAGATACGTTTTTCAATATCTTATTTGATAGGACAACCTAAATGCACATTTACCATAATATGAGATTAGTTTGTTAAGGTTGTTTAATGAAACTCTGAATTATACATTGAATTACTTCGCTTTATTATAATTTTTATCTAGGATTACTTGAGTATAATAACAAAATTTGATTGATTTACAAATTATTAACTAATTTATCAGCATAAAAAAGACGCACTACAAAATACGAAACATCTTAGGGTTCGATACGAAACAAACCTCATGCACAATAGATTCACTCAGTTTTAGCTTCCTCTGCAGTCTCCTTGCAAACTCTAGTCCGTATTTACAGCTTATTTGATCTGAAAATTTGAAATTATTAATAATAACCATCTGGATGATGATAACAAAATTTTTTTCTGCATAATATCTGAAAAGCTTGGTCATCCATTAGCCAATATTACCTTGCCAAACTCAATCTCTCTCCAATCATTTTCGTCAAACAGCTACCTCTACTTTCTTCAAGTAACTCCCACATCTGCGCTGACCATTTTCACTCCTCTAAACATCCCCTGCGTGGTCGAGACAAAAAACTGTCAAACCCAAGAATCAGTTTCTCAGCGTCGTGCTTTGTTTAAGAAAGCAAACCTTTGTTCTATTGGTGGACACTTTGTATTTGACGTTATGGCCAATATGGAAATGTTCTCCTTTAAAAATTACAAATTAGGTGCAAGATCACACCACATTAGCTATATATATATATATATATATATATATATATATATAATATATTGTAATAATTAAAAGGGTTGGTCTGAATTAATTAACAAAATTATTAAGTATTAAAAATTCATTCTTTAAAAGTACAAAGTGTAATCCCTACTTTATACGTCGAATTTCATCAAGTTAGCAAACAAATATTTTATTTCATTTTTGCAATTCGCAGCATTCTAGGAAAAATACAACTTTATATTTTACAATCAAATTCGTCGAAATTCTCTTTATCTCAGGGTCATTACTGGGTTTGATAGTAAGAACAATCCAATTTAATAAACTAACATTAACAATTAAACTCATTTAAGCTAACTTAATACAATATGAAAATAAACGAAATGAAAGAAACTAAATGAAAAGAAAAACGAACGAAATCTGACTTCTACCTTTATTCCTCGTTTACAGATTTTTAATAATTGTCTTGTACTCACAAATGTCTTTCTGGTACCAGATCTGATTCTTGGAGCTTGAGGACAACACTCACTAAAAAGGCCATTATTCACTGATTCTATACATTAAATTTTTAATACACACGGTCGATGTTCTCGTTCTCTGCCACCTGGAACTTTGGATCAGCCGCCCCTCAGACAGCCCTCGGACATAGGTCTCCTTGATGCCTCTATGCGAAATTTATTTCAATCTGAGTGAAGAAAAAATTTGCTTCCAAATTTGCGATTATTATTTTGGTGTCTCCATCAAAACTGTTTACTCGCGTTTTATGTAAACTAATAGTTCTCGCAGTTGGACAAATGGACCGCGTTATTCATACTTTTAGATCATTTTACGTTTTCAGTTTTTGAATAATTGTCTGAGAGGGCTATTCTCTCGCAGGCAATACCTGCGACGGATACTCTCTCGCAGGCAGAACCTTGTAGGAGAGATACGAAGGGGCTACCTTTGGTGATGTCTTTTCCTCTCCGTTTTTGAACTAAGGTTCCCACAAGCCGAGGCACCTCGGCCTGTTCTGAGAGGTGTATATTCCGGGGTCACAGACCTTGGGCATACGGTAAGAGTTGTCCGCTATTCCCATTGGAATAGTCGGCCAGCTGCCTCCTAAACTGGTCGAGGCTCGGAGAAGGGAATGCTGCGTCCCCACAGCAAATTCCTCTCCCGCTATCGGAAGGGCGTGGGACAAATACCCAATACCCGACGAACCTGATGCAGGTTTTTCTAGTTTGTCCTGCATTTCTTTAGGCGAATGCCGGGTAAGATCCTTAAAATATAGCCCGGGGGCCATAGTTAACCCTTTGCTACCTTCCTCTACCCTACCGCGGCTCCCCTTTCAAATCCCTTCCTATGTTACTAAAGGGGAGTTGCCCAACGTGGATTACCCTCATGTAGCCAGTTGCCCTAAAAAAAAACGTTTTCAGTTTCCGTTTGGACTGATCTGTTTCGCTTCTCGCCGCAGACTGACTTCCTACTCGCACGCATTTCCCGTCAATATTAGGCGACAAAGAGCCGTTGAAGTTAAATGTGTTAAAAACTAAATATGTCATTTGTAATAGATAAGACGATAGTTATGGACTAGTAATACGAAATACGATAGATAGAGTTACCAATTTTAAATATTTATGAGTAATATTGAATCAACATTTAAAATGGATTGTCATATAGATGTTTTAGGTAGAAAGATACGAAGAAGGTTTTTATATAGAGAAGGAAAATTTTTAACCAAAAAATCTAAAACTTTAATTTATAATTTTATTATACTTTTACTATTCAATTGTTGTTGTTCTGTGTTGTATGGTGGATCTAATAAATTCTTTGATAGACTTAAAAAGTTGCAAAGTAGGGCGTAAGAATCATTTTATGTAGGAATAATAGATTTAATGTAACAGTAATGTTAAGAGACGTGAATTAAATGGGATCTGAGAAAATAAGGGCCTTTTCAACGAGATTAAAACTCATAGCCCTGTTTTGTCGGATTGGATGATTGGAGAGCTAATGTAGGACGCGTACAGAAAAGTTTGGATTTATATATAAATTAGTCAATAATTTAAAAAAATTAAGTGAAAGAGTAACGTGAAGGAAGTTAAGACTATTTCAGCAGTTAATTTCAGTGTAGAATCATAATTATTAAAAATTTGGACCATGCTATTCAATGGCAGTAATAATACAGAAGATATCGTCAACATAACGAAAGTAGTAAATCGGATCGAAATCAATTAACGATAACCAAGTAGTCTCTAAGCCAGCGAAAAAAATCGTCAGAAGACTGCTCATAAGTGAAACTTCCGGTTGGTGATAGAATTATTGAACCTAAAATAAAGTCTAATTAAGAAGATAGATGTATTTAACTGCATTGGGCAAAGTTTAAAATACTGATGTTACAGTAACTGTATACCAATATGGACATAAAATAAATATAGAAAAAAGAGTTCCAATAGACCTATATACTATAACGCGTGTATTTTGGTTTAGTTTTGCTTTGTCTTGGAAGTGTTGTTTGCTGTGGTTTGGAGAATTCGAAATCGTGCACGTGCGTGGGGGTGGAGGAGATAAATATTTCCATACAAGTAATTTTCGTGTCCTGTCTCGATTGTCGGCCTCAACATGACAGAATAGTTGGTCATTGTTGACTACGGAACTGCAGCTGCGTGCTATAACTCTTGTAACAATGGAAGAATCAGTGAAACTGACATTTCGACGTAGTTTTCTAATAATGAAAAAAAGTAAAAGAATGGGAGGCTATAATAAGATAAGCTTCTGAAACTGGGACAGTTGCTCTGCGCTCGCCGCAGTTGGTGGATGTGATTATGAGAAGCTCCGTATTGCGTTACGTGTAGACGTTTTAAGTGTATCCGATCTACAAATCTCATGAGTATTGCTGTAAACTTTTCGAAGTTGCTCTGATATAGTCCGAGGCAGAATCGTCGTGAGAAAGGGGCACAATTAGTTAGTGAAGAGTTCATCGACGCCTTGCAATGGTCCTGACTAAAGCCATCACTGTAGTTAACCCGTTCTGCCGGCTGTGAGATACGGAGACGTCGGTACGAGAGCTACAGCAAGCAACACAACACAGAATACCAGAACGTATTTGGTACAGACAGCAGATCTCTTCTATGTACAAACCACAGGTGCCTGAGATAAGAGTTTTTATGCTTAACTGTAATAAACTTATATAAAAATTTCTTTAATGTTCAATAATTTTTGATTTAACGTAAAAACCCAGCCCACAAAAATAATTCTTTACAATACTTCTTACTTAATACTAATATAGATTAATTAACATTAATAGTATAGAAGGTGTCGTTCGGTTCTCTACACTTCTCATTTAAGTTCACTTCCTTGCTATGCTTTACAAATTAAACTAAAATTTCAAAAGCCCTACCCTTATTAAAATATTATTTTATTTTCAATCGAACCTCACTCGATTTATTAATAGAAACCTTATTTTTACACTAAATCCCTATAATTTTACACTAAATCCCTATAATTATTTGTTAACCTTCTTTTGAATTGATTTATAATCTGTGGTCACGCCGTTACTACAGTTTCAGTCATGCTATTTCATTCCTAAATGGTTCTATTTATGAATAAACACGATGAAAATGTACTCCGATCTCAAGCCACATCATTATATCTTTCATGCTCTTGGTGACATGATTTCTGCTGTGGGCGTCTGCGGTATTTGACGTTGTTATGTGAAATTTATCTAATTTCAACTCGGGAGAATAACTTACTTTAATATTTTCCATTCACTGTCTGATAATTTACACAGCACTTCAATCCTACTAACTTCTGATGCTCTCAGGTCCTGCTTCGTTTATTTATTGTTCTCTAAAAATTGCAGGGGTAAATCTCCGAAACCACTCTAAAATAATATTCTGTATATTTTCAGCGAGAATCTAGTTTGTATAAAAATAAGTCCTCTTTGTCTCATACCGCCTATTAATCATTGCTTGACATTCACTACTTAGCGTGTATATTGGACGGGCTATATATAAAACAGTTTGGAAACACTTCTTCATACTTCTAAAGGGCCTAGTTGTCCAGCACATACAACATGTTTTACTCAATTCACGATAAATACAACAGATGAACGAAGTAGATTTTAATTCTTAAGAATTTCTAAGAAATTTAATGAAATAGTGTGCAAAAATCACTCTATCACTACCTACGGCGCTAAAACGAAATCTACAATAATTTCTCTCTTCTCATAAAAGATTCGTATACATTAACAATTCGTTTTAAATGAATTACATGCTTTTATTATCGTGAATATGATAAAATATTGAAATAATTTTAGTGAAGTTGGAAACAAATCAAAATTTTAAATATAAAGCCACTAGAAACTCATTTTTTATTCTCAATACACTGCAATTACAAATTGGTCGTTCTTGTTAAATGGGCGCAGTAATGAGTGTTGATGTTCGCTGGCAGCAAGATCGCGAAACCCACACGCGCCATCTGCATGTGAAGATGCACCGTAAACTAATCAAGCCGTAAAACAGCCAATTAGCAGACGCTCTCAATGCTTCTGGAATGGGTCACTGTCCGCCAACGGAATAATACACCTCGCAGTTATCAAGTCAATGCTCTAAGGCTAAGAAGCGAAGCCAATTAGTCTGGTCTCTAAGAATGTCTGCAAGGGATATTCTCTTGCAGGCAGTACCCGCGAGGGATGTTCTCTCGCAGACAGAACGTTGTAGGAGAGACAGGAAGGGGCTACCTTTGGGGATGCCTTTTCCTCTCTCCGTTTTTGAACTAAGGTTCCCACAAGCCGAGGCACCTTGAGAGGTGTATGTTCCGCATTTCTTTAGGCGAATGCCGGGTAGGATCCTTAAACTATAGCCCGGGGGCCCTAGTTAACCCTTGACTACCTTCCGCATCCCCCCTTTCAAATCCCTTCCTATTCTATTAAAGGGGATTTGCCACCATATGGATTACCCTCATGTAGCCTGTTACCATAAAAAAACGTCTGGTCTCTAGGCAAAACACGACTATAAGTTTTTAAAGGACATTGACGTATTCCTGCGACCAAATGAATAAATTAAGGAATATATAATATAAATTTGCTGGTTATGAAATGATTAACATATTTACGGATAGGGAAGGAGTGGGCAAACAATTAGACTACTATTACAAAGAATCTGAAAATTAATTTCGTACCATGTTTGCAGGAAATAGGTAACGTGCGCGGTTTAGTGCCGACAAATCACATATTTTTCAAAGATTGAAGAAGTTTTATAATTGAAAAATACAGTTCAATATATTGTTGATTTTTACGTTGAGAATGGAATTCGGATGAGACTAGCTTGAAGAGAGTATGAAGGCATAAAATTCATAATAATTATAACATCAGAATAAGTTTCTGAAAATCTGTCTATTTCTAAGTCCAATTTCTATAATACTGAGTCTCAACACGATGAAAAAAAACCTTGCTCTTCATGAGTTATGGGGAAAAGTTTGAGCATATCAGTACATAAATTAATTTGAATGAAATAATTTCATATTAATTAAATATAATGCACATTTGAATATTCATTTAGGTGCAATATACGCAAATACATTTACTTTCAACTAGATAGCCCAAGAGTTGTAACATTTGGCATGTATAGGTGTCTATAAATTACATGCCATTTATCTGTGTCACGAGGCACAAACCATCTTATATGTGTCCATACAGTATCTGGTATTACCCTCCTAAATTATTTGGTGCAAATCGAGTCAGTTTATCTACATTTGAATCTGTAAGAGAACTAATAGGAGGGGTAACTAATGAAGGAAAGGATTATTTAAATGTAACTGCTGGATCTTCTGAAAACGAGTAAGATTGAAATTTTTAATACTGATCGTGATTAGTGTATAAAATTTATAGCTAATATTGTTTTTAGGAGTAAATTAAAATTTGATCAGAAATCAAATTTTTCTAAACTGTTTTTTGGATCCATTTCTCATTTTGCTAAATCAGGGCTTACCTATTTCAAACTGGATACAGGTATAATGATTGAGAATTTTTTTTATACATATTTTTCTCTTTACACAAATCCGAGCGATTAATTTTTGTGAAAAATATCAAACCAAGGATGTTTCTGTGTCTAGTATTTAATTTTTGAAAATCAAAGAAAAAGGTTAAATTTTTATTTCCGTTACATATGAAAATAGGTGCGTTTGACCGGTAGATCTCCATATAAACTATTCGTAGTCTAAGATAACAATTTATTTCAAGAATTAAAATTTTTTAATATAATTTATATATATATAAAATTATTTGTTATTTATGTATTATTCCCAATGTTTAATTAGACGTCTCATTTTCGGATAATGGGGCATTTTAAAGTTTGACTATTAAGAATTGATTGCAATAAATTGACTAGGTCCTTTCGTGGATTCAGATAGTCATAATGTTGTGCATAATCGTCCGTAAAACAGACGATGGAAACATAAGCACTCAAAACATGAAGATTCTACGAGGGGACAAATAAATTTTTGACAAAATTGAAGATATTGTGGAAAACTCCAATTTTCAAAATTAATAATTTGAAAGCGAGGAATAAGTTTTCTTGATAAGTTTTCTTATTCAAATGGACGACATTGGGGATAATACGAAAATAGTAAAACTTTATTTCTGAAACATATGCAATTAGTATTAGATACATTTTGCTTATTCTCATGCCACACATTTAATTTAATTTTAAAGTTATTCACTAAATAATTCTCTTTCTTTAATTGAACATGTTGTAATAAACACATATTTGATTCAGGATTTAATTTATAATTACGAGAAAATTAAATTCTGACATTAATGTAGACATACGTGGAGTGCCACAAGGGTAAGGATCCGTTTTAGATCATTCTGAATCGGCTATACTCAACATGAAAATCGATTCTGCGTTTAAACACTAAAATTTATGGTTAAAATCAAATAAATTAGTCCTAAATTACAAACGTCAACATAAAGACAAAATTATTTTGTAGACGTCGATAAAGTTTCTTGACAAACAAATTGATGAATATTTCGAATGGAATTTTCGGTAAATTAGTATTTTCGCGGAAAGCAGATATAACATTATCAATATGGTATATCCTGCCTATTTTCACTCCATCATGGAGATCATACGCTTTGTCGCTTAGAAATTAAATTAGACAATTAGGTTATCAGCAGGAAAGGATTGTTGATCAACTTTTAAATAGGATTTTAAATCTTTCAATGATAACTTCACCTAGAGCATATGTTTTAAAAATCTTATAATTTGTTTAACGTATCGAAATTTTTTTTTCTTTAATGTAGTGGTCCATGATTTTATACCAGAAGCCGCTTGCCTCTTGTACAAACATCCATTAGATTTTATTCAGAGAGAAAGTTATTCAACAGACTATCAACGAATATAAGAACTGTTCATAACTTTAATATACTGATTCACAAATGAAAAAAATTCGACTGGTTAATGTAGCGGTCTGGTGTTAAGATGATCTTGAAAATATAAAAAGTCTATATTAGCTGAAAATTAACAAAACAATAATGAAGTAGCCAATAAACAGATAAAATTTAAGCGACAAATTACAGTTCACAATTTTCTTCAACTAACGAAAGCAAAAGGATTGCAGAAACGTTATGTTGTATTTAATATCTTACTTAATTCATGTATAAAATAATTGATTGCGGTGTGTAGTCATTGGATCACTTTTACCCTCAAGAAACGTCTAATATCCAATTTAGTGAATGTTCCAATAGTCAGATTGTAAATTTCTAAATAAGAAAAGTGTGTTCACTTGGCTTCTTCATATCTTTCTTTTATTTCGATAATCTTATAAATGTAATATTAAACATTTTTCCTGATTAATTTTTTATTATTTTATACCTCACCCGACTCTAACTCTTCACTACTCCGACGATATCGAGTTGTCCCAGTAAATTTGCGATCTTGACTATAGATTAAATTTTCATTTCTGTCAGAATGACTTCTGTTCATAATTATACTATTATTTAAACTGAGGTAAATAAATTTTCTGGAAGTACATAACTTATTTCCTGCCTATTACGGAAATATTATCAAAGTTGATATTTGTTTTCTTATTTACGAAGTAATCTTTTTTGACTACGTATGTTTCTATGTTAATTTATTTTATCACCAATAAATAGTGTGTTTTATTAATTCACGTTTATTAAGAATTCATTAATTTCATATTTCGCTTATATGTTGTTTTCTTTCCATTTTTGTTATTTATGTAATTGCCTAAGTATTATATTGTATTTTATTAATTTTAATCGAATGGAACACTGACTTATACTTTTTACTCAGTACAGTAATCAATAAAACATCTAAAAATATTTGGATACTTTCTGAATATTCCAATAGTAAGAGGGAGAAATATCATACATTCTTTCCCTTAAACGGTAAATAATCCACAACTAAGTCATGGAGTTCGGCCATCTTTGCGGTTCTAAAGAACCAAGTAACTATTGGAGTATATTGAATTGCTAAAACGAATTCAAAAACTCCTAAAAAGAAGATACTGGTCTGAAACAATGAATTAAATTGTGCTAAAATTTTCCATGATGAGAAAATTATGTACAAGAATCCTTCTTCAGAAGAGGGTATATCGTCAATATTGCAAGATGTGCTTTTGACGTGATGGGAGGAATTACATTGAAGGAAGCAGATAAATGTATAAGAGAATGAAGGGGCCAGAAAAGGATAAGTAAAATATTTTTAAACGATCGAGTACCTCCTTTTTAAATTTGGCGACTTGAAGGACAAAGTACATTTCAGATGAGTTGCCCATCGTCGCAAATCCTCCATACATTTCAAAATAATGGTTTGCTTTAATAACGATTATCGCGAAGCCCAGAGTTAGATATTTCTTCGTAAGCTGTTGGAAAAGAACTTAACCGTCTAGACCACATGGGTGAAAGGGATGACGTTTTCCCAGGCGGGTTAACGATATATAAAAAGCAAGAGAACAAGGTTCAGCGGTTTCGTATTCTTTGGCATATTGACATGATAGCATTTTTTTTCTTATGGGACATAATTACAAGAAAGACAGGCAACAAAAAGGAAAACGGGCTACGAGACAGGACGAACATATTCCTGACAGAAAATATTCCGCAACAATGCCGAGGCTATGTTAGCTTCATTGCATTTCTTTTAAATGATATTCAACTGTGGTTTTTCTTCAGCTCTCAAACCGCGATTTTTGTGCCCTTAGATGGAGGTAATATTTTTCATTTTAAAACAGTGGCTCGCATTTTAAATAGAATTATATGTATGTTTAGTAATAATTAACTCAATGAATAAGAAATATAGTCAATTCAGACAAAAAGGGTGATATATATACAACACAACGTTTCTGGGTTCCTTGTGCCTTTTGTCAGGTGCTAAGAAGAGCCTAGAGAAACACAACTGCACAGGTCAGTTGACACTCAAAAGCGACGAAAACGTAACGACAATGGGAGAGCCGAAAGGTTAGCATAACAATAAGGGAGCAACGACAATTGGAAAACAGAAGGTTTAGCGTAATAATAAGGGATCATAGCAATTATTGAGATTTATACTTATTGTTACGCTAACCCTTCAGCTCTCCCATTGTCGTTACGTTTTCGTCGCTTTTGAGTGTTGTCAGCTGACCTGTGCAGTTGTGTTTCTCTAGGCTCTTCTTAGCACATCCCAGAAACGTTGAGTGGTATTTATATTACCCTTTTTTTGTCGGTATTGGCTATCTTTCTAATTCATTATTTTCATTGAGACGTAAATTTTTTCATCTTAATAAGTAACTAAATTATTATGGTAATAAATAAATTTATTTTTATATAATTTAAAATTCATTTAAACAACGCTACACCAATACATTCTAAAATAATACGAAAATAACCTTATAGAAGGTAATGCATAAATTAACATTTCGTAGTGAGGCCATTAACAACATTGTAATAATTAATTTATCTTTTGATATTTTATCCCTGTTTGAAAAGCAAATGTGTTTTTGTTGCATTACAATAATGACATCAACATATTTGTAGAAGAACAATTTCGAGAGTTTACGCATTGGATAATATATTTAATTTAATTGTACACGTGAAATTTAATTTTATAAATACTCGGTTATGTTTTTATTTCGATAACATTATTTTTGTAACAACATTTAGTTGAATTTCGTATATTTATTATTTTATTCATAATTAACGGCAAGTATTTTTGTTACTATAAAGAATAATAATTATGTACAGAAGGAGGTGAATCATAAGTTTGGATCCTATATTAGGTTTATACAGTTCATTCCACATTCTATCATTTTGATGAAAATATAGATAGCCTGTTATTGTATGGACGGGCTAGGTCGATGAATGTAACATTTCGGATTAACATATTTATCCTCTGAATTTTGCTCCCATGACATCAAACCGTTTGGGTTTATTTTTCAAAACGCATGGAGTTGTGCATACACCTATCTCAATCGTCAGCTTCGTTTTCTCTCAATTTTCATCCAACTGAACTAATATTGCATGAATACTTCGCCACATTTACCGACATTTCCATATATCAGTAATTTAAAAGCTAATTTATGTGTTATAAACATTCCTATCAAACTTAAATCAAAAACACATTTTATTTCACGCTAAATTGTATGATACCATGGTATGAAAGGGGAAACAGACGCTAGTGAGTAATATAAAGCGAATTATCAGTCTTAATGGGGAAAATGGCCGCTGCGTAGAGTATATTGGTTTCTTATGCGTCGACGAACAAGCTTCCTTGAATGGAAGGAGCGCTGACAGGTCGCCACCTGCGGCGTTGCGCAACGAGGCGGCGTGTGTGCTTAATTGGATCATGTGTGGTGTGTGTGTGTGTGCGACCCCTAGAAAGAAGAGGCGATCCTCCTCCCACAGATCTGGGACGAGCACACACTTTCACTTTCCCAGGCGGTGGGGCAACGCGTTCCGAGCTTCTTCCACGTCCTCGTCCTCGTCGCCGCCGACGCCCAAGGACGTGGCGCAACTCGCCGCGGTCACGACGGAGAAACGGACCCCGTCATCACCATCTCACCGATCTCGATCCAGAGATAATTAGCACTCGACCAAAACAAGTGTTTGGCTTGCAGTTAGTTGACAATGGAAAGAGATTTTATCTGGTATTACGTTGTCAAAGAAAGTAATGTTGTTAGAGAGAAGAATATGAAGCTTGGGCACACGGTTCAGAAAGACCTGAAAACGGTTTCCCTTCAGCAACAACGGCAGTGGTGGAATAATCCTAGAGAATCAGACACCATAAATAGTCAGCTGTCTATTATTAAGCTTTTTGCTCTAATATTATTCTTTTAAAAAACATTGGAAACAACGATAATTTTTTATTTATGCGTTCAGACTAGGCGGTTCACGAAATTTATTGCATTCAGTTCAAATTATCGAGTTTTTGTTGACTAGCCAAAGCCAATAAAATGTAATACGAAGGTCAGCGATTATAATGGCCAAACATTGCGATTAATAACAGACATGCGGCTGACTATGCGTTAACGGGTAATGCGGTGGTGCCAAATTTGGCAACACTGTTAGACGACCTTGATATTACATTTCCGTGGCGCCAACTTTAAAAAATTCGCTGCTGCTCTTGTTTCTATATCGTGATTAAAATTAGAAGGTACATGACTGTTATTAACCGCGAAGAGAGTGACTTCGTGTCCACCAATCAGCGTTACCGAAAAATCGTAGTGCATTCTATTGCTTTCAGTGAACTGTGTACAAAGTCAACAACGTGTACCTTCCTCTACGAGAAATCCGTATGTGCCTTTTAATTTGCCGACGGTGTATAAATATTCAATATGTTGGCCCTACCATAATAGCGGCAGCAAGCAGTCTTCAGTATAACGTTTACTGGATTACCAACAGTATTAGTGTAATTTCAGATGGAACAAGAACGTACAGAAACGTGACTAGTAAGGGATTGTGCCAGAATTTAATTCTAAAGTTGGGGATAATTATTTACCAATTTGGAATCAACAGTCATTGTGTAGCAAAGAATAAAGTGTTTTTTTATTTGATCTAGAGGACGCCATTTCTTCAATTTTCAACATGTTTACTCAATGAGGACAGAATCGACTTATATTTTTCCTCTAAACAGTGTTACATAAAATATTATTGACCATATTCGCCCATCATAGATTCAGTTTTATATATAAAAAAAATGCTTGGTGGTCCACAAACCCATTTACGTAAAAATGTTCCTTCGATACAACACGTGAAATTTCTGAGGTTTATTTTTCTTTCGTATGAAGGTTCTGCAGCATTATACATATATTCAGAGAATTTATCTAGCTCAATTATGATTTAATTAGTCACGGAATAATTCACACAAATTGAACTTGAAGTTGGATACAGAAAGCGAGTTGTTAGTTTGCATCGCAGTGTCACAACAACGTATTTAGTAACACATTCGAAAGGTTACTTTACAAGTTTCCAGTGAGCGAAATAAGTTCTCCTTAAAAAAATTCATAAATTTACTGATTTGAATCATTGTTATTCTTGTCGACAGTGTATGTTTGAAACAATTGCTTTTTTCTGTTTAAGGACTATCGATTGCAATACGGCATCTTCAAACATTAACATTTAACATTAAATTAATGCACATGTTTTTCTAACTTCAAGTTCAGTTCTCAGCTGGTGGTAAAAACAGTCATGTAGACAAGGTTTCACCTGATGCGCCTTTCCCACCACATAGATCTCCTTGCTGGGAATCTTGGCTCAGAATTTTATTCTGTATGAACAATAATGCAACATGTTGACATCAACTCACAATGGCTCACTTTGCGTATTTCCATTCACTGATGTGCTATGGCATCCGATATTTGGGTTATTGCTCCTGGACCACTGAAATATTCACATTGAAAAAACGTACCATTGAATACTTTCTAGTATGGATTATAGATCTAGTTGTAAAACTGGCTTCAAACGTTTATAAATACTAAATCTGCCTAGTGTATACATGAAATATGTAGGTTTGTAAAACTTAACATAAATCTGTTTCAAACGAAAATGAGACTAGAAATCGCTCTGGTCTAAGATCGCCTTGCTCTCTAACCATACTCGGATAATTTCATATAATTGTCTTCCTTTAGAGGTAAAGAACAATAACAACTACTAGAGTTTTGGGAGTCACTGAAATAATATTTTGTTGAAATGACTGTTTTACTCAGTATAAAAGTTTCTTCGTCGTTAAACGTAATAATTGAAATTATTTATTCTGAAAAAGTCTTGGTTATATTGTTTTGTAAAATATTTTATTTTGTAACTAGTATTGTAAAGAATTATTTTTTTATGGGCTGGGTTTTTACGTTAAATCAAAATAATTATTTGACCAATAAAGAAATTTTATATAATTTTATTATAGTTAAACATGAAAACTCTTATCTCAAGCACCTGTGGTTTTTACATAGAAGAGATCTGCTGCCCGTACCAAATGCGTACTGCTATTCTGTGTTGTGTTGCCTGCTGTAGCTCTCGTACCGACGTACTGGCGTCGACTCAGGGGTTGATCACTGCCTAAGGCGTCGGCCTCCGGGATTGAATGCTGGCAATTGTGTGGTGCTATTCTGTGAACTCTTCACTAACAAATTGTGGCCCCCTTTTCACGACGATTGTGCCTCGAACTATATCAGAGACAACAACTTTACGGAGCCTCTCTTAATCACATCCACCAGCTTCGGTGAGCGCAGAACAACTGTTTTTTTTTTCAAAAGCTTATCTCCTCCCTTATATCCCCCCAGTCTTTTACTTTTTTCATTGTTAGAAAACTTCGTCAGTTTTATTGATTCTTCCATTGTCACAAGATTTATAGCACGCAGCTGCAGTTCCGTAGTCAACAAAAACTAACTATTCTGTCATGTTGAGGCCAACAATCGAGACAGGAAACGAAATTACTTGGATGGATATATGTATCTCCTCCACCCCCGCGCACGTGCACGGTTTCTAATTCTCAAGACCACAGCAAACAACACTTCCGAGACAAATAAAAACTTAAACCTAAATACACACGTTACAGTATATTTTCTTTGCAGTTTTTCTTCTCTTTTCTTAGTTTGTTTCATGTACTTGCTGGAGTTACTAAGGAATCTCAGTTTTCTCACCATTAATCTCCGAGAATGTCTGTTGTTTGTGTGTGCGTGCTTCTTAGTGTTCCGTGCTAGTGTATTTTGTGAGTCTGTGTAGATCAACATTTATTTTTCTCAGTGATAATCATATGTGTATTTAAATAATTATTTGCTAGAATGAATTGTAAACATATTCTGTAAACTATACTTTTAGTAAAGTGCGTTTTTGTGTCTATTGTTATTTAGTTGTATTTAAGGCTATTAATTAATTTTTAAATATTACACTGTATTAACAGTCATATTTTACATAAAAATGTTCATGTTTGATAGATAGATAGATGTAGATAGAATTATTTAATTGCATTGGGCAAGGCTCGGTTGAAATATTAAAAAAATAGATACATATAATTAATTCACACTAACATAAGCATAAAATAAATATATAAAATAGAATAAAAATTCTTTGCACTTCTTACTTTACTTCACTGCTTTAAATCCCAAAAATCTTACCTTTATTAAGTATTACTTTATGAATAACTTCACTTCAGTTAAATTATGTATATAATTCTTATTAATCTTACATTGCTCTATCATATGAGATTAATATTTTCTTGAATTGTGCCATTCTCTGTGGGCTCATCGCTAGCACAGTTGCAGGAGGCTGTTCGAATACTCTATTTAGCTCTATTTAGAAACGAAAATTTCCCTATAACAAGGTTCGCTGATTCCTTTGCCTAATGTTCTTGGTTAGCATACCTTAGCTTCTAGTAACATTTTGTAAGTTCATTTGTGCCCTATCCTATTTCCTCAACCGAGGTCTAATATAATAATTACAATCAATCAATCCATATGATAAAAATAATCAAAATTGTCTTAAGAATCTGTTTTTGGAAACACTGATATAATTTTTAACTAAACTCTATGTACACGCTGACATATTTAATTTTCCATAACAAACCATAAGCAGGAGTGTCCGTAGTATACTTTGAAATTTTAAATGGGAATATAAGTCCATGTAAGGAATCATTGGGTAGTAGGAGTGTTGCCACACTCTTTCGGCTCCTCCATGATCGTCCTCTTCCAGGTTTGTTTAGGTGTTCCTACTTTTCGTTCACTTTTGAATTCCAGTCTAATGCTTCCTTCTCAACTGACCCTTCATTCTGCGTCAAGGTATGTCCTAACCATCTCCATTTTCTCATTTTTATCTGTTTCTCTATTTCTGTCTCACCGCAGGCTTCCCATAATGCAGAGTTACGTATTATTTCGGGCCATCTTGTACCAATTATTTTTCTTAAACAGCGATTTATAAATGTTTGTAATTTGATTTGTTACTTTCCAGGTTTCGCATCTGTATAGCAGTACTGATTTGACATTGCTACTAAATATGCGAATCTTGGGTTTCTTGGAAATATTTTTGTTCTTCCAGAAGGTGTATAGTTGGACATACGCTCCATTTGCCTTTTTAATTCGTGTTTTGACGTCTTCTGGGGCTCCTCCACTTGTTGCTACTATGCTTCCTAGATAAGTGAACTCACTCACTGTTTCAATTTCCTCCTTATATTTTTGTATTTGTATTTTTTTGGCTTAATTTTGAGTTTATATATATATATATATATATATTGGTTTTCTAACAAATAATTTTTTTATTATTTAAGCAATGCTACTGCAATACATTTCAAATTTTACGAAAATAACTTTATGGAACGTAATGTATAAATTAACGAATGGAACACCAGAAAAAATTCTCAACCTAATAAAAGCAATGTATAGAGAATATAAATGGCAAGTGATACACAAAGGGAAAATCACATAATCCTTCGGGGTGGCAAGTGGAGTGAGACAGGGATGTATTTTATCCCCAATCATATTTCTGGTGGTGTTGGACAAAATGATGAGAAGAACTATAAATAATAGAAGACGAGGTATAAGATGGGGTTTATACGAAAGGCAAGAAGACTTAGACTATGCAGATGATATCTGCCTCCTCTCACAGAGTTTAAAAGACATGATTGAGAAAGTATCTTGCCTAGAGAAAGAAGCAGCTAAACTTGGATTAAAAATTAATACTAAGAAAACCAAAGACATGCGGACATGTGTTATATAAATATATTGTAATGTCAATTAAACAGGCCATTAATTGTTTTTAATATAATTAAATTGTTAGCGGTACGAATGCGTAAAGGCGACAATGAAGACGGGGAGAACTGAGTATCCGCTTGGAGAAGACCAGTCTGTAATACGCTATGAATGGTGGCGTACGAGAGATGAAATTGTTAAAAGTCGACGGGGAGATATAATACTTTTCAGTTCACCAAGAGCAACAAACAGTAAAGTTTGCAGATATAAAGTACGAATGGCGAGATCCTGTATTTCTACATGAAAGCAAATAAATATTTTACGGAGAGATTTATTTAAGAATTTGCACACGGTGAAGCAAATGGTTGCTTCACGCTGATTGAACAATTTTCGCATAGAGGGGACCGGAATCCACTAGCTGACCAAAGGGGGCGGCTCAGCCCAGGTTCCAGATAGCAGAGGACGAGTATTTTAATCGTGTGTATTAAAATTTTCAATGAAGTGTAGAGTCTGTGTAAAAATGACCTTTTAGTGTGGTAGTTTTCAAGCTGCAAGAGAGATCTAGTACCAGACAGACATTCCGTGGGTAACAAAACTTTTATATAACTTTGTAAACGATAATTAAAAAGGTATAGTCAGATTTAGTTCAGTTTTCATTACGTTCAGTTTTCGTTTCGTTCAGTTTTCATTTCTATTATCTTCATATTGTTTTAGGTTAGCGTTTTATATTTGAATTGTTAATTGTCAGTTTATAAATTGCTTTTGTTCTAATTATCAAACCCAGTAGTGAGCCTGAGATATAGAGATCCGACGTATTTGATTGTAATGATATAAGAACTGTATGTTCATAAATGCCACGAATTAATAAATGAAAATTAAAGTATTTGTTTTTTTAAAATGGATTAAATTCGGCACGAAAAGTTGGTCTTGTACATTGTAAATTTATCAACAATAATAAATTTCTTTTAAAGCTTAGTAAATGTTGTTAATTATTCCTATGATTTAAGACCACATTTTTTTATATTCGACGTCTTGAACGTGTGGCTAATTATTCAAATTTTAATCAATTTTTTGTTAATTGATTCATTTAATTAAAGCCTTTCAGTTGTTTATTACAATATTATAATTCAAATTTATAAATATCATCAATTAAATAAGTTTGTGGCAATTTACGAATATTAACTGAAGTCACTACACGCCATAGAGTTTGAGAAGTATTTGGAATAAAACGGGTTGAGTCCACAATGAAAGATAAAATTATATAGTACCCCAATATACATATGGGGTGGCCGAGAGGCGACAGGCTGAAATATCACCATTAAAAACATCTGCCAGGTGACAAGTGGAAATATGAGGTTGAACTAATTACGGGTATTTAGGAGCCAGACTGACGCGATTAATCTGGAACATGTGTCCGCAGACAAATTTCTGCTAATGGACAGCAATGATGTTAATTCGCAGCTTTGATGAGGCCAACCAATGGGATTTGAGAAAAAGTAGCACTGGTTGGCTAATTTGAAATGCAGGAGAGAGTTTTGGATTTTGTAGTAACCGAAATCGTAGGAAGTTGAGAAAATCAGGACATTCTGGTCCAAGTTGCGGTCCAGAAAGTTTCGGGCCAAGTCGGGAACCAGAGCAGAAAGAGATTCTGGTCCAAGTCGTGACCCTGGAGTAAAATAGTTTTTAAAGTCTTAGAGTAGAGAGTGTCTATGGAAAGAGGAGTCCATCATCTCAACGACGACATCTGCCAGTGATATCCTCTGGTGCCGCTTTCCAACGACGCTACGCTGACCGAGCATGCGCCACACGTCAGAACAATTTGTTATATCAAGTATCCAGGATCTTAACCTGCTTAGAATGTAAATTAGATTGATCAGCTACGTTCTGGTTCACCCCTTCATTTTGTCTTTCGTGAACCCTGAGATGAGTAAATTGTTATTAATTGATTACTTTAACTTTTTATATATTTATATATTGTTACATGATAATGTGATACTGTTGAATTATTGCATTTTTCGGCGTCCTCTTGCCGCACCACATATCGTTTGTTATTGTTGTGTGGATGGCGCGCGCAATGATTTGTAAAGGCAGTTGCCATGTACGCCTCGTCGGGGATAGAACTCAAACCATTGGAGCGTAAAAGTATTGCTAATGTAGTTTGTCTTCGAGAAGTAATAACCACTCCCTGTAGAAATGTACATATCTCATTGCTCGATAAAGTTTACATATAAATAATTGTATTGGTAATTTCATATTAAAAAATTACCTGGCGCCCAAATAAATTGAAGAAAGCGACGAAGGGCACGTGGTCGAAGGTTACCATATATTTATATATTTTTGGTTTAGTTATTAAATAGTTATTTCTAAATTAATTAAATTATTTTATTTTTTATATCCGTTAAATGTGTAAAACAGAATCGCCACCTAAGCATTAGCTAATTAATTTTTACACCCCTTCCCAGTATATTCTACGTATGAGCTACAATCAGTTTCTATTAATAATAATACCCAAATAGGTAGGCATGAAGATGAAATGGTAAATTATATGGCAAAATCGTAAACTTGTGTTATGTGGACGAATATTTTGTATAACTCAAGAAAAATAATTAAACTGGCTTCATGGGATCCAGTGACGAACTCGTGATTCGTGATGAATCTGGACCGACAAGTCGGTCGTCAATCGGCAGACTGATATCAACTTATTTAAACTCACTACAAAATTATGAAAATTAGATTAAATGGATATATAATTATGATCCGCTATCAAGTTATACGCTTACTTGCCGTAAGTGACTCACATACACAGGATTTTTCTCTCACTCACCACATCTTCAACCACGTTATGCAATTATTCCACTTCACCTTGACCGTCCATAACTGTATGACGTCACACTTAAACCGTCTTCCTCTATATCGTCTATATAATTTCAATAAATTCCTTATTTCCTTATTAACGCATTTTAGAGAAAACGGTTATTTTGTTTCATTCAGTTGTATACTGTGGTTTAATATTGAAATATTCGAAATTATAAATTATAGTGGAATAGTAAAAAACTTTTCTGACGTCTCAGGTAATTGCTACATCTCAGAACCAGATAAGAGAACAGCACATGGTCACCGTCTTGTTAAAGGTAACGTTAATATCGTGAATTGTCAGCCTTAACAATCCTAATTTCGTGTTATTTAAAATAACTGGCATTTACACTAATAAACTACTGAACAAAATACCTTGATAAGACGAATTTAATTTTATTCACCTTTATTAAATCGCTTTACTCGTTACTCTAAAATATTTTTAACATCTTGGTCTGAAGTAAGAACCCGGCCTTTTCAGTCAGCCAAATTATTGAGTAACCGAGGAAGTGGTTTTTGTGAAAATGCTTCCAAACCTGCAGCTCCGCACTAAGACTATGAAACTGAATTAAAGGGTTAGGATGGAGAAACCCAGGACCTCCGCTTGTTACCGCTAGAATAAAATGGATGGAGAAACTAGCATCTGACGGGGAATGGACCCGGGCAGCTGTGATGGCAAGAGCACCACGTACTAACGGGAGTTGCTGGGTTCGATTCCAGGACCGGTCGAGATTTTTATTTAATACTAGCTGTGTGCCCGGCGTTGCTCGTGTACTTATTTATATAAACCAGAAAAGTATTTAATTCTATATTAATCTTTAGTCGAGAATTTAACCTAAATCTAACTTTTTCTAGTTCCGTACATACTTTCGACCGATAGTGCATTAATTGAATAGCTATAAAGTACATTGAATTGTATTGCATCAATCACAACAAAAACATACCTCCGAATTTCTTTACGAGTAGAATACTTAAGTATACTCCTTGAGTATTGCAGGATATAATAGTCCCTCAGTCTTCAGACATTACGAAAGATTAAATTGATGTAATTGGTAGCTATATTCACAATGTAAACAAATGGTGGCCATATTGAAGTCACTAATATGACACAAAAATTAACTTACATTTTCCGCAAGGATCGTAAAGTATTTAGTATTGTTATTTTATTATAATTTGATTGAGTATTATTCAATGAAAATATTTCTGATTCATTTCATTACAGAAAAAGGAACTATATCCTTTGTTCGTCACGTAGTAACGACGGTGTCACGCGTGACGTCAGGGTCCCTTGGCGCGCAGTATTTAAACACAAAATTATCACATTTTTGAATTATAATTCTTTCCACATTTATGCTAGGGCTTTCTCACCTCCACAGTACCGGTTCTCGATTTTGGCAGAATACGTATACCAATTTTTGTTGCATTCTGTCCACGCGATAAAATTTGTATAAAGAAGAACGTAAATACATACATACATACATACAAATATACATCCTTTTTAATTATATAGATATAAAATATTAAAAACTCTCGAAACCCATTATTGAGCCAAGTGACACACTCTAGTACTTTGAAAATAAAATATTTTCATTTATAATCTATCAGTTCAAATTGCATGTTTATAAAACACCATTTACACTATCGACCTACTTGTTGTGACGCACAAAAAATTAGTATCCTGCATTTGGAAATTAATGAATTGTTGTTAATTTAAACGTCGAGTAATGCTCTTTCTTTCCAGTTGAATGTTAATTTGTAGCACAAAAGTTTACGTGTTTCCATTGCGACTTTACCATAGTCTTAACGTTATGAAATCTTGATCCATTAATTTAGAGTTATTTTGAAACGCTTTCAGTCCAACAAAAACAGATCATTTAAGTAAGTCCTTTTTGGTAGGAACGGAGATCACATCAAGCCAGTTAGTGATGGCGGAAAAGAAGCCCTCAACTGTGGATATCGTGAAGTATGGAGCTATCGTGAAGTTCTTCATTATATTTACCCGCGAAATTGTATTATCGACGCTTTTGTGGGACTGACAAAGAATCCAAGATCTGATCAAGATTGAGTGTAAATTACTTTTGTCCTTGTGGTTATCAAAATAATCGTTGATTAGTTGAGGTTGCAGCACGGAATTTACCAAATAAATGGCGAGAGCTGAGTAAGTTACGAGATAATCGGCACCTGTTGGAGGGTTTTTGTATCTGGACGGCCATCAACCCTTGAGCACTCACCCGCCCATAGATGGTATCGTCGCTGTTTACTGACGTCACACGAGTGATATGTGCGCTTTCGCACGCTGCCCACGGTATAACAGCAGCCCGATCCAGCCCGATAAAATGCATTTATGTGAATGGTTGCTAATAACTCAGCCGCGTGATGGGAGAGATCCGAAACTTGTCCGCGGGATACTGCTGGGAAAAAAAAAAACCAAAGAGAACTACCATTTGCAGCAATCTTCTTGGGGCTCCGCTGTGTATGTCAGACAATCCTCCATAAATCATAGGGAAAACGTTCAAATGACAAGCCGGTGTCCGCCTCACAATTGGCAGAAATATTACGAACAATAGAAAGTCAGCTGAGATTGCAGCTTCTTAAACAGGAAGCAACTCTATTCAATACCTCGTTCAAAGTCTTATTCTCTCTCACGCTTACTGCCAATACACAACAATTTTTTTTATCGATATTATTATCTCATATGTTTTACTGTAATAGCTGTGATAAGAGACATTCATGAATTACATTCTCATTTAAAAATAAAAAAATATATCAAACAATAAATATGGCATATAAGTACGTCAAATCTACTAGTTTAATTACGTTGTTACTACTATGACACTTAACGATTGCTAGGAAATTTTTCACGTCCATATAAAAACATTAATAATTCTTCTCTAAATAATACGTTCTCATAAAATATCTGAACTTTTCTGTATGTGCTTCCTTCCTACATTAATTTGCTTTACATTTATTTTCTACTCGTAGGTATTTATAATTATGGTTATTATCGTCATAAAAACAAATGTTTATTTCAAGCCCGTATAATACGCGAATACTATATTTCTCCTTCTTATTTATTTATTTTTCACTGTAAAATAAAAGATAAAAGTAAATGTTTAATAAACATACAAAAAAACGGCCAATTTGTCAGAAAGAATGTATTGTTCGTCTAAAACAAAAGTAATTACAATATTACGACGTTTCACCCATAATTTTAGTAATTCATCAGGCAATAGACCTATAAAGGCTAAATTTATACAATAAATTAGAAAAGTATAATTGGCACTAACATAGTTTAATAGATTATACAAATTTCAACTTATACAAAATATGCATACATTCAAAACTTAAATTAACTAATATCTGTATCTTTGTATAATTTATTTAATTAAAATATTGACAATTTTACATTTATACTTTTTATTATTATTTCGACCTATTAGTAAATGAAGTTCCATAATTGTGGAAGAATCGTCGTAATCATGTAATTATGTTTTGTTTTTGTTAAATAATACATTTTCTCCAACAAATTGACCATTTTTCTGTATGAAATATGAAATAGAAATAATTTAAATACTTTGTGTATATATTTTTATTTGACTTCGTTTCAATAATAAATTCTATCTCTTTAATCATAGTTGAGAATTTAATAATTATAAAATAATGACGCCTAGTTGGAATGTCGTACGGTGTTGACATTATAATTCTAAAACTCATATTTTCTTAAAGGTACTGATTACATCTTACATTCGGAGTCAAACTATTGATTTCTTGGAAATATTGAAGTAAAATTTGCCCGATACACGACCCTCGCTGTATCTGTCCATGACTTTGTGCACTCTTGGCAATAAACTGGCGACAAAAAACATAAAACTAAAGACTATTTTGTTCTTAGTGTATAATGCATTGTATTAATTGAGACATTAAGTAATCATATCGTCATAATCAATTTTATTAAGTTGTAAATATAAACCTCACTGATGTCAATAATTATAAAGTAATACGTTCTGAAAAAATTAAATGTATGATACTAGCCTCCTGATGGTGTAAATAACGGTAAGCGGTGTTTGTATTATTCGGAACGATAAAAACGATAAAAAGAGAGTTGTCTGAGAGGCTGAAGTGACCCCTGTCAAAGAGTCGAGATTGGCAGACCTGAAAATCAATCTAAACACTTCTATAACGTAAAAATGTAACTGAATACGAATCGTATGACCTATAACTCTCTATAAAAGTCCTCTCAAAAAGAAATTTTAATTATTGTAACATAATTTTACTTCGATTTTAGCTTTGTATTTCAACTAAATTCTGCATGAAATACTAATAATACGATAAACATTTGTGCTTGGCAAATTGCACTTGAAGTTGGGTGGCTTTGACACATTCTTTGAATAAGTAGCAACATTTAATTACACTGCACGTCTTATTTTCCTTTCATTATCCCAACCTACATAAAGTCTCTGGTACGTAGAGTAGACAACGCGTCTATAACTCGTAGAGACGCTTTTCGGGTATTCAATTGTGTGGAAAAGAATGAAGAAGACATATAAAGTGAAATGTGCTGATATAAGTGATTTTGTGTGTGTGTGTGTGTGTAGACAGGCTATGTATAGGGTAATCCACATAGTGGCAACTCCGCTCTTATAGCATAGGAAAGGGATTTGAAAAGGGGGATGCGAAAGGGTAGAGGAAGGTAGCCAAGAGTTAACTAGGGGCCCCAGGCTATATTTTAAGGATCCTACCCGGCATTCGCCTAAAGAAATGCAGGACAAACCCTAGAAAAACCTGCATCAGGTAGGTCGGGCATTGGGAACTTGTCCCACGCCCTTCCGATAGCGGGAGAGTAGTTTGCTGTGGGGACGCAGCATTCCATTCTCCGTGCCTCGACCACTTTAGGAGGCAGTTGGCCGACTATTCCAATGGGAATAGCGGACAACTCTTACCGTATGCCCAAGGTCTGTGACCCCGGAACATACACCTCTGAGAACAGGCCGAGGTGCCTCGGCTTGTGGGAACCTTTGTTCAGAAACGGAGAGGAAAAGGCATCCCCAAAGGTAGCCCCTTCGTGTCTCTCCTACAAGGTTCTGCCTGCGAGAGAACATCCCTCGCAGGTACTGCCTGCTAGAGAATAATCCTCGCAGTATTGTGATATAATACGTATATATATATATATATATATTGTAATGCCTTGAGGGAAAGGCATTGTTTCGGATTAATGGTATTGGCCGTCAGAGGAAGTTGTAATGTGTACTTAGGATTGGTAAGGAGGGGTCAGCGCAAGACGTGTGCGGGTGGCCTGTCGCAAGATAAATCTGTTAAGGCAGGCATTGTTTCTGATAATGGCCTGGACAGTGGAAAATACATTCTGTAATGTGTTTATTTAGGTGCTTGGGAGCGCTGGCCGTGTGAGGGTGAGAAGATAAGTCCAGAGTAATTGAGGGTGCAGTTTGGACGGTCTGGAGAATTTAGAACCGTGCACGTGTGAGTGAGGGTAAGAAGACAAGTGCAAAAACAAATTAGACCTGTCTCGATTGGCGGCGTCGGGACAAGACAGAGTGGCTAGATATTTGCTAGCTAAGGAACAGCATCTGCAGAATGTAAATCTCGGGATAATGGAGAAACGGTCAACGAGCAGTTGCGACGTAGTTTTGGAACAAAGGAAAAGAGAAGGGACTGTGGTATATAAAGGGAAGATAAGATTTTTGGGAGTTAGTTGAGTTTTGGAGCAAGGAGGTGGAGTTAGAGTGGGAGGGGGAGCTGTGAGCACCGAAGTTACTCACGGCAGCATTCCAGGATACCTTGCAATTGACGAAACACTATGGCGGGGTTTTGCACTGCTTCTAAAAACTCACAGATTCTAAAATTAATATTTTTAGGTCATAAATCAGGAGCTCTCTCTCGGTTGAATTCTGCTAATTCTGCCCGGCTATGTTCACAAGACTGTTTGTGCTGAGTAGGTTTCGTAGTTATGCTCGAGTGAATATTTCGTTTTGAGCAAAATGTTCATGGACCAATCAAGGCTGTTGATTTGTAATTCTCGGTGTTTCACTGCAAATTTACTTTAAATATTTGAAATTGTCTTGTCTATTTCCAACACGACCAATTTCTGCCGTGTCTGATTGCCAACTTCTTCTACTTAACTTTACTTTTTTTTAAAAGAATATCTCGTCTATTTTAATACGACCATTTCCAGTCGTTTCTGCTTGCCAACTGTAACTTCTCAATATTTTCCTGCGACCAAGCCTTCCTACTAACGCGACCTGAACTCTTCCATATAATAATGTGAATGGGACTCTCTCGTAATTTTGAGCGCGCATTTGTTCTTCCGACAAAGGCTACATTGTTGCTGTGTTCTGTACCGCAATCAAGAATAGATTTCTCAAACAATTTATGTTTTTAATTTCTCAATTAATGTCTTAATTAATTGGCATTACATTATATTGGTTAACATCGCTTGTTTGTTGACAATAAAAGAAGAATTTGGCTATATATAAAAATTATTTACAATATTCCAAATTCATTGTACGCCTGATGAAGTCCGAAGTTATGAAACGTTGAGCAGTTGTCATTTTGTCATTTGCTTTATTAATATATTTCCGAATTGTGGCGGATTTATTTATTGTAAAATCAAAATTTTTCATATATTTATTAATATGTTGTAGTGAGGCGAAATTATAAATTCCCCAAACATTGTTCAAAATTAAATATAATTCGTCAAGGATTTGGAACGTCTCGGACGGGACGAGGAGATCTGTGTGACAGCGGCCTATTGTTGAGAAAATTTGTGACGGTCACTCTCACACATCTGTTTGGCAGACCAGAGGAGTGAAACAGAAGCTGCCGAGTGTCCGTATAAAGCGAACGTAAACTAAAACATGAAATGTAATGTTTGCAGGACTCCATGGAGCAAGATTATATATGTAAAATGTGGAAAGTCGTCAAAGTGAAAGTTTATAGAGTGACGGTTGGGTGGAAAAGTTAAATGGTGTTAATTAAAAAGTAGAGTATTGTGAAAGAAAAGTGTTAACGGAAAAATATTGGAGTATTGTTCAGCAATACGACTTGCAGTAATCGATAAACCGAGCGGGAACCAGCACTTCAGATAAGATATTATTGTAAAAAAAATTTAAAAGAAATTACGTTCATATTGTCACAAAGTTTTGCCATTATCTCCCAACGCAAAATTAACCCTGAAGAAAAAGCTCGATTATACATGTTTTTAATAGTTTTTAGAAATTTGTAAAATTTAAGTATTTCTATTTAATTTCTATGATTTTAATTAAAATATTTTATATTAATCAAAAGCTTTAATCATTTATAATAAATAAAATCATAATTTTGTTTCATTACAGTATATTAAAGACGCAACCACTATAATAGTTGATTAACTTCCACCAAGAAGATGTCGACGGTGATTGCCGACGAAACATCCTCTTTCTACTACACCACCCGGTTGGAAACCAAAGAACTCTTTCAATAATTATAATAGTGTTCTAATATTATTCTGAAAAGTCTCTTTCAAAGTTGTAATGTAAATTAGTTTTTAAAAAGTTGTAAGTGACACATTCTGACGAAAGCTGCCCAAGCTCTAATAAATGTACCTCATTAAAT
Organism: Zhengitettix transpicula; assembly: GCA_037074705.1. Lineage (NCBI taxonomy): Eukaryota > Metazoa > Arthropoda > Insecta > Orthoptera > Tetrigidae > Zhengitettix > Zhengitettix transpicula. The sequence continues at coordinate 119,830,410 of CM073591.1, read as the reverse complement.
TTTGTTACTGAGAGACTGTTCAAACGTGATTTAATAAATAAATTATATTATATAAAATGTAGCATATCACCATCTACAACATAAAAAAAATGTAGAAACATCAAGCGATTTTAACAGGAGGCATTCTCTTTTCTCCGGTACGCCGAAACCATGTAACGAGATAATTTTCACAGCCCAAGCACTGGACCCAACGAACAGAAAGAAATCTTTGATTAAAAAATACTTCACTAATATGATGACGTAAAAAAGGTTTTGCGGTACAATCACTTCTTGCATGGACGAGTAGATTAAAAGCACGCTGTGAAATAATTTTTAATGATTGTTCGTGATAAATTACGATGATAAATCTTTGACGGCGTCCTTCTAGCCGTAAGAAGCAAAATTATGCAAGAAACAGTGGATCACCGTGATAAACCTACACTTAATCTCCCGGGAAGCACAACACATAATTAATAGCTTACGCGGAATGTACAGAGGATAAAAACTTTAATATGGGAACTATGATTTTTTATGTTAATAGTTTAATTTTTAATTTTTGGCTCGACAGCCCATAAAGGGCCTTGACCTACCGCGACGGCTGCCTGACTGTCATCTTACATGACACATTCTGGATTTAGAAGTCACACCTGGTCAGATTGTCGATTCTCCCACAGCCTTAACCCTAGTTTTCGTGACCAGTTTTAAAACCTTTCTCCGCCACAAGTCCCAGGATTTCTGCTTTCAATTCTACCGACCCCGGGGGACGGGTGGAAGATGCTGGTGGCCGAGCGAAATTGGAAGTTTTTAGGAAATGTTTTGGAGTAAGGACCCCGCCGGGACTCGAACGCACAGCCAGCTATGCACAGAATCATTGCGTTACACTGACCTGAATTCAAACTACTGAGCCACGGACGAGGCGATTTTTATGTTAACTACTTATATAATTATAGATTCCATCTTTGAGTTACGTCATAATCATCTAAGAATATATTCAACACATTTGGGTTTAATAATATGTAGAGTTACAAAGAACTACGTCACGTTCTTGAAAACTGATTGGAATCGTAGGAGCAACTCTACGATCTCTCCACTCTACACTTGATTAATATCACCTTTGGCGGAGACTGGCCTATAGCAACGCCGCAATAAACATTAGGCGAGATCTTCCCTACCAGAAGAACTCTAAATTGATTTTAAAGTGTCGTTTCTACATGCTCAGAAAAATCAGGTGCGCACTAATCTGTATAGCGGATTCAAACTGAAAGTAAAAGTAAGGGCAGCGAGGAACCGAGCGGTGCGCATCGTTCTCAAGTGCTCACACGCACGCAGTTGGGTGGCGTTAATTGAGGCAGGAGCTGAGCAGCGCGCACTTTGCGTAACAACCTCGCTAACACGAGTCAATTAAGCGGAGAGAGGCGGCTTGGCTGCTGCAGGATGCAAACGCCGAGCTGCCTGCGTACAGCGACGTGGGAACCCGCGCGCTGGCGAAACCCACGTAGTTGCGCAACCTTGCGCACAGCGTCGCGGCGCGTCCAAACTTCAAGATGGTTCAGATACGAGGGTAGTCCCAGAAGTGCCCGATCTGACGTATAGATGGCGGGTTGATATTGGAAAAACCAAAGGTGTCTAAATACCAACCTTATGAAGTTGAGTTTGAAGTTTCAAGGCGCTACATTTCATAGCATTTGACGGCCATCAATAGTGAACGGTCCCAGTGAAACTCGGGAAAAATTGACCATCATTATGTGATACAATACTTTCATTGGAAAAGTCTCAATCCAAACAATATAAAAGTCGAGCTATATTCGACGCTGGAGAACCTGCTTCTTCGATTACAACAATAAAATATTGGGTGGCAAAGTATAAACGAGCTGTACGAGATGTCAAGACGAACATGACATTGGTCAATAAAATGAAGTGACCACGCCAAAAATGGTCTCGAACGTCCACAAAATGGTACTGAATGACCGTCGATTTATCTGATAGGGTAGGCATTTGAAAAAGTGTCAAACAGCGCACATTTACGGAAAAATTAGACATTGGAAATCTGCGCGCAAGACGGGTGTCGTTGCATTTTCTGATAATGGAACAAAAACAGCGTCTTGATGATATTTCAGTTGAGTGTTTGGCGACGTTTCACATCAAAATAGCCAAGAGTTTTCGTAGATTCATAGCTGTGGTTGAAAAATGGGTCAGTCGCTTCACACCTGAGATGAAGGAACAGTCAAAACAACGGATTCATAGGAAAGAATCGGTTCCAGAGAAGGTGAAGACGGTTCCATCAGCTACTAAGGACATGGCGTCAGATTTTTGGGATGGTCGATGAATAATTTTCATTAATTAATTATTTTCAAAGGCAAATGTATTGCAGCGTTTGAGACATGAAATCATGAAAGAACGGCAGCATTTTGCGGAAAAGAAAGTGTTTCATCAGGACATTGTACATCCAGTAACGGGATGGACAAATTCAGTGAGTTAAAGTTGGAATTTCTTTCTCATGAACTCTATTCGCCAGACTTAGCTCCTTCGGATGGCTTTCTATTTCCAAACTTTTAAAAATGGGTCAGTGGTTAAAGATTTGCCAACAATAAATAAGTGGAGTCTACGATTGATGGCAATTGGGAGGTGCTCGATTATCGTAATTTTAAACAGGGTATTGATGTTATTGGGAAATGTGTATCCAGCGAAACGAAAAATATGCTGAGGAATAAAGATATTCCCCAATTTTTTTTCTTTCTTAAGTTGGCTAATTCTGTGGCTACCCTCGTAACGCTCATACAAGTATAACTGAGTACATTGTGGAACACGAACAAAGATAGGCCACTGTATGAATTTGAAGGCGAAGAACAACTGATGGAGTACAGATAGAACAGTTCTGAATAACAAGAAACTTCAAAAAATGCACGAATCCGAAATAGTTCTCCGTTGAAGCAAGCGTTGGAGAGACAGCTTTCTCTATTATCTGCTCCTGAATGATGACTCGCGTTAGTAGGTCAAGGTTTTATGCGAACTGAATGCAGATGGTTGCAGGATTTTTTTTAAAAACAGTAAAAGAACGAGAAATATTTAGTGGTTGGTTAACGTGGATAGATGGTTCCTCGGAACACTCTTTAAATGTTGCTAAAATTTCAGTACGCTAGTTATCAAGAAATGAGAAAGGTGAGACTGTGGTGAGACGGGACTCGTATTGGGAAAAAAAAGTTTTTCCAATCCCCTACACGCAAGCAATCATCCTGACTGTTTTCTCTTGATCAGTCATGAAAATGCAGGTTTGAAGCGATAACACAACTCCAGAGCTGCTTTCTCTCCTATGTTTAGAATGTAATTAAAGAAAACCGAAGGCGCATCAATACAATCGGGCTTTACGAAAAGATCAGATAAAATTTTATTTTTATTATTTTATTTTATATTATATTCATATTTTTATTATATTCATAATTTTATTTTTAGTATTTCATTTTATATTATATTCATTATTCCTAAACCTAAAAGTAGGCCTTGAAAAATGTAAGTTGTAGTTGAGCCTGAGCTCACGTCAATAGAACGAATAGAAAAAGCTCTCGCTAATGACTGTGAGTCTATAGGATAGCTCAGCGGTTGAAGTTATAGTGCACTAACCGGTGTTCTTGGGTTCGATTTCTGCGCTCCTGTCAAGATTTGTCTATCAAAATCTATTAATTCACTTTTATAGACCTAGAAGCCGAGCTTTATTGATTTCATTATTATTTAATATTTCCATTATTTATTCAGGAACTACAATTCCACATTTCATATTTATATAAATGTAATAATATAAAGTATGTTATACTAACTCCTATTAACAGAATTCCATATGTTGATCGGTTCAAGTATCTTTAAAGTCTTTAAACAAATTATTATCTACAGCACTGAAGAAATAAGGTCACGCAGAGAATGGATAACACACCATTAAAGAAGAGCACTACTATCAAGGAAATCGAACATAGAAGGACAGAATAACCTCGTAAAGTGCTACATCTGGAGTAGGTCTTTGTATGGATCGGAAACGTGGCCATTAAGAAATGCCTTGAAATGTGGTGTTCAAGAAGAATTGATAAAACAAAGTGGACTGATATGGTAAAATAAGGAAGTGTTTCTAAGGAGAGTAAATGAGAAGATATATATCTTGGCTACAGTTTTTAAGAGAACGGGAACATTCTAAATAGAAATTGTTTATTGCACGACATACAAAGAATGCATCTGCTAGAAGACTTGAAAGTGGAAAGAACAATATATTCTATGGTGGACGATTCTGATGATAGTCATTTAATTTCCTTCTCCACCATGCTCTAAGTCCAAGGCTCTGCCAGAATGCAGAACACTTTCGAATATTAATATGGAATACAACTGACACTATAAGAAACTTGATAATATTAATACTGTATAAAATATTATTGTCAGAAATGAAGGCAATTTTAATACTGACATTGGACGTGTAGTGTTTCGATATTCTTCTATGGGAGGAACAATTATTCTTTTTATAATGACGAAAAATATCTGACATTTACAATAATATAAGTAAAACATTATACAGCCTCCAGTCATAAAAATTTAATGTTTATTGACAAAAATTAATTTTACGAACTCTTGAGGTTGGAAATTTTTAATAATTTTGTATATAATTAATGCATAAAAATTAAAGGCAAGGTTCCGTTGCTTTGACTGTTGCAACCTAAAATACAAAACCATTAAAAACTGTCCATCGTGATGAGGTCCTAAAACGGAACAAAACGTCGTAAAAATAATTTTTGTTACTAAAACTTACATTTTTCTGACCAAGTGCCGTATATTTCTTCATCTAATTTATTATTTTCATATGGATGAGAGTTCACCGCTCCTTCGAAGTAGAGTGAAAAGACTAATAAAAATCTATAATTTTTCATTTATCAAATCATTCTATAGCCCGTTTTAAATAAGATGTCTCCCTGCGGGGGCATTGATGCCACGTACGACTCACGATTTACACAGTTCACTGAAAACAGTAGAATAACACCGCTATTGTTCGGCAACGCTGCTTTATTTGAAACGTTGTGATTGGTTGACTCAAGGTCACGCCCCTTGCGTGGACTAACCTCCATCGGTCTTCTTATTTAAAATGGACTATAGTGAATTTAATAGATTACACTTTACAACAGTTAAAGAATTTCGTATCCAGGTGACGAAAACAAATTTAAAATATCTATTAAAATTAATTTCAAATTACTCACATAGTACTATTTAAATACAAATTTAGATAATAATAATGAAGCAGATAGCAACATTGTGCGCCAATTTGGTTTATTAATATGTGTTGGTGAATTTTGGATTGTTCAATAGTGAAAAATTATAAATACTATACCACTATTTACCGAGTAATAATATTGATTACTTTCTCGGCCATAAATCGAAACGATGACAATTATTAAATATATTATTTTATGCAGCATACAATAATTTAATTACTTAGTCAATAGTATTTCTTTGCTATTCCACATTTACAAAGCCAAAACGTAGCGACTTTAAACCAGATATGAGTCGAATATTTTTCAGGTTGAAGAAACTTGATTTACATCCGTTGAGTGCAATCTAAATCGTAGGATACAATTTCTTTGAGTATTTAATTTGTTATTTACGTTTTCCCGCCTGATAATCTGTCCATTTTTTACGTTCTTTTTTTAAAAAAATAGTAATTAAATAAACATACGTAACCGAAATGTATCTTTGAGACTACTTAGAACAGCAATGTTATATGCAGTCCAGTACCGTATTTTTCGTAGTTATGTTAGCTAAGGATCTAACGGCAAATATTTATTAAGTTTAGAGTACACCAAATGCGACATATATATATATATATATATATCCTAATAGCCTCTCTTCTATCTGCAGTCTCGTCATTCGGGAATAACTATAATAAAATTGCTATTAAATTAGGCTATCCATCAATCAGTTGGTTTTCACAAATAAATTATTTGGAATTAACAGTAAAACTTAAATATACCGTTTGAATAGCATGCGACCAATTATTTAATTACAATGGATCCATCAAATTCAAAGAATATTGTACGTATGGTTGTATGCTGTTATGTCGACACGAACTCTGCTGCAGTCACATCCAGAAGCACCTTGGGTCAATGTACGATATAAACTGGGCAGTTATTCTTGGAAGGCTCCTGGAAGATGTACCGCTCACTGACTCTGTATTCAAATAAGGAGGCAGCATAATGTATAGTAACAACAGTTTAAGGGCAATTGCATCTTGTCGAGTTGTTGGAATAGAGAAGCCAATGCACTGCTAGTTTTTGTTTCCTCTATAAAAAAAACACGTAAGAATTCGTTTAACAGAACCAAACAGATACTATTTACCTCATACATTTGCAAATATAGCTATCAACTGCTGACGGAACTGATTCTACTAATGTCGGTATTAATTTATAGTACGACAAAATAGTTTAATTGTTACATTGTCGATCATTCAAACACGGGTTTACATTTCTATTTTTAGACGTAGTTATTCAAGATGAATTAATAGCCACAAGGGACAGTATGGAATCTGAAGAATAAAACAATACACTACATAGAATTACACAACGATCCCTCCACGTTTCGTTGACCTCATTAGGTGAACTTAACACATTAGACTACAATGTACAAAGAACGTCAAACTAACTTATATTAACAAAGATCTTAATGAAATACATCGTAGATACTGCTGAGTAGTTGCTCATGCCGTTTCCGTTTTACAATTTTTACACAATAGCGTCAGGAGTTTATTCAAGTCCTTTAACGTCAACATAATTTACAGACTAAGATACCACTGTGAACAAAAAGTAAGGTGAATTTATTTATAAAATATAAATTCTTTATTTATTCTTCCAAATCAATTTAATCCCCTTCCAAGTAATCCCCGTCCAATAAAACGCACTTTTTCCAACTCTTTTTCCACTCCTCGAAACAGTCGGAATAGTCTTTTTCCGGTATAGCCTTCAAGACCTTCTTCGATTCGGTTTTTATCTCCTCAATCGTGTCAAAACGGCGTCCCCGCATTGGCCTTTTGAGTTTTCTGAATAGCCAGAAGTCGCACGGAGCCAAATCAGGCGAATACGGTGGTTGCGGAACGATATGAGTCGAGTTTTTGGCGAAGAACCAATTCAGTATGACATGGTGCATTATCGTGATGAAGGAACCAAGAGTTTCTCGCCCATAATTACTGCAGTTTCAGACGAATACATTCACGCAAACGACGCATAACGCTCAAATAATATTCTTTGCTGACAGTTTGGCCCGGCGGAAGGAATTCATAGTGCACCACACCACGATAATCAAAGAAAACTGTCAACATGACCTTGATTTTCGATCGACTTTGCCGTGGTCTTTTCGTTCTTGCTTCACATTTTGCACGATATTCGCTGGATTGGTTGGTGGTTTCAGGGTCGTATGCGTAAATCCAAGTCTCGTCTCTAGTAATGATGCATTTAAAGTTGTCCTGATAGTCAGACAGCAAAGTTTCACACACATCAACGCGACGCTTTTTTTCCAAAAAATTGAGCGATTTTGGCAGATATCGAGACTTGACGCGTTTGAGACACAAAACATACTTCAAAATGGTTTGGGCTGAGCCAAATGATATTCCAACACAATCGGCGAGATCTATAATTGTTCATCGACGATTTTCAAGCAACAAATCTTTGATTTTTTGGACGTGGCCCTCGTCGGTAAACGTTGATGGTCGTCCAGAGCGCGGTTCGTCTTCAAGGCGTTCTCGGTCCTCTTTGAACTCGTTGTACCACTTATAAACTTTTTTTGTGCCATAGTTTGATCACCAAAGGCCTTCCGCAACGTGTCCGCACAAGAATATTCGTTCCGCAAGCAAAATTTGATGCAAGTTCTTTGCTCAACAAAATCACCAATTGCAAAAATCGAAAAATTCACTTTTGGTTGTTTACAAAAACACGTGTAACTCGGAGATAATTAAACCTTTTAACAAACAGACGCTTGGCAAATATTATAGACAGTCCTACCAAGTTTGGAAAAAAAAATTACCTGTCTTCCTAATACCCGGGAGTTTTAAATGACAATTTCACCTCACTTTTTGATCACAGTGGTAAATAAGAAGAAAGCTCCTGTCTTTGATCTTATTACCGGCGAAATTTTGAAACAATTTCTAAGAAAATCCACCATAAAACTGACAAACCTTATCGATAGCTCATTCATACTTTATTATGTTCCTAAGGTGTAGAAATTAGCAGAGGTCATGATTATCCCTAAACCAGCAAAACTTTCTCAAGAAGTTTCATCATACAGGCTAATCTCACTTTTGCCCGTTGTATCGAAACACGTCGAAAAATTACTACTGGAAAGATTGAAACTAACAATTGAAGAAAAGAGTTTATTCCATCATCACCAATTTGACTACAGGGAGAGACTCTCAACTATCGATCAAGTGCACAGAATCACAAACATTATCGAAAATACGCTTGAAGAAAGGAAAGTCTGCGCCACCGTCTTCTTAGATGTGGCTCTGGCGTTTGACAAAGTATGGCATAAGTAAGGGCTTGCTCCACAAAATAGACATGCTTGTACCACAGTATTCGAAAATATATCTGTCAGAAGGGTACTTCTGAGTAAGACAAGAAAATACGTACTCTGAATTGAAAGAAATCAATGCAGGTGTGCCACAAGGTAGTGTGGCAGGTCCAGTGCTATATCTACTCTATACCAGTGACATCCCTGAACCTAAAGTTGGAACCATCGCGACTTTTGCCGATGATACCGCAATTCTTGCAGTTCTAACTGATAACGAAGATTTAATATAACCAGGAAGGTCAAAACGATTATTGACAAAATCAGCACGTGGACTAATAAATGACGAATAAAGTTGAACGAAGGCAAATCCTTAACTTCACCAATAAACGGCATCAACACATACCTATTAGAATTAACGAAACCCTAATGTGGAAGGCTCACATAAAAAAGAAAAGAGAAGAACTCGGCATAAAATGTAAAAAAAAAAAGTATTGACTAATCGAACGAAACTCGAAGTTGTCCGTACATAATAAGCTGCTGCTTTATAAGCAAATACTAAAGCCCGTTTGGTCATTCAACTCTTGGGTTGCGCCAGTAACAGTAATACACAAATCATTCAGCGATTCCAAAATATGGTAGTGAGAAGCATTATAGATGCCCCATGGTACTGTCGCAACAGTGACATCCGTCGGGACCTTGAAGAGGTGACTGTCAATCACGTTATTCATAAGGTTGCCAGAAGACATGAACAATGCCATCTTCAACGTGTGAACATCGAGGCCATCCAGCTTCTCGACAATTCACAGCAAGTGAGAAGACTCAAGCGGGTTTTCCAGTTAGTTCAGTGAAACGTAGTTTATTATTAAGTGTTTGTGTTAAAGACAGACTATTTAACATAATTCTAAGGTTGCTTGAAGCTCCATTTTTAGTATTTTAAGTTATGAAAAATCTTATCACTGCTCCATAAAGATCAGATTGTAGAATAATAAATGCCCATGGGCAAAAAATAATTTACAAATCCACCAATTCACTACTACTCCTTGTCTCGACAGTCCCTCAAGGTCCTTGGCCTACCGAGACGACTGCCAGACTGCCATCTTATGGTACATGACACATTCTGGAATTAGGACTGACACCTGGTCAGATTGTCCAGTCCGCCACAACCTAAACCCAAGTTTTTGTGACCAACACGACCACAAACATCCAAGCCCATGCCGACATTGGAACCCGAACGTATTTGATGCGAGGTAATGACCACAGCAGGGCAGCATCAATTCACAACCTCTGCTTAGTGAAAACTGCATAAACCCTATTAGTTGTTACAAAATACATAATATAGTATATACGACATTGTCCTATGTTGTTTATATAGGGCTAACTAAATGGGCTTTGCAAACTTGAATTCAAGAACACAAGTTGAACTTATAGAGGTTAAACAGCTTTGAACAACCACACTTTTGTGTTTGATAATACTAAGATTTTGTAGGTGTATTAGTATCATTCCAGATTAACTATTGAATTAATTCAAATTGAGAGAAGTAAATGTTCCATTCAATTAACGTCCAAACTGGTAAAAGTTGACTAATCATTATGAATTGTGTATTAATTTCTGCTTAAGATGTATGATAATTTTAGTTAAATTGACGTCGTTTGTACATTTCAGTTTTATGTGTTATATTAACCTGATGAGGTACAGGAAAAATGGAGTAAACGCTAGACATTACTTTTTAATACATAAATTTAACCTTATATTTTATACTATCAGTATATATGTGGCTTTTTTAAAAACTCTTGTAGTAGTCAAATTTTACCATATTTAATACATTAATATTACTCGATTTGAAATTTTATGATATTGTAAAAAAGTACTCGAAAATTATCTTTCAATGAAACGATTTGCGAAAACGCAGAAAAGCCAAAAATATTCTGAGAAAAAAAACCTTCATTGAAGGATTATTTCGATACTATTGACAACTTTATTTATAAAAGCACGTGACATGAGAATATATTTCAACTTTTTGATTAACCTAATTAGATTACCAGAAACGACTATACTTATTTCTCTCTAAAAATAAGTACATATGTATATATATATATATATATATATATATATATATATATATGTGTGTGTGTGTGTGTGTGTGTGTGTGTGTGTGTGTGTAAGTGTGACAGGCGAAAACATTGATTATGGCCAATGCAAAAGTATGATGTATTCAAGAAACCCTTGGTAAATATAAAGAAGTATCAATTTAACGGAAAGAGTTAAGTGATAAAATACCACACAACGTTTCCGCAATTCTTGTTGCTTTCTTCAAGTGATTCGAAAGAGAGCTGTACGTAATCGTATCCTGGTTTATGTGTTGTCAATCTGACGAAAGCAACAAGTACTGCAGCAACAGTTTGAGCTACTTATTGTATCACTTTTTATTGTTTGTTAATTAGCTACATACTTATCTATTTACTCTTCATCTAATATAGATATTTTTAACGTGAAAATTTTACATCTGATTGAAAATTAAAGACAAGAAATTAAAAAAAAATACAGACAAAAGAAATGATACTACACAACATTGTACAATAGCATCAGGTGTTTATTCTTTCTTCTTCTTATTAGCAGACGTTTTTATATTTTCAATGCTGGTCTGAATCGTTGAGGATGACGAAAAGTGTTTTCCCTGTTCATTCCATAGACTGCTTCGTAGTCTAGTTTACGGACATTTTGCAAGTCGCGTTTAGAACTGCCAGGACAGTCACAAGAAAGGTAGTAGGTGAAAAATGTTCAGTATCTGCTTTTGCGTTGCGGGGCGGCGTTTCAGGAACTCTCACTGCGACTGCTAGCTTCAGACTTTCCAGCAATGTTGAGCTTCAAACATAACTATCATCATAATTATATACGTTAAGATATATATATATATATATATATATATATATATTGGTTCAGCTTGTAATCATTTACAGCCATTAATGCAATATGTTGACAAAACGCAATGTAAATGGTTTACTTTGCGTATTTTCATTCACTCGTGTATTCGAAAATAGGGGAAAATTCTCCAGGTGCTCTGAAATGTTTAAGATGAAAAACACGTGATAGTGTGATTGTCGTCCAAAATATGTTTAAAAACGATAAATCGAGAATATTCTATGGTTTAGTGTTACTATGTACTGAATTTTATGTTATCCAGTATCATTTAAATATCATTATAGATACTATTTTATTTATATTATTGATTTGCAATCCGCACAATTATTATTGTTAATATAATAATAATTAATATATTACAATTTTTTTTACATGGGGCCTACTTTTATCCCAGACTTCTGACTGGGCACAGTAGGCTTATAGTTCTGCATTTACAGGAAAGATTAATGATATACCTCAGGATTTTGAAATAATAAAATTTAGAAAAAAACCTAAACTATTAATTTTTATTAACAATTTGAACTGGAATTAAATTGCGTTTTAAAGAAAAAGCAAGAAAAATAATAAAAGAGAAATAAAGTAATAATAAGAAAGATACAGACAAAATAAGTGATAACGTAAATATCACACATATTTATTTATATTATCCCATATTTGTTCTTTATTTGGCTATATTTCTTATTATTAATTTACAATCATTTGAGAAATAAAGTGTGTAAAAATGTCTCAGTTGAAAAATCTGCAATATTTAAATCTTAACTGACCTTCCTTGAAGAGACGCTGTTATATATAACTGCGCCTCAAGAATTTTCGGACCACCGTCGCACGCGCAACAATACTCTAGTTTTTTCCTAAGACGATTAATTTTACACGCTGACAAACAATCTGACGCATCCGAGTTTATTGCGATTCTGCCCGTAAATGTTAAACAAATTATTACGAGACGTTTTATAATAAGATTAAAATAAATTTTTCGTTGACGTTTGTATGTGGTGGGAGGCGCTGTTGCCACATAGAAAACTAAACTACACGGGGTTAGAAAATGAAGCGCGTAATAAGTATGCCTGAATAATGATGTAAATATTCAAATAGCCATTGTTTTAAACAGGGAATTTTCCACTGATCTCGGAGTCGTTGTCATGGTAAATCTTGCTGCTGGTGGAACTATCAAAGTTTTCCCGCGATTTGAAACACTCCTCAACATGGTTCTAAATGACAGCCTCTTTCTCTCATGCTGAAACACCAACAATAGAAGACACGAAACAAATGACTCCGTGTAGAGGTGAGTTTTGAAATAGGAGAATACACACTGCGAATGATCCGAAACGCTGCGTGGCTAACCCTTCATTTTAAAGGTTCTGATGCTCACTTGAAGGTTCCTTATTGTGACTTATTTAAATCTGAGGATAGTGGACCAGCTCATCCATTACAAATTTGTGTAATATCCGAGTGCTACAGTTCACAAAAACATCTGCACACATTAATAATTACGATAGGGTTGAAATATTTAGTGGAGTATTTTTATTAGAAACCCCGAATTTCCTATACCGTTGAGTAAAGACGGTAGAAATGTATTACAAGATGTTTTTGAGAGTTATGTGAACGTTAGTAATAAGAAGGCCATATGGTCATGATTTGCTGGGTTTGGTTTGTGCGACATACATCACAGGTAATGGCCAAATCTGAGCACAATGTAGAGTGTTACGAAAATTTGAGCGTGCACGAGCGTGACGATGGCTTTCGTAAGCAGGATTCGGTCCCAAGCGTAAAAGTGTTAGCCAGAGTAGGGCACAGTAACAAGGGTCATAGTGCATGCTTTACACTCGCTGCTCGCGTATCTTTTATCTGCGGAGCCTCCATAACGAGACAAGATATGGAAGCGCAACACCTGTTCGCCGTACCGCTAAATAAACTTTCTAATGTATGTCTTTATGGCGGGAAAAAACGGAACCCTGTAATTATATAAAGTAGACTATTGCGCGTTACAAACTAAGCGTTAGGTCTAAAATGCTATATTGGGAAATAATTACCTATTTTCATTCTGTGTATACTGAGATCAAATTTGGGGCAATTTGGGTTGATAACAGACTTACAACACTCTAATTGGTTTACAAATCACGTACAAGAACAAAGGTACAGTTTTAGGCACTATGTATTTATTTAAACTTTCCCGTTCAATTCCTCTGAAAGAAAAATGGGTTGGAAGACTTAAGAAATTGTTTCCGTAAATATTAAAATAAAACATTAGTAAAATCAGCCAAGAAATGTGCTAGTAAATTCTGCAAAATCTATCAAATAAATAAAATTGACTGTATGTGTGTATGTTCCGCATACTGGAGAAAATTTAACCGAATTCTGTACACGTGTTTCTTTCGAACCGAAACCAAACACTGTCAGAGTAAGACACGACTACCACCCCTTGAGGCGGGGATGTAAATTTTAAAATCCTAAAAGGCCGATATTTGAGTCGAATAAATATTTTTCGGGGTCAATGGCATTGATAGTGTTTCTGCAGATGTTGACTGTTGACTTTCGGCTTACGGGTAGGAGTGGAGGGACGTTACATAAAAATAACACGAAAACAAGATTATATAAGCAGATATTTTCGTCAAAAGATTTTTTTTCCCGTCAATGAGATAGATAGTGTTTCTCCAGATATTTTATTTTTGTGTACAATTTCATCTCCTTTAGGGTTGGGGGTGGAAAGGCGTGATAAAAAGATAACGCAAAAGCAACCGAGATTGGAAACAAATCTGGGGTTATGGATGTCACTGAGTTTAATTATTACAACCCGCGCATTCAGCTAGTAGTTAAATATAAATCTATTTAAGAAATGGTAGGAACATAAAACATTGGGAAGAATGATCATATTTAGATGTATTTGGTTCCTCCGCTAGCCATTGACAGGGGAAATAGGATACGTCAGTTCCTACTAAAAATTAAATAAATATTATAACATTAACAAATTTTTAGTACGAGAAACTTAATGTAAAATATACGAATCTGATGTTATAAAAGAGCATTAATAATTCCTACTACCCAAAAATTTTAACCACTAAACATAATTTAGTAGTAAACTAAACGCACTACTAAATTACAGAACACTAAATCTTCTGATCCGTCGACAATGAAAAGAAGAAATACGTCAGCATAGTTTAATAAAGTGACTATATTCTGCGTATTGACTAGACTATAGCAGAAATATAACAAACTATTAGTATTTACATACATCTTTCATTAATGAACAAATATTTAAAATGTATTATGAATTCATTCAATTTTCGTGTTTTTTATATTATTTGAGAAACTTTTATACTATTTTTACCGGAATGTCTAGTGCTCATTTGAAAGAAGCGTAGTTGTTGGGAACGACAGTAAAGTAAAAATCACGTCAGAACAAATTTCCGTATTAGCTTTGTAAGAAATTATCTCCCTCTACCGACGAAAATATAAATAAGCGTTAATCAGCATGCATGATTTGTGAGCAATAATAGGTGCAATGAACATTGGAAGTGGCATATTACAATTTTATTTTACTTTACTGATTTGAGTGTTGTCAACTGATCAGTAAACAGTTGTGTTTCTCTCGGCTCTTACACATTTTCTGTACCTGAAGAAAGTAGCGATTGGTTGTGTCGTATAAAAGTATTTTTCATATTTAAGAATCGTCAACATTGAATAGACAGTAGTCTATATTAATAATTGACGTTAGTTACACAAAAAAAAATTCATTAATATATGTAGGCATACAATAATTTTCAATTGGAGCAAATGTTTCATTTCTAAGATATTTATTCAAAGTTTATGAAAATTTACATTTTTTCTATTTTGATATAAATATATTGATTGTCCATCACTCAATTTTTCCAAAACGGCATTCCAATATTTATTTACATTTTTACCGAATTTAAATCAATTATCTGTAGTTCTCATGATTTTTTGAATTATAATTTACCAGTCAAATGTCCAGTATTCAAACATTATTGTAAATTACTATTTTTTATTCATCATTTTAAATACAAAGAAGTTATTTATTAATGTACTAGCTGGGTGCCCGGCGTTGCCCGAGATGTCCCGATACACTCCAATTTCGGTTGCTTTTGTGCTATTTTTATGTAACGCTCCTCGAACCCTAACACTAAATGTGCTCACCTCCCATGCTGAAGGTGTTTAAGTCACTGACTTAAAATTATATTTGTAGACATATAATTTTTCCATCTGAAATTAAACTATTTGGTGGTTTTAGCAATCTGCAGTTGGTAGCATTGTATAAAATTAATGCAAAACATTACGAAATACGCTGTCTTCAATAAAAAAATATCAATTTTGAACATTTAAGTATTGTTTTTATCATAATTCTATGTATCTTCCAGTGCGTATTGCAAGATATAATTGGGAAACATATTGGTCCCTGATCCC
Organism: Zhengitettix transpicula; assembly: GCA_037074705.1. Lineage (NCBI taxonomy): Eukaryota > Metazoa > Arthropoda > Insecta > Orthoptera > Tetrigidae > Zhengitettix > Zhengitettix transpicula. Next base: position 119,814,572 of record CM073591.1, on the reverse strand, counting down.
GTTAAATATTCCACGTCAAAAGTCAAGTTATTTAAAAGAAAATTAATGCAATGGATTGTATAACCTTTCATAATAAATTATATTTATCACTGGTAGTGGTAGATTTAATTATACTTATTATTCAATCAAAATATTTTTGCTCAGCTTTATTTCTCAGAAATTGAACATCTATAACGTCGTTCCCAAAAATGGAAAACAAATATTGCTATCCTAACCTAAAATTTTTGTTTCACGACACAAATTGCACGCAATAATTTGTTTACATTTATACAAATTTATAGAAATACGTTGCGTAAAGTACAATTAATTGTACTTTTAATTCAATATAAATGTTCCTATTTCTGTACATACCTTTGACTGAGAGTGCATTAATTGAATAACGACCATAAAAACTTTCGGAGTTCCGTACGTCATTTTCAATACTTTTATAGTTACAAACATATAATTCAGCAGTCGTACCTTAGACAAATCTTATTATCTTCTGAAATATTATACAGGATACAATAGTAAGTTATATTATGAAATTTTATAAATCTCGACCGACACACATTTGAATGTATTATAAGGCGCCATATTGGTTTTATCAAAGATAGCGGGATAATTAACTATTCCAAATTAACTTTGCGCAAGGATGGTAAAGTGTTTCGTATTGTTTTTTATTACTATTCGATGGAGTAATACTGGAAAAAATTTTACTTTTTATTCAATCAAAATATTTTTGCTTTATTTCATTACAAAATACAGAACTATATTTAGGATGCGTCAATGTCTTGAAAACTTATGACGTCATCGTCTCGCGCAGTAATTTAACACTAATTCGTAACTTATTTCAATTATAATTATTTCCACGTTTATTCTAGGGGTTTCTCACCCTCACAGTACCGGTTCTCGATTTTGGCAGAATATATATACCAATTTTTGTTGAATTCTGTCCACGCGATAAAATTTGTATAAAGAACAACGTAAATACATACATACATACATACAAATATACATCCTTTTTTTGTTATATAGATTGTAATACTTATTAGAGGCCATTAATGATTTTAATAATTGGATTGTTTGCGGTTCAAATTTTCAAAGGCAACAATGTATAGGCGATCTTTGCTGTGGGCTGCGAGCGCTTTCTGGAAGTCAGTCGGTCTCGTGTTGAAGTCGGGTGTGGAAGTCTAAATTTGAGAGGGGTACAACGAACAGCGTGGCCGGCGTATAGATCAAGCCGAGAATGTTACAAGTTTTAGAATTTGAGTATAAAGTTTTTGACAGTGAAATATATTGTAAAAATGCAAAGAGTAACCTAATAATTAGCGCCACATTAAAATTTCTACGAGTACAGAGACCGTTATCAGTTCCACATAGAGACAATTTTGTAACAATCTGTCTAACTAATAATCAGGAGGGAGCAGCAGTTCCAGTTCCCAGAGGAGAAACTCGAAATCTACGACAGTGTTTTGTAGAATCAAGTGTACAGTCAGTGATTTCATGGCCTGTTAGTGTGAATTGTGAGCCCTAGCCCAGGAGAGTTAAGTCTAGTACCAGCCAAATATTTTGTAAGAACAAAAAAATTTAATTAAATTTTTGTAAACGATAATTAAAGGTAATCGTCAGATTTCGCTTTCTCGTTTTTGTTTTGAATGTTTAATTCTTAGTTTGTAAATTCTATGATTGTGTAACGTAAATATAAAGGTTGTTTCTTTACTTAGCAGGCCCAGATAAATGACCCTGAGAAAAAAGTTATAAAATCTGTAAACATTAAAACTTTAAATTTAATTAATCTCATATAAAATGTTATAAATTTCTACTGACTAAAAGTATTGTAAAGTTTAAAGAATGTTGTAATTCTTTCGCAATCCTTCACTTTAACATAAAATAAATAAATGGTTTCATAAACGAACTATTGATTTAAATTCATGCCAATGAATTGTTTATTTAAATAATCTGTTAGATTATTACAGTATATTAATTATTAAAATTTTTTAACAGTAACTAGGAGAATTTAAAGAGATATATTTTGTGGTACGATCATTTTTATAATTTTTCCGACGAAAAGTGCAAAGTAGACTTAAAAGAAGAAGCAAAGTTAACACCATAGTAAATTCTCTGGACATTACAAGATAATAGTTTGCCTTAATACTCAAAACTATAACCTCCTTGGGGTAACCAGCAGCCAAAAGGTTTTTTTTATCCTGCCTGGCCGGAGTGCTAAATTACAATTCTGTAAGGCAAAAGTGAAGCAAAAGAAGACCGACATATAACATATGTAACCAAATTATATATAGATATTGCATGCCAATTAATTATGACATTAATTGTTTGGACATAAAATTTAATTGTAGCGGCAGGAGCTTCCAAAGCTACAATGGAGCCGAGCTCCGTTACGTTGTTGGAAGGTCAAAAATGGCGTATGCGCGCTAAAACTCGAGACTACGATAGTTCAGTTGGTGACGGGACATTTCGGAGGACGGAACAAATGATTCTAGAGCAGAGACTAGCCGTTGTTTAATGTATTATTAAACAAAGTTGTGAGTTTAAGACAAAGTAAAAACATTCACGGAAGCATTACATCGAAAATATTGCTAAGTAAAAGTAGTGTACGTCTGTAGCCATCCAGGAATAGTAAAGATGCAGTTTAAGTCCCAAGCGGTAAAAAGACTAGCGAATCTATGAATCACAGTATTCATATAAGGCAACAGTTATCAGATAGCTGACAAAAAGGAGGATCATCCGAGTTCCTGGGAGCCTACCAAGGCGGACTTCAAGAGTCTGTGAGCCGATATTAGAATCAGTGTAAAAATTTTGCATTAGTGTACTCCCGAAAACAAAAAGGAATGCTGGAACCAACTGGACAGATGTAAGTAACAAAATAAAAATAATGATTTATGTAAACGTAATTAAAGGATAGAAGTCAGATTTCGTTCTATTTTAATTGTCAATCAGAGTTAATTTATTTTCTTTTAATTTCTTCCTATCGACATATTGTCTGGGTGAATTATAAACTGTCTGTTAATTAGGTTTTTAAAACAACTTGTTTTGTCCATTATCAAACCCCGTATAGACCCTGAGATCTAAAATTTTAAATTGTAATTGTTTGTGAGTTAAAGCAACAAAGTGGAAATAAATAAGTGTATGTTTTAAATTCTTGTTGATTATTTCATTTAAATAACGCCTCATTGTTGATTATTACATTTTGGCTACCATAACGTGGGACAAATTTCATTTAATTAACGTCATCTAGTTAATTATCACAATATATAATATAATTCTTGCAAAGCCGATACGGTATATGCAAGGGCAAGAGAGTACTGACGGAAAGTTTTAAAAAAATGCTCAGGTTGGGGAACGATGTATACAAAGCAAGAAAAAAAGGCAATGGAGGCTTCAGTTTCTTTAGTATATTGACATGTTAGCATTGTTTTGTATAAACGTATAGTAACACATCGTTGAGAAACTGGGACAAAAGTTTAAGAGTGGCAGCAACAAAGAAAATTAGAATGAATATCGAAGTAGAGGAAGCCGGTTAATATTTTCATGAAGACGTCGGTGACCGTAAAATCTTATTTGATGTCAAGCACTTGAAACCAAGAAATTCTGTACATCGGTTTTACTTAGATGCAACCAGACCGTTCAACAATGTTTGGCACTGACAAAATTTCGAAAATACTTGCCCACAACGAATTTAGCCTCCTTAACTTCTACTTAAAAGAAAGGAAATTTAGCACGAGAGTAAATGGAAGAGTATCTGGCACTAAACCGATAAACTCTGCGTACCACATGGTTAGTATTGGACCCCATACAATATTACTTGAACACATCAGTACAGTAGAAAATATCTAGGGATACTATCAGAAAACAGGTTAACATGGAAACAACATGTAGTTAAATAAACGTAATCAGATAAATCTGAAATTTAAGGAAAAGCTGTGGCTACTTGGTTGGAGGTCCAAACTGACACTTGAAAATGAACACTTTATTTATAAACCAATCCTTAAGCAAATATGGGCAATGGGAAGCATGTGAGGGCCGTCCTCTCGCAAGGAAACATTTCTGGAGAGACGTAGAGGGCTACCTATGGGGATGCCTTTTCGTCTCTCCTTTTTTGAACTAAGGTTCCCACAAGCTGAGGCACATCGGCTTGCTTTGAGAGGTGTATGTTCCGGGTCGCAGTAAGAGTTGTTCGCACTTCACATTGGAGCAGTCGGCCAGCTGCCTCCTAAACTAGTCAAGATACGGAGAAAGGAATGCTGTGACCCCACAGCAAACCGCTCTCCCGCCAGGAGCCCTAGTTAACCCTTGGTTACCCTTCCGCACCCCCTCTTTCAAATTCCTTCCTATGCTATTAAAGGGTAGTTGCCATCACGTGGATTACCCGAATGTCGCTAAAAAAAAGTATGGGTTATGATATTGAACTCTGGGGTTGCACGACCAAGTCTAATATAGCAATAGTACGGGGAAACTAATAAAAAATATTAGGTACGATCCCCAAAGCTCTATGGAATACCTGTATTGACACACTTCATAAAGGCTTGAAAGTACCCAACGCCGAAGCCGTCATAACAGAAAATACTATCAATATCCACAAAAAAATAGAATAACAGAGTAAAACACTCCTGAACCGTATAGAAATTCAAAATGCAATAAGGCTGAAAGGTAAATGACCAAGTGATATAAGGAGGACGTATCATTGGAGAAGACATTTTCACGTCAAAGCAGAACTTCCTAATTCATAGTTCAGCTCATTAGATTATAGAATTGTATAGTAATACTGTGAATGACATACGACAAATTAAATTAAAAACTTAATGTGAGATAAAACTTCTAGTTTGATATAATAATTATAATAATCAAGTTGCAGCAATACCCATTCATTGTGTCGGTTAAAATTTCCTCCAAGTTATGTGAGTTCATTGAGGAAAGATGAAGTCCAGTTGTTTGAATGTCCCGTATAATTCCCACTAATTTCCTTTGCGCAACAACAATGGTTGCATCGTGGAATAGAATCGTTGCATTGTTAGTAGGAACTGCTACACAGAAAGACCAGTTTGGGATTCCAGGGAACAGAGCGCATGTAAAGATGCCTTGTAGCATTCTTGCTGGTAAATTGAAACACCACCTCCATACGTAATTTGAAGTGTAAGAACGTTGTTGTTTGTCGTTCCTGGCTTACGGCGGAGAACGGCAACGAGCGGTGCGTGCGTTCCATAAATCACTGGCAGCCACGGTAGCCGCAGTCGCTGGTTATGAAATATAAAGCCGCGGCAAGGAATGCAAATAAGAAAGCTGCCTTCACCGCGGAGCCGAATTTGAGTAACTATGTTGTGAATCATTTAGGTTTAAAGGTTCTTTAATAAATGACCGGGCGTTTCTGTAATCATTCGTTCTACCTGCTCACTCATAAAGATTTCCAAAAAATAATACTATTTTTAATATTGACGTTGGTTACACAATAAATTGCAAAAATAAGAATAATGACTATTTTGAGAAAGGATTTGTTTTTATTCATCATTTTTCAATTTGTTTATAATTTAAGGAGTAATGCATCGTCAACGATTTTCGACTTTTGGTCATAAATGTTGAGTAAGAAGTATGTAAAATACTTCTATTTTGCAGAGAATTTAATGATAAAACTGCGAATAACAGTTAATTGAAAAAGTATTTGATTAATTAACTATTAAATGGCGACATATTTCCTCATGTGAACTCTCTTCAGGCAAAGATAACATAGTGATAATAAATATAGACACACATAACATAACAACATACGTAACAAAGTTATAATTGTAGGAACATAGAATTTATAATTACAAGTTAAGTGATACAGTATTAAGAAATAGAAAGTAGACTTACGTTTTGAAAACAAGTTACGAACTTAGGATTCATAATATGAATATGAATAGGGACGAGACGCGACTCCTTCCGGGTTTCTTGAGGTCTAAATGACACAGGCCGATTCCTTCCCGCCGTATTGGTAAGACCTACACGCCACCATAACTTTAGGACTAAGATTCCAAAAAATTTAATAATATTCCCAAAACTCTATTCAATTAATCAAAGTGTTAAACTATTACTAGCCCAAAATCATCGTTTTCCGGACAAGTTCTCAATTTTTACTGAAGTCATCCTTTATTCAAAAAATTATCAATGGCTTGTAATTTAGTTGATAAAGGAATTCGTTTATCACATATAAAATTCCGCAAAAATATTTTTTTAACTTTAAAATTTTTAATGGAGCATTCTTTTTTCCTGCCGTTTATATATTAAAAATAGACTTAACAATAAAATCATCTTACTAAGGAAGAACTTTTCTGAAGAGACGGAGAGGGCTACATTTTTTTTTGGGGGGGGGGGGAAGGGAACTAAGGTTCCCACAAGCCGAGAACCCTCGGCCTATTTTGAGATGTGTATGTCCCGGCGTCGCGGACCTTGGGCATACGGTTAGACTTGTTCGCTGTTACCATTGGAACAGTCAGCCAGATGTCTCCTAAAATAGCCCCACACCAAACCCATCTCCCTTCATCGGAAGGGAGTGTGACAAGTACCAAATACCCGACCTACCTGATGCAGGTTTTCTAGGGTTTGTCCTGCAACACTTTTTAGACGAATGCTAGGTAGGCTCCTTAAACCCGGGGGCCCTAGTTAACCCTTTTCGCATCCTCCTTTCAAATCCCTTCCTACGATATATATATATATGGCAATTAATTAGGCCACTAATTGTTTGTATTAGAAATTAAATTGATAGCGAATAAATTGTTAGCGGTATATTGAGCGACAATAGCGCTGAGCTCTGTTGCTTTGAGAAAATGCCGAAATGGAAATGCGCGCTCAAACTCGAGAGGCACTAGGATAGGTAGTTGGTGCCGAAAGATTGATGTGGGCGGATGAAGTTTTGAGTCAGCAGCCAGAAAGGACAGCAAGTGGTCGTGTCAGAAACATAGTCGGGACGATCTAAAGTATTTAAAAGTAAAGTTAGTTTCGGTCAGGAGCAACGAGCGGAATAGCAGAGTCTACATTTAGGACCAGCCACGAGAGAATAAACATTTAAAACAAATCTTCACTGAGCTACGTTGCAGTTTAAATCCAAATCAGTAAAAGACTAATAAATTAGCAACTCGTAAGATTCCTGTAAAGCAAGCAGATATCAGATAACTGATAATTAGGAGGATCATCCGAGTTCCTGGGGAGCCAATAAATTCCATTTCGATTCAAATAGTGTAGAATCTGTGAGTCGACATTTAGAATCAGTGTAAAATGTTGCAACAGTGTACTTCTGAAGCTACAGAGAATGCTGGTACCAGCCGAACAGTATGTAAGTAACAAAAACCAAAACTATGATAATATTGTAAACGCTAATTAAAGTATAGAGTCAGATTTCGTTCGTTCGTTCGCTTTCTTCTAGTTTTCTTTCATGGATCGACTTATTGTTTTAATTTTAAGCAAATAATAATTTGAATTGTTAATTAGTCAAATTCTACTTTTATCGTGTACTAATCATCAAACCCAGTAAAGACCCTTAGATATTAAAATTTTAATTGTAATTGTTTTGATTCTTGAAGCCACAATTAGAAAATAAATTATACTTTATTTGTAAATTCTTGTTTAATTATTCATTTAATTAACGCCTATCCTTTTGATTAATATTTCATTTAATTCAAGGTTATTAGTTAATTATTACAATATATTGAATAAATAAAATCCATCTGCTTGAATTAATTTTTTCTCCTGAAGATACATCACCAAAGCAACTAACAAAGATGAAACAACTTTAAAAACAAACCCATAGATATAAACCCCCCTTATTATTATTATCAACTTCTAAATGTAATAAGTTTATTAGAAGGCGGATTACCCTGTTGTAGCTTTTAACTCTAAAGAAAACTTAATAATTCGGTATCTGTTTTTACATTAATGGTGTTAGGACCAGTTTTAATTTGTAAATTGTACTTAAAGATTCGGTATGACCGCATCAATTGAGACAATTTTCGTACTTTAGATACAGAAAACAATTATCAATGTAGATTTATTTCTGAAATTTTACACATTAAAAGTGATCTTATTGTAATTTAAGACGACATCCCGAATGATTAAGTACTATCTACAACCTCATATTTTACGAATCGTAAATTTCTGAGTATTTGTCACTACGTTGTCTTCTTTCTATTTCTTAGTACTGTATCGCTAAATTTATAATTATAAATTCTTTATTCCTAAAATAATATCTTTGTAATGAACGTATATCTATCTTTATTTTCATTATGTTACCGAATGATATTGTAACTCCTGAAGAAGTACAGTATGCCTACGAGGCCGTGAATAATCGTGATTCAGTGAGTTGTGGGTGAAACCAGGCTCAGACTCCAGATTTAAAATGTATGGAGGAATCTGGTACTGGGCCGGGAGTCTCAGTGGTTACAGCGTCCGCCTACTAATCGGCAGATCATGGTTCGATTACCGTTCCGGTCAAGATTTTTCCATTCTGATCCTTTAATCTAAATTACTAAAGCAAATGCAGTTACATCAGAAACATTCATCGCAGATCTAGATATAAAATGCCACGGTCAATTATTAAATTCTATAACGTTCCACTATGTTGAATATTTTATTATTTGCGGAAAGTCAATTGAACAAAGGGGACATAATTAGCATGGCGTGGTATATATTTTTCTGAAAGTTTCACAATCGCATTCAAAACAATTTGATTCATGTAGGTAAAAAATAGATCGAGTCAATAGAATATTCAAATAATTTTACGAATTTACCCTTAAAATTTACACACATACAAGAAAAACGCAGTTATAATCAGAAATTAACTTACAAAAACAACGGAAATGTTTGAAAATTTCTTCATTCAATTCATTTCTAGGAATTTTACTATAACTTGTATTTCATTTATGATGAAGGAAGTAAAGACGGTTTAATTGAGCTACCAATCCAAATTTTGTTCCCTGTTACAGCACGAAATTCGCCGTCAGTACATTCCGGGTCAAAGCAATAAACTGATAAGCTATTGTCGCCAACAGCTCCATTAATGGCAATGACTTTGTGTGTTGGAAACAGGTTCCTGCAGGTCGTATTCCTAAGTTTGCACACCCTTCAATTACTCACGTCTCGAACGAGCAGAGTGGAAAGGATTGAGAAAGCTGTGGCTCATGTCAATTGCACGAACAACTCGGATTCAGCAATCATTCTGAACAAATTCATTCATTTTGTCGGTGATTGCCACTTCCTTGAGTAATATTTCACGTATCCTATAAAATTTATTCCGTTCATTTATGAACATGAAGTGTAATAATTTTCTAAGTGGCTATTTCACGCTTCATGAAATTTAAAAGTGCTAAGATTAAATATGTAAAACATCGGTATTGTCACAAAGTTATGGAAGAAAGACTTGAAAATATTATTTTAAGCGTAAAATTGGAAAAGCCAAATATGTGCGGATTGCTGTTCATATTTTAAAGTATTTCTCAACTTTTGAAGAATTGAATTAGTTATAATTTTTGTTGTTAGTATATTACGCCTAAGGTAGAAAATATTCCGTATTTCATCATTTTTCGATGTTTAATTGAAAAGGTTCAGAAGTAACACTTTATTCGATTTTATATGCACGTATCTCTACAAATTCAAGTTAAAAGTAAATATATGTAACCAGTGCGAGACCGTAAAATAGTAATGACGTGAAATTATTTTGCCACATCCTGAAAATCCAGATTTTACTTTTTTATCTTGATTGAAATGTACTGCACAGATTTACATTCACTAGCGAACAAACTATACGTAACCATATGTAAAAATTTAAAAAATAAAGGCGAAATATTTAAACTTTAATGACGCAACGATTTATCAATATTAATAGAAAAAGTTTTTTTTTATATAGAATCATAACGTAAAAAATTATATTTTATTGACCATTAAAGTGAGAAACGAAATTTGTAATTTTCAGATAAGTATTAATTTCAGCTGATAAATATATTGTAATATACAAACGAGAGGGCTTTTTAAATGAAAAAATTATTATTTAACAAACAAAATTTTATTATCAATTATTTAACACAATTACACAATTTAAAAATATATCTCAGGGTCTCTACTGGGTTTGATAATTGCGAATCATTTTATTTCTCAACTTAAACACAAATTCCAATTTAAAAGAGAAAAGATTTACTCGTCAATTAATTAGGACGAAATTTACTTGTCAGCGAAGTTAAACTAAAAAGATGGATTCTAATTAACAAATTTTAATCAAAAGAAGAAAACGAAATCTGACGGCTATCTTTTAATCAGGTTTACATAATTAGTTGTTTTTGTATTGTTACTCACGGCAGCATTCCAGAATACCTTGTAATTGACGAAACACTATGGCGGGGTTTTGCACTGCTTCTAAAAAGTCACAGATTCTGAAATTAATATTTTTAGTTAAAAAATCAGGAACCAGGATGATCCTCCTTTCGTCTCTCTCTCGGTTGACTTCTGCTAATTCTGCCCGGCTATGTTCACAAGACTGTTTGTGCTTAGCAGGTTTCGTAGTTCTGTTCGAGTGAATATTTCGTCTTGAGCAAAATGTTCAGGGACCAATCAACTCTGTTGATTGGTAATTCTCGATATTTCTCTGCAAATTTACTTTAAATATTTGAAATTGTCTTGTCTATTTCAACACGACCAATTTCTGTCGTGTCTGACTGCCAACTCAAACTTCTCAATATCTTCCTGCGACCTGCAACTGACCAAGCCTTCCTGATAACTAACTTCTCGTCTCGCAATTTTGAGCGCGCATTACTTCTTCCGACAAAGAAACAATGCTCTTCTTGTCTATTGTTGTTCGGTTCTATACCGCCGTCAAGAATAGATTTCTCAAACAATTTAGATTTTCAAATTCACAATTAATGTCTTAATTAATTGGCATTACAATGTATTGTAATACTAATTAGAGGCCTTTAGAATTTTCATAATTGGAAATTATAATGGATTGTTATCGGCGAAAATATATATCAAAAGAAATCATGTAAGGTCTAGCCATTGTTAGCGAACGCACGCCGAAAGTTCCAGCCCAAACACGAGTCACGGACAGATATGATTCGAGTAAAGATGGCGGTTTGAAATTGAACTAAAGTTAAAAGCAAGCAGAGACTACATGCTGTTAATGCATTATAAAAAGTATTGGAGAATATTAGCAGTATTAAAGTAAAATATTCATCAAATTTTTGCATAAGTAAATATTGCAAAGCAGTAGCCGTTTCGTCTGGACTGAACTTTATCAAAATAACCGGGGAGGAGTTGGACCGAGATCGAATTGACGAAATTGTTGCGGAGTAGAGTAGCGTTCGAGTTACAGACAATTTGCAAAATTATTAAGTGCAGTGTTAAATTCTGCGAAAAATAAGGCCTGTTATAAAGATTAAAGTGTGTGTGAAAGTGTTCCGGAACGAGGTAGAAATTGATTGCCCAAGTACCAACAAAACAGTAAGTTTAATTGAAAATTCATTAATTGTAAACGCTAACTAAAGATAGAATCGTCATATTTCGTTTCACGTCTGATTTATTCGTTTTATTTTGTTTAACGTCCGTTTTATTGTTAATTTTAAGTTGTAGAGGAATTTGATTGTTTCATATAATTTTAAAGTCTGGTTCTTTATTTATAAGGCCCAAAATAAACGACCCTGAGATGAGAGCAGAGAAATGTTGTAATAAAATCTTACTTGAAATAAATCAATTTGTTTTGTAAAATTTGGTAAATCATTTTAAATTCCTTTCGTTTAAATTTAAAGATCAATTGTAATTTTTTAATTGATAAATTATTACATTTTAACCATCAACGTGGGCTAATTTATTTAATCAAAGAAACTTAATCGTTACATTTTGGCCCAACAACGATGTATAATGAAACGAAATATGATGATAAACCGAAGTATGGGTGCAAGATAGTATATTTTGGTCAGTATGTGCATGAAATATTTTGCAATGAATTTTACGCTTGTGAAAGTTAGGGGAAAAGAGGAAGAAAAATAGTTAAATGTGCATTTGAATTTAATGATGATAGTTTAGTTTTATTAAAAGTATTTAGTTAGGTTTAAATTTAATTTAAAGATAGTGGATTCTAAAATAAATATGGAAGGGGATAGTGGAAATGTGATATTAGAATATTTGGAAAGATTGAGGGAGGATATAAAGAAAGATGTAGGAGAAATGAGGGAGGATATAAATAAAAATGTAGCAGATAATAATAAAAATGTAGCAGAAATGAGTATGAAAAATGATCAGAAGTTGGAGACTGGATAAAAACATAGCTCATTTGAGTATAAAAGGTGATTAAAATGATCAGATGTTGGAAAGACTCAATAAAAATGTAGCTGATTTCAGTATAAAAGGGAATAGGAATATAGAAATGTTAGACAAAAAATTAGACATCGAGATAGAAACATGTGAAGTACAAAATAAAGTGGGGTTATGGGCGGATAAATGTGATGAAAATGTTAATGATATGGAAGTGATGGTTTACAAATATGAATTCAGTGAAATTATAACTTTCAGTTTCTGGATATCAGAGCAATTTGGCTCGTTCATTCACTTACACACTCGTTGCACTTTATATCAGGCCATTTTTAACCCTGACTCTAATTATCACTGTCGGTTTGACAAAAGTTGATTCTCCGTTCGTTAAGGAAATATTATTTTCCCGTTCTGAAGATCATTAGATGCTGCATGCAGTGGCCTGGATTCCCACACTTGAAAACAATTATCTAATTTGAGAATAGAATAATTAAACTTCAGCACTCAAAATGTTTATCGATGAATATTTATTTCGCAGACTGCAACTTATAACAAAAATATTCCAACTGATCTCGCTGTTCTACTACCAGTAACTGGACTCTTTCTCAATATTTTACTCTTCGTCCGTCCACGGCAATCTTTCTGTAACAACTTTACACTGCAATATTTCGACGGAGACTGCCCACACCACGCTCTAGAAAAAACCAACAGCCTACAATACCCAAACATGTGGCATTATTGCCACTTATTATGGCCCTTATTGTGTGTTTTCTGCCGCTAACAATTCGAGTCCAAATTTTTAATTATTAATTTATGATTTCCTTTAAATTACTACAATATATTGTAATGCCTATTAAACAGGCCATTAATTGCTTTTAATATAATTAAATTGTTAGCGGTACGAATGCGTAAAGGCGACAATGACGGCGGGTTTTTTCTTTGTTCAACAATGGAGACCGCGCGCGCTTAAACCCTGTCTGCTGCGAGAAACGGAACAGTTCAGTTCACGTGGGGAACTGAAAAACGTAATAGTCTGGAATCGGCTATGAATGGTGGCGTACGAGAGATGAAACAGTTAAAAGTCGACGGGGAGATATACATTTCAGTTCACCTAGAGCAACAAACAGTAAATTTTGCAGATATAAAGTACGAATGGCGAAATCCTGTATTTTTACACGAAAGCAAGCAAACATTTTACGGAGAGATTTATATAATAATTTTCACACGGTGAAACAAATGGTTGCTTCACGCTGATTGAACAATTATCGCATATAGGAGACCGGAATCTACTAGCAGACCAAAGGGGGCGGCTCATCCGAAGTTCCAGATAGCAGAAGACGAGTATTTGAATCGTTTGTATTAAAATTTTCAATGAAGTGTAGAGTCTTTTTAAAAATGGCTTTTTAGTGTGGTAGTTTTCAAGCTTCAAGAGAGATCTGGTAGCAGACAGACGGTCCGTAAGTAACAAAACATTTATACAAATTTGTAACCATAATTAAAAAGGTATAGTCAGATTTAGTTCAGTTTTCGTTTTATTTAGATTTCTTCTGTTTCATTTATCTTCATATTGTTTTAGGTTAACTTTTATATTTGAATTGTTAATTGTCAGTTTATACATTGATTTTGTTCTAATTATCGAACCCAGTAGTGACCCTGAGATTAGAGATCCGACTTATTTGATTGTGATGTTATAAGAACTGTATGTTCATAAATGCCACGAATTAATAAATGAAAATTAAAGAATTTTTTTTAAGTGGATGAAATTCGGCATGAAAAGTTGGTCTTGTACATTGTAAATTTATCAACAATAAATTTTTAAATTTAAAAATATTTTCGTTAATTGATTCATTAATTAACCCTAACATGTTGTTTATTAAATAAATATAGGTGTAATCTTAAAAAGCAAGTGCATTTTAGTAAATTGAAGGGTTCGTATCCATAAATAATATATGGACTACATAATTTTTATTATAACCATATGTTATTATATGCAACTTAACTGAAGACGAAAAGCTAAGATACGTCTATCTAACGGTATCTCCGGTTTCAATATTGTGGGTCAAACATGTTATGTTTGAGAATGGGCTTATGGAATATTTTTATCATTACTGTACACACGTATTTTGGGAAAGAGAGGCAATCAATAGGCAGATAGGCAGTTGCTGACTAACTTAATGCCGAAAGCTCGAATAAACCATCAATAATTTTTGCTTGACAGATATTAGCTGAATGCATTTTTGATAATTCCTATTCGGAAACAAATATTTAATGCAGTGACCTCAGAAACAGATTAAACCAGATATAAATATGTAAAAGATGGAAGTGGAGCCTATATTATCAAAACACGAAAGAATTTTGTAGTTGACGACACTGTTTATAAAAGGACAAAGAAGAGAAAATATCATAGAGACATCATGGAGGCAGTATTGAAGTGCAGTTGGATAGATATAAGTAAATAACTTCTCATTAGGCTTGAAAAATAGCAGAATAGCATCTGAACGGAACATGCAGTGAGTCTTGTCACATACATCAGTGAGTCATAAAAGAGAACAGACATCAGCAAACAAAACCTCTCAACGAAGTTCATGGTTACAGGTTAACCATCATATGGTTAAGGGGGATCATTATACCTGGTTTTACCGCAAATTGGACAGCCCGCATATGAAACTGTTTGCAAATGGGACGACACCCTGTCATACTGTTCAGAACCCAGTGTAACGCTTTTTAATTTAACCTCGGGTTTCGTCGGATTAAGTAAATAGAAATTTAATTACAGATGAATTGCATTTGGTGCAATAGGACCGATTATTAATATAAGAAATAACTAAAGAATCTCTCTTAATAAGAAGATTCCCTCCTAAACACACAACCTTACATCATGAGCCAGCTTATTTAAATAAGTGTGATTTTGGAAGATAATGCAGCATTCAAATTTTGTTTATTTTGCATATAAAATCTGAAATTGTGTTGCACACTTTCGTTTACATAGAATTGACATTTAAGAATTTTTAACAAATTAAGAAATAATATTTTAACTATTCAATTTCAGTAATGGGCCTTGATAGGACGAGATCATTTTTATGTGGCCAGGGTTATTAACCTACTTGCTAAACCGTTAAAGGGAAGTCAGTGACGCAAATGTTTTTAGTCATTATCATCAGAGAACAAGTGGTATTTAAACTCATAAAAACGACACTCGGCGGGCGTTAACAACACATGCCGGACACGCGACGCTCCACTCGTGCTCGTGATGAGATGACGGTCGTTTCAGTAACGATGGCATGACGAAGACACAAGCTTTCTAAAGTGTGCAAGCGGTGTAAATAAGGAAGTGTGTTCATCATCAAATATACGTTTACTTTACAATCTATATTGTAATAAACAAACAGGGACTTTTTAATTTGCCCCACGTTGTGGTAGCCAAAATGTAATAATTATACGAGAGTCAAATAAAAAGATCTAATATTTATAAACAACAAACAATTTTATTTATCAAAAATTTGCAATTATACAATTTAAAATTATAAAAAGGAACTCAATCTCTCATGGGTCTTTACTGGGTTTGATAACGGACAGAACATTTAACTTAATCAAAGAACCCAACATTTATCTTTATATTAAAAAGAAATATTTATTTGTCTAGACATAGACGAAAATTATTGACAAACTTATTCTACCAGATTTATTTTAAATTTAAAGAGTTTATTTTATTAACACAAAAGAAAAGAACGATATCTGACTGTATCTTTTAATTCGGTTTACACATATTAATACCATGAAATTTCAACTTACGACTACTCAGGAAAATTTGGCTCGTTCATACACACACACTTTATAGACTGGACGTTTTAAACACCGACTCTAACACACACTCTTGGTTTGACGAAAGCTTGCTCGTGGTGAAACTACTCGACGCTGGATGCAGTGTCCTGGTCTCCTACCATCAAAGACAATGGTCTAGTTTTGATATTACAACAGATTAGCCTTCAGCATACAAAAATGTTTATCGTTGAATATTTTGCTATTTCTCTCCCAGGCTGCAAAATTTCTCCATTCTCGGTGCTCGCCGTACGCCTCCCCAACTCTAACTCAAACACTCAACTAACTTTTTCAAAAGACGCTCTTGCTTCTATATCACAGTCCCTTCCACTTTTCTTTGTTCCGAAACTACGTCGCAACTGCCCGATGACAGTTTCCTCCATTATACCGAGATTTACATTCTGCAGCTGCAGTTCCTTAGTTAGCAAATATCTAGCCACTCTGTCTTGTCCCAAAGCCGACAATCGAGACAGGTCTAATTTTCTTTGCACCCTCAATTACTTTGGACTTGTCTTCTCACCCCCGCATGCACGTGTGCTGTTCTAAATTCTCCAGACCGCCCAAACTGCATCCTCAATCCTAAGTAAACAAGTGAACTGTCCAGGCCATTAATCAGAAACAATGCCTGCCTTAACAGATTTATCTTGCGACAGGCCACCCGCATGTCCCTTGCTCAATACCAATCCTAAGTACACAACATTACAACTTCCTCTGACGGCCAAGAGCATTAATCTGAAACAATGCCTTTCCTTCAAGGCATTACAATATATAACTAAAGGGCACGTAAACCAAATGCTAATTGAAATATTCAGGATATTTGTTACGTATATTGTCAGCATCTGATGAGACCAAAAGCTGTGGAAGTTACGTCATGCTTCTAAGTATTATTATGTTTTCTGTGTAAATTACTCATTATATATATTTGTGAGTTTTTTTGAAGAAGATACGTAAATTTAGATGAATCTTCTCTAGATTAATTTTTTCTATCTAAACGAAAGAAATTTCGAGAATGTGACTATGAAACCTTCGCATAAATATATACCATGACAATTATGTCTTCACGAAATAACAATGAGATGCCATCTTGGAAATTATAATATATATTTAAATAATCTTGAGATTAATTATGTAAAATTACATTGAAAATAAATCAAGTAATAACTCAGTAAATTTGACAATTTACTTTATATAATGCACTTTCTGCATAGTAATATGTTACTGAATTTCAGAATTGGCCGTGACATTTTACCTCGAGGTCTGCGATGAAATTCCCCTGACAAACTTTAAGTACTAGTAAAGGACACTGAGTAGGTTACGTTTTGAATAGGAACTAATGCCGGGAAACGATGTAGTGCGATTGATAATTTTATTTTATTACATTTAATTTTGAATAAGAAAGATAGCCAATACAGACAAAAAAGGTAATATAAATACCACACAACGTTTCTGGGATACTTGTCACTTTCGGCAGGTGCTAAGAAGAGCCTAGAGAAACACAACAGCACTGGTCAGTTGACAACGCTCAAAAGCGACGAAAACGTAACGAAAATTGGAGAGCTGAAGGGTTAACGTAACAATAAGTATAAATCTCAATAATTGCTATGATCCCTTATTATTACGCTAAACCAGTTGTGTTTCTCTAAGCTCTTCTTAGCACCTGACGAAAGGCACAAGGATCCCAGAAACGTTCTGTTGTATTTATATTACCTTTTTTGTCTGTATTGGCTATCTTTTTTATTCATTATTTTTAATCATACGTAATTTTTTTCAGTTTTACATTTAATTTTATTATAAGCAAGGGTTGAGAATAAGACAAGTTAGAACTCGCTCGGCCGTGGCGCCACATTGTCCGTGAGATAAACAATGTCTGGGTATAAGATCGTATCCAGCAGACAGCTGATTTTACCTGAGTTATGGATCCATGGATTGAGACGTCTGCAGAAATGTAAAACTTTATTGAAATCATGATTGCCTGGGCCAATGATATTTAGTGGTCCAGGAAGATCACCTGTAACGCGTGTATTTTGGTTTAGTATTGCTTTGTCTCGGAAGTGTTGTTTGCTGTGGTTTGGAGAATTCGAAATCGTGCACGTGCGTGGGGGTGGAGGAGATAAATATTTCCATCCAAGTAAGTTTCGTGTCCTGCCTCGATTGTTGACCTCAACATGACAGAATAGTTGGTCATTGTTGTCTACGGAACTGCAGCTGCGTGCTATAACTCTTTTAATAATGGAAGAATCAGTGAAACTGACATTTCGACGAAGTTTTCTAATAATTAAAAAAAGTGAAAGAATGGGAGGCTATAATAAGATAAGCTTCTGAAACTAGAACAGTTGTTGTGCGCTCACCGCAGCTGGTGAATGTGATTATGAGAGGCTCCGTATTGTGAACCGTGTATACGTTTCAAGTGTCACCGATCTACAAATCTCATGGGTTCTGCTGTAAACTTTTACAAGTTGTCTCTGATATAGTCCGAGGCAGAATCGTCGTGAGAAAGGGGCCACAATTTGTTAGTGAAGAGTTAATCGAAGCCACACAATTTAGTACGACGACTTGCCAGCAATCAATCCCGGAGGCCGACGCCTTACCAAGTGGTCAACCCCTGAGTCGACGCCTTGCCGTGGTCCTGACTAAAGTCATCACTGCACTTAACCCGTTCTGCCGGCTGTGACATACAGAGACGTCGGTACGAGAGCTGCAGCAAGCAACACAACACAGAATAGCAGGACGTATGTAAAAATCACAGGTGCCTGAGATAAGAGTTTTTCATGCTTAACTCTAATAAACTTATATAAAATTTCTTTAATGGTCAAATATTTTTTTTGATTTAACGTAAAAACCCAGCCCACAAAAATAATTCCTTATACAACCAAAAGGGTCCATGATATCGAAACCTTGCAGATAACCAAGGTGCTGTGGAGATCATCATTCTTCAACGTGTCACCGTAACTGACGTTACTCCTTGATCAGAGACGTGGCTGGGGTTGGCGACATATTCACGAAAGGTAGGTGTCTAGTTTTTTCAATTCCTGACGCTCCTAGGGTTGTATCGACGTCCATAGTTAAACCCTTGAGATAAGAGATCCGTTTGATTCTCCGGCTACCAGAACATTATATAAATGCAAATATTTTCCGTTATTCATATCAATAATAGTCAATCAATACCTTTAAACGTATCTTTTAATTTTTTATCATTATAACTCAACCCCGCTTCAACAAACAATCGCAAAACAGTTTTCTTGTCTGTAAATTAGACAATATCTTATCAATACATATCTGTGTATTGGTGATTACTTGACTAGTGCGACAAATATTCAACGTCTTATCACTGGTTTCAGATTTGGAAAATAAAACTTTATATTCATAGGTCCAATTTATAGAAAAAATATCGGGGATAGGTCAATTACCCAGAACTTCGGCATTCGTTCACTATGGTTAAGCACAGAAAGACAGTGCAGAGGTAGAAGGGAATAAAAGGTTGTGCAAGAGACGGACAGTGGAAAAGTACAAGAGTGACTGCTCTATTAAAGAATTATTCACCAAGTCTCCAGTGAAATTCTCGACTTATTTCAAATTGATAATTATTTATATTTGATGAATGTTCATAATTACGTCATGACGAGAGCTACGTTCCTATAATTAAATTTTGTATTTTTATATATACAATAATAGTTTTGTCTCTATTTCACTTAGATTCGAAAATATTAGTTTAACTCTACGTTTTATGCATTATGGGATCCGAAAGCAAAGTCAAAAAATTATGTTCGCTTTTTAGCGATTTAAAAGATGCTCTTTTTGTTGTTATATACAGGCCCAATAAGTATTTTCACCGTATCAAACTACAATTCGCATTTCTTTAGACAAAATGCCGGATCTCAGATACCTAGATTTTGTTTCCGTTCCCCGAGAAAACGGCCGAACCGATTTCAATTAAAGTTTAATTCATTGATATATATGACGTTCAATAAGGTTATTATCAATGTAAAATATCCTTTTGCAATTATAGATTAACTATCGACCGTTCAAAATCCTGATAATAACTGCTTCGGCAAGTATTTTGTTCACTCCCAATAGACAAACCGCAAGAGTTTAAATTGAATTTGTACACAGCTAATAATTATTAATAATTAATTAATAATAAACAATAATTTAACTGAAGGTTGTTTGGCAATTTTTTTCTGACGAACGTAGAATTTATGATGAGAAAATTACTGATTTTGGTATTCACCTGCAAATCAAAATTTTCCGAAAAAATTGCTGTATCTTGTTCACTAGAATATTTTTGGATACGTACACTAACTTAATGAATGTATTGCACACTTATAGACGATTTACAGTAATAAAAGAGCTCTAATTAATCCCGAACGAGTGTTTAATAATTTGAGATAATATATGATTAAGTACACTCTGAAGGCACCAAAATGAACCTCTTCATACCTCTTTTGGGATTGCTAATTGTAAATAGGCAATATTAATAATAATAATATGTTACTTAAATTGTGGTCAAGGTGAGGACCGTAGTACTTACAAGATGTTTAATATCTTACGCATACAGAATATGTAACTAATAGTATACATACGTAATAAAAAAGTTTATTATGAATAATCGAATAATAATGCGAAAAACTATTAAATGAACTTCGTAGTTAAATATTAAGGTGCTTGACTAGTTTTTGCAAGAGGCTTCATACCAGACAACATTTTAACTATCAGTTGAAGAAATGGACTGCCAAAAGCAGACAAATATTTAATTGATCTTTATTTAAAAATACATGTTTTGGTCCCGATGTGAACCGTCTTAGGGATATAATGACAAAAGTATTAATTTATAGGTATAATAATACAATGATATTAACCATTGTGATAGAGAGTAATAAGATAAATTAAAAATAATTCAGTGCCAAATATCAAAGACCACGAAAATAAATTTTTTAAAAAAATGTTTATGATTGAACATATTTTGAACACCGATAACACTATCAATTGGGTCAATTTCTATATTTTAGATGTTATATATGCAGATTAGTTTCTGAATTATTATATGTTAAGCATGATGCACATCCACTTAATTATTTAACAAATATTTACAATCTTAAATACAGGTTTCATAAACCTGTAATTTTAAAAAAGAAATTATCTCCAAGCCATTGTGTTGAAATTTTTTATTTTGGTAATCCTATTAGTTTCAATTTAAGTATGTACAATCTATGATTGTTTTATATTTATAGACTTTTGTCATATGAGGGTCAACATCAGGACCGAGCCATGTTGAATTTATAATTATATTTTATTTAAATATTTGTCTTTGTTTTTGCCCATTATTTCAATTTATACTATAGAGATGTATTTTCCCCTGTGGCTTACGTCACAGATTGCGTCTATTTATAATCCTTTACTAATAAGGCGCCTTCCTTACATTCTCGTATATGTGTTTGTCGAAAGCTGGGTATAGGTGGTAAAAACAATGCAAACCAAAAGGACCTCATTAGACATCATGCGAAAATTTTAATAGAAAAGCATCACCTGCGGCTCTTTCAAACAAACATTTACTTTGACGCTATAAATATGGCTAATAATAATCTTAGAATTATTTTAAAACATAAGAATATTTTATTAATAAAATATTGTAAATATTGCTTGACAAATGCAAATTTCAGTTACGGAGTTCCTCGAAAGGCAAGAGTACGATCTTTAAATATTTCGATGCTTTGCTAATATTCTTTTACAGTCTTTTTTAAATAATTTCGTTCATCTTTTTTTGTTTATTTTGCATGTACGACGTGTATCGACGTAAGAATTGCTCTTGAAGATCATGGTATTTGAAAAAAAAGAGTAATAACTCCTCCTTTTCCTTCCTCCACGGACGAAAGTGTATTCGGTGTTCGTAAAATCTTCAAACATTCAGAGTTTAGGTAGAATATTCAGAAGCAAATTTATTATGACATATTTATTTTAAATTGTATATTTTTGTATAAAATTGTTGACGTAACACGTTTACACTTACATAGATCTAGGGAAAAACATAAATATTAAATGTTCTTGTTATTATTACTTATGTGAATGAAGCTATGATGAATTCTAATTTTTATCCGCATCAAGGCCAGTTGTATCAGGATAATGCCACGTGCTGTATACGTTTCGGAATTGTATATACCATGAGCCGTAATCGGTGAAAATAATTAACTCCTACGTTCCTTCGATTTTTGTCTTGTTGCATTTTAGTCACGAAAGGTAGAGTCTCACGCGATATTGTGGTTGAAAGGGTACAAGCTGGTATGTCACGGTTTCTTTGGTGAAGCGCTTGCTTTATTTTTTGGACATGATGCAGGGTAAGGGTCAGTGTGTGGTCTGCGGAAGAACTCAGCCAATAAATTAGCGTGGCAATGCGTGGCGCCTGCTGCAGAGCACCTGCACGATTAGAGCCGCCTCTGGTTACGACCACGCACCTGGCCGCTTCGTAATTGCGCCGCTTTATCTTCAGAGCCGTGCGAGAATCACCCACCATCCATACAGAAACCTTTTCACTGGCTTCGACGGCTTCAGAACCCTGGACGTATTGGTACGTAGCACGTTAAGTAATCTAATTAAACCATAGACTAATATCAACTTATGTGCACGAGGTCGCTGAGGTTCGGATTTCCATCCTCGGCTGGTCGTTTATACAACTATTCTTTTCTTCGTCTCCTGCGAGTTTTTGTCTCTCTTATCTTCACGAAGTTCCAGAATAGTGTAGTTTTTACAGTGTGTTGTTATAACCTGAAACATAAGCTTTCATTTTGTTATAACTTGGTGTTTATAATCTTGTTTATACGGACCATTATTATACACATCTTTTTTCTAATATGAGTGATGGTCCGCTCCACAACTTCACTGTTTCTGTAAAGGAATGTATCCGGAACGTTGGCAGTGATTTGATGGTTGACGCACTCTAGCCGATCCGGACGTGGCACTGCTACTTTTACGTATTCCAGAATTGTTCCGCCATAACCAGACTCTTTTTTTTTAATTAAAGGTTTATAATGGTCGCGTTAACAACTTGGTCATTGGCGACTTTTTTTGGGGGGGGAGGGGGGGAGGGGGGGGTAGACAGGCTATGTATAGGGTAATCCACATAGTGGAAACTCTGCTCTTATAGCATAGGAAAGGGATTTGAAAGGCGGGATGCGAAAGGGTAGAGGAATGTAGCCAAGAGTTAACTAGGGCCCCCGGGCTATATTTTAAGGATCCTACCCGGCAATCGCCTAAAGAAATGCAGGAAAAACCCTAGAAAACCTGCATCAGGTAGGTCGGGAATTTGGTACTTGTCCCACGCCCTTCCGATAGCGGG
Source organism: Zhengitettix transpicula (assembly GCA_037074705.1). Lineage (NCBI taxonomy): Eukaryota > Metazoa > Arthropoda > Insecta > Orthoptera > Tetrigidae > Zhengitettix > Zhengitettix transpicula. The sequence continues at coordinate 119,791,168 of CM073591.1, read as the reverse complement.
AGAGGAGTTTGCTGTGGGGACGCAGCATTCCCTTCTCCGTGCCTCGATCAGTTTAGGAGGCAGCTGGCCGACTATTCCAATGGGAATTGCGGACAATTCTTACCGTTTGCCCATGGTCTGTGACCCCGGAACATACACCTCTGAGAACAGGCCGAGGTGCCTCGGCTTGTGGGAACCTTAGTTCAAAAACGGAGAGGAAAAGGCATCCCCAAAGGCAGCCCCTTCATATCTCTCCTACAAGGTTGTCATTGGCGACCCATAAATAAATTACAAATAGTGGTTGTTTACGTAAGTATGCTGCGATTCACATTGATTCCAATAATATACATACAATTGAACAGGTTGAAAGTATAATTATACATTTCAAATGTGGGTTTCTTCTTCACCGCTAAATCTTGCACCTCACATCATGTTTCTACCTTTTTGGTCTTCCGATAAAAAGAACCTTTCCTGCCACAAGTAAATTTCTGACCGCACCCTGGCCATCACTCAACAGTACTCTGTGGATGGGACCGGGATTCGAATTTCTAAATGACACTGGGTTTCTGTTTTACTTGTAGATGTATTGTGGTTACGTGTGTAACAAGGCACTATCCCTTGACCAAGTGCCTACGGCTTCTCTGGATGGTGGATCACGTGTTACTGTGAACAGTTCTTAATCGAATTATCTTTCCACTCATCAGTAAATGTTATATATCATATTTGTTTATTAAGGGAATGCATATATATAGGGTGATTTTACGGTCAAGGTACGAACTCTGAAGGATGGTACACCTTACTAAAGTATACATTTTTTGTATAGGAATGTACGGTCGGAAGTGATCCGCTGAGGCACTACTGCTTCTCTCCAGCAATATTTACAATAAATGATCGACATTTCGACCATAAACAGCTTGGTACCGTCGAAGGAGCAAATGGCGAACAGTTCCAAAGATGCCATGCTATTTCGCACGCTTTTAGACGCAATGTTTAGTCAAGCACCCATGAAGTCGTCTCAAACGACCTCGGTTTAATAGTTGAATATTACGTGAATATTTAATTATTAATTAACAAAATTAACGTTTAAAATCAGTGGTACACTAATAATAATTTACTATGACCAGAAATCAATTTATTAGCCGCCAATGTAACATCGAAAATTTACAACAGGTTTGTACCAGCTCGTTAATTTAATCGTTTTATAATTATGTCTAACACAACAAGCTCAGGTTATGTGGAGAACACACTTTCCAAAGACTCTTATTTTTTTTATGACCTCAAATATTTGACAAAAGTGTTTCGCAGTTTCTCAATGGCTGCGACAATACTCAAGGATTAAATGAACTGGATGGTTCAGCTTGGCCGCGAAGAGTTTGTTTAACTTAAACTCTCAGCGGTGAACAACATTCTCTCAAGTTCACGAACGATACTTGTAAATTAAGAAAAACAGATGATAATAAAATATTTTAAAAAAACCTACATATTAACACTTCAACAGACGGAAATTAACGTTAACCTACCAAGAAAATTAATTTGTAGATTTTACAATCCAATCCCCAGAGTCATTCCATCTCTGCTCGTCAATCCATTTACGCAAAATAGATCGTTCTCCTTTCAAACAATAAAGAAAACTTTGATACTTGTTATTTTTTTCAATAAATGGAAGTATTCGTGTTTGAAACAAACTTTACTCAATTCAATTACATTTCTACAAGCATGTATGTCTCACAGAAACATCATCTGCATCGGTAACTTCCTAGATATTAATATATCAGCATTCTGTTTGTTTTCAACGGATATATTTAATTCATATTAAATTATTAACTCACACAATTAGAAGCCATATTGTATATGAAAGCAAACTAAAGAGCTTACATTCCTTCGTATTATAATTTTGCTTTTAAGATTTTACTGCGAAATTGTTATTGAATTATATTAATAATTCATTTGCTGGGAAACCACGTCACAAACTGCAGTCTCCTCTATGATGGCCTTCAGATGTTCCCATCAGAAGTAATCGACGCTCAATAAATCTGGCGATCGGGGTGGCCATCGGACCGGTCCATTTCGCAATGATGTAAATAAACAATGTCTCATTTTCTGTTCGTGCCTCAACGTATCATTTCGAACCATATATTCATATACAGAAAATATATGTGTTAGTAAGTTTTACTTCCATTCAAAGTTTGTCCCATGAGCGTAGAATCATCCTGTATACGTAAAGGTTGCGTAGAATAGATTAAAAGGGCTCCAACAGAGTGGTTGCTGTTAACGGCCGGACATTATTTAAGAACTTAGTGATTAGTAAATACTATTGGCTCACAGGGATAAACTCAAATGTGTATCTGGAAAATAAATTACTTGTGTATAAAGTAGCTGTGAAACCGATATTGACGTTCGGCATTCAACTTTGGGCAACTGCAAGCAGGCTACATCTAATATTGAAATATCGTAAAGGTTTCATTCAAACGTTTTCCACATGATTACCAATGCTAATGGTACGTCAGAAATTCCGTCAGCAGAAAGGATTTAAACATTGACAATAGAACAGCTAATTTGAACGACCGTTGAAGTGCTATAACTGATCTAATTCGAAGTTGCTGGAAGTTCCTGACCAACCGCTCCTTGTTCCCTTTTGCGCTGAGCTAGATCTTTGAGCGTGGGTGCTTTCACTTCACAACTGCCATACATGCAGCCTTATGTAATTCAATCCATGCGGTATAACCAGCCATGTTTCCTCTCTCACATTATGAGACTACCTTATACTGTACACTCCTATTTTCTTTACACATGCTTACAATTCTTCTAAATAGCACAATTCGCTATAAAACTACTGGGTTAATAATATATTGCCTGAAATGCACAATGTAATTAGGATTACAACGGTTTAATTATATATTATGGAGTAAAAGCCAATACTTCTCGTTTTTGGTTTAAAATAATTTATTCAACCATTGTTATTTTTATAAACTCCTGAGATTATAATCATCTGTATAAGAATCTTTACTTGTTTACATGGCCTTGAATTGATTATAATTCAATAAATTATAATACAGTAAAAAGTGTTTTTGTGAGTTAAGAGTTCAAAAATATATGTTAATAAAATTTCAGAAGGAAAATAGATTTTCCCTTTGAAATTAACATTTTAATTCCTATAAAATGCGAAAAAGTTAGAAATGTTGCTAATTATGAAATTACAAGCTATTTTGGAAATCGTCTAGATTACATGTACAATTTAAGAGCTAGAAAATAATATTAAACGTTCCTAGTTTTATTTTTAGAAAATTAGCCGTACGTATGAGCTTATTCAGAATCATAACGTAAAAATTAAACTTAAAAATCAGTGCACCTTACAAGAATAAATAATATTACAAGTATTGTTAGTTTTTATACCATAAACAGGAAAAATATCATGTGATAAAATATTATTAATTTCAAAATAAAAAAGAAGATTAATACGTAACTCAAAAGAATAGTATTTGAATAACACTTAATTTTCATCTATGTCATTTATTCTCATAGATACCTTTTTTTAGAGTAACAGGCAAAAGGAGGTTAATATATATCGTGCCACCTACCGTTTTTAAGAGCATAGGAAGGGATTTGAAACGGGGAAGAGGAAGAGTAGAGAAAGGTAGTCAAGGATTAACTATGGCCCCGGTGCTGTAGTTTAAGGATCCTACCCGGAATTTGCCTAAAAGTGATGTAGGACAACCCTAAAAAACATGCATCAGGTAGACCGGGCAGTTCGTACTTATCCCATGACCTTCCGATGGCGGGAGAGGGTTTTTCTGTGTGGACTCAGCATTCCCCTCTCCATGCCTCGACCAATTTAGGAGGCAGTTGACCGACTATTACAACGGGCGTATCAGACAGCTCTTACGGTATACCCATGGTCTGCAACCCCGGAACACACACCTCTCGAAACATTTTTTTTTTAGGGCAACAGGCTACATGAGGGTAATCCACTTTTGGCAACTCCCCTTTATTGCATAGAAAGGGATTTGAAAGGGGGGATGCGGAAGGTAGCCAAAGGGTTACTAGGGCCCCCGGGCTATAGTTTAAGGATCTTACCCGGCATTCACCTAAAAGTAATGCAGGACAAATCCTATAAAACCTAAAAAAAATAAAGGTAGGTCGGGCATTTGGTACTTGTCCCACGCCCTTCCGATAGCGGGAGAAGGGTTTGCTGCCTCTCAAAACAGGCCTTGTGGGAACCTCAGTTCAAAACCCATAGGGTTCTGCCTGCGCGAGCTAACAACAGCCCCAAAATATTAATTATCTCTATTTCATATTTAATTTTCTCAAAAAATTTGCGATCCTTTATCAAATAATTTAAAACTCTTACTGAATATTTTTATGGTTGTTTTAATTCAAAATAGTTTGGGTATCGCCTTCATTATTAACTAATCACGATTCTACATGCAATAATACATATAATGCAGGAAAAGTTGTAACTTTAGTTCTGCAATATAATGAACACATTTACTCACAATTTGAACGATAAAATAAAATAATTTCCAGCGGATTATTTAAATACGTTGCAATATTTAGAAAATGTTTAAAAAAAGTTGAAAAATTCTATAATCAATATATTACCGTTAATCATTACTTATATGCACATTATACAATAATTCAAGATACTATAGAAACAATACTATTAATTTTAACTTATTTTTATGTGCACAAAAATTTTTTTCAGTTTAATTAACTCCATTATGATGTCAAATATTTGTTTAATATTCCAAGGAGCCGCGAACGGCACGAGAAGGATCATTGTGAGTCACCGCTTTGTTGGCACCTGATAGTCTCAATTTTTCCACTTGACGATTTACGACTATGGGAGGTATTCGAAATTACACCTTTGCAACTCTGTAATAAATTATCCTGGAAGAGCATATGGAAATAAAAGACGAAGGCAAAACTTTACTGACAAACTTAGTTGTGCGGAAACATTCCGTACAGCATATATGAAGAAATTTTATAAGAACATTATGATGCATGACGTTATTTCTTTATGAGAACATATGGAGGCCAAATAAAAACAAATCAAGGCTCCAACAGTGAAATGAAACGATAATTCGTAAAGCAGAGGAAGGTATAATATTCAACGCACGCCATGAAAATTATGGCAACGTTACCACACAATATCTTTACTAGCATTGCGAAATAAAGAATAGCAAAGTCATCATTAATAAAATGAATACTCACAAAAAACAGTTTGAAAGTTCATTTAAAATGAATGTCTGATACATGAACCACTGTTCGTTTCAGGTGAACATATTGTGTTTGGATTATGGAATATCCAAGTTGTTACAATATGATATTCACAAAAATATCTGTAATTCTTGTCCCGAAACCACATTAGAAACTCACGGAAATGTAGTGCAAATAATATTCTAGCCTATTTGTCTGAATTACCTCAAAATGGGTTTTGAAATACATGCGCAGAAGAATAAATAATATACGTTATTTATTATATATATTAATAGAAAATTTTACAATTTTTTTGTATATATATATATATATATATATATATATATATTGTAAAATTTGCTATTTAAGTCATTTTTGCATTCATTATTTAAAACTAATTGACTTTGTTCTTTAATATCACAAGTTCAAAACAAAACTTTTATTAATACAAAATTTGAAAATACAAATGTTTTAATTACTCAAAATTGAGAAGTAAATTACAAACAAAATTGGAGAAGTTTCTGGTCACTTTTTCAACAGATTAAGTGGGGGTGCTGTAAATATCTGCAGAGATTTCAGGCTAAACTCTACCACAATCAAAAACCCCATGGTTTGACCTCACAATACATATAAAGTAAATTGGTACACTATTACTTTTACTGTCACTTGTTCTCGAACCGACGTACGCAAAAATGTCCACAGATGATCATGAACTTTCGTTGGATAGCGTGTTTTTAGAGTTTCACTTCGTACTCGACAATTAGAATTTTTGCTCCAATTCACTTGATTGTTCCTTCCGATTATTAACTAGCATTTTTTTTAAAATATTTAAAACGCAGAATTTAACAAACTATGAAATAGAACTTATGCAAAATAAAGAGTTTTCAATTATAAACACAATAAATCAGTAGTTAAATATTCAATTTAAATATCCTGAAGGAGTTAATACGTCAATAAAAGTTTATAATTACAATACAAGTGTTTGATAATAACTCCCTTCATTCTTTTAGATTTAACAATATTAAAAATTAATAAATCAAATAATTGAATCGAATTAACTCCATTACAATATATATTAAATTACCCTCGTAGCTGTCCTTGATTGTCCGACAGTGTGGGGGCCTATATGTCATTCCCCGTCACTTACCTGTCCGTCAGTTCGTACATCAGCTAATCGGGGTATACACGAAACCTCGCTTTTCAAGGCTTGTTCACAACCAGTCGATAGAGGACTTTTCAGGGTGTGGGATGGGGCATTACAACTAGCAAATATTCTGACCCTTCATGTATGACAGTAGCACTTACTAAAATACGACCCATGATTAAACGGTTTACTTGGGTGCCAATTAACCCTTCGATGAAATGAAGCTTTGCAAAAAAAATACAAAATTTGAATAGACTGCAAAATTTTAACAGTATCTCAAACCTCTTACTTTTACAGATCGCGTAACCGAAGTACGAGATTGCCCACACTCAAAAATCACAATAACCAATGACAGGTCTCTGTGTGAATACAGAACCGTCGACGCAATAAAATATTAATATACACGAAACACTGTTATTTAGCAACCAATTAATTGACAGGACTCGTATATTGAAAAATTAATACAACTGAATTAAGTGCAAAGTTAAAAACTTTTTGGGAAGAGGTTCAAGGAAACCTTCAAAGAGTCTGAGGGCGCCAAATTATTTAAACGAAATTCAGTTGTAAATAATCAAATTCAATTTTCAAATCGTATACTTGTGTTAATAAATATTTTTTGTTTGAATTTTGTAGTAGTTGAATGCTTGATATTGTTGTCGTAATTATTATTCGCGTTAACAACTTAACTGATACACTGACAGACGTATACGAGAACCTGTGGGTTTCTGAGTTGTCTGACGTCAGAAAATCAGCTGACTACGCACATTATTTTAATTTTATTTGTTACAAGTTACTGTAAATGAGATAAAAACTTAGTAACTTGATACAACACTGAAAGCGGCAAGCACCACAATGCAGGTTCTCACACTATGCACATATCACAGGAAGCCATGAGAGACATATTTCAGCGCTACAATCACCTGTCAGTTCACGGGATCTGAGTCTCTGAGAATAAGACTCCACAAGAATGTTCGAGAGCTCGACTCTCCTTATCCAATCTTACACAATAATAAAATGACTCAATTGAGGCAACGTGAGACGCGATTACGCAGGATACAACTAAGCGTGTGGCCAACGAGAATTAACAAGGCCATTCCACGAGTTATCACTATACTTAGGGTGGTTGTGCTGTGAGGCGGTAGTCAAAAAAAAAATTCTGCGAAACATATAATATATTGTAATATTAAAAAACATAACAATAAAAATTCCACCACGTGGCAGCCAAATTATGTGGTATCCAAGTTAATGAAGGGAAAAGATAATTTATAGAATTTTTCCTTGAAATTAAATTTTTTTTAAAGATAAAAAAATTATTTATTACAATTTAGATTTATTAGAATTTTAGTACATTTTTTTAAAAAATGTTTTTAGGTAAACAAATTGGGATGTAGTTTTATTTATTAAAAACATAACAACAGGATGTTTTCCCAACGGAGTAGAATACACTGCAGGAGTGTTCATGACCTCTGAGCCGCTTTCTGGGACTCCAATACTGATAATGATTTGAAATTTCTACCAATAGAGTTACAAAAAAAATGCAAATTAAATTTTACAATAACAAAATTGTATAAAAGAATCTAAAAAAACAATAGAGAAATTTGACGGTTAATTATATGTACATTAAAGTTCACAAAATTCTCGTTTCACGTCACGAAGACTCCAGCAGTGTATTCTACTCCGCTGGGAAAACATCCTGTTGTTATGTTTTTAATAAATAAAAACTAAATCCCAATTTGTTTACCTGAAAACATATCTTTCCCATCTCATTTTTCATTCTGTATCGAATGAATTTCATAATACATAACAGAAAATTTCTAGGAAACATTTGAGGTGCTTTACCTGCATGAACTCAAATGCGGAAGTGATTTAACACACCGCAAGTTGTTCAAGTCCATTGAGATGATAAGAAGTGTTGGTGTGGGGGCGGGAAGAGAGAGGATCGCGTAATAGCACAGGTTTCGCTGACGCTGTTTCCCACGCCGATGCGCCGCTCTGCGAGGCTGTCGTTAATTCGAGCTGCACCACACCTCCTTTCAAGCAGTCAGCTTAATGGAGACGTTAATTATTAAAACAACAGACGTGCAATAGCGGTGGACTGCAATTAAAATGTAATTGGCTGGCATGGCGTCGTCTAAGGAGGCGCTGTCACGAAAGCGGACGGCCGTTAACCTCCCGGAGAAAGGCTCAGCTCTGCCACCGTCTACTACATTGTCTCAAGTCTTCCCCGTGATTATTTTAACAGCCCTCATCGTATTGCAGTAACACAAGGCGAATAAGATTTGATTAGCATCATCAAGATAATTTAAGACAGTTTTTGTTCAATTGTTCTCAACAGGTTAGAACTAAATATCTGTCACATAGGCTGATATAGCCAAATTTTTAGATGGACTCAATTATAAGTTTCAAATTTGAGGGAGTTTTCGGTCTACACGATGATACATATTAATTCCTCTCAACTCGAATTGTTTTCTAAATGTAGGATTCAGTCTCCAATTTGTGCCCCCTCTAATTCCTTCCATTTCTTTGATATTACTTCCTTGGGAGCCCATTAAAATAAACACGCAATAGCCGAGAGCGACTTTCATCAAACTCATTCCAAGTCTACATGGAAACAAAGTGTTTGATCTATAATCCATGTATATGTCTACTATGTACTGTGCATTTGTGTTTTAAAAAATTAAATAAGCGTGTTACTTCTTTTCGTAAAATCCGAAACCTTGGAAAATGGTAAATAATAAATTATTTAAGCTTCTATACAGGAGCATTGGGATATGTACTATTTTAAAAATGAAAAAACAAAATGAAATAAAATAAGTTTAGGAAAACCAGTTAATTATTACTGTACCAACTTATAAATCAGCAGTTTATGTTGTTTCCCAGTTACATACAAAATCAATGCAGTTGTTCCTCGATGGAAAGAAAATCTAAAAGCACTTTTTCGTGGTGTCAGATAAACGTCAAGTTATAATAATAATAATATCATATTCCGTGGATCCTGTATAGAATCTTAAATTCAAGAATGTGGAATGAGTCTGGGTGTTCATATATTCCATCAATACTATGATAATACTATTAATTAATAAATACTAATAATATTCCATAACAAACTTATGAATATCTCATGTCTGTTATCTACAGTCATATAATAATAGTACTGTATTACGCAACAACATACGAACAGGATTCCGATTTATAGTTCATGCTGACTATTTACATTATAACTTCATTGTACATCTCCGATTCTTCAATAAATTCTTTTACGGAACAGAAGGAGTGGCTAAGCAGAAATGAAGATAACTCAGCTTTAAATTGACTTTGGTTATTGTACAACGGATGATTATTTGTGGCAGTCTGTTAAAGATGGGGATCTCAGAATAATACACACTTTTATGTGCAATTGTGCAAAATGTAATCATTGTTCACAATTTCATTCAATTTTTGATTTCTTATTTTTGTAAAATATTTAACATTTAATTTTATGAAACTAATATTCATCTGATTGAAAACAATTCTTTTTCAATAGTCTCTTCTTTTTTCAGAGGCATGACAACTTATTTTGGAATAGACTTACAGTTATCTGCAACATGAGCTATATATAAAACCGAACAATTTTAACATTATTTCGTAGCATGAATATGAATCGTCTACTTACAAATATTGTCTTTTTTTCAATGCAAGGGATTGATAAAAAAATCTAAGCCCTCTAGTCTCACCTTGCAGAAGTGAGGTGAGTGATATATTCTAGGAAAATGTTGTTGCAGCCTACCTCAGGTAAGTGATAGGATTTTGAGAGAAAGGCATATGAACCAACACTGAATTGCGAGATTTTCAGTCGTCTATTACCTGAAAATGCCAGTGCTGAAAAGAGCTGCCTGCTAAATTCTTCCGGCGAGACTACAATTTGGTGAGAGTATCATTCTTATTTCATTCATCAAAATGTAGCATTATGCAGTGTTATTTGCGTTATTTTACTGATACGTGTGGACTGAAGTTCATATTACAAATTATAATTTTTATCCTTACTTACTCATTAGAGATATTGTATAAAATTAAGTTCTTATTTCATTTAACACGCGGAGTTGGCGCTAGACTACAGTAGACAAACAACATAGCTCATGTCATAGCAATCGTCCAATACACTATGTACTATTCCTTCACTAGACATAGTTGACAATACTCTCCGTATACGTCGTAGTTTATATTACTCCAATCTTTCAAATGCGGCTTTTTGTAAATTTACCAAATGCTTATTTAAAAATTGAGATAATATTTGTCCTTTTGTACAACTTAAACCATAGCTGCCTATTTTTAAACTCTAGGCGAGACCATTTTCGAATTGCTCTCCTGAACATTCAAATTTCCTTCCTTTTTGACGTAGGACCCACGTTGGGAAACACCGTACTAGAGAGAAAATAGTATTGTTTGTGTTAGTGGCAATATTTTCTCAATGGTCATATTTAACGAAATTTCAAATATTTACTCTTTCAATTCTTTATATTACTACTATCTGGGTGCCCGGGTTGTCATATTTAAACTCAGCACCTTCTTAACCCCGGATTTGACTTCAATCTCGGTTGTTTTCGCGTTATTTTTATGTAACGCCCTTCTACCCCATCCCTAAAGGTGATCGCCTTACATTCCGAAAGGGGTTGAAATTATAAAAAAATATTTGTAGAAACGCTATCTGTCTCATTGACCCCGAAAATTTTTTTTCGACGAAACCTTCTGTTGTTTTAACAGTTTTAAAAATTTCCTCCCCTGACCACTTCCACCCCTGGGGTGGTACATGTGTCTTTTCCCCACAGTGTTTGTTTCCTGTTCGGAAGAAACACGATTACGAAATTTGGTGAAATTTGCTCCACAGGTGTAGATTTGTAGGTGGAATATACTTACGTACATACACACACACATAAAAAACACACTATTTTATTTATTAGATTTCTGTATAGTCCTAAATACTTATTCCGTTTATCTATATGTTATTCTATTCATTTCTATAATCAATTTGACTTGTCAAATTTCCTCAGCAGAGGACTTATGGAACTAATAAATATAATATAATCTCAAAGTAAAATCTGTAATTGTATAATTTATAACTTTCTTCATCATATTGAGAAATCGTACGTTAAGTTGATTTGCTAAGAAGTTAACAAAATTGTGTAAAACGGATGAAAAATTATATGGAACACTTGTTTTAATGAACTTTATTTGCTTAGTTTTCTTGTAAATATGTCAGTGAAAGACAATATAAATCAGTGTAGCTACTTGAAATTACTTATTTTATAGTCCTCACTGCAAGTCATGTGCATGTGGTCTTATTTATTTATGGCAATAGCAATTATACAGTGGTTACTTTGGCATAAATAAGAATTGTGCAACGGAAAATCTTCATAAACCTACACACAGAGACTCTGGCAAGAATAACTTCTATGAAATTACGGAAAGACGATTTACTGGAAATATCAACTATTAATCGCGGCAAATAGAGAGAATGAGACAGGAAACGTACGGAGAGACTGTGTCACGGGCGAGGAGAGGCGATGAGCCCCAGGGGCCGTATATTGACACGTGGAGATAATTTGCTGCAACAGCAACAAATCAGCGAGAGCAACGGCAATAAAACTCAGTGGAGCGCGACTGGCGGCGATTTATGGAAGTAGGGAACCGGTCGGTAGCGTCCAGTCCTTGTCACTGCCTCATGCTTTCACTATTTATCCTCTTACGCTTAATAAAACAATATTTACTTACTCGATGAACTGATACTTCTTTGGTCAATGCTGAATTATTTTCGTTCACTGTACAATATCCAAGTACCAAAAGTGTCATACGATAATGTCTTTTCACTTTCTAAATGGCAAAAATCGTAAAATACGCTGCGTTGTTTCCTAAACAACTGCATATATTTCAACACTAAGGATAATTGACATTAATTAGCGAATAAAACACGAGTTAACGATGTAAAACAGAAATGGCATCACAATGCTGTACGTAATATTTCATCTCATGAAATTCTGTGCACTTTTAAATTCACGGCTGAATGATATAGGACCTGATTTTCAGCCTCCTGCCAACAATTTTTATAACAAATATTTATTCGAAGCCTTAAATTAAAATTTATCGTAAGAAATTCATTTCAGAAAATGCAAATAAACTTTAGCCACGACGTTTCGACGACGTACTCTGCCAACTTTCTCAACTGAAGTGACTTTAACCCGGGTGGGAGTCCGAGAACTGTTTATTCAGAATATACACATGTTTGATAGAATCATTAATAATCATATTTGTATTAAAAAAAGAAAGTGTTGCTTATCTTCGGCATGAGAATGAAAGTCTCTTCTCAACTTCATTTCTGTAAAATCTTTCAAAAACTGTAATTGTTAATCACACAGTAATGTTTTACAAAAAGTATCTGAAAATAAATTAAGTTTTTTAAAAAATTAGGGAGTGACTTTGATAAAGATAATTAAGAAATCATATGAATTACACTATGGTATTTTCTACATAAAAATAAATTTGACTCAACCCCCCACCCCAACAGACACAAATACACAAATTAATACATGATTTATTTATACTATTTGAGTAAAAACGCCTATGTACCCAGAAGTTTGTTAAGAAGACACAGTCATAAAAGTTGGCGCCGAGGTGACGGGGACCTCCAGACAAAGGCAGTGGATTATGGGAGAACCCCTGTCTCAGGGCTTAACGACCTCACCAAAATTCCCGAATGTCAACCCCTCCAACAGACGAGAGTAACCCCGAGAAATTGTAAGACCGACGCAGATTACCTGAGAAAAACAACGTGAAGAGGTATTCAACTTCTGATGGGAAACGAAGAAAGTCCAGCTGGAAGGTGAACAAGCGACGAAAAAGGCAGTTACTATTTACATCTTGGAGAAAGAAGAAGTGTGGGAAGGTAAGAAGAGAGAGAAATGTTAAGTTCTAATATACACATTGGAGAGGAAGGAAGTATGAGATGTGTAAATGGGAAAGGAGAGAAATGTAAATTTCAAACAAATCTCTTGAAGGAACAAACGCCCGATCGACGGAAGAGGAGAAGATGAAGACAGCTAACCATCGCCGACGCTGAGAACTATTACGCCGACCATACGAGGAAGCGTTCTGGAGATTTCCTGTGAAGATTTTCCGGTTGGCGAACACGTCTACTTGCCTCCTGACTGCAATAACGAACTGGTGTGTTTCTGTCTGCTACGTAAACAATTGAGACTTCTGTCGCACGTATATGCTCACACATAGACCCTTTTTGCTTATGTTTAGAGTCTCATGAAATCGCTCTGAGGTTTGCCCATTTAACGCATTTGTAATTTGTTTCAGTCTTGAATGTAGTTGATAAAGTAAATTATTTTAAATTTAAGCTCATGAGCGAGTAGCTTGAAATTACTTAGATGCAATTAAAAAGGACCCTGTAAATTTTGTGAACCCTTAATTAAACTAAAACCAATCAAAAATTATAAGTTTTTATAAATTTTTAAAAACCCAACACAATTTATTTTAAATTGTTGAAAACCTTTCAAAGTTATTTTACGTCATTACTAACTTCATCATGGGATAATTATTGATGGGATAAATATAGGTTTTTTTTTATCTAGAACAGTACATAAATCTTAAAGTTCAGCGGATGTATATTTAGTTTTGAATCGAATAACTACACTGTAACCGCCGCTAAGACTCAGTGGTTGCATATAACAATACGGGTCAAAAATTCGTTAACGAATGTAAGAAATTTCAAGAGCGAGTGAGGACAAATATGTCGTCCTCGCCACGCTACGACACTGTGTTAACTATGTCTAATGAAGGAATAGTACGTACTGTACTCGACGATTGTTATGGCATGCACTATGCGCAAACAAAGTGGATGTCTGCTGTAGTCCATAGCGAACTCAGCTTGTTAAATGAAATAGGGCCTTAATTTCATATAAAAACTCTAATAGGCATCGTGCGCGTACATTTGGATAGGCTTAACGATCTCAGATTAAAATAAATAACTACTTTGTTTACTTACAGAATTATTATTATTAAAGAACCTCACGGTTTTTTTAGGGAAAAATTCAATTTTTTAATATAAAAAATATGCATATGTTACATAGGGGGCCCACGGTAAAAAAAGATTGGGAAACATTGCTATAGACAACATCTTCCATATATAGTTTATGCCTAGTACTGTTCATAAAGTATAATTTAACTGGCAAAAAATCAGCGACTAAAACAATTTCTTCCATATATTAAATGTTCATAGTCATTCGCAAAGTGTAGTGTATATTTTAAACTTGACTGGCGATTTCTTTTCGAACAAAATCGATCATTTCCAACAGCGTAAAAATCTCTGGGGGAAATTTTCTGACATCCTGAACTGCCTATAATTTGACTAAAATTAGGAGGCACTTAGTGTTTCCATTTGGAGGGAGGTCATATTCACGTCCACTGCGATTGTTCGGAAACGCTGCTTGTCTCGCCCTTCATCATCAGCGTTATTATTGGTGGAATCAATGTCACATCCCTCGTGGAAAATTACAGATACGTACCCTATAAATATAATCGCAAGTATGACTAGTTTCTAAAAACAGCGTAGAACTGGCAAAGATATTTTTCTAAACGATAACGTTTCGACCTGTGAAGTGAGACGTTGGCACCTAAAAAGTAAAATACATAATTTCATAAGTAACATAATCTGTTATCAGTTGCATAATGAGTCAGTAATTGATTAAACATTCTGTATTTATAGTGAACCCGTTTTCAAAAATATAATTTTTAATTATGTACATATTTTTCTTTTATAAATTAACGAAAAGCTGACCTTCTGTGCTGGACAGAGGCTGGAGACAACAAACGACTCCTTACGATTTTTTTTGGATTAGGATTAAATCCCGAAGCTGCATGGAAATTTTGGGGGCTCGGTCAAAGGCCGCTGTACGGACCGAGGCCAAATATAATAAAGGACAGTAAGGTGCACTGTGGCGACGTTATTGGCAGAAATTAGTTTCGACACACGTTCCCAGGGGTAACTGTCCAATCTGTAACGTGTGAGTGAATAAAAAGGGTGCACTGTCACGTGACAGTGAAAAATAATCTATTAAGAAAGAGACAGCAGTTGAGGATATATTACGTCTTTAGGTTTGTCACAGTAATGTAGAAATAAGAGGAAAACGATAAATAGATTAAAATGAGTCGCAATAAAAATATAGAACTTATTATTTATTTATGAATATGTAATGACTTGTAGTGCCATTTATAATGCCAATATCTTCTCTCATTGCCAAAGAGAAGGATATATGTTAATGGTTTCTGGTACGAAAGTTGCTAATGTTTACTGGGGTATCAACACAATCATACCAATTGAAAATAAACATTACTGAGATGCTTTACGAATAAATTAAAGAATTTAAAAATCGCGATAGTGAATACTTGTGAGAGCTCTGCTTGCGTTGTTTCTATTCTGCAATCGGATCTATCTTGATCTGCAGCACATCATATTACCCGAAGGTCATCTGCGAGCCACAACAAAGACGAGAGGAGGCGGTAGATTGAAATTGTGAGAACGATAGTGATGGGCAGGGGGGAGGGGGGAACGCAAGACATTTGGATCGGGCGCGGCTGAAGAAAGGTGTCATTAGGCAAGCCATCTCCAGAGACTCCTTCACGCCGCACATAAAGTCGATGGGAAAAGGTTGCACCGCGCCGTGATTGGCCCGTAGCAAGGCAGAGAAAGGACGAGCGGCCTCGGAGCAAGGTGCGAAGTTGCGCAGGGCTGGGACACGCAGCGTTGCGACATGCCATCCCAGAATAATACGTGCCCGACGCCTCGAGAACGTTGTATCATTAACGCCAATTGGTCACGTTACGTTCAAGAGTCGAAGTGCCACACTCCAAAATAACTTTAGAAAATATTATTTTCAGAGATTATTAAGTCTATAACCAATTCCTCATACAACGAGAAGTGAGCATTGCCTGATAAGAAGCCTTAATGATCTTGTTGGCGTTGTAATCCCTATACCGGTAGACCTGGAACTCTCACACATTTTTCTGATTTATGATCGCAGTTGGTATATCATACAAATATTTCACACTCTAAATCCCTAGTCCTATGCCCAGAGAGTAGGGTGGCTAAGCTGGTGATTTTTATAGAGGTTTAAATTGAAAACCAGTATTTCTTTAACTTGTCAAAAATAAAATAAAAATGCCTCAGTTTAAATGAGGAACGTTCGTCCAACGAGAACAAAATCATCAGCACACCTCCACATAATCAACAATAGCCCTCCACCTTATTGTGAGCTATGCAAGTCCCCAAAAGTTATTAAACATATACTAAGTGAATGTTCAAAATACGATCAAGAAAGAAAACAGCTACTGGACAGTAAAAACATCAGTGAAGTGCTTCACTCAACAGAATACCAAAGACTAATAATTAAATACCTGAAAATGATTAATCTTTACTGTGAAATATAAAGAACCTATAATAATTAATTAATCTATATAATAAAAAAGGATGTATATTTGTATGTATGTATGTATGTATGTATTTACGTTAATTTCTATACGAATTTAAAAGCGTGGATAGATTGCAACAAAAATTGGTACACAAATTCTTCAAAACACGAGAAACGGTACTGTGAGGGTGAGAAACGCCTAGCATTCATGTGGAAAGAATTATAATTAAAAACCGTGATCATTAAATATTAAATTACTGCGCGCCAAGAGACAATGACGTCACGCGAGAGAAAGACGTTACTACGCAACGAACAAAGGAAATATCTCCTTTATTAGGAATGAAATAAAGCAGAAATATTTTTTTAAAATAAAAAGTATAATTTTATACAGAAATATTCCATTGAATGATAATAAAGAAGAATACGAATTACTTTACCATCCTTGGGGAAAATGTAAGTTAATTTTCGCGCTGTATTAGTTGTGAGTCTAGCTAACAATTTCATCAATGTAATATTTCGTAATGTATGAAGACTGAGTGACGATTATATGCTGAAATACTCAAGGAATATATTTAAGTATTCAATTAAATACTTTTTCGAGTTTATATAAATAAGTACACGAGCAACGCCGGGCACCCAGCTAGTGTAAAATAAATAAGTGTATTGAGTAGTCGCTAATGATCTAGAAGATGATGCGACTTCAAATAAAATAAATTTAAAAAATCATCTGTATAAACAATTAAAATACCCGGTATCAAATGGTGAATTTTAATTGTTTATATAGATGATTATGTCCTTGTAGACGAAAGCTCCTGTATTTAAACAGACGGATGAATTTATCCGTGACTTTTTTTTTATTTCTGGCAGGTTAATTACAGACTGTTTTTCAATTTCACCATTACGCCTGTTTATTTAATTTCTATTTATAGAGGGTTGTGAAAAATATAAACTCAGAAACCTTTACTTTTCTGATGAAACAGGTTTTCCCGTCTCTACGGAACGTCAAAGTACTTCTCGGAGTACAAGAAATTGCCTTAGTAGGTCCGCCGAATAGAAGCTACGACAACGAAATCAACAAAGCATCGCTCCAAAGCGATTCAAAAATATTTACCACGTGTTTCTAGAGAAGCATTTGAATTAATATTATTCCGCTTTCCAGGTAGCTGCGATTGAAATTTTGTTATGAGTGTGCTGGAAATCTCATACGAAATTGTTTACGTGAAACGAAACCATGTGTTGCATTCAGCTTCCTGAGAGATGGTTCGCACCTGCTTTTATTATTATTACTGATACCAACGACCTCTCCCGGCTCTACGACATAGTGACAAAGATTATGGTGAACAGCCGCATACAGCGGCCTTTGTATGAAGTATGAAAAGTTATCTAGGGGTTTAAAAAGGGGGACGTCATGATTGAAATTGATTTTTGTTGTAACAATAACAGAACACGGATCGTCTGACCATTCGACGTGGAGTTGAGCTTGATATTCGTCTCCTCCTTATATTCTCCTTGAACCTACATCATCTAATTTCAAATATGTACACTTTAAATTCTTCATATCACTATTTATGTATAGTCTTAAACATCTAGAGTATTTATGTATATCTCAATCATACATTTGTAAGTAATATCAATTTGACTTGTTCTATTTCCTCAGCAGAGGACTAATGGAACTAATAAAATCTAATCTAATCTAACCTATCACTTCTTAAATCCAATACCACTGCCAGCGCTTCGTCTGTACATATTTACAGCGATGTGTTTTCAAATGTTTTATTTATTTGGGATCAATATATCTTTTTTTTTATCTAGAGTGATCTATCCAGCATATTGACGCGAACGAAGCGTAAATAAAGAAATAGTGTGTGATTATATATTCCTTAATTTTTTCTTATGTTCACGTGAAAGCATAGTATAATAAACAATTAACTTAAATAAATTTTTTAAAATTAGTTATAGACTTTTTTCCTAGGCCTAATCCATGTTGGAAAGGAGGTTATCACAAGTTTAGGTGATGCCAAATGACATTAGTTAATACAGCACAGAAAGACCTTCGATTGGTTTTTTCGTGCAAACACCAGAAGTAGGATAGAACAGAAGATGTACATGATTGTGAAATGAATTCAATTTAAGAATATAAATCAGAATTAGAATTTAATGTCGTCTAGAATTTCAACAATCAATCGAGCGTCGTCTGCAAAGAGTGATATTTAATTGTTTACTACGGGTATTAAGTCAGAGGCTTATTAATAACGTTATTTGATGCTACCGAGGTTAATTACCAGAAAAAATTATTTTTTCAGAAAAAAGTGATATTTTCGTATTAAGTACATGAAATATTATTAGATGAAGAAATAATTTATTTCATTATGGGATATTGACGTATTTTTTAATCGCTATTATATAGAAATTAATTGACCTTATGTTTGTAGTCCAGTACTAGACACTCCTTTAATTGTTAAATTTATACTTCTAATTAATTAAAATTAGAATTAAATTTTAAATATATTACAGGCAGGAAGATTTATTTAGCGCATAAGATATTCTCAGAATAAGGATGGTGAGGATGATACCTGAATAATATCCCACATAGAAAATTTTTCAGTTTTAACAGGTCAGTGAGGAAGGAACAGTGAATAAGAATTTTGTGACTTCGGAGAGATGGTCCATTTTTGAGTTCCATCCCAGACTTATTGAAAATCAAAACTTCTACCGAAAAGTGCCGTTTGGATTCTTTTACCCGCTCCCAAACTTTAAAAAAAGCTCTGCGCCAATCTCCTTCCGAAACACAAATTATTTAGAAAGATTGCGACCATCACTTCTTCGTCAAAATAATATAACAACCCCCATTCAAAATCTCATGCTTTAGAGAGCCTATGACGGCAAAGGACTCTGGTCCATGAATGACAATATCACCATCTATCATTTTTCAAATAAGAGCTTGATAGAGTAAACACCGTTGAAGCATATGGAGGGAGGGAAAATTTTGAAAGGGTGGAACTGTGAAACGAAGCAAAATTTGCTTCACATTAAGAGTGTTAGCACGGGAAAGCGACATATCTACGTCTAAAATTATATACCATGCATATTTGCATTCTGTCATGTCTTACGACATAAACTACGATCGTTCACATCACGCGTTTAAAATTTTTAACTACAAAAGAGGGCCGTACGAATCATATCTGGTGCGGACTGGAATGCGAGTTTCACCTCTTTGTTTCGTAAAATTGGGATTTTAACTTTGCCTTGTATATTCTAGAAATTTTAAAGTTTGTATGGAGAAACATCAATTTTTATGCCCTAAACGGAACAAATCATTTATACAACACTAGAAATCGCTCTCAACTCCGCATTGAAAAACAGCGCCTAAGCCTTTTTGAATCAAGCATTCGTTATTCCGGGATAAATATACACAACAGTCTTCCGAAGAAATAAAAACTTTAACTATACCAAATTTATTTATAAAGAGATGTAAATCTTCGTTAATTAATGGAGCATATTACTCGCTGAAAGAGTTCGTTGATGGGAAGAGCAGATTAGATCCTCTTTAATAAAATAGTTTGCTGGTATCCTATCACGTTCTGAAATTATTTTACAATTATAATTCTTGTAGAATTTAAACGCCAACTTATTTACTTTTTCATGTTCGACGGGAATCGAAGTAACATTTGCTGGTGGAAACTCCGTCGAATAAAAATTGAAGATTAATATAATTATTTCTTTAATCACTGTTGTATTAGTATATTTAACGTTGCTCTATATTATATAATTTTTTGATAAGTACAATAGTTGTGCTTTTAAGTTTGTAATTGTAATATTAAATCAGTTACAAATCTCTCAACCGCCAACGTAGACTGAAAGCAACGAAAATTTTAAGATGGATGCATCGAAACCGTCAGCGAAATAACAAGACATAAGCGTTGAGTAAGCTGACTTTCCAAGGGTTTCAGTCCATCCTTCTAGTTTTACAATAAATAAACTGGCTAAGCCAGTAAAAAAAATTGAGTAAGCAATTAGTACAGTAAAAATATATTATCACGGCGTTTTGTCCGTAATTTGACATTTCATCAAGTGTAAATTAATATCAAAAATTTACGTCTGATTGAAAAATGAATAATAGAAATAGCTAATTCAGACAAAAAAGTGATAATATAAATACCACACAACATTTCTGTGATCCTTGTCCCTTTCGTCAGGTGCGAATAAGAGCCTAGAGTGACACAACTGCACTTGTCAGTTAACAAAACTCAAATGAAGTTGTGTCGCTCTAGGCTCTTCTTCGCACCTGACTAAAGGTACAAGGTTCCCAGAAACGTTGTGTGGTAATTATATTATCATTCTTTTGTCTTAATTGGCTATCTTTCTTAGTCATTGTAAATTAATATTTTAAAAAGACAAATTAGACCATAAGTATTAATTTAAGTAGAAAAATTTCTTCAATGAAGCGGAGTTTTATGAATAATTGGTATCTAACGCCAAGATGTTCCTTTAATATATTCCAAAATTAATATCAATTTTGATTAAAAGCTTTGGTCTAACTTCTCTGCCTGTTTTAGTCGAAATATGTCAAATATTTATAATTATTAAGTGTTTATCATTGGATTTTAATTTTTGTTAGTAAATATTTCGCAATTACTAGCATTTCCTTATCTGTGTGGTTCTACGATCAAAAGCATCACAGAGAGACTCTCAAGCTCACCTACGAGGATATTTAATTAGTGCCAAACAATCTTCCAGTTTTTGAAAATAAGCCATTTATTTAGGGAATTAAAGCCCCTTTTTTATATTTTATTAATTTAAGAACAAAAATTTATTCAATCAAGTGGAGTATTAAGAATATGGCTGTGGAAGCCGAAAGCTTCTTAAATATTGACAAAATGTTTCTTGTCAGAAAATAAAGACAGTAAATATATTTATTATTTCATTGATTTATTTAGAATCGCATCAATAGCTCCAGTTATGGGAACTTATTTTTTTCCTTTTTCGAGGTCCTGCTTTGACGAGAGTTTTCTCTTCCACGTCAAACATCCATGCCCTCAGCGGGATTCGATCCCAGGACATCTGTGAAGCGAGGCAGTCACGCGGACCCCTAAACCACAGGGGGTTAATGTAAAAAGGGTTTTATTTCAAGTTTTTATATAGATAATTATTAATTAGTCGTTTTTTATTAAATCGAAGGTTTCTATATAATATTTCTTTCATATGGAATTACTGAAACATATGTACGGCTCCCATTAATTGACTATAGAAAATATAAATCCCTTCCTATGCTATTAAAGAAAAGTTGCCACCTCTTGTAGTCTGTTACTCAATAAAAATCTATTTACCCTCGCAGAAAGAATATACGTGATCAGTTTCTCTTTTTCTAAGCAGAACATATTGACTTATTCACCTTCAAATTTGAAGTAGAGTCAGACAGTTGATGTTATTTTATGTAAAAGAATGACCACGGGCTACAAGCTGGAAATATTTCTACGAATGAAGCTTGTCCTTTCCTATCAGCGAATTACGGCGCCAACCGACAAACAGAAACTAAACCGGAACTGGTGCACATAAGTTTCGTTTTCAAATAAACTGAGTAAGATAAGCTCAAGAAGTTATGAAAGCATAACAATTTTCGCAGTTTATCTAGAACCTGTTTATTAGCTGTTAAAGGGAACTGCGAGGATTCCATAGATTTAGAGAACTCAAATTATGTTTTCAAAAATTTCTTCGTTATATGTTGAGTGGGGAGCCATAATAGACGGGGAATTAGAAAGGCATACCTTGCCGGTGAATCATTGCCATATGTGTTAATAAGTGTAGGAGACTCGTAATGAGTCCGTTGCTCCGCGGCACCTTCACAGGGAACCTGCTATTAGTGAGATGTCAGCATTCCTCTCCCAGCACTATCATTCGTTTTCCTTTTAATGCAACCATGTAACATATACCCCATTTTTTCCATAGATATTTAACGGAATTTTAATTTTATTGTCTGAGAAAGTTTCTGACCCTTTCACTAATTCAGCTTTTCCAGAAGTAATCGCTTTATTTATCTAAGTAACATTTTATTTTGTTGTAACCGAAAAAGAAATACGAAGTTGTTCGTTGTATAACACGGAAACAAGGCGACATGAAATGTGTTTTGCCAACTGGGTGCGTTTGCAAGTTAACATTTCCATATGACCATAATAAAAGTAATCATCTATTAGTAACGCAATAATTTTTAAAAAATCTCTTTGCTTTCTCTGTTGGAATCCAATTAGAAAGCATCCTTGAACACCTATAGCAAATCAAGCTTTTAAAACTTATTATGACGTTTATTAATATTGGAGTAGCCAATAAACAAACAAAATTATGTGATAAAATAAATAGCACACAACGTTGCTTCAAACTTTGTTGCTTTCGGCAGGTGTTTAAAAAATGTCCACATCCCCCCTTTCAAATCCCTTCCTATGCTATTAAAGGGGAGTTGCCCAATGTGGAGCACCCTCATGTAGCCTGTTGCCCTAAAAAAAACAAGCCGAAGCACCTCGGCCTGTTTTTGAGAGGTGTATGTTCCGGGGTCACAGACCTTGGGCATACGGTAAGAGTTGTCTGCTATTCCCATTGGAATAGTCGACCAGCTGCCTCCTAAACTGGTCGAGGCACGGAGAAGGGAATGCTGCGTTCCCACAGAAAACTCCTCTACCGCTATCGGCAGGGCGTGGGTCAAGTACCCAATGCCCGACCTACCCGATGCAGGTTTTCCTAGGGTTTTCCCTGCATTTCTTTAGGCGAATGCCGGGTAGGATCCTTTAACTATAGCCCGGGGGCCCTAGTAACCCTTGGCTACCTTCCTCCACCCTTCCGCATCCCCCCTTTCAAATCCCTTTCCTATGCTATAAGAGGAGAGTTGCCACTATGTGGATTACCCTATTCATAGTCTGTCTACACCCAAAAAAAATCCGGAAGGGAATTTAGCTTATCCGGGTTAATGAAGAATTGTCTTCTGAAACTTTTAATGTGAGAAAATCTTCGGTCACCAATACTTATTCTAATATCCGATATTTTAGAGTCTGGAATTATATGTAGCTTTTCTAGTTCTAGCACAATAATCTCGTTAGGGATAACTGGGCATACATTTGACAAGATTACACGGCAGTATTTTTGCATTAAAGGTCTAATATATACCATCTCACCCTTTATTGTTATTGATTTATTAACTTTAATTAGGTTTTCGACATCCTCCTTAGATGCTAGAAATGCGCATATTCTGGAATTGGCTATTCTAGAGATGTACTTAATTCTGATGGGGTCAATAATATTAGCTAAACCTATTAGGTACTCATCTGTATTTAAACTTGCAACAGCGTCCAGAATTATGGCATGCATTTTATCCGGTTTATGCTCCGTGGCCATCAGCTTCGAATACAATCTAGCCTCCATATTCTGTGTGGACGTCATCTTAAGGTATTCCTCTTCTTTACACTTTCTGGGAGTAGTGGACTTTCCTTTATGTAGCTTAGATATCATGTACTTATACACTCCTTTACACGATAATAGCTAGTCGGAATCCACCGGTGCAGCCCCGCTTGAACCACCGGCTACTGATGTAAACACACTCGGGCACTGGTAGACTTCTAGGTACTGTTTACCCTACCATGGGTGGAAGCGAACTCTCGTCTGTTTTCATACTGAGAAACTCCCATCAATTAATTCCCCAACCAAGATAAAAATGTAACTGAGTACAAAGTCACTAATGACCTCAGCTGTTGATGCGACTAAAAAAATGAATATAATATAATTTACTATTATTCTCTCTTCAGACTCATTAAAAGGTTAATAAGAATATTTTTTGCCAACGGAAAAATCACACTAATCTATATTTATTTAAAATTATCCTTGAACGAAAATAACGCAGATTAAATTGTGAGCCAAAGTTGAAAAATCCGAGAAGACAAATAAATAAAGAAAATTGCCCCGTGAACCTATAAAGCACAGATAATACAGGCATTAATAGAGGTTCTTACCCTTTACTGGATGGGCAGGAATCACGAGCGTTATCTGCGGCTCATGTATCCCAAGTCTTCCTCATTCCAGACCCGTATATGGTCTGGAAGCTCCCACAGTATTTCACGGGATAAGTGCAAACTTATTACGAGCCCTGCAGGTTGCGCACAGGCATTGCACCTCGTTAATTCCTCCATGTTTACACTTCCCCGAGCATTAATCCTGCATAGCTGCTATTAAACTACAACATGCGTTAAGACAGTTCAGGGGCTTAACAAACCTTCAATTGAAATTTCTTCGGGGAGAGTAATCGTAATCCAAATATGAAGAATATTAAAGAAACACCTATCAAACCCTATAGTTCTCAGTGACTAGCAGAACTTAAGTAAGATTTATATAATTTAATTAACAAGATTGTAAGATTAGCATTATGATGGTGAAACTTCAATTTGTCGAAATTTTATTTAATTTATTCTTGGAAAATCTCTTTTTTTATTATACTGAATTGTCTTATACAAACTTTTGCTACTAAGATGAAGTAGGCTATTAAATACCAAAGGCATCCAAATAAACGGAAAAAACCTCAATTGTTGATTTTTCCAAAGAAATTACTGTCATTTGATAAGTTGTGTAGAGTAAGATTAAGTTCTGTCATTTATCTTCTGCTAGTCCTCAAGCAAGTGATCAAAGTTTAGTAAATTGAAAAAATTAACAGACAAAACCAGTCATTATTTAAAATATAATTTATTTCTCGGAACACTATTTCCGCAAAGAAGTTGCTTGGAGGACCTGCTAATAGTAGTTTCAGATGATAGAGCAAATATAAACGGTTCTTTGCAGAAATAGTCTTACTTGAAATAAACAATATTTTCAATTCTGTATGTTTTCGGCGGACATTTTTCTAATTTAAACTACACAGACAAATAAAAATAGATTAAATTCCAATACTCACCGCTGCATTTAACGTAATGTTTTTTAAAAAAGCTTCTGTAATTTAAAGAGTATGTATGTATATATGTTGTAATAAACAGATTAAAAAGGCGTCTAAATAATTAAAAGATTTTTACGGGAAACAATTAATCAAATTTATTAATGAAGTTATATACAATAATATTTGGCACAATAATATTTTGAATCTCAGGGTCTTTACTGGGTTTGATAAATGGGTGAATTGAATTTAAATTAACTAACAAAACAATTAAAGAAATGAATAATTAAAGAAAAAAAATAATTGAAGAACGATCTGACGTATCTTAAAGAAATGGTTTACAAATAAATTTTAGAGTTTTTTTACTTACGGCCGACCAGGTCTCAATTTTGGGGTTTTCTGTGCACACGTTTTTGGGGATAACACTGAATTTAAATTGGTTACAAAACACTGTCGAAACTTTAGGTTCTCGCAGCTGGAAACGGCTACTCCTTCCGAATTAATGGTCAGTCAGATTATTACCAACTTCCTCTCGATGACATTGGTGACGGTCTCTTTACTTATTGAGTATTTACTGCGGCATGACTTATTAGGTTACTGTTTGTGGCTTTACTTATTGAGAAACTTTCCTGCGACCTTTACTTGATCGTATTATATGTCCAAACTTTACTCGATGAAATTCTGTGTGCCACACCACTCTTAATAAGGTTTTGGCTGCCACTCTTTACTCGATGAACATCTGCCCGCGTCTGACTTCCAACTACACTCGTCTCTCCTCGTTGACTGTGTCTGTTCGTCTCGTAGATTTTTGACTGCGTACGTCTTAACAATGTACTCTTTGTGTCTCGCCGCCCTGTGTCGCGGTGCACGCTTTATATACTCTAATAATGAGTCCTTCACTTTGCAATTATAACAATGGATTAATTACTAATTACTACAATGTATAAAGAGAATATTAAGATTCCATTTAAGTGTTTTAGTAGTTTCTCTTTTTATATATCGAATAAAACCACAACCGTTTGTAGGAAAGATTATATGTTACAAAAACATAGTCGCTTGCGACCCTATTATGCTACATAATTAAATTAAAAATGAACAAAAATCATTCTATGCGCATAATTTATGTAAATGTTAGCTGAAACGTTATCTAATAATGAACTATAAACACCCATTTCGTATTAATAATTACACTTCAAAAAGCCATTTCGAACCCATGACTATAAAAAAATCATTTTATTATGAGACTAGCTTGCAGGTTTCATACATCAACAACTAATACTGAATATTATTATTTTAATAACATTTTATTTAAATAATATGTATAATGCTAGCAAACAAAAAATGTCATATAGTAAACGGAAATTGCTGAGATTTTAAGGAAAAGTTTGACTTTTTATGATTCTCATCATCAATTAATTTTTTGCTAAACAGCGAACCTAAATACGTTTCCAATAAAGGTTTGACACAAAAAATATTTTATTCAAATAATTGTAGTATCGCTTTGTGATGAATACAAGTTAATAACACTAGAAAATAATTAAATTCTCAACTGTTCTTATACATATAAATCATATTAAAACATAATCGAAATTACAACATTTTGAATATTATTTTGTCCTTTACTGAAGTTGACTTCAGTTTTATATAAGTAGAAATTATTTTTATAACTTGGAAAGAATCCAATGAACATCTGAATTTATGATTAGGTCAGCTCTCTGGGATTATAAATCTATGGCAGCTGTTAGATCAGCGATTTCCAACGAGACAGATATCGATCCCTAAGGGGTGATGAAGCCGTAATGTTCGATTGGGGATCGATAATATTTAAGGGCCTATGGAGGTCTTGGTATTATTAGCCAACATTGTGTGAAATGTAAAAGAAATAGTTCTGTGTTCTTCCAATGGTATTTAAACTTTATTTTAAATTAAATAGTCAAAATTGCTCAGTTGTCTCTAAATACATGGACCTCATAAATCACATATTTGATTTGGAAAAATCAATAATTTTATATAAAGAATTAAAATATTTTCTTATACTGATTCGTGAGTTGTTACACATCCGCTCTACTCCAACAGCTGTAAACGTAAAATCCGATACAAATTATTTTAAACAAAATTTATAATACCCTGTGAATTTAATAATTTAGTAACATACTATAGTAATGAAATTTAAAAACTTAATAGTATTATTAAGATATACGGGTATACCTTGTTTTTGGTCTCATTTCATTTCTGCCTTTGAGTTTCATTTCGGTTACAACAGGTCAGGTAGCTGAACCTTGCTTCTAAATTTTACTCTTGGATTATATTCAAAATTTTGAGTAAAATCATATTAATTTGTAATTATTCTTAAAAATCTTTTTAAATGCATATGGTTTTTTAAAATATTTGTAGATAAATATTTTCATACCCGATTGAGGTCCTAGAAGAGGACGAAACCTCGTGAATTTAATAAATATTTTTGCAATACACTTCAAAATTTATTTATGAACTAGCTGGGTGCCCGGCGTTGCCCGAGATGTCATTTATCTATAACCCCCGATATGACTCCAATTTGCGCTATTTTTATGTAACGCTCCTCGAACCCTATCCCTAAATGTGCTCACCTCCCATGCCGAAGTGGGCTTAAATCATTTACCAAATATATCGGTCGTTTTTAATGTTAGAAGATGACCATCCCCACAAATGTGCGATAATCAAAATATATTTATTCCACTCAAAAATCAGCCGATTGCATTGCCTGAAAATTTCTACTCCCGCCCTCCACCTCCCAAACCCGCCACGTTACCCAGGTTGTCACAATTAGACACAGCGACATTCATAGTCTCTCAATTGATTCGAATCTCGGTTGTTTTTGCGTTTTTTAAATTTAACGTACCTACACCCACCCCTATCCTTGCTCCCCTCACAGGAGTTGAAATTATCCACAAACAGCCTTGGTATAAATACTATCAAAGTAATTAACCCCAGGAAATAATTATCGCAAATATCGACCGTTTAACGTGTTTGAAAATTTCCACCCCCGACCACTCCCGCTTCGGGGATTTAATCGGCAAGTTTAATGTCGTAATTAAACTCAATGACAACTATATCCCCGAATTCGACTCCAATCTCAATGGTTTCTTCTTTATTTTTATGTAATGCCACTTCAGGCCCACCCTTAAGGGTACACACATCCAAAGCCCGAAAGGGGTTGAAATTATACACAGAGAACATGTAGAGAAATTTTATGAATCTCATTGATGCCGAAATATATTTATTCGAAGCAAAAATCGACCGATTACCATGTTAGAAAATTTCTAATACCCCCTTTCATCACCGCCAATTCCCACCAACCCCTGTGAGTTTCTCAGTTTGTTATAAATAGTCTAAGCGACATCCAAAACCTCGATTTGACTCGAACCTCGGTTGATTTGGCTTAAACTATATGAAACGTCCCTCCACCCCACACATAAGGGTGCTCCCCTCGCATGCCGCAAGAGGTTGATATTATACACAAAAAACATCAGTAGAAATACAATCAATATAATTAACCCTGAAAAATATTGCTTCAACGCTAATATCTGCCGTGTTTGCATGTTCCAAAATTTCCACCCCACTACCACTGCATCTGAGGGATAAATGCCAAAATGAATATCATAACTAAACTCAGTGACATCCATATCCTTCGATTTGACTCCAATCTCGGTTGTATTCGCGTTATTTTCTTGTAAAGCATCTCCACCCCAAACCATAAGGGTGCCCTTTTCTCAGGGTGTAGGGGATGAAAATTATATTCAGATAACATCGGTAGAAACACTATCAATATCTTTGACCCATAAAAATATTTATCTAACTCTAATATCGGCTCTTTTAGCATGTTTAAGTATTTCCATTATCGTCCACCCCCGCTTTTGGGGGTGGTAGACGGGTCCCATCCCAACAGTGTTTGTTTCGTGGTCGCAAAGAACACGTGTACGAAATTTGGTGAAATTTGCTCCACCAGTGTAGATTTGTATAAGGAACATACAAACAAACAAATATACAAACAAACGCTCTGCTTTATTTATTAGATAGAAGATAGATAAAGGCCATTTACTTATTTATAATATTATAATAAAGTCAGATTTTTTCATCACCATTATGGTATTTTAAATTCCCTTATATAACTCGTCGAATTGAATAATAAGTAGATAGACGTGCCCGTCATCATGTCACGTATGTTTTTTATGGGGATAGATTCTAGAAACAAAAATCTGAAGAGCAGCCATCGCAAAGAAAAGATTGTGAAACTATGACTTACACTAATACATCTGCACATAAATCGTATACACGACAACGTGAACAGATATTCTAATTTAGTTTTAGTAATTGTTTGTAACAAGAAATAACAGCTAATACTCTCGGCTGGGTAAACATTCCACGTGGGTGGTCCTAGTTTATGAGCCGAGCCGTAACAGATAAATATTCTATCCAGACTGGTTTTGAAGAACGACATCCTTCACGTGATTGACAACTTGAGTATCATATAAACGATTTCGGACTATTTGGGTAGTAATTGACATTCTGTTACAGCCCATTTCTACTGACTTGGTCCATAAAGATAAGCTTTAATTCGTTAGTAATAAAATTAATAACTGTCGAGAGACTAGAAAAAGTCAATGACACTAATAGCAGAATGATTATGAGTCATTTCTGACAAGCCAAGCGTCAAAATTGAGCACAATAAAGTTTCTGGTAAAAAAATGTATTTTATATTCAATTCCAAACCCAAAATTATACCCAAGTAAGGAAAATAATTCTGGAATGCATACATCTTTGACATTCTCGAAAGGAATTAACATTAATAAAATATCGTGAGATAATAAATTGATAACATTTCCAATACAATAATTGAGATTTGGTCGTCATTTTTCATATTAAATCATTCCATCACTTCAAGAATTTGTTTATACGTAGCAGGAAAAACCCTTTAACTAATTTCCCCCTCATGAGTGAATCATAAGATAAATAAATGTTTTAGAGTTACGCATTATTTGCAAGCAACAAATAACCCTTCAGCTTCAAATAACAAGGAAATATGAGCTTAGGTTTGATAAATTGAATTTCTGATAAATTACTATCTCATAAAAATTAAATTCATGGAGTAATAACATAAACTTGAATAAATGTACGTAATCTACATAAATTAAATGGTATTTTTATCTGAGAATTGGCTTAGTGTGACTGATTTAAGTATTAAGTTTAATACATTATAGGATCCGAAACCTACATCACCTAAATTTCTGACTTTGTCAGCCTTAATTTCTTCAGTTTTCACAATAAAGCGGTTGGACGGACTTCCATAAAACTTCATATTCGAGAACTGTCATATAGAGCGGTAAGAAGGTATTTATAAATATTAAACTGCCATACTCCATATTCAGAATAAATGACGATCGTTCTAAAACCTGATTGTAAACGGCCAGACGTTAAGTGGCAAATAACTTTGAATCATTTGTCATTCAATACTTGAGAATGTTAAAAACTTGAAATGTTTTAGCAGATATTCAGAATCTTGCTGAAATGATAAAAGAGGTACTTGAGCTGATAACTTTCTGTATAGTAGCAAGTAAGAAAAATCTCAGAAATTTAATTATTGCACCTACGAGTTACAAGTAATGCGTTAAAAAATAGGTACAGGCCAAACCCTATCCATAGAAGACATCGTACACAAATATTTTTGCCAAAATCTAACGCTAACTTAAAGAATCTTGATAAAATGTTTCCATTCCCGTGTACATTATGAACAATAGAAATCACTTAAAAATCAAATTCAATAATACAAAGATAATCTTATGTCTGTTCGAAATTCATTAAAGATTTTATTTTTCAGGTAGAAACAAGTAATTTTTGTAATATATTGAGGGTATTTATGGTGAAGTACTAAGTTTAAAAAAGTTCTTTAAAACCTTTTTAATTTCTATTCCGAATTAATGGTACTAACGAAAGTAAAATAGCAGTAAGACATTAGATTTCTCTAAAAATTCAAGGTTTTGGAATATAGGGCGTGTTCTTTATATTAAATATACGTGAGTATTACAACAATTATTAAGTCGATATTAATATATTTAATTATCAACAATTAGAAAAATAGACCGGTAGAGTATTGTCTATTTTACATATTTATAGTATTATAACTTAAAGAAATGTTGCGTGGTATTTAATTTAACACCTATTTTGTCTTGTTTTTTTTACTATTTATTAATCTTATTAGATTATTCAATAGTCCTTAGTAATATTAGTCCTCTAGAAAAAAAAGGCATGGAATAATTATTTTAAATTCGGTTATGATTTTATTAGATGAGGGGAAAACACTTCAATTCAAGTGTTTTTAAGATTCAACCTAAATAATTAAATTTCTCGAGGAGGACTTTCCCTAAACAGGTAAAAAAGTGTTTATAGTCCTATTTAGGAATAAAAATTTTCCCAAATGTATTTTTTGTTTTTGGCATTTTATTTTAAACTGATGATCCCACCTACCTATATATTGAAATATAGTAGGGAGAGGAAAAGAAAATTAGTGTTTACAAGAAGAAAACATCAAAGTTTTGTCTTTTACGGCTATAGAAAATTCTGAGTTGTAATTGATAACTCCCGTTTTCGTTCCTTGGTATAACGCATCTTAGAAAAACGAAAAATCTTCGGAATCCGTTTAAAGAGAAACCGTTAAACTAAATTCTGTGATTGGAAAATCCGGAGACTATAATTTAGAACGATTAAGGAACAATAAATTATTTTCGTTAAGGATTTTATTGACAAAATAAGGGGAATTTCTGAAAATGGAGACAGCGTTGGTAATGATTGCTGGCTGTACATCTGACAGTATGTTGATTTATTTTTGGAAATAAGAGATTAATACGTTGGCGTAAGGCTATCAAATTCAGCCTAATGTTTCAGTTAATTGACAGAATAACGAGACAGCTATCGAAACGTCAGATTTGTGAACACATTTCTTCTCAAATGAGGACTTTAACACAACGGAGATAACCATTCGATCGAAAATTGTTACAATATATTATTCTATTCAATTACTTAATTGAAACTAATTGAGTCGACCTCTTTCTACGCCATTAACGAAAGTTATTTAAAAGAGTTCTCGGATTTTATGTAGTTAATGAATAAATAAAAATTGTTACAAGGCAGGCGCCTTAAATCAAGAGCGTACGCATTCGGTAACAGTAAGTTTTTCATGACAGGAAACGATAAATTTTTCTGAAAGCACAGAACACTGGCACAGCCACACAAAAGAAGAAGAATATAAAACAAAATTATTCAATTTTTTATGGCTAAGTGCACGGTCCGTTACTTGTAAAATAGTTCGCATTTCTTAAGGATAATAATCGGAATGTTGAGAACAAAGAAGAACTATCTTAATGTATTCCATGAACGTAAAAGATGCATCAATCAGATAGATGGAAAGACCTTGATTGAATAAAAAAAAATCAGTTAGGGCGTTCGTCGAAGCACGATTTTCTCACCTCGGGGAGCGCAAGGGCGCCGGAGATCCTGCATCGTGCTTCCGGAAATAGAAGCAGGTAGCCGGGTCATCTGCATAAAGCAGAGCAACCTTTACTCGCATCGTCCTTCACGGAAAACTGGTCTCCACTATCTCAGCTTTATTCTTGGGACTCACCTAACTTCAGTTATATGTAGCGCATTTCACAAAGTGTTATGAGGTATTTCAGCTCATATTCCAGAGTGTAATCTCGCTTACTTACACTTTCCCTGTTAATAAATATTCCGGACTCGCACATCTCCCCTACATATAGCTACTTTCATTCATAATATCCTGCTGTATTCTTGA
Source organism: Zhengitettix transpicula (assembly GCA_037074705.1). Lineage (NCBI taxonomy): Eukaryota > Metazoa > Arthropoda > Insecta > Orthoptera > Tetrigidae > Zhengitettix > Zhengitettix transpicula. Next base: position 119,757,680 of record CM073591.1, on the reverse strand, counting down.
AGGCCTTGTCGCATCTATCAAATGCACCTTCATTTTTGTCGCTTTACCTTATTTTAATCCGTATTGAGCTGTCTATGTTCTCACTTTCCGTATCATTCAGACTTCTAAAACGGTCCAAGTATGTAACGTTGATTCAACACCTCGTATAGTCATTAGTCAAGCGATCTCAATCAAAGGATTACGTGATATATATATATATATATATATATATATATATATATATATATATATAGAGAGAGAGAGAGAGAGAGAGAGAGAGAGATTCGGAGGGGGGAGGAGATAGAGAGATCGATTGACTCATGTATTATATTATTATTACTTTCATATTATGTATAGTATATAATATATTATAAGGGGCGTATTTTTGCTCAAATAATATAAATAATTTTTTTAAAAAACATTATTTATTTTATCTATAATATTTCATGCGGGACACAAAATATTTAATTAAATATATATTGTAGCAGGTATGAATCCTGGGCACCAGGATAAAGCGATTCAAGAGACGTCCTTTTAGTATCTTTATAAGGGTTTAGCTGTCTAGATGCAACTAAACCGGACCCAAGGGATCTACGAAATTTTTTAAAAAAAAAAATTCGTCTTGGGTGATCAATTCTGTCTATAGCGAGAGTGCGGCGAACAGATTGGTGAGAAATAAATTTGTTTGAAAAAGGATTACGTGCTTCGAAAATGATCCTGAGAGTAAAAACTTAGGGTCCAAATTTAATATGGGAAGGCCTGTGTAGAGCAGACAGACGTACCAATATTATATTTTGATGATGAAAATAGTCTTAAATAACGATTGTAAACGCAAAAGTCTTTAACTTGAATTTGAATTGTAAGGAGGAAAGGAACAGTTTTGTTTCGAAATCAAAGTTTGAAACAGAAGTTTTAAGTATCAAGTGGGAACATTTAGTTAATCTACATATTAGTAGATTTGTAAATGATGGATATAATATTATTTAATATTTTTATATATAATCGATACTTGTAAATACTGTTACAAAAAAACATTATCATCGTTAGTATATGTATGATACTTTCGGCTAAAAGTCAGGTTAGTTGCACCATTTGTCGCATAGGTTTGAAAAACGGACCCCAACAATGGGAAATCTTTTCAGAAGGGAGAAATAATGTCAGGACTTGATCTTTGTTATAAATTTATAGGGAGATTTGATATTTGTTTACGTTGTGTTTTGCGTACGTACAATACAAACAACGCACTCCATTCTCTATTGCTGAATTTATTATATGCTACAAATACAATCGCATTAGCATTCAATATAATGCGTACCCCGTATAGCGATGATCTGGCTCAACATTGCCTTCCCCAGCGATATGATTTGGGTCAAAGAATAACATTTCGAATAAAGGAATCTCCTTGCTCTCATATATTTATTCTAATAAAGCAGCGTAGACTAATGTACACAATTTTATAAATCCACCATATTATATTAGTAAATGAGACCGCTTATAAAATTAAACAAAGAAATCAACGTTCGATTGTGCGAAAATTCACGTTTATGAACAGAGCGAGTAGGGATTGGAAATATTTGCATGGAAAAATTAGCTAAAGACTACATGAGAATAGTAAAAGACTAAAAGAGAGGTTGTACTGGGAAATTAAATTGATTTACGAAAGTAGAGTATACATTAGAGATGTAAAAGAAAAATTTCGAATAAAAGTTTTGGATTCAGTATAAAGCAAAATTTTTAAAGGTATCTTGAAAATGTAAAAGAATTTACATATTAAAATATTCGCTATTGCTAGTAAAGCAATGAAATTTTTTCTGTATAACTAAAATCATTGGCAAAAAATGTTGGATTGTTTATTATATTTTAATATAAATTTTGATATAATTTTATACTTAATTATAGATGCCACCAAGTTAATTTCAAGTAATAAATTAATTTATTCATAAAGGGAAATTCTTCGATGACCACTCATCGTCTATTTGGAAACTGCTTTGATCCTACAGGTTCTAAATGGTGAAATATTTTGTCAGCTTTGAAGGAGGCTTAGTTTAGTACTTGATTTAAATTATTGTTTATTGTGTCCGTGGGAAAGGAGGGTCGTGTGACACGCTGATGGATTCCCTGGGAGAGCGTGTGGCCTGGATTCAGGCGCTCATTAGCCAGGTGGCGTCGCCTCCAAGGACGCCGCTTCCATGGGAAAACTTTCATTGCTCGCCAATCAAGTTAAAATATTTACGCAAGACGTGGCAGACATAGACGACTCGCCCTCGTTAATTTGATTGAACTCGGCTATTACGTCCCGAAGCACTTGCTGACTCGTCAATAATTTATCCTCGACGTCCGTGCCATTTGTAAAAGAATCGTAAGGGTGAAGGGGAGAACAAAGTCCGTGCATTGGGTAATATTAAAAACCACCACTTTTAATTACCATAGCAAGCTGTTACAGATGCTATATTGGCTAATAACAGTCCGCACCTCATCAGTTTTTGAGAAACAAACATCTTCAGAATTGTATAAAATAAAACGATAGAAGCTCAGCGATAGTATGAAAATAACATTTTATCTAGTCATTTATCGATAGTTGTTCAATGGTGATACGATCTCCCTATAGTCGCGACCGGCAAATTAGATGGTTAGAAATTTTTTGCAGTGTTGTCATTTAGTGATTCTGCGGAAATCTCAAATAATTCCCGCAATAAACTGTCAATTTAATGAACGCTCGACCTAGATAACGCAGTCATATGAAAGTTGCCATTTCCAGGGCACGCTCTGCTAGTCATATATTTGGTAAACTTGCTCACCAGCCTAATTTCGTCGGCACCGATATCATCCTACGTGTATACAGACTATTGTGAGCACCTGACGATTTAAGGCAGAGTTTCAGCTTCGATATTGGACTTAGATTCTTACTTAAATAAAAGCAGAAGAGCTTGGCTAAGAAGCAACGGGTAAATAACGCTCTTCAACAACCTTTGAATGTGGTTTGAATGCTGGTGATAAGAGCCATGGAGCGAGAATCAGCAAAACGGCAGCATTCCAAAAATTGTTAAAATAATAAAAGACTGGGATGGTTGGGCAACTGAGACTGATAGTTCCAATTGTGACCTTCAGTGACTAGTCCATGCTTGTTCAGAACGGAGAGTGACAAAACTGGTACAAGACGGGAAATGTTCTCTGAACAATGCCATACATATCATGGAATATGGACCGAAGGCTCGTCTGAAGTTAATTCAGGAAAACGTCCCACAAAAGCACATGGATTGGTCAGTTCAGTATTGGGGAAAATATTATGTGGTCTGATGACGTCTCCTGTAATATCTAATATAAGGCTGGGCCGTCCGCCATTTCTTAAGGAACTGTCTTGCCTTAAACGAGAATTAACCACGTACTTGTCGGTTTTAAAGCATGATTTAAGATTGAATACTATGCAATAACATTCATAAATGAAAAAATTACGTCTGATTGAAAATTAATAATAAGAAAGATAGCCAAAAGAAGTGACAATATAAATACCATATAATGTTTCTGGAATCCTTTTTCCTTTCTTCAGGTGCTAAGAACAGCCTAGAGAGACAAAACTGCACTCGTCAGTTGACAAAACTCAAAAGCATTTATATTATCATTTTTATTGTCTTATTTTTTATTTATATTTATATTTTATTATTTATATTTATATATATTTATTTATTTATTAAATTTATATATTTATTTATATTTCTTATTATTGACATTCATAAAAAATAAATAATTTATCCAAGATTGTATTGGAGTACATAAATGTTTTATTTTCTCAAGGATTATTTATTCTCCGATAAAGGATTAATATTTGATAAGTAAACTCAAAATAATAAGTCAAAATTTGGTGATTCAATTAATTTAGTGTGAATTTTAAAGATTTAAATTAAAATAATAACCGTAAAAGATGGAATTAAAATATACTTCCTGTACAGTAAACAAAATATACTTTTAATTGCTTAAATAAAAGGGTTAAACACTATCAATTTACAAAGAAATTGATTACAGCAGGTATTAAAATTGCCAAATCACTTTTATTTTAATTACAGATTTTTTCAGCAGACTTAGATCGAAAACAGTCTTGTTTATTGTTTTCGTGATTTTTTGAGACCCAATACTATGCACCGTCTTATAAGTACTTTAAAATTAACTCCTTCAACTGACAACATGATTTTAAATTAATGATTCACATCATTTTAAATTTGTTTTCACAAATCTATTTTCCGTAATTATGAAGTGTTTTTCAGCTTCCAAGCGTATTTGTTTGCGTTAGAAGAAATAGATTAAAAATGGCGGACGGCCTGGCTCGTATTTTTGGGGGAGTCTTAATTCGGATGTCAGAGTGAGAATTTGGCGGGAACTGTACGAAAAAATTAATGAGTGCATCCCTTCAACTAGTTGGGGCAGAAAATGGTTTGGGACCTTTAATTCGTATGGTGGAACGTCCGAATATCACTACATCATTTCAAATTATCATCCTATCATGATTATGGCTGATTATAATTATCTACGTCCAACAAGTTAGTGCGCTATGCCACGGTGACCGTGTTTTTCAGGAGTGGGTTCAGAAACACGAGGGAGACTTTAACATGCTTAGAGGCCCCCACATTCACAAGATCTCAATCCCAATTAACGTTTGTAGAACGAAATTAAAAGGGTTTTTCGGAATCTGGATTCACAAGCAGCAAATCTCACACAAATGGACAGTGTTATTCGTCGGGAATGATGGTCATATTCCTCGCATCACCTTTCAATACCTAGTGGAGTTAACGTCATGTAGATTCGGCACAGTATGGGGAGGTCAAAATAATCGGGCTGGTTAGTGTATTCTATACCACGTAGTCGGTCACATAGAAGTGCACTTCGCGTGCACAGAACTGAAATTGACAAGCTTCAAAGCATTTGATTTACATTTGATTTAGTTTTAAAAAAAACTACATAAAATCTATGGAGGAGTGGCAACAAAATTTATCAAGTACGATTTACAGCATGGACATCAAAAAATTAAAATTCTTAGAAAAGGATAGGAAAAGAAGTGTGTCCGAATATATCATCCAAAGACATCTGTGAGTAGTACATCTTTTTGAATAAAAGGTGCCAAAAGAACTGTAATAATCCAATGAACAGACAATTTTCAAGTTTTTACCCAAACCTCCTACAATGTCAAATATAAGTCATTTCATCATACGCATTAGGAAATATTTAAGAAAAAAAAAACACAACAAAATTCATATAAATATCAGGATGTGAAGACTTTTAAGAGAATTTCTAAAGAAACATACGTTTCAAAACAATCGTGCATAGTTAATCAGCGGTACGAGCAGTAATTGTAAGTTAAAATTCTAATATGGTAGTCATGATTATCGGGACAATTAGTGTTTTTAGCATTAATAAATACATAAAATCATGTTTATTTAACACAAGTGAAGTATATGTTCTTGATATTTTTACAGTACCAATAAACATAATAATACAATGCCAAGTAGCTTAATGCGTTGCACATTCTTACATAATAGAGGACACACCATGTTTGAACAGACAGATTTTATTCAATATAAGTGTCATATAAACATAAATATTTACAATCTCGGCATCGAGATCGTTGATTCCAGGGTTTCAACAAAGGTCAAATCGAGCAAAATCGAACAAAGCCTTTTTCGATACTAAATAATATTGAGTTTTTATGATTAATTCCGCCGTTTTGGATAACTCAACTGAATATGGTTCTGGTATTCCAGTCATACTTTTCTACTGGTAACTAACACAAATTATTTAATACTTTAAAATGATAATAAAATCTTATATTAATCGTTCTGCTGTGTATGTTATGAAATATAAATAGAAAAACTTAAAATTGAAGGAAAGTCAACTACTGTGGAATCCAGGTGACGTAATATCTATGTGATTTTTACTAAATAGGTAAATAAATAGACAAAAAACAAGTGCAAAATAAATTCCACAAAACGTTTTTGCAACCCTTGTTGCATAAGCAAAATATTTTGAGTTCGTCACATTGTTTGTGCGGTTTGTCCTTCTTACAGCTCTTGCGTTTTTGAATCACCTGACGAATGCAACAAGAATTACAGAAACTTTGCGAGGTATTTATTTAGTCATTTATTTTTGTTTATTATTTGACTATTTATTTATATAATTAGCATACTTTTTGTATTTTAATTTCTATTCTTCTGGTTTGTAATAAACAAAAAAATTCAGGCGAGTGAAGTTTCGACCAACAGATGGTAGATTTTAATTATTGCTACTAGCAATTAGAACAAACTGCTTAGCATTTGAATAGGGTTGGAATAAAATACCGAGAAAGTGGGGTTATTTATGACCTATACGGATATCAGACAGTAGTAATTAGAATCGATGGACACGAAAAGAAAGCTATAATCAAGAAGGGAGTAGGACAAGGTTGCAGTCTATTGTGTTCATTGAACAAACAATGAAGTAAATTAAAGAGAAGTTTGGAAAAGGAGTCATAATTAAGGGAGAAGAAAGACACTAAAGTTTGCTGACGATAATTTTAATTTTATCTGAAACAGCAGAAGACTTGTTAAGTTGCGTAAACACCATCTTTAAAGCCGAGTTCAATATGAGAATTAATAGAAACAAAGCTAAAGTAATGGATTTCTTCAAAAGGAGAAACGTGATGCAAAGGGTATTAACTAAGAAATGATACTGAAAGAAAGAAAGCTTATACACTCAAAACAAAGTCAAATGGTTAAGTTTTATCAAAGTAGATGGATGCTAAAAATTCGACTATATAAAGAATCGAACCCGGGACCTTCCGATTAACCACGCGGATGCTCTGAGCCAATCCTGTCGACTCCAGATTCCTCCAACGTGTTTTCCATCCATATCCTTTGATAAATCTTAACCATTTTCCTTCGGCTTGAGTGTATAAGATTTATTTCAATAACTTTGAAAACCTATAATCAATTTACACAGGAAATCCACCCTTCATCTGATCCTGGGAATAAGACCATGAAGGAGCTAGATATGTAAAATTGTAGGTGAACTGCATGAGGTCTGAGGGATGGAGTAATGTCGCACCGGATCGAGAGTTGACGGTATTGGTGGTTAGAGCATCCGCCCGGTAAGTGGAAGATACCGTGTTTAGTTCCCGGTCTGGTTAACTTTTTTCCATCCATATACATTAGTAGAATTTTTCTGTTTGGGCAGTACAATAACAATTAATGGTAGAAGAAAAATTTATATTAAAAGTCAGGTAGCACAAGCAAAGAAACCTTACGTAACAAAGAGAAATTTGCTAACTTCAATATAAGTTTGGATATTAGGAAATCAAATCTAAAATTGTTTATCTGGAGTGTGGCGTTGAATGGGAGCGAAACTTGGACAATCGGCAGTGATGAAAAAAGAATAGGACCCATAATGCTGAAAGTGAGAGGGGTAGATCGAGTCACGAATCAGTCTTGAATATAATGGGTGAATACAGAACGTGGTAGAGAATCCTAACTAAAAGAAGGGATAGTCTCATAGGCAACAGTTTGAGTCACGAAGGTCTCGTTAAATTAGTATCAGAGGTAAGAATTTGTGGTAATAGATGAGAAAGAAACAGATTAGAATATGTTTGGAAAATCAGGGTGGATGTGGGCTGCAACAGTTATGCACAGCTGAAAAGATTAGCGAAGGATACATTAGCATAGAGAGCTGCATCAAACCAGTCTGTGGACTGACTACCACAATAAGTAGCAGTTAACATTGTACTTGTTTTTAGTAGATCAGGTTATCACGCACAGAAATTATTCGAAAAAATATTTATTTTCGTGTGAAAATTTCTGTATATAAGCGGACTTTTAGGACGAAGGGCGTGAACCATTATAATTTGAAATTAATGCTTTAATAGACATCTGAGAACACCAGAGTTTCTCATAACTCTGATGAATTAAATTTCTTACGAGGAAAGGCGTCAATCCTGAATTATTTTGAATATTGGCTTGGTGACTATGAATTCAATTTTAAATTAAATAAACAGGAAGATTATTTCCAATCAGTATTGAATTCAGAATATGAAATCAAAAGTCTTGCAGGAATTTTAACCTGAAACTCGATTCTCCAGCTCAGATGATATTTGACGCTTGAAAAGTGAAAACAGCCTCACGAGAACAAACAACTTCCGTTTAGTTACTTGTTGCCCGTCGCTGAAACGCAAATAAATCATTTTCAAGAGAAAATAATTAATTGTGCAGATAAACATCGGATTCTTTCACGTACTGAGTATGATAGTAAAGTAGTGAGGCGCATGGCGAGCGTTTTCTCAGAATCGCCTCAAGGGCCGAGAGTATGCGCGGAGACCCAGTAATTATACCGTAGCTGCGGGCTGCCTATCAAGCAGACCAAAGCAAATTACGTTCATTTCAAATTATAGCTATCGAATGGTTAAATATCATATAGCAAATGTCCGTGCATTCGCTGAAGAAACGCCACACCGCACACATACAGAAGTGAATGTGATTATTACAGAGGACCATTCGAGGTACCGTGCGAATGGTTTTTCTTTTGCCCACTCCACTGTTCCTAATGTCTTTCAAAAGAATTCTGCTCCCATAATATAACGTCAAACCTACAATGTCATACCGCCTTCAACGAGCCGAAAAGCTTTATGTCTAACAGAAAGCAGTTAATCAAAGTTTCGTCCGCTCGAACAGATTCGACAAGTCGTTTCGTGAGTAATGATCATTTTTCCGCCAGACTGATAAATATGATCTGCTTTGTGGGCCTATTCAAGTGCACGTTTTGTTCAAACTTCAAAGAAGTCGTAAATAAAGTCCTCTTCGCCACCGTGAATCCATGCAGGAAAGCCTGTCTCGAACAAGAGAGTAGACTTAATTATGATACAATGAACAGTGAGGTATTGGCCATTGTAAAGTTAAAAATACATATTATCCAGAAAATGAAGTTGACGATTTCACATATCCATTCTCAAGGGCAGTTTGAAACAATGTAACCCATTTTTAATAACAAATTTCCGATGAAGGCATAGTGACATTCATTGTGCATGTTAGGTTGATGTTCCGCCCATGTCTGTAATGGGGGAATTGTTTAAAATGGCACAAATTTGTGCGGAATCCATAGTTTTTATTACTTTGAGAAAACAGTGTTTAGCCATAGTCAGTTTAAAAAATATATTCAAAATTACGGAAAGAATATGTTTTGAATGAATTTTTTTTTGAGTTTTTACTGAGTTAAAAAAGTATTTCGGCAACGCAGGGAAATCGCCTCGTAATGTTCATATCCAGTTCATGCGAGTAAATTGATAAATTTTCTAATTTTTTCTCAATAATAGTCCTATATTCTATACGAACCTGATTAGTGTCTTTCTTTCCGGGTGTATCCATGTAATGAATGATTCACGGCACTCTGATTGGAGTATATAAATAGAGCAGAACTGTATCAGCACACCAATCCACCTGGTGGCGGTTATGATGATCGCGGAAATGTTGTGTTTTAACACAAATTTGATCCGGTTGATAAAAACCGAGAATCATTCGTTAAACAAAAAATATGTTGAATTTCAGAAGCTGTTAGACGAGTCGATGTAGGCGAGAAATGAAATAAAAATCGTGACTTTGGATTCAGAGTTGGCCAATATTCACTGAGATATACGAAACTTCGTGGTAAGTATAGAGGAATCCACGTGAGGTTAGGCTGGAAATTGTGGATTAAATGTTTAAGATTTGACGTAAGTTCGAACAGGCTTGGATAAGGCTAAGGAATTCGTAACGTAGAAGACCTTCGTTTTATTACTTTGAATTAATTGCCGGAAATCAAAGTGCCGACAAATCGCGGACTATAAACCCGCACATTTATTATGTATGAGACGTATATGGAGGCTAAAAGGGTAACGGATAATTACCCACGGCCTGTGATGGAACTATTACTATGAAATTGTACCGTGAACGACTCAGAATGCCACGAGACGATAAAGACGGCATTCCTGAACAAATATTGGAATGTGGGGAGGTAAATTAAAGTTATACGACAGTAATCCGATGGGAATTTTTGTTTATAGTGAGGGAAAACTATATAATACTTGTTTCTCAATGAATACTTTTAAAGATAAATAAAAATTTCTAGTACAAAATCTAGCACTTTTTCGATGATTATAGGCAGTATACTATTATTGGAAATAGGTGGTAGATTGAAATGTTTTTATTTTTTCTAATATTTTCTTTTACTAAATCGATAAATAAAGAGCCAAATAACTGATAAATTAATTACCACACACCGTTTCTGCAATCCTTGTTGCCATCGTCAGGTGATTAAAAAATCGCAAGAGCCGCAAGAACGACACACCCCACAAACCAGCCGACGAACTCAAAACACTTGAATGACAAAATGTGAAGATTGTTTTTGTTAACAATTAATTTTAAAAAAATAATCTCATAAATAAATTTATGTAAGACATAAAAATTATTTAAAGCTATGTCATCTTTCCTGTTAATACGGATATGATGAAAATGGTTATTAATTTAAATATTAGTAATTTGTGTTGCTCTAAATGGATGTTTTGAACGATGAACGGTGTCATAGAGCTGAAGCTTGGCAGTACGGTCTGAGACAAGTAATGGCGTAACTGGTATCTATGTACCTGGTTCGCAGCCTACAGCCAGAACAGCATTGGAATAATACAATTCATTATAGTCACAGATGCAATGTTGCCTAGTATAGCTCACTCTATATTTAACTCAAAGGCAGGAACTAAGCTCGGCTGTATAAATTACGGTATTAATTGAGCTCATATGTAATTTATGATCTGATGCCGTTTGAGTTACAGCTGGATCTTGTACGCCAAACGATAGAATTTAGTTCCATGATTTATGCTTGAATGTGGAGCGGATTAACTAGGCGCCACTAGCGGGTGGAAGCGGAAAATAAAAAGTATTATATTTAAGTAATGAGAGAATATTTAAAGACCATTTAACTAGCGTTATTAAATCATTCACAGAAAACAAGTCCTTGAAGATTTAGGGAAAGGTGTTATTATCAGCAATGCATACGCTGGTAGATTTATTTGACCTGCAATAAAATTACATTAAATAAGGTGAAAAACGTTAACTATATTAAGCAGTTAACAACTTAGCTATATATCATTTGTCTCTTATAGAGTGGAATTTTATCATTTATTCCAATATCCTTGTATTTACGTTGTTGTGATTTGAGTCGAGGTTATTCAATACAACAGTTATTTGGTTAAATAGAAGGCAATAATTATGTAAAATTGAAACTTAAGTCAATTAAAAATACATTCAAGGACATGAATGCATTATAAATAGACAATTTCGGTGTTCAGTAAATTTCTAGATATGTCAGCGTTTCATAAAATTATATCCATAGTGAGTATTTCACAGCCTGTGAGAGCTGTTCTTAGTTCTTGCAAACGGAACGTTTCCGGAGAGACGGAGGGGCAACCCGTGGGGAAACCTTCTTCTCTCTCTGCTTTTAAACTAAGCAACTCGGACTGTTTTTTGAAGTGTATCTTACTGAGTTTCAAACTTTGGGAATACTGTAACAGTTGTTCTCTGTACTTGTTGGAACAGTCGGCCAGCTGCCTCCTAATCTGGTCGAGGCACGTAGAAGGGAATTCCGGCTTATCACAGCAAAATCCACACCCACCATCCGATGGGAGTCGGACAAATACCAAGAGTCCGACTTAATATTGATGCGGTTTTTCTGTGGTATGTCCTGCATCACTTTTAGGCGAATGCCGGGTAGGATCTTTAAACCATAGCCCGGAGGTCCTAGTTAGGCTACCTTGCTCTACCCTTCCGCATCCAACCTGTCAAATCTCTTCCTATGCTATGAAACGAGAGTTGCCACCACGTGGATTGCCTTCATGTACCGTTACTCTAAAAAATGGCGTATTGATTTTATGGCAGTATATTTATTTTAAAAGTTTTTAAAACTGGACTAGTTGCACAGTTGCATACATATATTAATTTTAAAGAGAAATATGATGACCTATTTCAACCGCGTGCTGTGTCCGGAAAATGTTTACAGCAGATCTCGTATCTCATTCACTCGACAAATTTGGTGCAGGGATGGTATACAAGGCGTGATCCAGCTGAGCTTTTGACTTAAAACATTCTTGTGCGGACTTATTTCCAATACGAAATCTGTGAACTGACACAAGGTCCGAGAACTAGCCCGATAAGCCCAAATTCTAAAGACTAAATCTTGGAAATCGTTTCTACCTCATACGAGATTCTGGCTCAAATAGATATATTTAAAGGATGAGATATACATTTTTAGTACTTCATAAATATTCACTATTTCGTTATAGGCTACACTAGTTTTGAACTTAAATTTGATTCTTTCCGGGTATTTATGATGCATATAATTAAATTAAAAACAAGGGACTCAAGTGAATATTTTAATTTAGAAACTGCATGAAAGATGTAATTACTCATAATATAAATTTTAATAAGTGTAGTTATTTTCTTTCATAGCCAGTACTAGTATGAAAAAACGAGCGTTTTATTCGAGGAAGAACGCCCAATTTCATCATATCTGTGTGTGTGTGTGTGAGTGCGTGCATTTTAGAATCTGTCAATATATTTTTCCTAACCTTGGAAAAATAGTTAAATATTTAATCTTGAACTCATTTGAAAATAGTGATATTTTAATTATATGTAAAAGTTAACCTTATTACATTCTATATTATTTAATATGTAATGAAAAAATTAGTAATATGTATTTATAGCTTTCTGATTGCATAACACATTTTAATAAAAGTGTATCGCACATAAAATTCTCGTTCTTGCTGCTAAATCAGAACCTAGATCAAGATTACAGGTGACCAAAGCCGTAAGCACTACACCAGGTAAGAGTTTTATGGCTGTGGATTATATTTTAAATGAAATTCAAAAGGGAAAAAACATGCATTTGATTACAAACTTCGATCTGTACGACGTTGGTTCATAACGTTTGATAAGGACTTTCACAGTAATGAACTGCATTCGTCTCTCGACGACGAAAAGACTAAAAAGGGAAATCATGGATACACTGGTTATATTGTTCCGTGACGGTTCAAAAATGTAAGGAATTTTATGTATTAGCATAAGTTCAACTTTATGCGTGCGTTGACGACATTTAATAAAATAATTAAAATATTTTACAATATAATTTTGGTATGGGTAAATAAATTATATCTCTTGTGTTGTGTGTAGTTACGAAAGACGTTTTTTCATTTTAACTTTCAATATTGTCCGTAAATGTTGCTACACACATTGCTTTTAAATGATAAATTATTTCTCATTCATGTATTTCACTAATTCATGGTGTTACTTTATCGTGAAAAAGACGTGGTTTGAATAATTTTTCCTCTATTAACGCCCTAGGGCTTTAATATCCTAAATAATTACATATTTCCCGTTTAGCATTTTAGCAAAATTAATATTTTCTGTAAAATTTGGCTTAATCGGATTATTAAATATTAAAACGATGTTTCATATAAAAAGGAAAAGCACACAGCATTTACAAGAAACCGGATTTAACGTATACAGAGATTTATCAAGATAATGCCTTCACGACCTGCATAGTTTTGTAGCTGTAACTGGAGAAGAAGAATAGCTTAAGGTCATTCTTTTCTGCACATTACTCTTCAAGATTTTAGCTGATTTAGCTACGGTTATAACGCTGAAATTGTGATTCTCCAACAGGAACTACGAAATATTTAAAAATATAGAATTTGCAGTGAAATATTGTTTTGATAAATCTGTAAAATTCTCTCCAGTCCTGTTTCTTTTTTTTAATTTATCTACAAGTATTACTTTAATTAAAACAGTACGACGGACGAAGTTGTATTTACGAAAAACCGTAAAATGGGAAGGCTGCGTTTGTTGCTCTTCCTGGTTTCCAATTCTATAAGAAACAATACACTTACAAATAAAATGATCCAATTACGTTATAGGACTACAATAGCACTTCTCCACCTAGGAGTCCTCAAAGGAGTAATATTATTGAAAATATAAAACATCTGCATTAGATGAAGACCAATTAGATAAGGAAGTAGCCATTTATCAGGCAAAATTGAATCTTCTTATCTTATAAATAAAAAAAGAGTGTATGTATGTTTGTATGTTTGTCCGGTAGAGCAAATTTCACCAAATTTCGTACACGTGTTCTTTACGACCAGGAAACAAACACTGTCGGGGTGAGACATGTCTACCACCCCCAGAAGCGGGGGTGCACGGGGGTTGAAATATTTAAACATGCTAAAACAGCCGATATTTTAGTCGGATAATAATTTTTAGGGGTCCAAGATATTGACGGTGTTTCTACCGATGTTTTCTGAATATAATTTTCATCCCCTACACCCTGGGAAAAGGGCACCCTTAGGGTTTGGGGTGGAGAATACAAATCTATACCGGTGGATCAAATTTCACCAAATTTCGTACACGTGTTTTTTTTGACCAGGAAAACAACACTGTCGGGGTGAGACGCGCCTACCACCCCCAGAAGCGGGGGTGGACGGGGGTGGAAATATTTGAACATGCTAAAACAGTCGATATTTCAGTCGGATAAATATTTTTAGGGCTCAAAGATATTTATAGTCTTTCCACTGATGATATCTGAATATAATTTTCAACCTCTACACCCTGGGAAAAGGGCACCCTTAGGGTTTGGGGTGGAGTTGCTTTACAGAAAAATAACGCGAATACAACCGAGTTTGGAGTCAAATCGAAGGTTATGGATGTCAGTGAGTTTTCTTCGGATAAATATTTTTAATTGCCCATTTAACCCGAAAGTGTGGGGGTTGGAAGGGAAGATAAATAGTCAGTTCTTGCGCGTTCTTGGAGGAGAATTACGTTAATACTATTTCATCGGATGTTGTTGAAAATATAAATCCCTTTAAACATTAGTGGTGCACTTGCTTAGGGCTGGGGGTGAGAATTGTCTATTATTCTAAAACTGCCAAAATTTTATGTGTTTATGGGTAAACTAGATTGATAGTGTTTCTACCGATGTGATATGAGTAAAAATTCAACCCTTTCCACCACGGGAAAGTAGCAGATTTAGGGGTGGTGTTGTTCATACTATTTTAACCGATGTTGTTTCCATTAATAACGACGTTTAATCAAAAATAAAAGTGTTTCAGAACCATATAAACATAATTTTACATTTATTCCGTAATTGAAGTTGTATTATTGAGAAGAAATAAAGCAACAAATAATCACGGACAAATACATGTAACAAAAACAGGAAACAAACACTGTCGAAGTGAGACATGTCTACCACCCCTAGAAGCGGGAATGCACGGGGGTGGAAATATTTAAACATGCTAAAACAGCCGATATTTTAGACGGATAATAATTTTTAGGGGTCCAATATATTTATGATGTTTCTACCGATGTTTTCTGAATATAATTTTCATCCCCTACACCCTGGGTAAAGAGCACCCTTAGGGTTTGGGGTGGAGTTGCTTTACAGAAAAATAACGCGAATACAACCGAGTTTGGAGTCAAATCGCAGGTTATGGATGTCAGTGAGTTTACTTATTTATACATGCTAACACAGCCGATATTTGAGTCCAAAAAAATAAGTCGAATACAAACGAGACTGGAATCAAAAGCAAAGTTATGGATAACGCTGAGTTTAGTTATGCTATAAACTAGCAATTAACCTCCCAGGGACGGGCGTGGTCGGGATCATATGATTTCTCTACATTTTCACAAATTATAACTCCAACCCCTTTCGGGCTTATCAGTTGAGCACTTTTAGGTGTTGGGTGGAGGAACGCTGCAATAAAATAACGCGAATACAAGGTCAAATCCAAGGTTATGGATGTCGCCCAGTTCAATTATAGCATCCAATTGGCCATTTAACCCCAAGGGGCGGGAGTGGATGGGGTGGATAGGGGTGGAATTTTTCTAACATGTTAAACGATCGATATTTGCGTTAAATAATTAATTGGCGAGGTCAATGACATTGATAATATGTATACCGATGTTGTTTGTAAAATATAACCCCTTTTGGCATGAGAGGGAAGCACACTTAAGGGAGTGGGTATAAACTTCAAACATGCTAAAACAATAAATATTTTTAGGAATCACAGACACAGTGTTTCAACCGATGTTATCTGAGATGATATTCAATTACCCATTTAATCCCCTGAGGCGGGAATGTACGAGGTGGAATTTTTTAAACATGTTAAATCATCGATATTAGCGTGGAATAAAGAAATGCCGGGACCATTGACGTTGATAGAATTTCTACCGATGTTGTTTGTAGGCATGATAGGAGTGGGTGTGGAGGGAATTTACAAGAAAATAACGGGAAAACAACCTACATTCGAGTCAAATCGAAGGTAATGGATGTCGCTGAATTTATTTATGACAATCTGGGCAACGCGCGGGTATCGGCTGGGTTGGGATGAGTTGACCGGCCGTTTTTTTTCGTCGATTAAATATATTTCGGTATTATTAGATTAATAAAATTTCCCTACATGTTCTCTGTGTATAATTTCAACCCCTTTCGGAGTCGTAAGAGTGCACCCTTAAGGGTAAGCGTGAAGTGGCATTACATAAAAATAAATCAGAAACTATCGGGATTGTCACTGAGTTTAATTATGATATTAAACTTGACCGTTTTAGTCCCCGAGTGGTCCGGGGTGGAAATTTTCAAACACGTTAAACGGTCGATATTTGCGATAATTATTTCCTGCGGTTAATTACTTCGATAGTATTTATACCGATGTTGTTTGTGTATAATTTATACCCTGTAAGGGGAGCAAGTTTAGGGGTGGGGTGGAGGTACGTTAAATAAAAAACCGCAAAAACAAACGAGATTAGAATCAATTTAGATACTATGAATGTCGCTGAATCTAATTGTGACAACCTGGGCAATGCGACGGGTTTGGGAGGTGGTGGGCGGGGAAAGAAATTTTCAGACAATGTAATCGGCCGATTTTTGCGTGGAATACATTCTTTTTTATTATCGGACATTTGTGGGGGTGGTCATCTTCTAACATGTAAAAACGGCCGATATATTTAGTCAATGACTTCATCCCCCTTCGGCATGGGAGGTGAGCACATTTAGGGTTCGAGGAGCGTTACATAAAAATAGCTCAAAACCAACCGAATTTGGAGTGTATCGGGGTTATGGATAAATGACATCTAGGGCAACGCCGGGCACTCAGCTAGTAATTAAATAAATACCACACAAAGTTTCTGCAGTCCTTGTTGCTTTCGTTAGGTGATTAAAAAACGTAAGAGCTGTAAGAACGACACGCCGCACACCAGATAAATAACTTGACGAAAGTGACAAGGATTACTGAAACGTTACACAGTATTAATTTTAACACTTAATTTTGTCTGTTAATTAGTCACATATTTATTTAAATAGTATTCAATTACCAGAAAAAAACTGTGTGACGTTTAAAAAGAATGGATAGAATTTTGGTATTCGACCGTAAACGTTGGGAACGAAATCGTTATTTTTATTTAGGTCGTAGTTTTAATAAGATGATATAATTTTGATGGGTATTTCTTACATAAACAGTAACAGCGTCATTAGAAGTTCTGTTGTGTTTCTGCTGCTGCTGTGGTTGTATCAAATCTTCACTAAAGAAGTTTTGGAGAAGGATCTCAACTCGTACTCAGAACGTGTTCTATTAACAGCTCATTCTGCATTATGTAGCCGTCATAATAATTTTGTCCGTTACATATTTCAAATTCCAGCGGGGAAATTATTCGTTTTTATTTTTAAAAAATTACCTCCTAAGACGATTGTCTTCAACTGATTGAGTCCTTACGACGTATTTAGGACGAACATATTAAGATTTTTTTTTGTTAAAGTTGACAGCGCCTAGAGGTTGATAATGTAGAGACTGTACTAAGTCAAAATTCGTAAAAGAGTCACGGCTGCTGCCAGTTAGATTTTATTAATGTTACTGTTATGATGTAATTTGTTTATTTTAGCTGTACTTCATTATTTGTAGTTAATATAATGCATTGTATGTAATATAATGCACATACGTCACATATGAGACGTGTCCTGTTTGCGAAAATGGCCGATATTTACCGAAGTTTAGTTTCGGTGTGGTATCTTGATTTATTACTGTTAGCAAAAGGTTATTATTTGTAGGAAAAACTACAGAAAATAAGAGTAGCGAATGAAGCAAATATTATTTATCAAAAAATATTAGGTCTTTGTTATTTTTGGTACTTGAAAAGTAATGAAAACCCGTTTCAGTCTAAGAATAATAATATATATGTTGATTGTTGTTCAGGTCATGATTAAATCCTTAGTTCGTTAAATCATTTATTATTGAAGTAAAAGATTAAACCCTATGACAAAAAATTTAGAGTTGATGCCCGAGATTTCCACACCGAACTTTTGTATTTATTCTCAGGGGTAAAATGAGTCAGTCAAGTTCAATATTAGTGATAATTTAAGACAAAACTTTTAATTTGGTTGTGAAATGAATGTCTATGCAGTATGTGGAACCAAAAATGTATACATTTCTACGGCTGTCACTGATGCAATGCTGAAGTAAAATCAATTAGATAATATAAATTACATATTGGGGTAAAAAATAACTAATTATTTTCCAAAATCACTAAGTGATAATACTGGCGACCATACTTTAACAAATAGACACTGCAGTAAAACCAGTAAATTTTCTAATAGTTATACAAATTATTTCATCAATGTTTTGTACCTCGCATTGTGAAGAAAAATTCAGGGTTCTTAAAACCAGTTGTCAATATAGTGTGTTACAAATAAGAGAATCAACTACAATTTTTAAAGAAGGTATGGCATTTATGATGTAACGATGTTTTGTATAAGCCACGAGTCATTGTATGCAAATTTGCTGTTTGTCTGTTCCGCAGCTTCTGATGTATAACTTAAAAAAATAAAGGGCAAAGTGTTTGCATAAGGTGTAATAGATTGAGTACTTTACGGACTACAGTATGTTCATAAATAAATACCCCATGTAATGGGACGTGCATTACTTCTCTTCTGTTTTTGTGCGAAGTGTATTATAACGTTCATGTTCGCTCCGAACTGAAAAATCAAGTATGCCACACTCCCTTTCATAAATTATTTCTTATGACTTTTCACATTGAAGCAACTCCTATACAAAGGGTAACTTAAAGTGTGTGTATGTCAAGGCAATAAATACATGTTTTATAGCTATACTGCTAAAACGCAGTGCTGTCAGAATCGACATTTTCAAATTAAGATATGGCTAATTAATTACAAAATATATAATACGCACACTACTAATAAATTATGTATATTAAGGAAAGAGGGAAATCAGTCCAAGGGTTAAACACATTCGAATTTTTAGTGTAATATAAAAAATTTAATAAAATATGAGGTAAATAATTATTTACAGCTTTATTTTACTTAACTATATTAATTTTTAATCTCTAGAAATATAGATGAATTAAGACAAACGATGGCCACAAGAAATCACTGTCTTAAGGAAAGAGGGCTTATAATTAATAAAAAGAAAACTAAATATATGATGGTTTCAAAGAAAGAATCTAGTACAAATAATATTAAATTAAATGATTATACCTTTGAACAAGTACAGGATTTCACATATTTAGGCTCAAAACTTAACAGAGAAAATAATGTGAGAAGTGAAATAAAACAACGTATCATCAATGGTAACAGAACTTACTATATGTATGGAAAATTAATGAAATCCAAGATGTTAAATAGGGAACTGAAGTTAAAAATTTACAAAACACTAATAAGACCTGTAGTGATATACGGTTGTGAAACGTGGACCCTTAATAATAATGATAAGCACTTACTCAGAATATTTGAACGTAAGAAACTGAGAAGGATATATGGACCTGTATGTACGAAAGGAGAATGTAGAATTAGAACAAACAGAAAACTAGAGCAGCTCATACATAACGAGGACATTGTTAGGTTTATCAAGAGCAGAAGGTTGGCCTGGATGGGACACGTACTTAGGATGGATGAAAGCAGAACTCCTAGACGGATTATGGACTGGAAGACAATTGGGAGGAGGAAAAGGGGGAGACCCCGGACAAGACGGGTAGATGACATCGAGAAGGATATACAAACCATGAAAGTAAGAGGATGGCGGAGACTGACACAGGAGAGGGCGGAATGGAAGAAAATTGTTAATAAGGCCAAAACTCACATTGGGTTATAGTGCCAATAAAAGAAAAAGATATTAATTTTTAAGTAGAGATACTAACAATATTATATTAAGAAAGTATTCAATACTAGTGTAGTGTGGTAAATTAATTTCTGGTGTAATTCATTCATAAAAATTAATAATTAACTTTTATATTGTGTTAAATAATTCCAATAAATTTCTACGTTTAACTAATGACTAATGCACACTAGACAAAAAAAAATTAGGGTCCTTTTCTAAATGCAACACACAGCACACATGAATCCCGTTTGTTGATTATCACTAAGATACGTTTTTATATAGAATTTTTTGTACAATAAAATCGCTTCTAAAAATTATACCGCTTTGAATATCATTTTTCAATAGGAATATTCCCCCGTTAATATTTTATAATATACACGGCAAAAGTTAAATTTAAGTTAAAAAATAATGTACCACAACAAAACAGCGAGACTATGAAGTTATAATTACTCTCCAATATCCGTTTGACACTACAGCCGCATAGTTAAAGCAAGCACGTAGGAAACATTAATTAATTCGAACGGTTCATTTATATAGCCGAGTGAATTTTATTTTAAAAAAGAAATATTTTTCTTGAAAGTCAATTGCGTTGTAACATTAATGGACAATACCAAACGGAAATATTTAATACTATTTAATCACTGAAGACATTAATTAAAACAAAAAAGACATTTTATTAATCAGATTTTTGAAAATGAAAACATAAGTTACTTCAACTTGCTTCAAATATTTCCAACCAAACTCGAGTTATTCCTATTGGAATAGTCGGCCAACTGCCTCCTAAACTGGTCGCGGCACGGATACGGGATTGCTGAATGCTGCGCCACCGTAGCAAACCCCTTCCCCGCAATGGGAAGGGCGTGGGACGAGTACCCAATGCCCGACCGTCCATTTTCTCCTGGAGTCAAATATTTACCTTCAACCTCTATTATGTGCATCTAGCAGGTATGAAAACTTTAATATTAACGTCACCATATGCACCGATTAAGGGTCACTCGCCACACAAAGAAGGGAAATCCACCTTAAGCATTTAAAAAATATCTAAACAACAATACTGTTTTATTTAAAATACCGTCCATTATTTTCAGAACAGCTGGATGTGGTGCCAGGATAATTAGTCACCCAGTCCATGGAAAACCTGGAATTGTTCTAATCTGATTTAAGTTTAATAAATTTAAGCTACGACTCGAAACTTAATTTGAGCGCTAGTCTAAATTAGCCGGCAATGTATAGATCAACCTGTTATAGTATCTTGTATTCTGAATGGTGCAGAAGACGTTGTAGTGTTTACATTGTTTCGTTTCTAGTTGCTCGGTTGAATTATATGCGTCGAGAATCACATCGCCCCAGTCACAAACTGTAAATACACAGAACGTTCATGTCATAAGGCTTTGGTCGCTTATTTGCGAAATTATCTGATTCAACAAGTACCCAGCGTTGAACGTGTTTTACGTTCTAATATATTGTAGTAAATCAGACTATTTTGTCGGAAAGGCAGACTGAAGACTGGTATATGCCTCAAGTGCTGCACTTGAGAAAGGCCTTCTAATATAGCTCTGCCAGTAAATTATATCTCTCACATCCCCTTGTGGCCCTGTGAAATGCAGCATACGAGAGAAGGGTGTTTAATATACGGGCTTTAAGTGTGATCGGACCTGAAAACTTGGTAACAAGTATAAGCCTACTGTTTGTTTACTGGCGCCAGATGGTTGGTCATCCTTCCAACCGGCTTTGGCGTTTTCCCTCCGCGGGAAAAATATACATAAGTATTTTATATTTTGAATTAAATTAAATATTCCATAATTTAACTTCAAACATATTTTTATTTTATTAAAATATTACATCATTTTATGGTCGAAGTATTTTGTTCAAAAACATAATAAAACTAAACTATTGCAATTAAATCTATATTCAAAATTTATAGGTTGCAATAAAAATATTAAGTTAGAAAGATGGTATTTGCTTATATTTACAAACCATGACAAATCCTTATTATTGTGATTAGTATAAAATATTCCATGTGCAAATTGTCTATCAAATAAATATTCGAATAGGTTTGTCAAATGTATGGCTGCAATGTATTCGAGAACTAGAGCACAACAATAATCTTCACATGGAATTGCTTAACAAGCATACGCTAATCCCAGAGTCACTCCGAAATATGTATCAGACTTTTGAGTTTTCAATCAAAATTTTATTACATGAACTTCAGAGCTATCGACAGTAGCAGATCGTGAAAGACATTTGACATTTTTTAACTTTCTCTGTATGCACTAATTAAATAGCATTTACAACTAATTTAATAATTCTTGCAAATGAAACTTAAATTCATTGCTCGTTACATAATTTGTAATAGGGAAGAGCTAATCTCTTTCACACTCAAATCTGAATAAGATATCTAAACCAGTGGACGGTGTTTGAGAATGTCACAATTATGAAGCTACCCTCTATTTTTGTTCCGAGACCGCCTATTCAATTATGAATTTAATTTACATTTTTCACTTAACTTATTTTCGTTACGTGTTTGAGAATGAATAATTTTTTAAAAATATTTGGTATGTTATGTATTTTATTAACAATATTCTACAAATATTTCAAGTAATAGACACGAATGAAAATTCAAAAAACCATCGTTGTTTTAATTTAGAGTTTTGATTTTGTAATTAAAATAATTTTTGCATCTGTGCTAATATGACAATATATAACTACCAAATTGTATTTGGTAACGACACTTTTACTTACTGCATATTACGTATTAAATGCTATCTTTCGTTAATGAATCCAGAAAACGAAGATGTTTAGCTGGAACATAAAATACAGCTTCATAAGACCAGTTTCTGAAACTGAAAATATGGCATATATTGCATTCATGCGAATTTCGAACAGAGTCGTGAATTCCGCCCGTAAATGACCGAGAATATAGTGTGTAACAGATTTTAAGCGAAAGGTTATTAATTTTACCGTGTTGATAACTTGTAACAAAGCCTATTCAGTCGTTAAGTTTGACTGGTCTCGCTCTGAGCAAGTGATAACTCAAGTTCTACAAATTACCAAATCTCGCCTTACACGCTGTTTGACGCGGGTAAATTTCCATTAGTCGACTCGCCCGTCAATAAATTACACAATTATGAGCACCAGAGTAACCGGATACTCGTAAAAGTCCAGCTTTTTCCCCGACTCCCCTCTAGCGCAGAAAAATATTCACCTGCAGGACGCTGATTAATATGCAAAGTGCCGATAAAATCGATCCCAATAACCGTAAATAATG
Organism: Zhengitettix transpicula; assembly: GCA_037074705.1. NCBI lineage: Eukaryota > Metazoa > Arthropoda > Insecta > Orthoptera > Tetrigidae > Zhengitettix > Zhengitettix transpicula. The sequence continues at coordinate 119,734,248 of CM073591.1, read as the reverse complement.
CGGGACGTTCTTCTTGAAGACGCAGCCCCCTGACATCTTACCTAATGAAATCAACATCGTCGTAATTGACGCTCTTAATGGATTCCTAGGCCCTCAAATCTGGAAAGTAATGTCCTTCTCGTCAAAGTGCCGTAAAACCCTCAAACATCGGACATTAACGGAGTGAAATGTAACTTTCGAATACACGGAATCAATAACTCAAAACTAACGGAAGATTTCATTTTGATATTTATTTTTTACCAATTAGGAAGGCGTATGTTTCAACGTATAATTTACAAAAATAATGAATAGCCATAAAAGTTTTTGTAAAATCATTTTGTTATTGGTTTGCGCAGAATCGTAGCGTATTTCAAAGCTTAAGAGCATGGTATTAAAAATTTAGAAAAATGTTACATTAAGGATTGCGCAAAGCACGAACAGCGTAAAATGATCACACAGAGAGGAAAATAAATTTGCGAAACAGGGGACACTCCAAAATTACAAGAAGAAATAATATAACTTATGAATATAATAGGCTGATTTACAAAAATTTTAATTTATTATTACCTACACACTTAGCAACACCTCGACAAATGTAATTAAAAAATCTATTCAATTGTAAACATTTTAAACACTTGTAGTTAATCAGTTGCTAATGACCACTGACGATAATGCGATTATAAATAAAAATTGGTAGTTGGATAAGACAGATTAGGAAAATATTGTTATATTTATTTTAGCCTCATAAATGTTCAGAATTTGGGCTACAACCGTAATCGAACGCAGTCCATGGCTCTAAATTCAAAACAGTCTTTTACCTGATTACCCGAAGAAGTCTCAAAACTGTGGACGAAACATTGTATGCCAAATAATTTTTGGTTTAAGTTATTAATAGTTTTCTCAGGCTCTTATGCTGTATTGCTTATTTATTTATTTATTAAAAGATAAATTTCAGATATATTAAATTATTTCTAGGTTGTTTTATGTAAATAGGACTTTGCTCATTATACCACCAAAACCAAATTTACTTAACAAAATATAGTGACTAGGTCAAATGCTTTAGAGAGTTAATCGAATATACCAGATATTGTCATCTAGCAAGCTTTTAATTGCAGATAAAACATTGTACATTGCCTTATTCGTAGTAAGGCATGATTTTATCTATGGTTCATTTTGTATCCGTGGCTTTTGATAAGATTTGATTTTGGATTACTATCCAGGAAAGGAGATAAATTGTTCGAAAGTTTGATCAGTTATAAATTATTTTTCTACTTAGAGAGCCTCCGGTAACACTCTTAACAATTTTTTTTTAGGGTAACAGGCTACATGAGGGTAATCCACATGGTGGCAACTACCCTTTCATAGCATACGAAGGGATTTGAAAGGGGGGATGTGGAAGGATAGAGGAAGGTAGCCAAGGGTTAACTAGGGCCCCCGGGCTATATTTTAATGATCCTACCCGACAATCGGCAAAAGAAATGCAGGAAAAACCCTAGAAAAACCTGCATCAAGTAGGTCGGGCATTGGGTACTCGTCCCACGCCCTTCCGATAGCGGGAGAGGAGTTTGCTGTGGGGACACAGCATTCCCTTCTCCTTGCATCGACCAGTTTAGTAGGCAGCTGGCCGACTATTCCAATGGGAATAGCGGACAACTCTTACCGTATGCCCAAGGTCTGTGACCCCGGAACATACACCTTTCAGAACAGGCCGAGGTGCCTCGACTAAGTTTTTTTTGGTAGGGCAACAGGCTACATGAGGGTAATCCACATTGGGCAACTCCCCTTTAATAGCATAGGAAGGGATTTGAAAAGGGGGGATGCGGAAGTGTAGAGGAAGGTAGCCAAGGGTTAACTAGGGCCCCCGGGCTATATTTTAAGGATCCTACCCGGCATTCGCCTAAAGAAATGCAGGGAAAACCTTAGAAAAACCTGCATCGGGTAGGTCGGGCATTGGGTACTTGTCCCACGCCCTTCCGATAGCGGGAGAGGAGTTTGCTGTGGGGACGCAGCATTCCCTTCTCCGTGCCTCGACCAGTTTAGGAGGCAGCTGGCCGACTACTCCAATGGGAATAGCGAACAACTCTTACCGTATGCCCAAGGTCTGCGACCCCGGAACATACACCTCTCAAAACAGGCCGAGGTGCCTCGGCTTGAAAACACGTGTGATTATATTGTAGTGGAGCTACAATCAAACTTGCGTTTAGCACAAAAAAAGTTTACTACTGCATCGTAAGAATGCCAGCCAAATAACATCAGTTTCAGTTACGGATTAAACTAATAATTACGGGTATTTAAACGAAGGTTACAGAAATTTAGTATAACCTCATAGCAAATTGTAAAAAAAAAGGATAAAAAATCCGCGATGGTCAGATAATTATATACTGTCGATTGACGTGCTACATTTTAGAAATATTAATTAAATGCAGCAGTTGATTCCTTTTTGGTCACCGAAAACGCACCTGTTCAAGGAAAAAAATTGCAATTAATATGTAACGAGGGAAAATTGTGCGACCCAATGAAACCTTCCCAAAAGTAGTTTCACTAGTTATTATGGGTTAGTTATAATCATATTTGATTTCTATACCACAGATGTGTTAATTAATTGTGAATTTTTACCTCAAACCATGTTAAATACAGCAGAGTTTCTTGTCGTAACATTCACCCTTTAGTGCATGTTATTTTTGTATTTTTTAAACTAAACTTTTTTAATGTACTTTTGTGAATAAAATACGGAAAAAGTAACAAAGAAATTATTAAACATACAGAAGTGATGTTGCACATATTCAACATAAATATAATTAGGTCTGATTTATCAATATTTTACATTAATTAGATAATTATAATTATAGTGCAATTAGAGTACTTTGAGAATGCCGCTTAAATTTTATTTATTGAAAAAAAAACATTAAAAAAACGCACAGAATATAATATATTTTAAAGTTGACCGTCGGGTAGAAAAATATGAGTTAAAGGGTAGAGTCACAGAGTCAGGTATGTTTTAACATGTCCACGGATGCCAAAAAATTCACATTTCCTTACGTTCATGTTGTTCCATCTTCATCACAAATTAGCTGACTTAGAAACCAACAAACGCCTCTGGCATGATTCTAAAGGTGATGTTGAATATAAATGTACACTATGTACTGAAGGGTTAACAGAAATCTTCGTAATTTCATGTTATATAAATAATCATATATTCAAATATATGAATAAGAAAGGTAGGCAATTAAGACAAAAAGGTAATATAAATACCACACAACGTTTCTGGGATCCTTGTGCAGTTATGTCGCTCTAGCATCTGGCATCTGGCAAAAGGGACAAGGATCCCAGAAACGTTGTGTGGTATTTATATTACCCTTTTTTCTGAATTTAGGTATTTTTTTCTTATTCATTATTTCCAATGAGACGTAAATATTTTCATTTTATTCTAACCCGTAAGCTCCTCGTGATTAGTAATTTATTTGAAAAAATTCGAATCAGTTGTTTTACTTTTAATGTATGCTGGTAAGGCACTTTTTAACACTACGTACCTTGTGGAGAGACAACCTTCCTAATTGTGTTAATTTAGACAGATTAAAATTTCAGGCGTTACGCCGAGGTGTCAACTCGTACGGCTCAATTTATCATTTAATTTTTGAATTTGACTTTATTATACTGTTCACTGTCCAACCTTTAAAGATCATAACTATCATTATCAAACTTTACTATGGAGTAAGTGACGCTATAGGTATCGTCTACTTATTTATTTCTGAATGTGGCCGCCAATAAATTGCCGCCTGGTAGTTAATTACCGTCAAGCAAAGGCATATGCAAATGTCCGCGTAATTTAGTGAAGACCTGCAATTTTCAAGCTTTTCATAAATCGAAGCACTTAGTGTTTCCAGAGTATCTCTTTCCTTCGTGTAATATAGCGCTAGGCCTCGATCCATAAATTATGACTGTGTTTTGAAGTCAATGGTCGCTCGCAGAGACTTAAAATGCAAGGGTTGGTCCTCTGTAATGTGACCGCGGCAGACCGTGATTTAGTTCATAATAACGAGCCAAAAAGAAAACAACTTTTCTATTAAATCATTACTATGCATAAAATTTATTAATTGACCTTTTCATGTCCTGTAAATAGGTTATACGTGAAATGAGTTTCAAAAATTGCTTCATTATAAGTCTATTATCGGCAGGCTCTCTTACACGGCTACAAACCGTGGGAGAAGATTCGTAGCCACAAGCAGTTCTCAGCCATGGCACATATGCCAACACGCTCTTTCTTTTTACGATAACGTCTTTACTCGACTATTTAATAAATTAATATATTGAAATTCTAAATTAATAGTTGATTAAAATGTTTAAATTATAATAAATCAAAGCCTTTAATTTATTTAGACCCTTCATGTACCATCAAACACTGCTTATATTTTTCATAATTTTAATATAAATATATGCAAACATTTTTCAAGAAATCTGACTGGTCTTCAGAAATGCAAAAATCCTCGTACATCTAAGCAAATTATCATAATAACGTGTAATTGTACAGTCGTCGTCATTAATAAAGTTCACATTGTAGTGAGGATCCGAAAGCTTTTTTTTTGGGGGGGGGGATGAAGGCATTATAATTACGATGGAAATGTTCTGGTGATTGCATAGAAAAGAAGGTTTAGGCCTAACAACAATAACTGCTGAATTTCTTTATTTTTAACATACCCAGTTCGCCCTGATTAAAATTAGTATTTATAGCAAGATTTATGAATAAAACATTTTCCGAACCAGGTTAAATACTTAAGGGAAAAATAATAACCATGATCAGTCTTCAAAAGATTTCGACATAACTGGTTATTTTCAACCTATTTGAGTAGAAAAAAATTCCATAGATTGGCCTATATAAGTGGGCATTACATTATTATTATAATATCTACAACACGATCTTATTACATCATCATTTCATAATTCTGTCATTTTTTCTAATATATTTAATATGCAACCAATTTTTCTTAATTTACATGGTTTTATACAATTATTACACTAGATAAAATCATATTTACAATTGTTGATGAATTTTAAACTAATAAAAGTAAAAATCCACAGTACATACCTGCTTTAATTTCAGCATTTAAGATCATCTAATATGTCAAACGTAGTGTTGTCTTCTTTAAGTTGTTTACGGTAGCAAGATACAATTATTAATTCGTTTGGATATCGATTACTCTTGTTCATTCCTATTTACTAATAAGGTTTAAAACCTTAAAATAGGATACAATTATAAAAAAAACTTATGGACCTTATATGATGTAGTTATAATTTTGAATTAATTTCTACGTGTTATGTACCTTTACTTCTATAATTTATAAGCGTTTCTCCATTAATATTTATGTGAACAGCTTCTGCTATCCTAAGTTTAATTTTAGCAGGATTAATGAACGGAATGACTTTTCTTCGAAATCAAAGTTATTGTTTTAAACATTATGACTCGACAAGGTTGTATTAACTATTCATTTTGGTTTCAGGCTAAGTTTTTGTAATTATACAATTATATAATTATTGGTTAAATCTGTCGTAGCATAACCAATATATGATTTATTACAATTTAAGAAAGGGATTTTTTATAGAATGTTCTTCTTATTTTTATTAGTTATTATGTCTTTTCTTTTATTTAATAAAACATTTTATCTTTTGAAGACTGATCGTGGCTATTATTATTTCCTTGAATATTTTGTTAACAGTCTTGACTAATCAAATTGCTTAATATTTACACAACGTTTCCGTGGCGTTCTTGCTATCATCGTCAGGTGAATTGCGATTACTTGTGTTAGAGAACAATTATGTGCGATTAAAGATTTTCAATTAATGAAAATTTCGCTGTAACCGGAATAATTTTTAAGTGTATAAAAAGTACTTGCCGTTTACCTGACTATGGTAGATGCAAACGTTGTGTAATAAAAAATATTTAACCAGGTTAGACACTCCAGAATGTTAACTCCGGGAATTACCTTGCACTCTTATATCATTATTGTAAATATTATAAATATTTAACCTGTAGAGAGAGAGATAGTAAACATATTAATTAACAAGTAAGAAACAATAGTCAACTTGTCAGAATAATCAAAAACTTAGTATTATTAAATATGACGGAATACTTTTAAATTATGAGGAGTACATAAATACAGTATATAATTTAAATAGAGTTCCAAACAAAAAAAAACGATTAAAAATCACATTTGTGTACATTCATAAAATCAGAGTTTAAAGTTTTTTAAAAAAATTCTAAATATTGGTAGCATTGTGTTCATTATTCTGATTTATTTTTTAGTCAGTAAAATACAGTTTCATTTTTAATTCTTTAACGAATCTGTCGACATATACATGATTGGCATACAATAAATAAGTAAAAACAACAAAATTACTTTATTTCTTGCTTTGGAAATTATTTTAAAGTGGCGCCAATAAAAGGATAAAACGAAGAGAGAGAATTTGAATTTTAAATTAAATACAACAAGAATGCATCTCTTATTTCACTTATATGTTGAAGAATAAATGTAGAAATAAAAAATAAAAAGGAATTAAACCGAGCGAAAACGAATACAAATTTTATCTTTTCTGATGATTTTTTTTATAGAATAAGGATGTTGTGAAATGAGTAAGAAATGGATCTACCTTAGGAGAACTTTCATATAAAATTGAATAAAGGAAAATGTATTGATTGGTAACGAACACAAAAATACCAATCAATCCATAAGCAGGGTGGTTATAATTAAACTGACGGTATTCCGAGTGCTACAGTGCGAGCTGTATACATCGCAGAAAACTGGAAACAGTAGGTATTTTCATTAGTCGTTTCGCTCGAGGATAGTGCTAAAAAAATTAATAATTCCAATTTATGCCACCAGGTGAAAATATGGCGCTTTAAGCAGTCAGAATGTGGTGTGGGTGCAGGAAAAGGGGAGGAACGATCAAAGGCATGATAACGGTGGTTCTGTCACGTTTATGGTCACAACATGTGTTCAATAGGGTCTCTCGACTCAGTAACATGCTGCATCCGTATCACGGCATTGTCGACAGTTGCTCGCAGCATATCCGGTGTAATCTGAGCGATATGTCGTCGTATGTTAGCCTTCAAATGAGGAAGAGTCCGGAGATACCCTGATAGGCACGATCTTTCAGATATTCCCGCAACCAGAAGTCACGTGGATTTAGGACTGGGGATCTGGAAGGCCACACATCTTGAAATTTCCTAGAGATGATGCGGTTTCTCGAATCAAATCTTCATCTGGCAATCGACATGTGGTGACGCCCATATGACATCAGCACGTTATAAGGATCTGCTTTTGAAACACGTAAATCCAGCTTTGTAAGAACACGACTGTGTCCACGCCACTATTTCCATGCTAGATGGAGCCTATTTACAAATTAGAAGTTTTCGTTTGTTTTGTGTTTGTGGTCTTGAATATTCAGTGAAAGTGAAATTGAAAATCAAGGATTGTTTATTTTAAACATGGTAAATATCTTGTAAACTTTGAGTAATTATTGTCCCGTCAAATTTAATTTAATTCTGTTTCTATTTGGGAATATTGTCTACGTATTAAATTTTTAAAATTTAATTCAAAACTTTTTATTGTAAATTTGATATTTCATTTTTATTCTCTAATTTTCCGAGGCCCGATAAAACGCCCTGCGATAAAAATAAGATACTCATTTGAATAAATAGACTTATGCAACATAAATTTTCTATTCTTAAATTATTTATATTTTATAGTAATTAAATTACAGTTTTTCCATTTCTAAACCCGTCGCTAAATATAAAAATTTCATTTTTTAAAATAAATTGTTAAGTAAAGTAAAATTTAAATTTATTTCAATATTTCAAAAGTCAATATTACATTAAATTGTTTTGCTACGTTAAATACAGTAAATAATTAAATAATTCAAATTGTATATCACTCTGACATGCGTGTTAAATTACATAAAGTAAATCATTTCTTTTTTAATATTTCTATATATTAGGTTTTAAAGTATTATTTTAAAATTTATTATATTAATTTATAAATAATCTGTTTAGTGTTTGCCTTGAAGTTTTCATTTCTTGATAATGGTTAAGCAACATTATTTATTAAATGATATGGTTTGATAGTAAATGTGAAATTATGTAATAAAATTAATTGATAAATTCATTAATTTAAAATAATATTTATTTCATTATTATCTTATAACTATATTTTGCAAATTAATCGTATTTCAATATATGCGGATACTTTGTTAACCCACTTCAAATTCACTATTTATGAAACAAAAACTTTTATTCCGGCATTTTAGTGCGTTAGGAAACAGACATTTTCAACTATGATCATTAACAAATGCAAGCAACGCTCATGTTTGAGTGATAATCATTCGGAAGACATATTTAGAAAAACTACTGCCAATATATCTCCTGAATTTGAAAAACTTGTTAAGGAAAAACAATCCAATGTGTCGCAATAAATTTATTTCGTAAGTAAAAAAAAATATTTATTTTTATTAATTTCGTGCTAGTCCACACGAACCCGTCCTATTTTCTTTCGTCAAGCACAAGTTTTCAGACAGTATTACGGCCCACGTTACATTTTAAGTTGTGCAGGGCTGCAATATATAAATACGTTTCAATGTAGTGGAGAAATAATTTGGTTATTTGGGGAGGAGTATTACCAAGGATTGAGAAATGAAGATGTCAAAACAAGAATTACTTGTGGTAGTGAGAGACAAAAAGGAATGATGGAAGTGTCGCGCTTTGAAATTGAATTATTAGAAAATTTCCTGAAGCTATGTGCGATGGAGCAGGATCATTTGGCTGTAAAACGTAGGCAATTGTAAATCCGAAAAAAAAGTAGCCTGAAATGTTTTGTGATCTTACAAAAAAAATCTTAAATGGACTCATAAAGTAAAGAACGAGAAATTTGTAGAGGATGGGAAAACGTAATGGAGCACCCTAAAAAGAATACGATTCAAAGGTCTAGATATAATAAATAAGTCAACAGCAGGGTATCATTGACAAAAGAAACAACGCTTCGAAAGACCCGGACGAAATACCAAACTGCCTCATCAAGAACCTACTAGAGAAAATCATCATACTACTCCTCTCTTTCTTGAACCTAATTTGGAACTATACCCACACTACGGCCAAAATCCATCATTAATCCTATCATAAAACCTGGCAAAAATCCTACTTCTCCAGGTAGCTACAGACCTATCTCGTTTAATTCCAATATATCTAAATTGCTTGAGAAAATTATCGCTAACCGCCTTCTGTGTCACTTGGAAATAAATAATATCATTAATCCTCATCAGCATGCATTCAGAAAGGAACATTCGACTATCTCCATGCTAGTAGAACTATACAATAGGATAAAGGAGGCCTTTACGCAATATTCTCTCGTCTTAACTGTCATTCTGGACATAACGAAAGCGTACGACAGAACTTGGAGTTGGCACACATTAAATCAACTTTCCATATATGTTATAAAGGGGAATATTTTTCGAGTAGCCATAAATAAGCTTACATCTGCTATCCTACAGCCAACTAAACACCTTGTATTTACAGACGATATAATTTTGTTAAAATAAAGGTTACAATTTAGAGGAGTCAACAAAGCAAATGAAATGTACTGAGGATAATATTTCTCCATGAGACACCAAAATTTGTTACAATTTCAGCATAGACAAAATCAAGGCTATTATATTCACCAGGAGAAATAAAATTAGACACACCGCTGATAATAGAAGGAAAAAACATACATTTTCATCAGTATGTTTTTTTTTTTTTGGGTGAAGATAGGCTATGTATAGGGTAATCCACATAGTGGCAACTCCCCTCTTATAGCATAGGAAAGGGATTTGAAAGGGGGGATGCGGTAGGGTGTAGGAAGGTAGCCAAGGGTTACTAGGGCCCCCGGGCTATATTTTAAGGATCCTACCCGGCATTCGTCTAAAAGTAATGCAGGACAAACCCTATAAAAAACCTGCATCGGGTAGGTCGGGCATTTGGTACTTGTCCCACGCCTATCCGATGACGGGAAAGGGTTTCGCTGTGGGGACGCAGCTTACCCCTCGCCATGCCTTGGCCAGTTTAGGAGGCAGCTGGCCGACTATTCCAATAGGAATAGCGGACAACTCTTGCCGTATGCCCAAGGTCTGCGACCCCGGAACATACACCTCTCAAAACAGACCAAGGTGCCTCGGCATGTGGGAACCTTAGTTGTAAATATACTTGGTATATATTGCATAGGAAATTAATATTCAGCTGCTACTGTGAAGAACTGTTCACAGAAATAAAGAGAAGAATTTATATCCTCAAATGCATTGCTGCAAAAAATTGGGGTGCAGTCAGAGACATCCTGACCCTATCACATAACGCTATAAATAAGATTGAGGATTGAATATATTTCAGTCAGGAAGCACGTCATTATTAAACAAAAAAGTCATATTACAAAATGCAGCCTTCAGTACTATCTCAGGTTGTTTGAGAACTACAAACATTGATAAAATATTATTCGAATCGGGTCAACGCAACTTCATGTGCTGGATGAATTTAACAACAATTCGCTATGCTCTCATGGAACTTTTTTTTTAGGGCAACAGGCTACATGAGGGTGATCCACATTGGGCAACTCCCCCTTTAATAGCATAGGAAGGGATTTGAAAGGGGGGTTGCGGAAGGGTAGAGAAAGGTAGCCAAGGGTTACTAGGGCCCCCGGGCTATATTTTAAGGATCCTACCCGGCATTCGCCTAAAGAAATGCAGGGAAACCCTAGAAAAACCTGCATCAGGTAGGTCGGGCGGGCATTGGGTACTTGTCCCACGCCTTTCCGATAGCGGGAGAGGAATTTTCTGTGGGGACGCAGCATTCCCTTCTCCTTGCCTCGACCAGTTTAGGAGGCAGCTGGCCGACTATTCCAATGGGAATAGCGAACAACTCTTACCGTATGCCCAAGGTCTGTGACCCCGGAATATATACCTCTCAGAACAGGCCGAGGTGCCTCGGCTTGTGGGAACCTTAGTTCAAAAACGGAGAGGAAAAGGCATACCCAAAGGTAGCCCTTCGTATCTGTCCTAAAAGGTTCGACCTACGAGAGAATATCCCTCGCAGATCACCTGCGAGATAATCCCCGCGGAGACTCTCATGGAACTGAAGTCCACCATCATTAGAAAGAATGCCGCACCAAAAAACAGCAACCTTTAACAGCTTCAGCCAACTACAGATCATTTAGGACGTCATTACATATCGTGCTAAACCCAGTCCGTTTGGAGACCCCAACAATGGCCGAATCTAATTTACAACAGAATATCTCGAACGACAATGTGAACAATATATGCAATAGTGCTGATCTTTTAAAATTTTGTTATAAGAAAACAATCGAGTACTGGACCATGAAGAACCTGGAAAAGATCAATTCATCAGTGTATGGAAACATTAAAGTCGTTAAGGAAGTGCTAAACACAAGAAGCCAAGTTATCCTCCCTAGAATTAGATCTGGACATACCAAATTAACACATAACTTTATCTTTTCTAGTGCTGAGCCTCCGCAACGAGAAATTAATCATGAAGAGCTGTGATTCGTACTCTACAATCGGAACCAACATCTTGGATAACTTTGAGTGAAGCGACCTAGCGACATCTTCCCTGACTACGTTCAAGGTGCTGGATTTCGTCAATGAAGCAAACATATTTAACTTAATATAGACATAGTTATCTATTTCATGTCATAGCCTATGTAATTCAAGGACGTGTTCGCTAATGGCACACTATGTTAATGCGGCATTATTTTAAAAAAATAATACGATATACAATTCCGGGATAATTCGATGAAGGTTGAATTGAAGGTAAGAATAGTAGGGGAACGCTGTGATAACTGTACTTATTAGAAACAGTTTTACTGAATCTGTGCAATGATCAAATTAAAGTTAAACATGTCAGTCATCGGTTTTTTCCACCACTCTTATTTTGACTCAAAAATTATCTTATTTCTTTTTCCCATAAATAATATCCCTATTACCTCATACATCTTACAATCATCAACAATCCATTTTTCGCGTCTTCAATTAGTCCATAATGAAAAATATTAATTATGACGATAGTATATCATTTCCTAATAAGTAATTTTTGGGGAAGGGTCTTTTGTTCTTAAATCTGTTACGTGCCCCGAATATGAAAACTGAAAATCTGTGCACGTATAAGTATTATGGAACCTGTAACTTCTAAATTAAGCCTAATAAATCACTTTTACTTTTCCACCTGGAACATTCATTAACACATTTGACTCCAATATTAAGGTAGTTAGCGCATGATTCGATAATAACTACACGTGATGGAGCTTAAATAGAACAGGCTTGGAACCTATAAATCATGGCCCGACCATAAGTCCAGAAGATATGCAACTGTATAATTGGTCACGCGTTCTCAGTTTGATCAGAGTTGAACTAAAACAGTTAAAAATGTTGGTCGTTTCGTACTGCGCAATATTTGTGTAGTTATCTCATATATGAAAAGCGAAGCATAGTTTATATGACGACTTTTTTTTTATCCCCCCTTTCAAATCCCTTCCTATGCTATTAAAGGGGAGTTGCCCATAGTGGATTACCCTCATGTAGCCTGTTGCCCTAAAAAAAAAAAAAAAAAAAAAAATTCCAATCTTGTGCTGAAGCCTGCGAGAGGATTTCTCGCAGGTGAACCTTCCCAGAGAGCTCTGGCGGGGGCTACCTTTGGGGATGCTCTCACATCTCTCTGGTTTTTTGAACTAAGGTTCCCACATGCCGAGGCACCTCGGTCTGTTTTGAGAGGTGTATGTTCCGGGGTCGCAGACCTTGGGCATACGGCAAGAGTTGTCCGCTACTCCTATTGGAATAGTCGGCCAGCTGCCTCCTAAACAGGCCAAGGCATGGCGAGGGGTAAGCTGCGTCCCCACAGCAAACTCCTCTCCCGTCATCGGAAGGGCGTGGGACAAGTACCAAATGCCCGACCTACCTGATGCAGGTTTTCCTAGGGTTTTCCCTGCATTTCTTTAGGCGAATGCCGGGTAGGATCCTTAAACCATAGCCCGGGGGCCCTAGTTAACCCTTGGCTACCTTCCTCCACCCTTCCGCATCCCCCCTTTCAAATCCCTTCCTATGCTATTAAAGGGGAGTTGCCCAAAGTGGATTACCCTCAAGTAGCCTGTTGCCCTAAAAAAAAAAAAAAAATTCCAATCTTGTTCACTATTGATAAGCACGAATTTATTTGTTATGTCTAGATATACTTTCTGACTAAACAATTTCCAACCGTAGTCGCCTTAGCGCTGAAATGTTTGAATATTAATTGGATAATTATGGAACCTATATTAATGAATTTTAATCGCTTTCACAAAGATTAAAGTTCCATTTCAATTTTTTTATTAATTTTGTCATATATTACTGGGTTTGTCCTAATTCCGATGAATTCAGGAACCGTCCAACGAAATATCTATTCCGTCGCATAATTATGACCACAAACGATTGCAGGAACCATGATCAAATTCTTAATTTTCTCGTGGAATCAAATAGTGTATATATAACTTTATTTTGTTACAGAAGCACTGCTTTCGTCTTTTAATATATTATGCCAATTTTGGATTTTAATTCCAGTATGCGAAAAATATATGTCGACATTTTACTCTGTTACATTTACGTTTAGTTACAAAGAACCCAGTACGTTGCTTGTGTAACGCAAGATTTACATTATCGACTGTGAAGCATCTCGCAATCTAATAAATTTTATTACATCCTATAAAAATGGTCTGTTTTACCTAGCATATTACAAGATGTATGTAACTATGCGAAGCAAACATACAAACATTTAGTGGGTAATTAATGAACGTGCTGGTTGTGTTTGATTAATACTGGCGTTTAAATATGATACGCCTTATTTGCATACGAGAAACCATTAACATGTATGAGCCTTGTTGTCTAGAGAATTAGCATTAGTAATTAGCAGTTATCTCCATTTGCACTGTTCGTTCAGTGTAAAATGGATGTATAGAAATTAAAGGAATAACACTTTGAGAGACGTATCATTTTAACGAATTTGCATTTTCTGTATCAGTTGAACACAAAGAAAATTCCGTTCTCCGATTGCCGTTTTTGATTGTGAGAGACAATATATACATTTGGATACAAAATACCATTCTCTTTAAAGTCATGTCTTCTCTCTAACAAAAAATGAATTGCTTGTATGCTTTGTACTGAACGTTGTATTTTATGACGTATTTAAAAACAAGGGTTGGAGATATAAGATCATTTCCGAATACATTTTATCATAATGAGTCACAACTTGTTCCTCCTTGTCTCCCATTTTCTAAGTACTATGTTTTTGTAGTAATTTGCCAAGTCTCACGGTTAACTCCGATGTTCCGATTTTAATTCACATTTAATATCACTGAAAATTATAGACCCTACATTAATAATTCTGATCCTAGAAATATTTCGAAATTCATTGTCCAGTATTCATCTGAGCCAGAATGTAAATGAAGTACATAACCAATAACTCACACTTATTTAAAAAATACAGTTGAAAATGACAGTAACGAACGTCTCGGTACTATGAAAAGTTTCAACCATGTTTAGAAATTTGACTGAATATTAAGCCGAAATTTAGCAATTAATTTAGAAAAGTCATAATAGTGAAATTAAATTTATTGTAAAATAATATAACTTTTATCACAGACATTTTATAATTTATATATTCAACAACTGATGCCTAGCCGTATTCCTAGCTTCTTTTTAAATTAATATTTAATTTCAGTATTATGTTTATTCTTAGTTATGTTTTGCTCAATTTCATCTATTTGTACTTTGTTCAGGTTGTGTATTAAAATTAGTGATCTTGAAGAGTTTGCAAGTTCAAGTACACTAATTTTAACACGTAACTTTTTCGTCAAGTCTGAACATGAAGAGAGAAATAAGTACCAAAACCTTGTAGTTTTGAACTGAATTAAATAATAAATTCTGTTATTCGTCACAAAAATTTCATCGTATATAATTAAAAACAGGTATTAAATTATAAAAATATGTATAATCTCCTTTAAATTAATTTTAAATGTTTCCTTAAGTAAATAGTCGCGTACTCACACTTTTGTTGGATTGTATAATTTTAAATTACTTCTATGGCATATATACGCAGTTCCATATTTTAAACCAATTTGTCTATCGCAGGAACCAGAAATAAGCAGAAGGAATCTTAAAATAAATTTTCGTGTGTCACGCTTGTCATTACTAGGTTATATCTTTATATTATTCACAGCAGAGACCCTAAAAAATGGAACAGAAGACAAGCATAAGTTATAAATCCAATATTTATTTTTTATATAACTGCGTTTTTTATTTTATAGAATGAAATTTGAAAATATTTTTAGTGACTATTGTCTATCTTCAGACCAGGTAAATTATTTGTCTTGAGTTATGAATTTCACTGAATAATATTTCTCTTACTTTAAATGCAGATATATTATAATGATATATTGCCCTCAAGGATTTACAGTGACTCGACATTCATTTTCCAAGGCCTGAACACTATCTCGGATTATATATGAAATGAGTGTAACGATCATATCGGTGGTTAATGGCTCCGTATCTTAATCAAGCCGACCCTGGCTTTGACAAGGCCGGGCAGGAACGAGCTAATACTTTGCTCCAGGCACCCTTATTGCAAGTTACACGGACGAATATCATGCATCAAGTGCAAAGAATTCTGAAAAGAGTTACTGGATGGAACTGAGCGCTCGTAACTGTCTGGTCCGTTTTCTCAACAGTTTATTAACTGCACAGCGAGTACTCACAACAAAACAATGCTAAAGAAAATATAGTATAACATGTTCATACTATGCTTTTCTGGCCTAGGACGAAATAGTAATGTGGGATGTAGGTCTGAAGTACCAAAATATTAAAATGTTTACTTCTAAATTAAAGCGACTTGCAAACGTAATCTCAGAGATGCTTCAGAATTGTCTTAATTTATTTAGATTCATTAAATCAATTGCACTCCTGCTCATGAAACAGGAAACGCCTGAAACATTATTATATACATAAATATTCCGTGTTTATGACATAACAAGGAATTCTGAGAGAGCATTCTCTCACAGGTGAATCTTCCCAGAGAGCTCTGGAGGTGGATACGTATGGGGATGCTTTCTCCTCTCTCTGTTTTTTTTAACTAAGTTTCCCACAAGCCGAGGCACCTCGGCCTTTTTTGAGAAGTGTATGTTCCGGGGTCGCAGACCTTGCACATACGGTAATAGTTGTCTGCTATTCCTATTGGAATAGTCGGCCAGCTGCCTCCTTAACTGGTCAAGGCACGAAAAGGGGAATGTTGCGTCTCCACATAAACTCCCTCTCCTGTCATCTGAAGGACATGGAACAAGTATCCAATACCCGACCTACATTATTCAGCTTTCTAGGGTTTTTCATGCATCACTTTCAGGCGAATACTGGGCTGAATCCTTAAACTATTGCCCGGGGGCCCAAGTTACCCCTTGGCTACCTTCCTCTAGCCTTCCACATCCCCCTTCTTGCTATTAAAGGGGAGTTTCCATCATGTTGTTTACCCTCATGTAGCTTGTTACTCGAATAAAAAAAACATGTTTCGAGAAATGTTAATTTACATAATTCTATATGAATGATTCATATAAACTACAGCGTATCAATCCATATAAAAACATAAAAGCAAAAATCACAGTATGTACAATATACAACATGGTGTATAATAATAAAGAATCAAACGAAATTATTGGTTCAAACGCCTCAATTGGTATCCTATACACTGGTCAATTTGAATATATTTAACTAAATTAAAACAATTTGAATATAAGAATATTTAAAGTTTTAAATGATAATTAGGTTATTCAAAAAATTTAAAATATAAAAATCACTGTTCTTAATATCCTTAACAATCTTCTGAGAGTGTACATGTCGTCAGAGGTGGGTCTTCGAGGGGTGGAATATGAAGCAGCAAATGAGATAAAGTAAATAAAATCTTCACTATTTAAAAATAAAAACAAGTCATTAACTATTACGTCATTAATTAAGGTTTATAAAACATTTAGATAAGAATAGTAGTGATTAAAGAATTCATTATTTGAGTAAAACCACATAATAATAAATTAAAAGATTCAATATAAGTGTTATAAGCTTTCTAGTAATTTATGTATCTGTCTGTAGGCTGCGAATAACTTATTAGCAATGACTATAGCACGTGTCATCCGCAAAGGCATGTTGCACTGATTCAGGGAGGGTGGGGAGGCAGCACAGAATAAACAAATACACGACACGATCTGAATCGGAAAGCTCTAGGCGCTTACTGAAGCTGATAGGCCGCGCACAGCGATGGGTAGCATTAGAAAAAGACACTGAACTGGGCTTCCAATAAATTTGTCACGCCCCTATAGCACTTTATTAACCTGGCAGCGACTACAGATACGCAACAGCCTCAGCGTGGACGGCATCGGCAAAAACATCATTAAGTTTGCAGAAGACACGATCGTGGCTTCATCTACATTTTGTTCACCCCTGCAATAATCTTTCGATAAAAATATAAAAATAAAGCCAATTAATTCTGTAATGTATCATAAATTGTTGTATTCAATACATCAACAGATCATATCGTCGTCTTAGGAACTTTATAAATATCAATAATTATAGAGAAATAGGAAATATAGATGCAAATATTCTGTAAGTAAAATGAAATGTATTTACTAATTGCTCTACGTAAATACGGCAATTGGTGTTTTTATTCTTGGGAACAATAAAAAGTCTGTACTAAATCTATAGTTCAGATATTATAAAATTTAACACCTAGTCTTCAACAAAGAGAATGTCCTTTTAAATTAGTATTACTGAGAAACACGTACAATTTATTCATTTAATATGAACATTACCAGTTTATTTCCCTGTGTTGACCAAACATTGGTTTAGCTCTATCCTATATTAGATTATATAAGAAATGTAAACGAAATTAATATCTTGGTCATTTCGAATATTATTTTAAAAAATCTTCTCTTCCTTCCACATGCCAACTATTAAATGTTAGCTAGTACGAAATTCAAACAGTAATAAGATATAATCCGTGTTTCACGTATATGAATAAAACTTTATTTATTAGGTTTAAACTTATGCAAAAGGTTATATGAGGCTTTAATTTACAACTTAGCAGCGCTCTTTTTTTGTATTGACTTGATGTGTTAGCGTATTTTCATCGTGAAATTAACCATACTGTGATCATTATATTAATTATCAAATTACTTATTTTAGTAAATTTATCCACAATATATAGTACATTACCCACTGTTAAATAATATTTAATTACTATAATATTTAATCAGTATAATATTATCCTAACACAAACTAGTAATTTTAAAAGTTTAAAATAATGTATGGTTACTTAATTTTCGTATTAAAACATTAAAAGGATTATTTACTAAATTCATGAAATAATGCCAGTAAATTAGTCGGATATTTATTAAGATCGATTGAAAATATTATAAAACACAAAATATCGTCCAAAAATATTGAGACCTTTTTAGGTGTAAAAGTTAATTAAAATATAAATTTGTAATAATTAATTACATGAGGAATGCTGAACTGATTCTCAAATGTGCACACTTTTGAAAGCTAATTCACTAAATCTTATATAACTAATTATTACGAATTTATATTTTAACTAGAATTTTCACGTAGAGGTCCTAAAATTTAGGGACGAAACGATGTGTTTTATAATGTTTTAAATTGAACTTAATAAATCTCTGACTTAAAGTCTGATTATATTTCATTAATTAAATAAGTCAGATAAATATAATTGTTTACTTAATTAATTATCTACTGATTTTGTATTACACATTTCATTTAAAAGTAGGGCTTTAGACAATTGGACTAACAGAAGCCTGAAAGAATATCAAGCCTCATATTTAACTGATGTTATAAAAATTAGAGCTATTATGTTTTATTTTCCTGGTTTGACAAGCCCGGTTTATGAGCAAAACTTTTCTGGAAATTTCTTAGCGTTCTTTTGTCGATTCTGTTCAAGTGCCTGCCCAGCAGCTGAACCCCGTTTCCTTTCACTTTGATGCTCTCAAGCCATCTGGCATTTTGGCAAACCTGACAATGGTTACAAAGAATTTCCACCCTATGTAAAAATTTACTATTTTACATAAACGAATAACGATGTTATCATTGAACGTGGTACAACCAACTTCGTCTCCTCTCACCTACTACAAAATGGGAAGAATTCTGCTGAGCCAAGAACTCCACGCCGTGGATTCAGCCACTATCACGTGAGGACAGCTATCGGTAATGATATTAAGCCTACTTCTCCCGAACTCCAATCAGTAAGTAATCCACGTCATCTTACATATATATTCCTGAAAAATAGCCGTAAAAATTATAATTTGATATTAAGTAATATGTCAATAATAGTTTCGTGTTTTCCTCTCAATTGAAAAAAAAATTCTGTCACATACAAAAGACGTGCTTCCAAACCTCCTATTCGTGAAGTTAAAATCAACTGAACGAGAAATTCTCGCCACCATGTCTATCGTCCGTATCTAACTGACTACAGATATAGTCCCGAAACAACCATAGTATCTTCAATACATTACGGAATATAAACAAAATATTCTATATATATACTATATGAGTGATACTGGATATTACACTCAGGACAATATCTGAATGTAAATTTCATCTCCTTCATTTGGGAAAGTTTTCATGAGATAATCGCTTCTTCTGGAAAGATTGAGATTTATTATTATTGCAGTACGTAGACTTATCTTCCACGTGTATACTAAATTTTCTCTCATTCCAACGCATTTTTGTGAGTGAAAGTTTCATTTACGTAAAAGACTGCAATCTGTACGCTATGTTACATAATCATGTATCGTAATTACGGCCCTTGTGCCTTCAAAGAAATATTATAATTCTAGGATAGAATAGTCTTATGGAATACTATAAACGTATACTAGCAGAAAGCCGTATTTAATTTATGAATAAATACTCAACTTAAATATAGTTTATAATATCGTATAGATTTCTGTCGTAGTATTAATGTTACCGTATAGAATTTGGCCTATTACAGAAAATTTTAAACTTCTATTTAAAAACTTCACACCGTTCCATCTGCCAATTTGCAGATCGTCTCAATGGAGAACTTTCAAAAAAAGGTAGATTATACTACAATCCATGAAATGTAATAATAATCTAATAAATTGTATTATTTTTTACCAATTGAATTATCTGTTACATCCCAGAAAATATGTAGACATTTACCAAATTACCTTTTTGTGGATTCCGTTTATTCAAATCAAAGTGTTATTCTGAAAGATCCAGCAAATCCAGAAGCTTATTTAGAGATTAGGTCATTTTGTTTTATGGGGGTTAGACTCCAAAAGCGTGGTATTGTATTCGAACCATCATAAAAAATTTTTATTTACGATCATCAAAAAAACATTATATCACTGCAATAAATTGACACCAGAAGTTTGATAAAATCCAATTACCTGCAGCGAACAATTCATTAAGCAAACTTCTCAATATGTATCATTTCAACGGTTTGACATTTGGAAATCTCAAATGCCAAATGTCATATTCAACGTGTAAACATAGTAATATAAAAATGAATAATATTTGTTTTTTATATCTTCCTGTGGACCATAAATTTAATAGGAGTAACTAACTGGTATATTATAACGAAGGTAAACAGTGTTGCGTTAATAATATAAAATTACTCTAACCACCCTAGACATATGATAATTAATGTTGCAAACAACCTAATACGTAAAGCTATTTGTATTACTGATACGGTTTTTCACTCCACATTGAAAACTACCATGTTTAATATACTCCAAAATAGTTTTTTCCCCAAGAAAATTACATCTCAATTATGGATAAGTAATATTAAAAAATGGCATAATACTAAATTCAACCTGAATAACCAAACTACAAAGGAGCATACTATAGAAGAAGAGACTACTTTGGTTGAAAACAGAGAAAGACTTGTAGACACAAGGATCTTTAAAGATCCTACGCAAACTAATATTAAAGCTTTTTTTAAAACCAGTATCGATAAATAATACGGGCGTTGTTAATACCACAGAAATTTACAAATTACCTGAAATAACGACGACTGCTGCAGAAAACTTTGACAGAAAACAACCGACGTATTACAGCTTTACGTATATAGAGAAATTGACGTTTAAAATTATAGATACCTTTAGGAAAAATGATATTAATGAGGCTAAATTAACCGTCAAACCAGTTAACCATGTACGAAACATACTAACTAAGGTTAAAGACAAGACAGAGGAACAGTATAAGACAAATCTGGTATATAGCATCCCTTTTATCAATTGCCCGAAAACATATATAGGTTATACCACAACTAACATAAAAACTAGAATGTATCACCATAAACAAACATTAAAACCCACAGCCATAAGCAACACAGCGTTGTCCACCCACACAAAATTGACTAACCACGAATTTGATTTTAATAATATTAAAATATTACATAATAATATTCATAAAGTAAAACTTAGAATAGCAGAAGCAATTTATATTAATCTAAACAGAAACAATATTGTTAATAATAGAAACTAAGGTTCAGAAATAGAAAAACAATATGCAGAGATACTTAAAATATTGATAAGTAAAACATCTAAAAATAAAAATAATAAGAAATTGTAACCAATTGTATTTTTTAAAATTTATTTTGGGCATCTTTGTTGAAGTGTATATGTTTACATGCATGTATAATCTTATATATGTATCGTTAAATAATTATTAACAATATGTTAAATCGATACCATAGTTTCGTTACTATAGTATCGATTTTCGATTAAAATGCTGCACACTGAACCACTTAATGGAGCAGTTTTAAAACAGACCTTGTTGAATAACAACATAGTTTTATAGTAGTGACTAAGTACCTATAGGTACTAATACCTTTTAATGTTAATGTGATGTTAATTATAAGACAAGAAGGTATGTTATGCTGAAGGTGTTGCAATGTATTCGTAACTTGATGTTTTTATATAAGTGGTAACGTTTTTAATGTTCATTCAGGATGATTATAACAATGAGTTGAAAGCTTCCGACTATATATTTAATAAAGTTATAAACTTGGAGACTGTTTTTGGTTTTTTCTACTCATCAACGTCTACGTCCTTTTTACCATAACAATTCATTAAGCAAACTTTTCAATATGTATCATTTCAACGGTTTGAAATTTGGAAATCTCAAATGCCAAATGTCATATTCAACATGTAAACATAGTAATATAAAAAGGAATAATATTTGTTTTTTATATCTTCCTGTGGACCATAAATTTAATAGGAGTAACTAACTGGTATATTATAACGAAGGTAAACAATGTTGCGTTAATAATATAAAATTATAGTGGCTCATATACAAATCGCAGACAAACATTGATACTTTTTTAATGTTATATAATATATAACAATAATAGATATAATAATATTTTGAAGTGACCTGACATGAGGAAAAATATTGTTTCTGAAACGCACATATTAGAAAATTATAAAAAAAATAGTGTCAAAAATTATGGTGCAATTTAAGTATAATGATTATATTATAATGTTTATAATAAACGATAATAAACTATGTACCTGGATGCAATATCACGCAGAGCATAATTTTACGGAAAACTGAAAGCGGTGAAATGTAGCAAGTATAACAATTAGCTAAACATTTTTTCCCCAATATTATTCAATTAAATTAAGCATATAAATAAGTATATAATTAATAACTATTTATATTTTGCCGAAATATTAGTAAAAATATCATACATTCTTGAGTAACTTAACAATAAAAAAATTATGAAACTCGATATTAACTTAAATAAATATTTACATAGGAATGGTACATATAATCATAAATTGTTAGTCACGTAAATAAAGAGGTATTTTTCAAACAATTCTCTGACAGTTTTAATATTCTAGAATCTGAACTTCAGAAAAGAAGCTACGAAATATAGCTTACAACGACTAAAAATACGACATACCTAAGTCATAAAACTGACAGTCGTACTACAGTCCCGGAATAACAATAAAGTAGCGTTACATATTGAATGTCATGCAAGAGGGTGCAAGTCAGCTGCATAAAGGAGAAGCCGCTAATGTGTATGCTGTTTGCCGATTTGCTAAACCGACACCCGGATTACAGACATGCAGCTGCACTTAATTTCACAAAACGAGTTATAAATACTAATAAAGATTCGTCTTGTACATCATCGTTAATTCCAGTGCCCAGGAGTCCCTTGTTTCTTTCATAAATTATCTTGATATTTATAGTAGTAACAGTTGAAAGCTAAAAATTATCTTTCATTTCAGATATATAATATAATAATTACTGGTCAGAGGAGTTAGAAAAATATATAATAAGGTCTAATTAATTTAGTATTTCACCATAAAAATGTTTTTCTTTAAATTAAGACGTTTCGTCCGTAAGATTTGGGCCTGTCTAGGTTACAGTAATTAGGAGCCCTTGAAACTAAATATTAAATCAACCACATTATTGTTATGAATCTGTCGAAAATCCAGCTAAATGTAAAAGTAATGAAAATTAAAATTTATTTACCTATTTTATAAGTATGCTTCATAATTACTTTTATATCACATAGTAATTTAAATATTGATAAGAATGCTGAAGATGAAAACCAAAATTATGAAAATTCATGAAATATATAATATTTATTGCGTATACTGTAAATCTTCTTATATAGGACATACAAAAGAGGGTTAACAATTAAAAAACGAATTAAAGAACACTATTTAAATTGGAAACGTCCTGTTCAAAGTCATAAATTAACTAAAAATGCTTACTTTAATAATCATGAGATTTATCGGGTCAATATTAAAATTTTGAAGACTCGATATAGTTTTCGATATTAATGACCAGAACTATTCACAAAACCGCTAACGATAATGTAATTAATTAATGTAAAGAATTGAAATTGTTAAGTATGATTCAAATTTATTCTGTCGCAATTCTATCGCTACTGAAAAAGAATGACATTCAAAATATATTCATTTTTATGTTTACATTTATTGTAAAATTTTTTGTACATCTGCTTATGTCAAATAGTCGGTTCATATTTTTCCAATACAATTATATAACAGCTTTTAACTATACATCGTTGTTTTTTTACATAATTTTTGCAGAGAACGTGCCGTAATAAATCAAACATGAACATAAAGTTTAAAGTTTATTTACTTATGATAATTTTGAATGTTGGATCAGTAGTAATTTATTGTGTTTTAATGCTGTTGTTAATACCAGTTTATTTCAATATAATAATTTATGGCCAATAAAGTCATAAAAGTTTCTTCAATGATTTAATATATAGTTTATTGGCGTTGCGTATTATTATGTTCATTATAATAGAATTCATAATTTTGATGTTAATTACGACATTTACGATGAACTTTCAAACAACATGTTTCACTTTAATAAACACCATGTTGCTAAAAAGGTCCCAAATGTTGGGAAGAAAAAGCTTATGAAATATTAAATTAATTATTTTCATACATTTTTTGTAACTTTTTAAAAATTTTATTGTTTATAGTCGCGTAAATATAAAAGTCATTGGCGACTAACCATACCTACTACATGAAATTATTACAATTAGTTCATATTAACCATAAATTTTTATTCTTAGTCTCAGATTCAGTGTCTATTTAGATTACATTTTGAATATCGGTTTCCTTGCTAAACTTCAGCAGGTTATTTATTGCCGCTGCTGAGGTACATATCTCCCTTCTCGTGTATTTCTGAATTGTGGCTTTTCTAGTCCTGTCGTGCTTTGGGCAGTCGTAGAGGATATGCTGGATCGGCAGGGCAGCCTTGCATACGTCACATGTAGGTTGCGGTGACCTAGAGAATAGATTGGAGTACGTGAGGTTAGAATGGAGAGTTCTTAACCTAGCAACAACCACCTGCTGTCTCCGTGAAAGATTTCCAGCGTAGAATATTTCCTTGTAGTTGTCGACCTCATTGTGAAAATTCCCCCCATTATATCCTCTTCTACACTCGTACCGTTTTTTCTCCATTATTCTGGCATAGGCTTTTCCCCGATCATTTTTAGTGCACATTGGACTGTTGTTTTCATTATTTTAATGGGATGCCTCCATCTTTGCACTTCTGTCCGTCCTTTCGTTTCCCTCTATCCCTCTGTGTGCCGTTTTTCCATACTATCATTACCTTATTATTGCTATTTAGAATAGCCATATTGATTTTATTGACGGTACAATTCCATATCTTTTTGATGGTTATTGTATTTATTGCTGTTAGATGTAAATTATTTTTGTTTGGCTCTTCCATGCATCCTATTGTTGCCACATATATGGCATATATTTCCGCCGTAGTTATAGATGCGTTTCTATTTATGGTTGCCGTCCTTGCAAACTCATCTGACTCATCCAACTCCTTCGCAGGTTATTGACGCATCCGTTATTTAGCCGTAAATCATTATATTATTTTCTGAATTGTCAGATATGTTTTAATTTATTTTATTAATATAATTTTCTTTAATTTTATATTTAGCTTGATGTTCTACAGCAACAGAAAAAAACTGTTAATTTTAAATTTAGTATTAAGGTCTCCTTAATTATTGTTCTTAACTGAAAAAGTCTGAATCTGACGGACGAAGCACAACAATGAAATTTTAATGGAGAAATTATGATTTTGTTCACCTTTATTATATATTTTTTCTGGCTTATTTTTGTCAGTAATTGTTATAAAAAGTTGTAAAGGTTTTGAAGAAATTGTATTTAGTGGCTTATTCTGGTATAGGCACACCATAGTTTCCCATGTTACAGCTCCATGTTGACGTGCCGTGTGAGATCCATATTTGTATAAATGAACTTAAAGTGAAATGAGTGTAATTTTGAGTATGTTAGGTGTGAGCAGGGTGGGACGACATCCGGGTGCGTGGCGGTCGTCCTTGGCCCCGGGCGAGATGCGCTGTGCCAATACGCGGCGTTTCGCAACACACACTCGCCTGCTTGTAATAGCCGCAGGCAAACACGACACATATACATCATCCTAATCCTGATAAACCCTGAATGTATACTATCACCAAGCCGTGTCCTGAGCGTATTACCATTACCATCGGCTTTCACGCCTTCTCATCTCCTCAACTCCTACTTAAGTATCTACGTTTTCTGACGATACTCAACAACAGTAACTATGGTGTATTGGAACGTATGTTTCAATTTAATAAGTAATGAAAAATCGACCATAGTGATAAAGCCACTTAAACGAATGAGAAACATTTATAACCGTTATATTTCTACGTCTATGTTCTTTGAACAACTAAGTAAAACAATTTAAAGTCGAACAAAAATTACATTTTACGTTTAATAAATTATATTTAAATTCAAAAAATTGCGTAAAAATAAACCACGAAATGTTTCATCGCAACATTTGGTACCTCTTCAGGTGTTACAATAATATTAATATACAAGGTTAACTAATTGTTTTGTAAAAAATTTGCAAGTTCCAGATATGTATTCAAATGAAACACGTTCAAAATTCCTCACAAATTCTATAATTAATAACAGCATGATTAATTTAAGTACAATGAACATAATTGAGACCTTCTTACACAATATCCATGGCCGAAATAAATTTTTAACTTAATTTATGAATAGACAGTCACTTTAATTTACATTTTAAAATTTTCTATTTATATAAATATCATTAACACTTACAATGAATTTAATGATAAGATTAATTTTGTCAAGGATATCAATTACCAAAAAAAGTATTATTTCTGAAATTCTACATAAAAAAAGAAATCATAACGGAATTAACATTAAACAGGATACTGAATGTCTGTAACAGTAATACTTGCTTTCTTTATGTATATTCTTCAGAATGTTTAATCTTATATCAATTTTAATTTCAAATCCTTCTCTATCATTTATTTTTGAAAATTACATGGCTTGATAAAGACTTACATTAGAAAAATGAGTCCATTATTATGGTATTAATATATTTTAACAAGATCCCGGTCAGCCATAAACAGTTGTAAGATAGTAAAATAAAATTCGAAAAAGAACTTATCATATTTTTTCTTAGCCACTTCTCCATTTTGTTTAATGACTTTTTAGAATTATAATGATAATAGATCTCATGTTAAAAATATGGCACACACCAAAAAATGTTATTCATTTATGGACATGTGATAATATGGTGTTATTATTTATTTATTTGTAGGTACTAAACAGACGTTTGTCCAATTACGTAGTTAATCATACTTTATTTTACATATTTATATACATTAAAATGAACTATTGTTACAGAGTATGTTTATACAATATAATATATACAATTAATACTTTTTGTCACATTACTTTTGTTATGTCATAGAACTTTGTTTTATTTAGATATTCTAATTTGATAAATAAATATCCGTTCTTAGTTCTCCTTGAATGGATAAGAAATGTTTTGAAGGAAATTTAAGTGTAATAAATCTATGTGAGGTGGTAATTGATTGTATATGGAAGTCATTCTGTGTGGTTATTGATTATATTATAATTTATATACATTCTATGACTCGTTCCATTTCGTTGAATCCCCATCTCTCTCAATGGGCTCTACGGAATATGATTTAATAGTAATGCTGAGAAATAAACGTAACTTTATTTTCCGTTCACCTAATTGTTCATGCCTGTAATTCATTTTTCTTATTATTATCTATTCATTTTCGATATATATCCGGCCTAAATATTTATTATATCCTTAAATTCCCGAAGCATGAAACACTTTCTTTATAATCGTGAAATACCCCACAGTTTTTACAGTTTATTTAATTTTTTATTTGCGCTAATTTTGAAATACATAAACAAAGACTACGAGCATGAGTTCCTTTTCACAGGGCTTCCGTGGGCTTTTTGCTTTGAGCAGTGGTATTTATACGCTACAACCAACTGTTACGTAATTTACAAAAACGTGTACATTTTGCGTCCCTTGCTGGCGGTCAGCTCCTTCCGTTCCTTCCAGCTTCAATTTCGTCACACGCTTTCCCACCCTCACTCAAGACATTTGCTTCACCATCCTCGCCTTTTCAAGCGCTCGGCCCCTCTTTTGAAATGACTCCATGCTGAGCAGTCATATTGTGTTCAGAGGCACGGTTTCACATCTGCTCCTTCGCGATGTGTCGTCAATAACATAAAATTATTCGACTAAATGTAAAAGAATTAAAACCCGCTCCCCTTGCACATCTAACTTATTACATTCGAATATCTGAAGTTTATTATCAATTCACGCATTATCAAAGATCGAAGGTTTTCCCGGTGTATTTGTTGAGGAAAAATTTATCGTGTTTCCACCCGGGTAACACAGCGATTGTAACGCGACGTTTCGACGACCAACTGTACTGCCGTCATCTTCTAGGCGCCTTCTTTGCCTAGAAGATGACAGTGGTGCATTTGGTCGTCCAAAATCGCTGTGTTACCCGGCTGTAAACCCGAGAACTTTTCCTTCAATTCATACATTATTGCCTTCCACCCAACGTTTAGTGATGTTAGTCTCCTTTGCCTGCCTTCCATTCTTTCACGGCCAGTGTGAGTGATTCCTAAAATATTGCATGTATCACTTCTTAACACAGAATTCATTGTCTAGTTCAGAGCTCTGAAAGTTAGTATTGGATGTAACTGTGATTAATAACTAGGCCTTTTTTGGAATTTTAAGATGCCATATTACCCCTTATTGGTGGTGTATGGAATAAGATAAATAGTCATAATCGATTCTTTAATAATGAATACAGCTTATAAGTCTTCTGTGGTGGCCTATTTAGATTTAATAAATTACATTAATAGGAAAGAAACACGATGAGAGCTCCAGAAAATTATTGTAAACTACACACATAATAAAATACGTATATGGTCGATAAAGATATTGTAATTCATGCGACTCTAAATAAAATATAATTTAAAAAACAAAACAAAAAACAAGAGTAATTATTTAGTATAGACAAGTAATGTAAAGATTCATAGTTAGGATGAGATAAAACTGTTTTTAATGTAAACTACACTTCACAAATTTCACTAAACTTCCTAAATAACTTTTTCATAAGAATTTTTCAGGATGTTTTTCTCGACAATAATTAACATAAAAAATTATTGTGCAATATCAGGTGGGAATACAAACAGTCATCAACTGTTACATAAATTTCAAACATATTTCCCAGAACTTTCCAATAAACGTGAGGCACAGACTTACGTATGAGATTTCAAATATTTTCAACAATTTTGCTCAAAATATTTATAACACCAAGCTACCGGATGTTCGTATGTTAGGGATTAATTTATTTATTAGTTCATCATAAAGGCGATATATTTTACAATAAGTAAATTATTATTTCATATATTCAATTCGTTTCTGGCCTGCAAATAGTTAACCACTAATAAACAACGTCCTTTTGAGACGTTATCGTTAATTACAGATGAACATGACAAAAATGGATGAAAGGTACTCATTTTAAATATTTACTAATTGAAATTGTGTGATATAGAATCAATATTTTTTATTGTAACTGTAAAGAAGGAGTTTTTCTACATAGAAAGTATATTATAATTGTATACTCAATCTATTTTAATGGTTAGTGCACGAACGTAGTGATATCCTAAAAGTTACCTGAAAATAAATTTAAGTAAAATGTTGATCTGGGAATGACTGTAAGGATTCCTAGCTCGTGCTTATATTTTTGAAATGTTGATTCATTATATTGCCTGAAAGTCACCAAATTCAGTAAAATTGCATTTTCAACCTACATGCGACTTATGCAAGGCTGCCTTGACGATCCAGCATGTTCTCTACGACTGCCCAAAGGACGACAGGATTAGAAGAGCCATAATTGATAAATACACAAAAAGAGAGATTTATACCTCATCAGTGGCAATAAATAACCTTCTAAAGTTGAGTAAGGAGACTGACATTCAAGATTTAATTTTATTATACGATGAATCTTAGATTAAGAACAATATTTAGATATGAATCAATTGTTATAATTTCATGTAGTAGTTATGAAAAGTCGCCAATGACTAATATGTTGCCGCGACTTTAAACAATAAATAAAGAAATAAAATAATTATCGAGACGGCAGTTTTCTGAGCTATGTTATGTTATGATCGGAATGTCAACAAAAATAAAAAGTGTATCAGGGATTTTGGAAGACAAAGCTATGACTTGGTCACTCTGCATGCAGCGCACTGTAATCTGATTGAAATTCTAGGACATGAGGAAGCCATTAATGGTGTGTGTGCAGACAGCTCCAGACATTTGACGAGCTCCGGCGTGCATTGCGCAATAAACTTCCTGGAAAGGTCTTCCAGCTCAAGTACAACGCTCGGTCCCACTCTCCTGCATAATCCCCCGAGAAAACGGAACGTGTGCAGGCAGTTATACAAGATCAACAATTCCGTGCGACCAGTAGAGCGTCGCTTATAAACAGTTCTGTAGGCACTCATATAATAAACATTATATGATAATATTTGCAATTCAGATTTAGCTCTATAGAAAACAATTCTTTACGAATAGTTAAGTTTAAGTCATCTTCCCGAGTCTGAATAAGTATGTGTGAATGACTCTGTTACACACGCAAGTTTTTGAAGGAAGAATGTCAACTCCACTTTTTCGATTTTGTTTTATGCAACTACGAGTGTCTGTCTGTATGTACCGTCGAAATGTAATTACTTAATTGAACTACAATGTTTTCGTAGTCTCGTAGTCAAAAATATTTAAACATTTACAACACCAAATTTTACGAAAGATGATTCACATTAATGGAAAGTATACCAGAGGAGTTAACAAAATATAATTTTTTGGGGGACATAAAAGTAGGAAAAATAGCGTAATAAAAAATTTTAATTTAATTAATAAAAAAGTTACTATAATAACTACGATATTTCATCCAAAAATTCGTAACTCTGCATGTAATGACAATAAATACCTAGAACAACTTAGAAATTAATTTGTAATTTATCTAAAATTCGACATGATGGAGTAGAAAATCAAAATATTCAATATCAGTCGTGTGCAATTAAAATAATACTCTTGAGATACAAAAACATAATTGAAATATAAAAAATAATTAACATTTGGTGGAAACAATTCTATACGTGTGCGCTTTACAGGCAATTTGCAGCCTAAATGATTGCATTTAAGTAGAAATATTAGTGTAAAGCGCTGAAATTTGGAAATTCTTCCACAAAATTGTAATTATTTATATTTATCAGAAAATAAATTATATTCATATTTGCTCCATCAATCATAAATATAAACTAAAAATAGATTTTAATTTTTATGTGCATTTTATTGAACTGTATGCACGCATTTAAGAACTCTGCAGAAATATTTCAATATACTTTATTTTTCTAAATTATATTTAATGTTATGTAATATATAACAATAGTGCACATAAAAATATTTTGAAATGACCTGACATATTATAACATTGTAACAAATAGTGTAAATAAATCATTGTACAATTTAAGTATCATGACTCTTTCTAGTCATGATTATATGATCATGTTTATAATTATTGATAATAAAATAAGTACCTGGATACGATAACACACAGAGTAAATATAATTATACGGAAAACTGATAGCGGTGAAGAGCAGTAAGTATAAAAATAAGCCAAAAATTAATGTCCAATACAATTAAATTAATCATATAAATAAATATCTAATTAATAACTAATTATATTTTGCCGAAATATTTTTAAAACATCATACGTTCTTGAGTAACTGAAAATTTAAAAAAATATTAAACTCGAAATTTACTGTAAATAAATATTTACTGACGAATGGTAAATATAATCATAATAATTATATTATATTATATTTTAATAATGTCCAATAATTTTCTATTAGTAAATTAACGTTTTAATATCAATCAATATTACTTTTCAATTTCATCAGTACCTGTTGCTCTATAATTCGTTTAGAATCTTGGTCTCCTGAAGTCTAGTCTCTCTTATCCAAAAAATATCTTCCTCCACGTTCTTCCTTCTTGCGTTTACATTAACCTCGTCGATCAATCTCGACCTTGTTCTTCGTCTTCTTCAATTCCGCCTTGTTTCGCCGGTTACATATTTGGGGACTCTGGAGTCACCCATTCCTTTAGCATGGTCAGCCTATTGCATTCTTACTATTCGTATGCTCCATTATAAGTACGGTTCCTTGGATATTTGATATAATTTATAATTATACTTTACCTTCCAGGTTTCCTTTTCCATAATTGGAACGTACATTCTCCTTAGTATTTTTCTTTAAAAAGCATCCAGCAGCAGATCATGTATCTGTGACAAACATCACCGTTTGTTTTCCAATGTCTTATAAATCTTTAGCTTAGTTTTCCTGGAGAGTAATTTTGATTTATGGTGTCCACGTAGACCATTGTAACTTCTGTTAGCAGCATTAATCCGGTTTCTTATTCCTACACTTATGGTGGTGTGGCACACTCCCTGCAACCGCACCGTAGTAGGTCTCCAGCGGTCCAATTCTTGGTAAGGCTTAGCTGCGGTAGTAGGAAGTACCAACAACCCATTCCATACATATTTAATTTATTGAAAGTATAAACACGTACAATTACAAAATTTTGCCCCGACTAGCCAGTCATGAAAACCCAGGTATTGTTGTGGCAAACTAGGCCGGATAAAACGTATTTTATGCGAAGTGCCCTACGCAATCATGATAGATGACGATATAGGTTACCAAACTGGGGTCTCAGCAACACAGCGACGTCCATCGCAGCTGGACGTGAACTAGGTGCCTCTGGTGGATTCTCGCTGAGCTGATCTAATCTTTCACAGTCCAAAATCAAGAGAAACTGTCCACTAACACATCTACAGCCAGAATCCCCTCAGGCACCCACTTCTAGCGACCTGTGTGTCCAACTCTCTTCCTATCGGTCTTTTTAATTTGTTTTGGACCAATTACAGGTCGTAGACAATCTGACGTAAATTTCATCAGCTAGAAGCGGAATTTGCTGTTTTCGGCCCGGGAAACACCCCGGCTTTTAAGTAATGGAGGTACAGTTATAATCCCCAGATCCGGACTGGCACCAAACGGTATTTTCCACTGATGGAAGAATCAGCAAAACGTGTTTGCTCACTCGATTAAACAAACTGACTAAAATATCAGCATAATCAATGAAAGAGACGCCTATCCTCAATAACGCGCTATGGTGGTTTCACAAAAACAATTGTAACCAGTTACTTAAATCATTACATGCATGTAACTTATACTCCCCGATTACTAAGGTGAAGTTCAGTGGCTGTTGATTTTGAACTTGAAACAACTACTTTGTTTTTGACTCTCAGTAAAGTTCTCCAGTGCCACAAATGTTTTTCACAATGTCGTTTTTGTTCTTTAAATAATATCTAAGTCGTCAGCATATCATAATAATTGTACTTGATTCATAAAATATATTGCCTGATAGTTGTATTCCTGACAGCTATTACCAAAGCAATATTAAATAGTGTGCAAACGAGTGAGTCACGGTTCGGTACAGTCAGTGCTTCAAACTATTGCGATTGCATTTCTACTAGAATTAATTTACACGAAAACAGCAAGGTCCAGAAAAGTAATATACCACCAAAACCAAAACAATAGAAGGAATGTTGAACGAATATCAATCATTCATTTCAGTCAGTTATGCTGTCGTTCCAAAATCCCCTATTTCAAATCCCTTCCTATGCTATTAAAGAGGAATTGCCACCATGTGCATTACCATCATGTATCCTGTTACATCCCAAATATTGTAAGTGGTCACTCTGAAACAGATTGTTTTGCCTGCCCAGCTTGGAAGAATGTAGGGGAGACGGAGTAACACTTCGAAGCTCAGCTGACCTTGTAGACACAACTGTCCGAGGTGTCTACAGTGGACTGCTGGCGTTATCATATGCGGACCGTTACATCGCGGGACAACGCGCTACACCATGACACGACTCCTCACAACACAGAAATATGACAGTGGTTGTATTTATCTAATATTCAATTTTTATCAATGTGTCTGCGGATAAAGAACATTGAATGATGAAGTAATTTTAAAATTATTAGTTAATGTAGCAAAATGAAATACTTTTAAATAATTACAAGTGGAAATACAGTAATTTCATTAACTCGAATAATTATTATTACAGTATTTTCATCTTTCTCATCCAGGACCACATATAATTCTTCCAATATTTTCCGTTCCCATTCACATGCTTTCATACGATTTATATATATATATATATATATATATATATATATATATATAAGAGAATTTACCAAATTTCTCGGATCATTATTATAGACTGAGTAAGTAATTAGAAATGTTTGTATTTTAATATGTGAAACATGACGAGGACTTCAATTTTTCCATTTACTCATGCTTCATTACCATAATAATATTTCTTACGAATAGTGAATTGAGAAAGAACAATAAATATTCTGTTAATTTTCAATCAAACAAGAAGTGAAACCCACATCTCAAGACTTCGTAAATGTTACTGCATCGATTAAAGTCCACGGGAGCCATGTCCTTGACGTACTATCTCCTGTTCGACGCATCCATTTATCCGTATTAGTCGCCGCTCGGCTGCACATTGAGTATTAATGAGTCGAGAGTGTTTTACGATTACGGCGGTCGCAAACTTTCACGAATGGAGAATCAGCGTTAAATTATTCGAATCGTAAGAGTAGGTGAAACCACCTCAGGAGTGATCACATGAAGCAACGTTAACTCTTCCATCCATATTCATAGTTTCTACATGACGCCCATTTTAAAGTAACATTTCGAAAGAACAAAGACATTAAAGTTCCAAACATTAAAAACAAATTTTCTTAACAATTAAATAAAGTATTTAGTTTAATAGAAATATGATTAATTTGAGACAAGATGAAATCATTTTTCATTATATGTTCAGTGTGAACATGAGAACTGACACAATAGAATTGCCATTCATTTAATTACATGATCCTTCAAGCACTCTCCACAGAGATTTTAACTGAACGATAGGTTGTTACTTTTTTCATTATTTATAATTTTTTCTATTCCGGAAAATCGTCGATATGATAATTCTTTTTTAAGGGCAACAGGCTACATGAGGGTAATCCACGTTGGGCAACTCCCCTTTAATAGCATAGGAAGGGATTTGAAAGGGGGGATGCGGAAGGGTAGAGGAAGGTAGCCAAGGGTTACTAGGGCCCCCGGGCTATATTTAAAGGATCCTACCTGTCATTCGCCTAAAGAAATTCAGGGAAAACCCTAGAAAAACCTGCATCGGGTAGGTCGGGCATTGGGTACTTGTCCCACGCCATTCCGATAGCGGGAGAGGAGTTTGCTGTGGGGACGCAGCATTCCCTTCTCCGTGCCTCGACCAGTTTAGGAGGCAGCTGGCCGACTATTCCAATGGGAATAGAGGACAACTCTTACCGTATGCCCAAGGTCTGTGACCCCAGAACATACACCTCTCAGAACAGGCCGAGCCGCCTCGCCTTGTGGGAATCTTAGTTCAAAAACGGAGAGGAAAAGACATCCCCAAAGGTAGCCCCTTCGTATCTCTCCTACAAGGTTCTGCCTGCGAGAGAATATCCCTCGCAGGTATTGCCTGCGAGAGAATAGTCCTAGCAGACCCCTTCCTCCCCTCAAAAAAACAGAGAACAACTCTTACCGCGATTTAATAAAAAGAAAGAAATTTAATTTACATGAGAGTTACGTCTATGTCCCAAAAAGGGGTGGAATATACAACATTCCAAATTTTGACAAACTTCCTGATAGCCTTAAAGAATTAAGCAACACTCAGGAAGAATTCAAACTTATCTACTCCGTAATTCTCTCCTTTTACTCTGTAAACGAGTCTCGGAGATAAACTGTATTCATAAATAAACTTGGAATGTTAATACAATTGCGTAAATCATTAGCATTAACTAATAGTAGTTTTTTTGTTATCGAAATATTTTGGTTGTTAAATTATAATAATTTGAATTGCTTTTGTACTGTAACAATTTAAATTTAATCATTTGATATAGATAAAGTACTTAATAGGTTCAGTTATATTATTCTTCATTGTTAGTATTTAAATGAAATTATTAATTATAGTCCCAAAACAATTTAAAATGTATGTCTCCATCCAAATCCTTGAAGCTTTGTTTCTTGTATGGATCTATGGAAAATTAATCTATTCCATTCTGGTTTCTATGTTGTGCAAACACAAAATAATAACGCCCGTTATTTGTCTCTATGTTGCGGCTAACAGTTGAAATATACTTATTGATCTATATAACATCGAAAATACCGTTTGAACAAAATCGGTGTCATCGTTTTCTTGTAAAAACGTAACAGAATCAAGGCTTGCAACTTCGGCTACTTTGCCTCCAGATGGCGGAAGGCGGTTTCAGCTTTACAGGGCTCTACAAAACTTTTCTTTTTGCGAAATATAAACAATGTCAGGAATTTAGATGAATGTGTGTGTGTGTAATAAGAGTGCAATAGAAGAATAGTTTCGTATTGGAATCTATTTTGAATTATTTGATTAATATTGACTAGTGTGCTCACTCCCGATGTAATCCATGCCTGACATGTTCTCGCCAGGCATCGAACGTTTGTTACCTGGGGTATTATATTCCAATCGCTGACGCAAGAGAGACGTCTAACAATCAGTCTCACGTTTCTTACGCCGTCGTGGTCAGATGTCATAAATACGCCCTTAGCTCGTTGCGGAACTGGCGAAGTCGTGGGCAGATCGCACCTAGTTTATCGAGCCGTGAGTTGGCAAGAAAACCACCTGTCCCGTCCCGCAACCTGGGTCAGCTTCAGACCGACCTTCGCTAATTGCGGCAGGGGGCGGTGACCAAAGCAGTGATGAGTCATTAAATGAGGCAGGCTACATCCGGATTGCCTCTTCCCGGATCTCAAAGTCTCCCGACTCCTCCCGCAACCGTCAAGAATAAAAACATTACGGACTATCGCGAGAATTGCAAAATGCGTTGTTCTGCCTCGCATTCC
This sequence comes from Zhengitettix transpicula, assembly GCA_037074705.1. Taxonomy (NCBI): domain Eukaryota; kingdom Metazoa; phylum Arthropoda; class Insecta; order Orthoptera; family Tetrigidae; genus Zhengitettix; species Zhengitettix transpicula. The sequence goes on along the minus strand of CM073591.1, from coordinate 119,697,237 downwards.
GTGAAGCACACACATCCTGCTTTAATTTAGTGTCGGGTTCAGTTGAGAAGTCTGCACGATTAATTTCCTACACCTTCGTCAAAGAGCACAGTATTCACTTAAATCAACTTAAATGGTAAAAGAATACAATTATTGTAATTGCTGAAACATTTACTTATTATGTATCCTATATTGAGTACTGAACTACATATTGCAATATAAAAAACAATCATTAGTCAATTTTAATTTCTGTTCTCACATGATCCTTAAAAAGGAAAATGGACACGACAAACGAAAATTGCAAATCTGTGGTGAATAAATTTAATTCACAAATACTCCAAATGCTACATTTATTCGATGGCTAATGACGTCCTGGGAAAATCACGGCTTATGGCGTAAAAATAAGAACATATATACATTCAGGACTAACATAAATGGCCTGAAACAAGTTTCTGAGAAGGACATATGACCTTGTCCCAACAGAGCGAGGGAAATAATCGGCCAGAGCCTTCGATGGTGGAGAATTTGGAAGACAAATATGCGTAGTTCCGTCGTGACGTTGAAGTTATGAGGATGGCCAGATAAAGAGGCAGTGGTAAGAAACCGTAACATTGAGTGAGTGGTAGATAGAATTATTGACGAATTATCGGTGGGAACTAATGCTGAAAATGAGAAAGAGAGATATTAGTTTAACATAAAAGAAACTCTTCTTAATAAGTCTCAATGTGTTGACAATATTTATTGTTTTATTGTACAGTAGCTTTCGGCCTCTCTATTGGGCCATAATAATCTGTAAAATTAGTTTACAGTCAGGTTACATGTACCGTCTTGCCAACTTAACATAAAGTTATTTTTAAACGAGCTTAGTCGTGTATCACCCGTCAAGAACGTTCCAGTATCTTAACCTATTGGCCTTAACCCATGTTTCATTTGCCACGTGTCCATACCGCTACACTTCCCAACTGAATGTATACATGTGTTCCAATTCGGTCTGATCACATGTAACCTAACTGTATACTAATTTTTCAGATGATTGTGTCCCATTAGAGCGGCCGAAAGCTACCGTAAAATTGACGGACAATAAAATAATTTTTTCAGAAATCGAGTACTGTTAACAAGGATTTCTTTCAGCTGAAACAGAAATCTGAAAATAAATAGAACTTCTATTTCAAAGAAATATTGGGGGGAATAAGCCTGCGAGACGATTATCTCGCAGGTAACCTGAGAGGGATTTTCTCTCGCAGGCAGAACCTTTTAGGAGAGATACGAAGGGGCTACCTTTGGGTATGCCTTTTCCTCTCCGTTTTTGAACTAAGGTTCCCATAAGCCGAGGCACCTCGGTCTGTTCTGAGAGGTGTATGTTCCGGGGTCACAGATCTTGAGCATACGGTAAGAGTTGTTCGATATTCCCATTGGAATAGTCGGCCAGCTGCCTCCTAAACTGGTCGAGGCACGGAAAAGGGAATGCTGCGTCCCCACAGAAAACTCCTCTCCCGCTATCGGATAGGCGTGGGACAAGTACCCAATGCCCGACCTACCTGATGCAGGTTTTTCTAGGGTTTCCCTGTATTTCTTTAGGCGAATGCCGGGTACGATCCTTAAACCATATCCCGGGGGCCCTAGTAACTCTTGGCTACCTTCCTCTACCCTTCCGCATCCCCCCTTTCAAATCCCTTCCTATGTTATTAAAGGGGAGTTGCCCAATGTGGATCACCCTCATGTAGCCTGTTGCCCTAAAAAAAATATTGGTTTTAGTTAAGAGAAATATTAGAAATTCACTTAGAATTTATTTGATTTGAAATCATGAGTTTGGAAACGAGTGCTGCGTTAAATTGCAGCTGCGGAGTATTGTATTCAGATCAATTCCTCCGCGAGCGGCAGAATTCGAGGAAAATTTCAGCTGGTCGACGTTATTAAAATTAAAGCAAAAAAATCCCTATTTAATGAATTGTCATAAATATTAAGGTATAAAATTAAATTGTCAATAAATTTTGTAAAATCTTCTTTCTATCGTTAAATAAAAATAAAAATTAATTGTTTTAAATATACATAAACTTAATAAAATCCCAACTACAATTCCCCCCAAAAATATTAGCTCTCACTATTTTATAAACCGATTGAGTATACAAGACATTACTATTTTCAAAACTCAGCACACCGTATTTATTTTTCAACCCGAAAAACATTTTCACGGTGAATGTCAAGAAGTTTTCGTCATCGTTTAATCCGAAATCAGCGTTTTATCCACTGAAATGTATTTGTGTCGTGGTATTACAATAAAAGTATATTTATAAAAATACCCTCCTATCACACAAGCCAATATTTTTTTACTAGCTGTTTCCCGGTTTCACTCTCATTAAAATAAAAAACAATGTACGCGTTAGACCTAAAAACAGAATTCCCATTGGAACAGTCGGCCAACTGCCTCCTAAACTGGTCGAGGTACGGAGAAGGGAATGCTTAATTCCCATAGAAAACCCCCTTTCCCGCCAACGGAAGGGTGTGGGACAAGTAATCAATGCCCGACCTACCTGATGCAGATTTTCTAGGGTTTGTCCTGCACCACATTTAGGCGAATGCTGGGTAGGATCCTTAAACTATATCCCGGGGCCCCTCTTTAACCCTTCCGCACCCCTCCCCCTTTCAAATCCCTTCCTATGCTATTAAAGGGGAGTTGCCACCATGTGGATTACCCTCATGTAGCCTGTTACTTTTTTTAAAAAAAAAAGACCTCAGACAGTAGTCTGAGACTAAGCTTGATTGAACTAACTTGGATCTAAAAACGATATTTTATTTTTATGAGACACAAGATTTTTACTGGCTCTGTAGTTAAATATATTAAATTGAGGCAATTTCTGTGGTAACCAGACTCAAGTTGAGCCTTAATGTTGATGTAACATATTTACTATAACTCTACTAACAGCACGTCCTTCCAGAGGTATATAAAAAAATCACAATTATAAGTTTTAAATAAGTACTTACTTTTTGATTTACTGAGTTTTATTGTTTTTTACGTAAAGTATGAGTAAAATATTTATTGATAAGCACCTAAATAATTATAATTGAAAATTATGACCTTCTTGAAAGTTGTAATTAAGTATTTAATAATAATGATAACATATTAAAACATTGACAAAGAAGTTATAATTAATAACAAGATAGATATCCAAATATAGAAGTGATTTTTTAATAAAGTTAAAAATTGTTCACAGACAAACACGTTTTGTAAGTTATGAGATCTTCGTGTATTAATTGAGACACCTTTAAACCATAAACGTTACATTTAATTATGTCCAATTATTGTTTAGTCATTCAAGAATTATATACCAATATTTGAATTTAAAAATTGAAATGCTCATCAAAATCAAAGTAACCCAAAATGACAGACTGGTCATTTTTGAACATGAAAAACAGATCATTCAAACAAAGTTTTAACGAAATTGAATTCAAGGATCATGATGAAACAATTACGACCAGATCGGAAATCGAACTCTCGACCACTGATTGGTCGCGTGTGATTTTCCATCTGAGCTATCCGTGACTTCTCCATCCGTTGTATAAGCATGAGCCAGGCTCACCTACAATTCACTACATCACATTAGTAAAGGCCTAGTTTTACAGCCTATATGGCTCAGCTTCGTTTGAAAGTATTTCTTCTGTTCTTCAATTAATTCATTGCACCTTTGATCAGTTTACACTTAATGTTCATTCTTCATTGGCAGGTCAAATGGAAGAGCACCCGCATATCAAGCGGGATTCCGAGGTCGATGCCCTGCCCGGTCGAGATTTTTCATCCCTGATTCTTTAAAGAGCTAATGTGCATACGCAACATATATATATATATATATATATATATATATATATATATATTGTAATGCCAATTAATTAAGACATTAATTGTGAATTTGAACATATAAATTGTTTGAGAAATCTATTCTTGACGGCGGTACAGAACAGAACAACAATAGACAAGAAGAGAATTGTTTCTTTGTCGGAAGAAGTAATGCGCGCTCAAAATTACGAGAGAGTCCAGTTCACATTATGATATGGTAGAGTTCAGGTCGCATTAGCAGGAAGGTTTGGTCGCAGGAAGATATTGAGAAGCAGTTGGCAAGCAGAAACGACATGAAATGGTCGTATTAAATAGACGAGATATTCTTTTAAAAAGTAAAGTTAAGTAGAAGTAGTTAGCAATCAGACACGACAGAAATTGGTCGTGTTGGAAATAGACAAGACAATTTCAAATATTTAAAGTAAATTTGCAGAGAAACATCGAGAATTACCCAGAAACAGCGTTGATTGGTCTATGAACATTTTTCTCAAGAGGAAATATTCACTCGAGCATAACTATGAAACCTGCTAAGCACAAACATTTTTTTTTTTTAGGGCAATAGGCTACATGAGGGTAATCCACTTAGGGCAACTCCCCTTTAATAGCATAGGAAGGGATTTGAACAAACAATCTTGTGAACATAGCCGGGCAGAATTCAACCGAGAGAGAAACGAAAGGAGGCTCATCCTGGTTCCTGAGTTTTGATCTAAAAATAGAAATTTTAGAATCTGTGAGTTTTAGAAGCTGTGCAAAACCCCGCCATAGTGTTTCGTCTTTTAAAAGTATCCTGGAATGCTGGGCAGCCGTGAGTAACAATATAAAAACTACTAATTATGTAAACATGATTAAAAGATAGTAGTCAGATTTCGTTCTCTTCTTATTGATAAAAAAATTGTAAATTAGAATCCATCTTTTTAGTTTAACTTCGTTGACAAGTAAATTGCGTCCTAGTTAATTGGCCAGAAAATCTTTTCTCTTTTAAATTGGAATTTGTGTTTAAGTTGAGAAATCAAATGATTCGCCATTATCAAACCCAGTAAAGACCCTGAGATATATTTTTAAATTGTGTAATTGTGTTTAAATTGATAATAAATATTTTGTTTGTAAAGTTGAATTAATTATTTTCTTTTAATTAAATCCCATTTTATTTTGTATATTACAATATATGTAATTCCCGTTAATGTAATATAGTCATACTTATGGTTTAAATGTTGAGAGTAATTTTTAACGTTAATTGAATTATTATTGCCTCTAATAATGTCGTGCTAGTCTACGCAGAATTTGTAATTTCTTTATCCTTTATTTTATTCTGACTTATTTGGAAATTAATATTTAGAAACATTCACATTTTCGAGGCAACTTGTGTTTCATACATATTTACAACTTCCATATGTAAATTAAATATATTGTTTTCATTAAAGCGGACGCCTCCAAGAGTATAACTTAAAGGGCACAATTTTAACTAGGGTTGAATTTTTAACGTTGTTTCATGAAGAATTCCGACACACTACTAGTGTTCCGTCACCTGTTGACGGACTTTGTTAACATTTATTTTAATCATTATTTCGTACTAAAGGTAAGGTGTGTGGTTTCTGTTGGGAGATGTGTCTGGTCGATTATCCAGCTGCTATCATTACAATCAGGAGCTTTTATGGTGCTACTTACCCTCCCATAATTCAATTTCGCCGCCAGAGAAAGATATCTTCACCAGGCGCTCATTATGAACAACTAACTAAATAACTACCCGCGTTCCACGTAAGATTATTTCTTAGACAAGCCGTATTTCAACCATGATTACTATAAAAACGATTTCTGTAAAAAAACTTCTGGTTTCAGGGCTGTCATTATAACTAATAAAACTTATAACGAATTGCTGAAAATGATGAGATCGCCTTATTTCAGTCTGTAAATCCTTGTAGCTTGAATTGACTCATTAGTTACGCCACGTAGTTTATCTCAACTCACTCGTTTGTCTTCTGAATTCTCGATTACAGATTTGTTTGCTAAATACAACTCAATTATTTTGTGAATAGAAACAACAAGCTCTAAAAAGTGAAAAAAAAATCGGCGCATGACTTTGATACTATGTATTAATGTGAGGTTTTGTCTATTTATTTCATATTTCTGTCATACCCGTATTTAATCGACTCTAAAAACATCGATAAAGTGTAATGAATTGTTTTTTGAACAGTGTTTTTAATTTTTAATTTTATTTATTTAAAACAAAATATTGAAATTTAAAAATGTAATAAATTTTTATTAATTTTATGAATTGTTTTTAGCATAAGAACAGGCACCTGTGGGTTTACGTGACCGAGATATGTCGCTTGCAGTAAACGCGTACTACAGTGTGTCTAATGACATTTAATGCTGTTTGGGATTCAAGCTAAATAAATTATCTACAAAAGTATGTGAATACAAATTCATATTTCAATAGAACCAAGGGATTAACAGCCAAAGAGAGTGGACAATGTTGAGCCCAGGGGGAAATCCATCTCGATTGGCACAACAAAAATCCCCGTGACGCGAGAGATAAGACAACGCTTAATCTAGAGACGAAGCCAAAGAGAGATGAGGTTATTAAAGTCAGTGTGATCGTCCTGCTCCGAGGAGCGAGAAGAGATTTGGCCAGGACCCCGAAGGGTGCTGTTGTCCACGTGTCCCAGCGACTTATGTTAAAGTTCTGTATATAAAATTGACGCCTGTTCCTCGGCCATGTGCAACGAGGCCGTCCCCTGATGGATTTGTCAACAGACAACGGGACGCTCCGGCCAGCTGAAGAACTCACGACCAGTAGCAAACTTTGAGTTCCTGGAAAGAGGATGAACCTCAAATAAGGAACCAGCCACAGCATTATATATTTCATATGAGCCACACATCTCTGTTACCAAAAAAAACACACAGGTACCTGTGATTTGAGTCACTACGTGCTTAGAAAATTAATTAAATTCATATGTTACCGACAAAGTTTAAAATCCGGCGTTCTATATAAAAGTATGAAATACATCTCCGATTCGTTTCGAATATCATGTGGCAAGGCTGAAGCTTAGAATTTGGTCAGTTGCACTTTGCAACGCTATTTTACTTAAATTTGTTCAATCGAAAATACAGTGCTCCATGAAGATGGAACAGCAATGTGGCGAAGTAGTCACGGTCTACGGACATGAAAAAACGGTTGGACGATGAACTGTCCAAAATATGAGTTAATGCTGGAAAACACAGAATTTTCTTAACCAAAATGACTACTTAGAAGGAACCCAGGGACTATTTGTTGCTGAATCGCTCTGATGTGATGAAAACAAAAATAAACTCACTTATTCCGATAAAGAAGGCATCAGTACTGTACAGAATTACGTCACGGACTCAAGTTATTTTACGAGACTCATTTGGATCTCTCTTGGACACGGAGGACGTTAAAGAGTATTCAAAGAACTTGCAACCAAATACAAAACGTTACATGTCAAGATATTGAACTTCAACATCCACCTTTTTGAACCTTGCCAGAAAAAAAAACAGAAATGTATTATTAAGGCCATTGTTGTGAAACCCTATGATTTTCTCCGAATTTAATTCCCGTTGTCAGATCCATCTTGTTGTCTTTCAGTATGAGCCCTTTTCATTTTCCTCCATTATTATTTAACTACCTGCTCAGGGCTGCTCTGTGGCCGGAGTATTGCCGGGATATTGCTGGCAACATTGTGCGGCCATACAAGCCGGAAACACATTTCCGGGTCAGAGTTTCCTAAAATCTTTTGGGCAATGTGCAATTTTTGTTGCTCGTTTACGAGTAATAATATTTTGTCTCTCCGTGGTACGCTTTCTTTTTGAAACTGAAATACTTTTCGTTTGTTCGTCATTTTTCATCGTTGGAAGGCGGTAAAGTCGAATCACACAGTAGTACCTATATTTTTTCACAAGATGGAGACACTTGAGCGCGTGTTACTGACGCGTGGATAAGAAAACGGTGGGACACAAGAAGCGCATATTGCACATAACGTGAATATGCATCTCAGGTCGTGACACTCTACACATGTAGAAAATATTTTGAAAAGCAGCTTATCAATTGTTGAAGTCAATTTCAATTACGCAGTACGGCGTAGCGTCTCATATATAATTCTTCACAAAAGACAGGCGTTGTTTCTAATCTCCAGCACAGAAATACTAGTTCTATATATTAACATAGTGTCGCCACCATTACGTCGTGGATTAGATACAAGAAAACTAATTCTCGTTGCAACAACGTTCATTTAATTTACCATTACCGAACTGTACACGTTCACCACACTATAATACAACGTCTCTCATTGTCGTCTCAACGATAACTACAAATTCTACGATATATTCTTTGCTTTATAATATCTTTGTGCTATCTAAAGTCTCTGGTCATCCACAAGTAAAATGCTAAGTTATTGCGTTGAAAAACACCGCTGTAATAAACGTACAAACTCAACATTAGCCTTATTGTTACGCTCAACTCCTCTCTGCTTCTCCATTGTCGTTTGTCATTTGGATTCTGCGAGTGTGTCGTAGTCACGTCTGATGCGTTTTTAATCTCGTGACGAAATGGACACGGATTCCAGATACGTTTAATGTAAATATATGACGTCATTTGTGTGTTATTTTGCTATTTTATCTAATTATTGTTTTCACAATGGCATGATTGACACGCATTCAAACTACCCATATTTGTAATTTTCTTTTTACTATACTTATGTGAAACAAATATCTAAATCAAATACATAAAGGTACGCATAATAGAAAAAGATTTTGTTTCACATAATGACGTTTCTATAAGGCAATGTTAAAAAGCTTTCCCACCTCTGAAAGAGTCCATTTCGTTATTTGGCGTTCATCATACTTTGCGTTATTAATTGCCTTTAATTATCGTTGTTATCCTTGGTCCCGTCACCGCATGCTTGTTTTTGTGTCTCAATTGTCTACTTGAACTGATATTATGTTTCAGTTGCACGTCCATGCCCGTAACCGGCCGCGGAGAGCGTCACATACTTGGGACGTCTCTGATGACGTCATATTATTGTGACTACCTCGTCCTGAGGCCCCTCTAGTACTTGTTAAATGCTTATAGCTGATCTGACATAAAATAATCCTTAAGAAAGAAAATACAGTCACGTTTTCCAATGCAAAGTCGCCTAAATAATTTACAAGTTGTGAATGTTAATGCATAGTTTTCAATGTTAAAATATTTAATGCTTTAAAAACGTGCGCTTGCTTCGTCCTCGACTAAGGCTGGCCTCACACTTGCCCGACAACACTTTGAACCAGTATGTTGTTGACAATCGTGGATGTTATTCAGAAGATTTTAAAACTAAATATAAATATATTTACATATGAATATGGCTTAGAGGAACAATTTATAATTGATAAATGTTGTAGTAAAATAATGTATAAATAATAATTAGATGACAGACGAAATTAAGTGATGATTTAAACACCACAACACGTTTCTGGAAACTTAGTACCTTTCGTAACGGAATTGAAAACCACGAGCCAGCAGTGATACAACCGCACAATACATTTGATAAAATTCAAAATGTTTGACAATTTCTCTCAAACATAAAGGAAAACTTCGGTTTAAAAATGGAAACTTTCCAATCTATGTAAAACGTTTAGGGAATCAGATAAAAGAAGAAATAGAACGATATTTACGTGTAGAAGAGGTTCCTCGGGGTCCCGTTCAATCAAGAATTCGCTCCCCTTATCTTTTGTAGTACTTTGTCACCAACAATTGAATATTATTAAAATACTCCTTGATGGATTTTCAACCACCGCTGATCATCCATCAGATGTGTCGTAAAAGAAAGACATCGAAATAAATTAAACTTTTCATTTATTATTTCAACAATACAAGAAATTTCTTAACAATAGTGCTTTCACGAGGACACCACAGAGGGAGTTTTGTGAAGACGATCAGCTTCCAGAAGGCGCGGGCTTCACTGTTGCAGCAGTAGAGGACGAAGAACAGTAGCCCCTGGAGCGTGCCCAGAGCGTGGTAGTAGCCCAGCAGGTGCTCCAGGCCTTGGATCTGCGTGAAGACCAACCGGAAGGTAATCCCCGCCCCTGACAACAGCGACGTCTTCAGCGCGAAGGTGAAGAGATCAGCGAAGACGCTGCGCGCCGTGACGCCTTTTCGAAGTTGAAGGGCGCTTTTCTTGACGTCGTAGTAGAATTGGAAGTTATTGTTGAACATGTAGAGGTTGGCGAAGAGCGCAACATAGGTACAGAGCACAAAGAGCAGCTGGCCGATCTGTCGAGGGCCTCGTCCATCCAGAAGAAAGCCGCGGACAACGCCGCCGGCAAGGCCCATCCTAGCCACTATACTGGCTTCATCACGGCTCAGAGAGTCTGGAAGTCGCAAAGTCATGATGGACGTCGAAAGGAAGTGTAAGTAGGAGCTGAACCACAAGGTGGAGGCCAGGTCCATGGTGACGCGCCATGTCCGCGAGCCTCACCCGCACCACGAGGAGTCTCAGCAGCGCCGTCACCTGGTAGAAAATCAGCAGCTTTCCTGGAAGATAGCGGAGCTCCGGGCAGGCGAAGTACGTGACCAAGTACGTCGATGAAAGTCAGGAACAACACCAACGTAGAATCCCCAGCCCCGTAGGAAGGCACGGAACCTCGACGTTACCTTCGCTGTCACAGTTTACCAATTCCATGAGTTGAAGGACGCAGAGCTCAATGGCGTTGTAAGTCTTTACTCGTGCCGTTTCCGAACAGTTGAGGTTCTTGTTCACAACGTCCTTAAAGAAGTACTGCAGTGACAGAATAGTATGAAAACATCTTCACACTCTCTGTTGAAGCAAACTTGGAAAAGTTTAGTGGATTGGCAGTCGGGAACGCGTGTCTGGAAGGCATAGTCGAGGTAGGTGACCACTGGCCTGTACGAGACTTGTTTATGGAAGTCTCTTAGTAAAACGGAAAAGCAATACAGACGGGGATCGACACCTTGAGGTTCTTTGACTCCACATTCGATGCCGTTGTACGCGAGGCAAAGACACTGAGAGTGGAAGTAGACAGAAGGAGCCGTGGACCAAGTCAGTAGTTTGGAATTTTGGTCCCTGTAGACACAACATAAGAGATGTAGCATTTCTTGCAACATATTAGCAAAGAAGCATTCAAGTAAGAAGAAAGAATATTCTGTTGAGTTTCTCTGGTCTTTGTAGAACAAACAAGTACTATGCACTTTTCCTGCGTTGGACCTGACTATCCCCCAAGTCACTCGATCTTGTGATTGTGTGATGCTGGGGAACGAGTTAAATGGATTTTCATAATTCGTAATGAACCAAGGGTTACGAATAACCTTGTAGAACGAAGGATGTAGTAGAAAGTTTTCCGTAACAAAGGGCTCTGTGGATGATACAGAAGAAAACATATACGACAACGTCGTTAAATAATTGTATGCATTCACGTATGGAATCGAAACGCAAATCAAAATTTCTTCCAAGTTTGTCTGTATGATTCCTACTGGCATAAACACATCCTTAGAAACTACTTCATGAAGTTCTTTAAAGGAACTAGTAAGCAAATTCCAAACTTGTTGCTCATAGGCCAGGGTGCAGTTGGCGTGAGCCCCCGAGCAGAGAGGCAGCTGCTGTTGGGTGCATTCACGGAACGACTTCAGCAGATCCACTCGGATTGCCCTTTATCAACTTTAATGTCAACGTTTTGCTCAACCGCTTCCTCACACACGTCACATTCTGCAACATCCATCGTAATAATAATAATTACTAAGAAATAATATTTATAACTTTTCTTACAAGCACTTTCTGGTGTCCCAGAGTCTGAGTAAAGAGGAGGAATGATCCTGAACGTGGAGGAAGCTGTACTCACACTTGTGTCGATTCTGAGGTCTTCAATTGGTGTGTACAAATATTCAGTACATTGTCGTATATTGATTGCAGAGTGACGTTGTGCATATAAGATACTAATCCTGACAATACTTTTAATTGAATAGTTTATAGGTATTGAAGAATCGGGGAAATTTAAAAACAGAAATGTGCAAAGTTAGGATTTAAATTAGTACGGAAAGAAGAAAGAAAAATGTTAAACAGCCTAATAGTGTACTCACCTCGTCGTACAGAGGCAGCTTGGTGACGTTCACAGTGAAAGATTCAGTGATTGACTTTCTGTAATTATCTAATTACAGATCTAAATCATCCGACAATTCTGACCACTTGCGTACTTCATGTACGTTTCCTTCGTACTCTTCAAGGAAAAGGTCGTCCAACTGCAAAATAAAGCAAATTACTTTGAATTTATCAGGTATTCAGTTAACAAGTCAACTGCTGAAGGTGAAAGTTGAGGTACCAGTAAAGTTTTATTAAAGATAAAGCCTCCAGGTGAAGTCAGATTGATGGAGAAAAGCTGAAGGTTACCCTGGAGGAGACCAACAGTTCTTACAAGAAAAGTTAGAGATAATAGAGGAAGAGAGATATTGGCTGAGTGAGTGGTGAAGGAATTGCGAATTGAGGAACTTACCGTTTTTTCATCGTATTTAGAAGCCACTGGTGCGTTCATCAATGCCAGAACCACGAGGACGTGGACGACGCGGCCCATCTTGAATGTGAAATAACAGAAAATATCTTACTTCGTTTCTTCCTCCCAGAAGTCGTTGTGGTTGCAGATAACACTGTCAGCGACCGCACTCAGGAGTAAATAAGATTACTTTATAGCAATCACGAAAACAGGAAGTTTCATTCCGGCTTGAAGTTTCCTTCCCTGTAAAACTGCCGCTGAAGTAAAACAGCTTTCCATTGGAAATTTTAATCCTGTAAGAATAGCGTCACCACTCTGTCGAAGTAATTTGCTTTTTTTACGTGATAAAACCGTTAGCAGCGTAATCAAACACGAGGCTAAATCCAATGCTACAATCAGGATACACAAAATATGATAACTGCGTGGATGAACGATAATCATTCGAAGAAATGGTCCGTACCTTTGCCTCTTTGTTCAATTTGCTCAAGAAAACAAGTTACCAGGAAGAAATTCGCTAACCAGAAAGGGGTAAAGTATTTCATTGCAGTTTGCTGGAAGACACATCGTCTACAATTACAAGTAATTTCCTCACATCTTCACTTAATCATAACAATTGAAACTGTTAGGCTGATTAAGCAAATGGCACGATTTTCAAACTTATGTTGCCTTCTATTTAAAAAATCTAATGTGATCTCTGTTGTATGTGACCACAAATTTTTTGTCTTTAGTTCGGCAATGCAGGCGATGTATTTCCGTTACGCCCAATGTTTACGAACATTTAACCAATACAGTTTGCTGTAGCGAAGAGGTGTTTCTGGGAATTAACAAACCACGAAGTTACAAGCATTCATTGAGGTGTACTTGGTGACTTGAGAACCGCTTTTAACGTTCCAAGGTATTTGTTTAGTTTTAGTTGTAGATAAGCGTTAGATTTCTATTGTAAAAAGTTCTATAGTTTCCTGTTTTCATTTTGTAAATTCCTATACTTTATTGGAGGACCATAGGTGACCCTGAGTTATAGTACTATTAAGTGTTTATTAAGTGGCTATTTCATCTAATATCTTAAATATAAATGTAAAAGTCTTCATTTATTGACAATAATTTGTAGTGTATAATTAAAGAAATAATAATGAAAACTGTAATGGTAAACATTTCCGCCATGGGGAGGAATCTAGGGTATGTAAATGGGGGGAGGGGAAAAAATTTTTTCTGCCAAAAATGGCAGTTTTAAGACCGGCAAATAAAAAATTGTATGAAAACGAGTAATTTGTAAGATATATGAATTTAAAAAATACTAAAATTCATCGACGAGAGAGCAGGTGTGACGTCATAGTGACGTCACAGACAGACACTGGTGCCAATCTCTACGCGTTCCCCCCAATGATGGGCTGCCAACTTCTGCATAATCCCCCTTAAGACACTAATCCTGGAAATAGAACTCATGAGGCCACTTACCTTATGAAGCGTAGTATTGTCAGTATTATGTTGAAACAGTTTCTGTACAACGATAATTAAGAAGTGACACGCTACGACCTCCCTGAAAAAGAATGAACAATCTACGCAAGTAGAATAATTCACGCCGATTTGATTCGGTTCGCTGTCAGCGGCACATCATCCACCCACAGATTTACGAACATAGTCAATTGTGATATTTCAAAAATGGTCCCTTTTCTAACATCCACTTTATTTTCACACGGGTTTCTCTTTTGTAATACTTTATTTCCACAAAACCACATCCATCCACCCATCAATATATTTCTCATTCTTTCGAACTTTGAAACTTTCAACACATTTCGAGCACTTATAATTTTGTTCTCCTGGAATCAATTTCCATGACTACATTTTATCAACTAGCTAATTTTTATATCCCACTAATTGTACAAGTTCTACAACTTTAATGCACTCACTGTAGGAAAAAAAAACAATATTTCTTAAGCACAAAACACTAAACTCACAGCGTATTTCCTCGAGGACCACGTGAAAACTGAATGGATAAAGGCCCAATTTTTCCTTCATCCCCACCCTTATGCTCTTTTAAAACGAATAAATGCTTACTTTTAATAATCATTTGAGAATAAGAAATTATCATAAGTTGTTACATAAATGTTTATTAAATAAAATAATATTTTCAAGTAATGGTTCATATACGTATATATATTTGACATTGTCAGAATTATTCATATGGACTGATTTGCCGAGAAATAATTAGTCTTACCCGAAATTGAGGGCCGGTGTCGCGATTTCTGACTGCCACTGCAAAAATTTTTCAAGTTTTCCGAATCGACGTTGATTTCAGTAAAATTTGCTTAAAATTAGATGTAACTAGAATTAAAACAAAACTTTAATTCAGTCCATAATTTTGAAATCAATGGCCAAGTATTTGGCGTTATAGGAAAATGTAGTGAAAGACTCTGGTCAGTTATTATTAAATTATTACATAAGTAACTTGTCGGGAAATTGTTTATTTTCAGTAAGAATTCATCGCTGGGAATACTATAATTTATATAAAAAAATTATGTTAGAATTGAGACCATAATTACAGTTCCATAATTTTGGTTACGAGCTTTGAAAATAGCAAAGTTATGTAACACCGGAACTGTACAGCGGTAATAAGAGTTTAGTGTATAATAAATTTCTAGTTTAAGTCACTGATTTGATGATGAAGAAATTTGCAATGAATTGTTTAATCAATTAGCATTGTCAATACACTCAAAAATATTAGATTCATAGAAAGCAATAAAATAAAGATTAAATTTGACTTCGATTACTTCAGCTGGAGAACAAATTCGAATCTCATTCATATTTCAACCGACACGAAATTCTTACGAAATGATTTAGGAAACTCTAAAATTCGTAAAACGTAATGGCAGTCTAGATTTTACTAAAGGAGACCTCCACGAATATAATACCAGAGACCATACGATCCGAAAGAAACAGCTAACTTTATAATATTTTCATGAATAAATGTATCTAATCTCTGTCTTGAGGAATAAAAAGCATTAGGAACTACAACCGATTTGTGAATAAATAAATTTCTAGTATTAGTCAGTTGATGATTTTATGTCACTACCTAACGCATATTATATCCTTAGAAAGAAGCCATTTATAAAATGGTCATTAATCGTGTTTGTTTTTATGCCTAATTATTTCTTCACAATTCCTGGTCGCCGGACGAGAGTACCGCCAGGTTCTTGTAACATCAAAATTTCATTTTTTATGTCAGCTGACATCTAAATCCGTCTTAAGACGTCAAACTTTGGTGAAATTTAATTAAGGAAGATATAAAAAATCTCCACAAAACCAGGAATCGAACCTCACACCACTGAGCTAGCCTATCAGCCCAAACACAGTACAAGTCTCATTTACCTCTTTTTAATATGCCTGTATCTCAGACTAACCTAAAATTTACTATTAACTTTAATGCAAATAATTTTTGCGCCACCCGCTGTGTTGTAGTGGTCAGCGTCATTTCGTCGCATCAGGAAAGTCTCGTGTTTGAAACCCGGCATGAATGTTAGCATTTACCGTTTTCAAGAGATCGGGGATAAAAATGTAGAAGAATCGGCACACTGACCTTATTTTACTTAAAAATAAAACAGAATGTATTAGGTTAAGCTGACCGTTTGTTGGTGGTTGTTGAAGTAAAATAGCCTTGTGCCGGTTACGGATGTAGAAGAAAATTATTTTTATCGGTAGTTCTTTGCCTTCAGTTGGACATATTCGTCACTAATAAACTAAACACATGTATACTAAAAATATTTTAAGTCTTGGTATCATGCTTACATCACGTCGTCTAGTACACGTTATACAAAACTTTTCAAGTATTTTTAGAGTATACTAGCTGGGTGCCCGGCGTTGCCCGAGATGTCATTTATCTATAACCCCCGATATGACTCCAATTTCGGCTGCTTTTGCGCAATTTTTATGTAACGCTACTCGAACCCTAATCATTATAATTAACTCTGAAAAATATTTCTTCAACGCAAATATCTGCCGTGTTTGCATGTTCCAAAATTTGCACCCCGCTACCCCTGCATCTGAGGGGTAAATGCCAATTTGAATGTCGTAACTAAACACAGTGACTTCCATAACCTTTTATTTGACTCCAATCTCGGTTGTATTCGCGTTATTTTACTGTAAAGCATCTCCACCCCAAACCCGAAGGGTGTCCTTTTCACAGGGCGTAGGGGATGAAAATTGTATTCAGATAACATTGGTAGAAACACTATCAATATCTTTGACCCCTAAAAATATTTATCCGACTCAAATATCGGCTGTTTTAGTATGTTCAAATATTTCCACCCTCGCTTCTGGGGATGGAAGACGCGTCTCACCCCGACAGTGTTTGTTTCCTGGTTGCAAAGAACACGTGTACGAAATTTGGTGAAAATTGCTCGACTGGTGTAGATTTGTATTTTATTTAGAAAACGTTTGTATGGGAAATAGAAAAGGGCTGTTTTTAGGGTTTTCCCGGAAGTTATTCGATTTTTTCTCGCCTTTTAAACCTTCCCTAGACCTCCACGAACATTTCAAGACTAAGATAAGATAAATCCGTTCAGCCGTTCTCGAGTTTTAGTGAGACTAACGAACAGCAATTCATTTTTATATATATAGATAGATGTGTATTGTTTATTAGGGATAAATATGGCCGAAAGCTACCTACAAATAAAATTTTCTTCTATACCAGTGCCCGTAATAAGGTTATTTTACTCCAACGTCCGAAAATAGAATGTGAACTTTAGCAGTCATGTCGGAGACGAAGACCACAGGACGACCGAAGATCTAACGTAAAAGCAAGAATATATTTTCACATCTGCTTGTTCTTCTGTGCCAATGTACTTACACATCGCCGAACTGAGTAGTGTAGCGGTGGGCATCATCGCCTCGCATCACAGGGTTCGAATACCAGCATGTGCAGGATGTTTTTGCTTGTCAAATAGAGGTCACGACTGAAGGAAAATCGCACCGCTACCAACGTTAAAACCAAAAAATAAAGGAAGGCGAAGGTCCTCAATGGGCTGTAGAACAAAGGAGAAAGAAAATGTATGTACTCTTCAAATTAATATTTAACTATTTGGCTATGTTACTCAATATCTTATGTATTTTCTATTCTCCTTGGCTCCACAGCCCATTAATGACCTTGACCTACCGAGACGACTGTCAGACTGTCATCTTACATGATTTATTCTGGATTTAGGAGCAGCACGTGTTATCTACTGTCTTATTTACATATATTTTCCTTTGTAACTAATGGAGGCAATAATCAAATCTATATCTTTAACTATCTTGTCTTGTCAAATCTCCTCAGATGAGGACTGATGGAATTAATAAATTTAAATCTAATAAATACACACGGAATTAAAATGTGAATTCAGCCGTAGTTCACATAACGGACGACGAAAAACAGATAAAAAGATTCCTTGTTATGTCAAATATAAAAAGAAAGAACAGCAATTTCAAAAATCTCATCTTTCCTTGCGAAAAGGGTTATGTTTCACTGTCATACTTCATTTATTTTTGTGTACTGAGTATTATCCTTGCGACATACTGACGCACGGATTCTGTATGTACTTCGTGCTCTCTGTTGTACGACAACTTATCCCTTCTGCTGCTACTCAGCGACTGTATACGAACTAGACGAACAATAGCTTTTGTGTCAGATCTTATCGTCGGTATTGCTTCTGGCTAACTCCAATATTCATCTCACCTTCTGCCAGGTTCTTTTCTGTTTATCGTGTCTGTATTTGATCCTTTTGTCAATGCTGCAGGTTAACATTGATAAAAAGCTTGTCGGTTTATATTCTAAACGGTGGATGTCCACAACGGACACGATCATTGTAACAGAAATTATTAACGAATAAGTAATAATAAGATTTAGATGCATAAAAAACCTGGAGACTACAAACATATGGCGAACAAGACGTAGGATATTAATGTTCATAGCAGAAAATACGTAAAGCTATTAATAGTCTGGTGATGATCATTTGCGACGTTCTCATAGGAATTTTAAGAAGCTGTCATCACGGAAAAGATACATAGAATAAAGAAATTTACTGAGAAGTCAATGTATTTTTCGAAATTAAACATTCACCGTAATGGCACAGACAAATGAAAGCCCTGTTTGAAAAATGAAAAATTGGATATCACAAGAAAAATAAAAGAAGGCAGCAAAATAGTGCTTTTAATTTTTTTACATGATTTAGAGCCCTACATAAAATTATTCAACGCTGTGGTGTCTTTCTCACTACTTTAGATTCTGATGAGATATTAATGATTAAATATAAATTTTCGTTTTATTTAAATTTAATTAAATAAGTTTTATTGATTCATATAATATGATAAAACCAGCATAACTCAAAGTAAATGTACATAATTTATATAAAACAACGAAGTTTATAACTAGGTGTAACTCTTGAAAACAGAACGAAATTCTTATATTTTCTAAATGGTTACTCTCAAGGAACACAGGCGGTCTAATTTAAAGAAATAAAATCTGAAATGCAAGTATCGCCCTTAAACGAGAATGGTTAATTAATTAAAGTTGGAGAAATGTCCGTACCATGTCTCGTCGTACTCTCGTTCGTGCGGTACTCCGGAACTTTTACGGAACCGTTGTGGATTTTCTTGGCGTCGTCAACTAGTTCGGACTAGTTGAAAGCGTCGTTAACTGCTTGTACAGGCTGGTCACCATAATAAGTTGTTTTGGGACTAGACCGGATCTAACCACTCCTATGACTGTATTTCAAAACGGATTTTAAAATAAATTTTGTTGCTAGTGCAAGGAGCCACCTTACTCCTAGCTGGCACCTGCCAGACTATCTATAACCGATATCCTTTGTTCCACCTTGTAGATCCTACCCGGCATCCTACTTGTCCAACGCCCTTCCTATTGCGGGACTGGGGTTTTCTGTGGGGTGGCAGCATTCCCCTCTCCGTGCCTTGACCAGTTTAGGAGGCAGCTGGCCGACTATTCCAATAGCAATAACGGAGAGCTCTTACCGTATGCCCAAAGTCTGCGACCCCGGAACATACGCCTCTCAAAACAGACCGAGGTGCCTTGGTTTGAGGGAACATTAGTTCAAAAAACCATAGAATACTGATTAGTATTCCGTCTTTTTTTTTGGTGTAGATAGGTTATGTATAGGGTAATACACATAGTGGCAACTTCCCTCTTATCATAGGAAAGAGATTTGAAAGGGGGGATGCGGAAGGGTGGAGGAAAGTAGCCAAGGGTTAACTAGGGCCCCCGGGCTATAGCTTAAGGATCCTACCCGGCATTCGCCTAAAAGTAATGCAGGACAAACCTTATAAAAACCTGCATCAGGTAGGTCGTGCATTTGATCTATGCACTTGGGAAATGGTTTCCGCGACATTGTCCGTGTAACATAAGTTTTTCCGATGAGAGTTTTGGATTATATTAATCAGATGTCAGCACCTAAAGAACAGAGGGTTAAGCATTCAATGCTGCAAGTTTACGTGTGAAGTATAGGATGGCTGAACGTGAAGTCAAAGTAAGACTACTATTGATCGAAATTTTGAGTGCCTTGTAATACTATAACTTATTATCTCATTGGTAATACTAGTTCGTTTGTCCTTTTGCGTCTATATTCTCAAGCGGTACTCACGATAGACCGTTGTATGAAAATGATATAGAGATGATGAACCAAGTAGGTTACCTCAAAAAAGTCTCCACTTCTGCCTGAAATATTACACAGACACTTCTACTATTTGATCTTCTCAGCTTATATTCTTGTTCCTTATAATTTTCATGATTACCAAACATTCCACACAACAAAAGTCCTGAAACAAAAAAAGTCCGTAATTGGTGCATTCCACTTTATGAAATATTTGTAAAAGCAGAAAGTAAGTGTAGGAAATGACAAAAGGGAGACAGATTGATAAAGGTTCTGAAAACGTAAAAGGACACGGTGTGACGTTTCGACAGAAAGACAGCAACAATGAGATAAGCGAGCTCACTTGCTTTGTCAAAATGTCAAAACTGGCGTACGCGTGCTAAAACTCGAGAGAACTAGGAGTCAGTTGGCAGAAAAACATCGTGAGGAGCAGAACAAGTAATATAATTTGAGCAGAGACTAGACATCGTCAATGTATAACTAGTTAAAGTTGTAATTTAATACGAAGAAAACATTCACGCCGCAAGTATTGCAGCGTAAATATTGGAAAGTAAGAGCAGTTTAAGTCTACAGCTAGGAGCTAAAGAAAAGTAATTCGCTCCAAAAGAATAAACAGTTAAAATAAATCTTCAAGGAGCTCCGTTGCAGTTTAAGTCCAATTCAGTAAAAGATTAATAAATCTACGAATCATAGTATTCCTGTAAGGCAAGCAAACATCAGATAGCTGACATTCAGGAGGATCATCCGAGTTTCTGGGAGCCTATCAATTTTGAATTCAATTGTGTAAAATGTGTGAGTCGACATTTAGAATCAGTGTATAATCTTGCAATAGTGTACTTCCGAAACCAAAAAGAATGCTGGTACCAGCTTGACAGTATGTAAGTAACAAAACCAAAATCATTAATTGTAAACTTAAATTAAAAAATAAAGTCAGATTTCGTTCTCTTTTAATTGTCAATCAAAGTTAATCTCTTTACTTTTAATTTCTTTCTATCGACAAATTGTTTAGGTAAATTGTGAACTGTTTGTTAATAAGATTTTTAAATCATTTTGTTGTGTTCATTATCAAACCCAGTAGTGGCCCTGAGAGAGAGAAATATCTCAAATTTTGTTGTAATTATCTTTATTGCCACAAATAAAAATAAAAATAATTTGTTTGTTAATTTTTTATTATTATTTAAATTAAATAAAGCCTCATATTTGAATATTACATAAATGGCGCTTCAACGTGAGGCAAAGTCTTTAAATTACAATTAAACTAAATAAACGACCAACATTTGTTCATTACATATTTGACTCCAACGTGGGGCAAATTCTCTAAATATAAATTAATTAACGCCTTCAATTTTTAATTATTACAATATATATATATATATATATATATATATATATATATCTAACTTCCACTTGTCAACGTTCATCCATAACTCTTCCTCCCCCTACCTTCACACACACACACTATTCTATCAGTTCTCGTTAACCAAAAATTTCGAGTCCTCCCTACACTGCCATTTAATCTACCGCAATCTCTTCATATGTAGTTCAAATCTTGTTTATTCTCAAACATATTTCACGTATTTCTATTTCTTATCACATGAACTTTCAACAATCATTGAGAATGAATCGCCCATAAGAGTGATTTATTTTCTTGGGTTGAAATAATAAATAAAAGGGTTCACAATGATATATTGAAAACCCTTGGATCTAATTTATGAAGCTGGCAGTAAGATGTATCTGGTAAGGAAGGACACACGCACAGTCACGAGCTGAACTTTAAAGCTGGAAATGCCGGCGCGTGATCGGGACAGGCGTAGTCGGGTCTAGGAGAGGATCCTGCTTCCCGCCTACGCGTCCCGCTACGTCCAACGGCGTACTTTTATCAACACTAATTGTTCATGGAGTGCATGTAATTAGCTCTACCGATATCTCGGAACAATTTGCATCGATTGGATCGAAATCTGGCAACACCTCGTTACATAAAGGGGACAGAGAAATATATCAATTAACGCTTTATGTCTGACACACATTGAAAAACGTTTAAGATTTTTATCTAAACCGAATACAACATGCAAATATATAAGTATCGGATAAATCAAATTTCTAAAAAAAAGATAGCATAACATTTAAAAATCGTTAATAAAAATTTATCAAGAAAGTTAGAATCTTTTACATCTGACAAAGAATGTAATAAATGGAGACTGTTAAATTTTGATTTTATTAATTCAGTGTTAAATAATATTTGGATTTTATCAGATAATTAGTCATTGGTAAATTATGTTAATTTAATTTCAAAAATCAAATATTATATAATTCCACATTTAAACTCACAAAATTTGTTGCAGCTCATCCTTTTTACTTCTGAAAAATTTATTTTTCATTTGTATTTTGTGAATCCTGGAAACAATCAAAAACAATTATCAGTCTATTCATATTAATTAATTTAACTTGGTCGGAGAATGACCTTGGAAACGTAATCTATAAACCAGCATTTTTACGTTTTTAATTACAACCAAAAAACCTCAATCTTCTTAGAAATCCACCGCACATCTCCATCAGTAACTTATTCTCACTTAAAGATTTTTACTTACTTTCATGTTACCAAACTGTCTCACTTTTGCTTAGCCTCGTCTTTGTCTTTCAGGTTTTTTTAACTCTCCCTAACTTAATATCTGACCAGAGTTGGAGGGTCCATTATCCTTTACTAAAAAAATTCTAGGGCATTCTATCAAACAAGGAAAAAACCATATACTTGTTCCATATGATGTCCAGAACCGACTACATTGGTGTTAATGATTTGTTTTAGAGTAACAGGCTACATGAGTGTAACCCGTCGTGGTGGCAACTTCCCTTTAATAGTATAGGAAGGAATTTGAAATGGGGGATGCGGAAGGGTAGAGGAAGGTAGCCTAACAACGGCCCCCGGGCTACGATTTAAGGATCCTACCCGGAATTCGCCTAAAAGTGATACAGGATAAACCCTAGAAAATCTGGATCAGGTAGGTCGGGTATTTGGTACTTGTACAACGCCCTTCCAATGGCGGAAGATTGGTTTGCTGTAGGAACTCATCATTTCCTTCTCCGTGGCTTGATCAGTTCAGGAGACAGCTGGCCGACTGTTCCAATGGGACAGGTGCCTCGGCTTGTGGGAACCTTTTTTTTTTAATGAAAGGCTACATGAGGGTAATCCACGTTGTGGCAAATTCCCTTTAATAGCATAGGAAGCGATTTGAAAGGGGGAATGCGAAAAGGTAGATGAAATTTCAAAAGGTGAATTTAAGACAACGGCGGGAGAATAATTGACGACAGAGCGAATATTGTTATCACACGCTAAAATTGTAATCGCCTAAATAATATAACTCAGTACTGAGATAGGAAACTGCCAAGATTCAGCCCTACGACTCTTCCAAGAAGTCATGCATCGGTACCATGAAGCAGGTTATTATAATCAATTAGATAACTTAGTAGGTTTGATGTTTTGTCGACTGATATTTGGATGATTTGTGCTGAAAAAAAATAGTATGTCCTTGGTTCGGGTTGGACACAAACATTATTTTTTATGTTGCCGTTAGCTTAAACTACCAGGAGGCAACTGACAGCCCGAGTACAAAGTAGAAAAATCTTGAACATGCAATACAAAATAATCATCTAAAGCGGCCCCTAGACTTTCAATATTATCGACAATATATTGCGCAATAATTGATATTGCACAACATTATTAAGATCATATTGAAATAACGCACGATATATTGAGTCAATCAAAAAGAGTTAGATATTTATTGCCCAATATGAAAATATTGTATCGTCTGTGGGTAATTTTGCGCCATAATGGTTCAGTTCTGTCTCCTTAGCTATGTGATGAACATCGTACTACGGTGAGGAAGTGCTGATTAAACATTTTACAATTTATTTTATGAGATCAATAAACAAATAAAACCCGATGAAAGCAAATTTATTTTAGATTGCATAGATCTATATCAGAGTTTAACGGCTTTGTGGAATGCAATAGCAATTAGTATAGTAAAATAATAATAAAAAAGTACAATACGAGCGTTTGCTTTGACAAAATGTAAGTCACAAAATAAATCTAAAACTAAAGCAATTGCCGCACAATTTGTTTCATTATACCACATATTGACTAAACTAAATTATTGGGCAATATTACAACGTTTTTGTCACCCCAGAAATATATTGTGCAATATTATTGACGATAATATTAATCGTCTAGGGGCATCTTAAGGTATTCTCATATTTGAAAAATGCCTCAAATTTCACACCACACGAAATTAAATGATGACAATAGTTTTTTGTATAATAATGAAAACAGAATACATCTTTCCAATATGTTTCATTTTCTGGAAAAAAGTTAGGTAGACTTGTTATATTTTATATTACAAATAAATCAGAGATCGACAATTGAAAACATTTCCTATCATAAGAACGACTTCAACTTCTTCTGCCTCCGTCTTTGGTTCAAACATAAAAGTGAAAGTAATGTCATGGTTCCGTGTGCGAAAGTAGATTCAAATGGTTATATCACTGGTCAGGTTCTGGAGTGCTCGTAGGAGTGTGGTCAAGCTCTTAAACTGACTTTATGAGGCCACGTTTCATTCTCCGCAGCCTCTCTCACCTCCAGCATCAGCAAGTGAACGCAAGAAAGTTGTTACGGAAAACAAAGTGACAACTCTATGCCAAAGGACGTTAATAAACTAGTATCTCGCATTCACACAGACATAAACAGATGGAGACAGGCTGTGGCCGTCTCGTTGTTGCGCATAACACTTCCGCATTCATTGGTTATTAACACCTCTTCTCAAAGGATCGTGTTTGTTGACGCCCTTGTAGGATGAAAGTCTCCCAACAGGGAGGGCCGACTTCAGATACAAACTCTGCCAATTTCAATAGTTTCCTCAAATTGATCAGGCTGGAGTAGTGATAAAAATCTATTTCGACCAAAATACTTAAAAATTTAATTTAATTTCACTAGTATATGTTAATGACCAACACACGGAGCTCATGTAGAAAATTTTTAACAAAGCAGCAATACAATAATGCAGTTTTTCGACCAATATCAGACAATATTTTATTTATTTATAACAAAGCTTCGGTACGTTGTAACGCGTGTATTTTGGTTTAGTTTTGCTTTGTCTCGGAAGTGTTGATGGCTGTGGTTTGGAGAATTCGAAATCATGCACGTGCGTGGGGGTGGAGGAGATAAATATTCCCATCCAAGTAATTTTCGTGTCCTGTCTCGATTGTTGGCCTCAACATGACAGAATAGTTGGTTATTGTTGACTACGGAACTGCAGATGCGTGCTATAACTCTTGTAACAATGGAAGAATCAGTGAAACTGACATTTCGACGAAGTTCTCTAATAATGAAAAAAAGTAAAAGAATGGGAGGCTATAATGAAGATTAGCTTTTGAAACTGGGACAGTTGTTCTTCGCTCACCGCAGCTGGTGGATGTGATAATGAGAGGCTCCGTATTGCGTTACGTGTATACGTTTTAAGTGTCACCGATCTACAAATCTCATGAGTTCTGCTGTAAACTTTTCCAAGTTGTTGTCTCTGATATAGTCCGAGAT
The DNA here is from genome assembly GCA_037074705.1 of Zhengitettix transpicula. NCBI lineage: Eukaryota > Metazoa > Arthropoda > Insecta > Orthoptera > Tetrigidae > Zhengitettix > Zhengitettix transpicula. The sequence continues at coordinate 119,671,715 of CM073591.1, read as the reverse complement.
AGAATCGTCGTGTGAAAGGGGCACAATTTGTTAGTGAAGAGTTCATCGAAGCCACACAATTTAGTACGACGGCTTGCCAGCAATCAATCCCGGAGGCCGACGCCTTAGCCAGTGGTCAACCCCTGAGTCGACGCCTTGTAACGGTCCTGACTAAAGTCATCACTGCATTTAACCCGTTCTGTCGGCTGTGAGATACGGAGACGTCGGTACGAGAGCTACAGCAGGCAACACAACACAGAATAGCAGTGCGCATTTGGTACGGGCAGCAGATCTCTTCTATGTAAAAACCACAGGTGCCTGAGATAAGAGTTTTTCATGCTTAACTGTAATAAACTTATATGAAATTTCTTTAATGGTCAATAATTTTTGTTTTAACGTAAAAACCAAGCCCACAAAAATAATTCTTTACAACGTGTTTGTACCTTCATCAGGTCTTTCTTGCTGAGAAATTGTACAAAATAAAGTTGTATTATCTAGAAGCCAACGAATTTATAAAAGTGATTGAACAAAAAAAATTATACTTTTAACACAATGAAACTAAGAAAACACTCACCTAAATATGCTTAATTTTAAATCTAATTTCGAATTCTCTTTAAAAAAACACGAACTTTAAAAAAATTTCCGAGGCACTTTTTCACAAACTACACACGAGTGCGGTCGCAGCAGGACTGAAGAGGGTTACCAACCCTCAATAGAATTGTCAAATCCCTTAGGTATTTACGATCTGTCCCTGTGACCTTGGGACGTGTCTCGCAAACAACTGTGCAACCCTCTCATCATCAGAAATTACTAAACTAACATTTTCACAAACAATTTTACAAAAATAATATTAAAAATAATAAAATCAGGAATCAACAAATTATAGCATTGTAAATTTTGCTTAATTTAATTGTAACATTATATGACTTTATGGTGTTCTCAGTCATTTTTATGTATATCATTTTCGATAAATTACGTTTATACAGGTTTTTATCTGTATCTAAAATCTCAACATATTTCCAATCAAAATCATGATTCTATTCCAGCCTATGAGTAGTAACCACATTATGGTTAGAAGTTTTAAAGTTATTTTTGTGTTCCTTAAGTCTAATTTCCAAAGCACGTGTTGTTTTCCCTATATAACACTTAATACAATTTAGTTCACTACAATTAATTTGGTATACAACATTAAGTTGCTTTTCTTTATCAATTTTGGCTTTGCCTTTTTATAAATTTAGTAAGATTATTGAATACGAAAGACAGCCAATACAGACAAAAAAGAGTAATAATAATTTTTTTGTCTGTATTGGCTATCTTTCTTATTCATTATTTATCTATCAGACGTAATTTTTTTCATTTTAGTAAGATTATTGTTAGTTTTGAAAATAATTATAAAATCTTACTTAGTTAAAATCCGTTTCAAGTTTTGGCTGAAATGACCATAATATGGCATTACCATAAACTGTTTTTTCACTTCTTTCTTATAATTAATGTCTATTGTACTAATCTCGCAATTATATTTATGTTTATTGATTCTTTTATGTATTTGTTTGTTAATAAACACATGCACAGCGTCCCCACTCGTTCGATTGGTACCTAATTAGCCTAAACATCAAAATTCAACTTGTCCTAAACCACGCCCGGAAATTCTTTTTTTTTACATTCTCCATGCTTAATGTCAACAGTTAAGTTAAATACAGCTCCAAACCATTTACACTCAAAAATCCCAGGGACCCAAATCGACGCAGATTGTATACAATTAAATAACGGTGGGCGAATTTTTAAAGAATAATAACCAGAAATTTTTCTCGCGTTCCCTTCATTACGCAGTATTTGCTTAATGTTACTGTCCAAATGGGAAGAATTTACATCGTATTTGATTACCTCTAATAAGTGCATGAAGTTTTGAGGTGCTCATTTTGCGACTCATTTCAGGGTTTATTTTTGCTTTAGTTTAACGATAGCAGTACAGGATTTGACAAATTAAACGCCGTAATCGACTACAAATAGGCAGGTGGAGTTGCTGTATTTGCATTCCAACCAGATGTTCAAGTTATACGGCTTGCTCGTCGCTATTTGGAAACATAATTACTGACTTCTCCATAATTTTTCAGACTGCTACGCACTTTAGTCCGGTCATTAAAAAGCACATATTTGTGGTCATGTTCGTATTACAGCTCGTGTGAGTAAATATCACTCACGCAAAAATAACCGTTTATTTTAAATGTTTACAAATATATGAAACTAAGTAAAAATTTTCAAAAATGTAGAACCCGTAATGAATGGCTATGAGAGCATTCGTAAACGAAACTGTTTTCATATGTAATATCTGTAGACATTAATTTCCACAAACTCATGAACCATTTATTTCCTTACAATATAGACACATGGCAATGTAATGCTTATTTATAGTGACAGTTCTTGAATGCGAAAATGTAGTTACCCAATTTTACACTACTGAACTATTTACATTGCGTCAAAATAATATTGAAATTGAGTACATATAATGCCTTTAACAGTCTTAAAGCTCAATTGATATTTTTAAAAAAATATTAATTTAAATTTTCATGTAATATATGAAAATATATTCAAACTATATATGTGTCGAAAATTATAACCAGTTGAGAAAAATATAATATTTTAGGCATAATATTTTTATATCTAAATAAATATAGTGGACATTAAATCATATGTTTTGTTAGTAATTTATATTTTAAAAATACAAGATAAAAATTAATTTATTGACTTCTGACGAAGAGGAATTTGAGTCTGCTTTTAAATCATGTGTTATTCGTGATAATTCCGTTGCAAAGCGTTATCATTTATAAAACATTCTGGTGTAGCCGTAATTTGAACATGGACATGGACACGGACAGTCGTCTTAAGACGTAATAATAATTCACTGAGCATTAGTTTTATATATACTCAATTCTGGATACTATCATCTAAATATTTTTTTAAAAAAAACACTCAGATGTGTGCTGTGTCCTGTATCTGAAGAACTTTGATTGGGAAATAAAAAGTGCTAAAACAAATGAGTGTTAATACTGAAATCTTAATATTAGATAGACAGCCTGTCATAAAGTATTCATCTTAAAGCAGGCAATGTTTTTACCTCATCTTGTATTATTAATATATTACAAATACGAAAAACAACAAACTGTTGATATTATTGACTTACGGTGATTAAAGACTGGTTTTAGAATTAAATTCTTTGTTTACTTATTTTGAATAACTTCATTTCAGTGTGCTCATTTTTTATTTGAAATTATCTCCTTTAGTTTAATGAATCTAAATCGCTCTTTAAAATTCCAGTTAATAATTAAATTGTGATTTAAAAGATTTGTGCTTAGGCAAGTATTTTCAAAATAGAGCGAAAAAAATCCCACCAACTGAAAATATGCTGACATTCTTTTCGATTCCTATTTAAAGAACAAGTGTTTCCGGAACTATTGTACAGTCATCGTAACACGTAATAATAGTACATTGCTTCATTAGTTTAATTTATAATCGAATTATTAATATTAGGATTATTGGAATTTTCACTTATTTTTTTAGATATAGTAAGTACCTGAAGTGGTCCAAAATAAAGGGAATATAATTTATATTTTACTTCAAATTTTATTTTTAACTTTTAATGTAACTGCAAATTAATTCTGTGAATACATTTATTCTGACTGTTTTAGACCATATTTCATTATTTTATAGAATATTTACCGTTGTTGTATGATGAAATAGTCGTAGCTCTTGGTTATAGAGCTATGAAACTGCCAGTTGTAAGTCGTTAAACCACATTCATGTATTAATCGACCGTTACTAGGACACTTGATAACTCAGTGAAAAGTGTACTTACTTAGACAAGTGACAGGGTAATGTTTTCATACCGACACGATCATAGCCCAGTTTTCAATGTTTAAAGCAATGAATATCAATATTTATTTGTTGATTGTAAAGCAGGAAACCACAAATTATTTTTACTACGTGAAATGGTTATCTAAAAATTTCTCTATAATATTATAAACAACGCAGACCTGATTTGGTGTAGTCGTCAGCGTCGTTGCCTCTCTTGACGGAGGTCCCGGGTTCGAATCCCGGCATGGGAATGGATATTGGGGCTCCTACTGCACATGAAAACTGACTCACCGTATGTGAAGTAACATGGCAGACTGTGGTAATCGTGTCCCGACAGAGCAAGGCCCTTAATGAGAATAATTAAGACTTTATAATATATTTTAAACACTGTTTTCTGAAACATAAATCTACAAACGTCTGAATGTACGAATTTAATCAGAACATAAAAATTCTTTAGATAAGAAACTAATATCTGGAATATCCGCCGGCCTTACAAAAAAATTTGAACTTGGAAGATAACAAAATATTGAATAAGAAAGTTAGCCAATTCAGACAAAAAAGTGATAATATAAATACCACACAACGTTTCTGGGATCCTTATCCCTTTCCTCAGATGTGAAGAAGAAAAGCTTTCGAGTTTTGTCAACTGACAAGTGCAGTTGTGTCGCTCTAGGCTCTTCTTCGCACCCTTAGGAAAGGGACAAGGATCCCAGAAACGTTGTGTGGTATTTATATTATCACTTTTTTGGCTGAATTGGCCAACTTTCTTATTCATTAGTTTCACTCAGATGAAAATTTTTTCATTATAAAAAAAATTGTTAAAAAGTAGAATTCCGGGGATTAAGAGTTTCATTTTGCGTTTAATCTGAAAAAATATAAAAGAACAGGTATCAGTGAAAAATAGTGACGGTTAAATTTATTTTTTCAGAACCATACATAGATGTCACCTTGTAGTGTGGCCGAGGGTTAAGTTTTAAGATTTATTTGGTATAATAATAATCTACCTAGTTATATTCAATTAATAAATTCCGTCTTCTGCCCGAATGATTCACGTGTAATTATTTCTATAGACGGTTTAAGTATACCTTTATCCGAAAGTTGAGACTGTTTTTAAAAAACTAAACGTTAGGCTCTGTAAAAATAAATTAACTCTTAAAACACAAAAGACCCAATCAGTTGTCTTCCCAACATACCATATAATATTAACATCGCCGCAGATACGTTTTCAGATAATGTTTTTTCCTAAGAAAATACATAGAAAATAAATTAACCACCATACTGCTCTTCCTGACTGTTAAATTAATCTGTTTGTTTGACATGTTGCTTATAAACGTAAAAAATAGGTTAGAGAACAGAGAAAATGGTTTTCTTTGCCTATTTCCATTTAAATATGAATTACGGCATTTCTATACATTGACTATATTTATTAGCGTAAATTGAAAAAAGGAACATAGTTTGTGACGAGAGAAATTATAACTGACAATTACAAATGTAGAAATTAACAGATGTAAGTAAGTCGCTAATGACCAAAAGGTTAATGCGACATTAAACTGTAATAAAAAAATAATTATTTAAACTTTTTTAATATTATTTGATTATCGTGGTGTTCGTCTGAACAGACGTATTTGAAGATTAATACATAATTAACTTGTATAATAGCATTTAATACAAACGCACAAAATCATTATACAGGAAATATGATTGAAATGATCATCTGACGTAATGCGAACAATATAAAGTTTAACGGGTTAGCATGAGACTTTCTCAGTGTATATTGTAGGCCTGCCAATAAATAAAAGTTTAAAATTTATTTAAGAAAACAAAATATTTTATTTTTTCAAGAAGAATACAAGATTTTGCAGTAATCATGATTAAATATTTGTACAATAATTAAAAGTTCTCCAATTCTCTACTTAACCAAACTGTTTATCATAATTTTGAATTACAGGAACTAAAATATTTCAGAGGGTGACGTGATGTGAAGCTAGGGACAAGTCATTTTAAATTTAATTACTTGACATAACTTGACGCAATGTCATGAAAGTACCAACGATGAGGAGAAAATTAGTAAAATATTAATTTTATAATGAAAGTATTCTATTCTTATGATATGAACTTTACAATCCAATGAACGATAGATCCGATAGAAAATGCCTCTAGAGTCCAAATTTAATTGTCTTCTGCCCCTTTGGGTAGGCGGCTGGATAACAGACGTCTGAGGTGTCTTCCGGGAAGCTGCTTATCCGAATCGTCAGGGACAGACCACAAGGCGCTTACCCATAAAAAACCCAAACTGGCTTCAGTGCTTCTAATCCCACATATGTAGGTAACAGTCTGATTCCTTCCAGTAGTCAGGTGTGGGAGTTTTATGCGAGATCAGCATCAAATTACTACTATTCTGAGATGAGGGAAGAGTCCCTCTAACAATAATACTCTACGGAGCACTCTCCAATGGTGCGGCATGAAGGTAGGCGTGGGTAAACGGTCGGATACTCGCATGAGGTGTCAGAATTCATGTGTGGGAAAGCGGCGAAAGCTTTCTCGAACCGCGACTATTCTCCATTTTATGAATAATCCCACTAGCAATAGAACTTCTAGGAGAGGCCTCCCCGCGGTTGCGGAACGTGGGTAACTTTAGGTGTAAGGGATGGTGCGTGGTTCTCTTAGGGACCTTTATGAGAAGCTGCCTTGCTGCCTTGCCAGGAGGTGGTGGAGACTGACTTAAGGTGATTGTCTAGTCTTCAGCGGTGTGAAAGGTGTTGGTTACCCCAGCACAAACTTCATTCTAGTAGGCTTAAGTGACGAGGGTTGGGGACTTGTCTCCATCTCTTAGTTATCCGATGACGAAACCTTCTGGCCATAAGTCTCCTAGTAGCAATAACTTGTTGTTATCAGAGGGAGATAGTTCTAACTTGATTGTGCCGACAAGTTTCAAAGGCCCTCGGGCAAGTGCAACTCCATCCTGCGGGGTGTCCCCCTGGGCATGTCAGGGTTAAGGGAGAAATGCTCGCGGCCGACCAAGGCTTCTCTTAGTAACTTGGTACCCAGGAGTGCGTCGGGGTCTATCCTCCAGAGTCCCATAAACCCAACTGGGTTCTGACCTGTCCACGTCGCAGCCGACACACGTTGGAGTCGGACTCGAGGAGGTAATGGTTACGCGGGCAAAATTTCTATTTTCCTCCCCTGGGATTTAGGCAACCAGGTATCCACGTTCCCTCGCTGGAGAGTTCTAAAAGAGGCCGCACGGAAGGAAACCATATATGTCTCCTGCTATTTCATGTTTTGGATGATCCGCTTTCAGACATGCTTCTTCTGCTCTCTCATCAGCCGTTCTGATTCTCCTGGGTGTTTAACATCACAGGTGTGTATTTATACTTCTCTCGAGTATATCTCGTTACATTTAAATAAAGCACCCTCATATCGCACCTTCTTGTCCTTCCTACGCATGTTCTAAATGGAATTAGCAGATAATCATCAATGGATGACACTCTTTCATCGGTTCATATAAACAGTCGCACATTCACTACAACGTTGTGGAAATTCCGGTATTCGAAAAAAAAATCCTTCACTTCTATTTAAATTTGATATTTACCTTACATTGTCAGTAACAGGCTTTACGATTCAGCTACGTTATTATTAGGTAGAGATTTTCTTACATGCAACTTTATACAGAAATATATGGCACACAACAGTATGGATTTTAAATAATTGTGTATCGAAATTTAAACTTGCTCTGTTAAGGTCCTGAAAAATTGCGGTCTCATATAATGACGTGTTCTTTTTAACTAAATTATTTATTGTTATGAATAATGTTGGAAAACACTTTGACGAAAGGTATTCAATTATGTCGTCTAATATTTTTGGTAACATCTAAAAACATAAAATGCACGTATTACACTAATGTTGCTTCAAACAATGTTTATGAAAAATATCTTGTTGTAACACATGTAATCTTTTCATTACAATAATACTAAACAGCTGTTATCTTAATTCAGATAACATGTTACCCAGAGCATTTTTTGGCTGAGTATGTACTTAACAGATAAATTATATATAGTTGTTTTAGGTCTAGATTATTATCAGAGTGGTTACGTTAAACGATAAAAAACTGGTTTGAGAAATAAATATTAATTCGAAGGTAATAGTACGAATCGAGTTTCAGGCCGCTTTGCTACGTTTAGTACTGTAATTGCCATGTAAATTATTCCGGTCTATGGAGATGTGAAATCTATTTGCAGTAGTTGTTGGGTGCCCTCAAGAACCCGTTTCAGCGACATTGGTCTTAAATCTCCCTAACATTTATGTTATCGAATAAACATAGCTTTCTTCATAAAATTAAATTTTAAGTTAATAAACGAATAGTGGTCGAATAAAATATATAATATATGCCGTTTAGGTCAAATTTTTCTATTTGCGTTCGGACGTTTTCTTATACATATCAATTAATAATTGAATAAAAATGTTTATAGGAGAAAGCAGATGATTTTGTCCCATGCCTGTTTAATAAATTTCGCATTTAAACATTGCTTCATAAAAATTGAAGTAGAGCGCAGAAAAGTTTTAAGTTGTTCCACAACTATTAAAAGTATTATTACTTATATGGAATCGCTTATATAACCAAAACTCGTAAACAGTAAAATCTTCATCCAAAAAATTGTCAAAAACATAAATAAATGCATATGAGTTAAAAATTTTGAGAACTTTTTCTAACTGCGTCATTAACAAAGAAAAATCGAATCAATATTTTGGTTTTACGTATGTTTTTATAATAATATAAAGTAAAATAACAACAATTATTTTATGTGTAATGATATTGCGCTTCATAAACAGATTCTGAATTATCAAAATTTTTGATCCCTTCATTTTTAATAATACGATTTGGGTAAGTATCTAAGATTAGTCTATCAATGGATGCTGTAAATTAACTCAAACATTCAAGAGGTAAATATTGTCAGGTTTGAATGTCACGAGATCTTTTAGGTTCCAGACAACTAGTTTCAAAAAGTGGGGAGCCAGTCAAAAAAATTACTCAACTGATCAACACTGGGATATTTAGCTCATAATAGAAACATTTCTAAAGAACATTATTGTTTTTAACGATTAATTAATTTCTTCAAGAAGACTTTCCAGAAAATAATTTCGTATAAAATGACTTTTGATCAATTTCCTCTCTGTGTGAACCCAGGTGAAATTTTTCTTATTACATTTTTACAATATTCTAAAACTTGTATGTATAAAAAAATTTAATTATTTATTTATATGAGCCTCATTTTGGAGCTATTCAGAGTTGTGAACCTCTTGTATTGCTAAACGTAATCAGCATAGTTTAATAGATCTAGAACCAAGACTAAACCACGTGTTGGAAACTTCTTTGATCGGTGAAAGGTTAGGTGATAACTATTAGTTCTCGTGCTACATGAGAGTGTCTAAAACATTTAGATGAATGCGAGTGCTGAACGAATAGCTATCTCATTAAATAAAAAGCGTCCACGACAGCGAGAAAACAAATGGCAGCTGCGGAGATCGCGATACATCATGGCGCTTCATGCATTGCCACTTAACTGGCCCCAAACCGCATCCATCGTAAGGGAGACTTGTGCAGTCAAGTGCGAAGAGATAAATAGCTGGACGCACCTGAGGAACCTAATTGACAGGGACTTGAGGTTGTCCATCAGCGCGACACTTGCCACCATCAGCTGTCCGGGCACGTCCGCCAGCGCAGCCATGCGAGGATTCCCCTAATTATTGCAAACGTGGATCATTACGAGATCTACAAGATAAAGAATTTTTCATCAGCCTATATCATCTTTCACTGGGGTGAATTATGTATTGTATTATTTACCGGTTCGCTTAATTTTAAATCGTCCATATTACCTTGAAAAAACTGAAAAATTGTTATATTTTTAAGAAGTAAAGTGGGCACTTTATAGCTATATGCTAGTATTTACCCGTTTATCGTTTTAATTTTACAACTACCGGCGTTCTGCCCTGTTATCGAGCGGAAACCGAGAGTTTTAAGTTCAATTTCGTTGCGGTCATCTGTCTAGTGAAGCGAACATCAAAAGAGTCGATCTGGGATAGGAGAAAGAAAGTTAAAATGCTAGAACTTTTTGTGCGAGTCGCTCTGAAGAACAATTTTTTACATTTTTTCTTCAACAAATAAGTTAAAAAATCAGAAGTGATTACGTAACACATCTCTCTTCATGTTTTCTCCTTTTACTACATAATAGATCATAATGGTTTTAGTTTACTCCTCTGTCTCTGTACTTCAATCATATTTTCTTCTGAATACAAAACATTTGATTATGTTTTCAAGTCAGCAGAGATATTCTTATTTTATGTTTAAGGATATTACTGTGACATGAAAAATCTATCAAAGTATTTTGTAGTATATCTGTTACATAATTAACCAATTAAACTAATTTATTCCAATACAATTATAATTATAATATATAATTATGTGTTACTATATAAAAATAAATTTATTAGCTATATATGAGGAGCAAATCATGATTTCAATAAAGTTATTTATTAATTTTATGTTAGAAATTTAGATTTCTAAAATGTGATTTACAAATATTTTTTACTTTTTTGCAAATTAATTGGAAGCTTCAGGAATGTACTGATTAGTAAGTGAATACGTAACGGAAAAACATGGAAATGGTGGTTGTATCCTATTTTTATTGGTAATGTATGAAAATTATTTACTCTAGTATTAATTTTATGATTTAGTGTTGAATTATTTTTTAATAATTTGTTAAGAAATTTGTTGCTTATTTGATTGATTTTTCTGCTCAATATTCAGTTAATAACAGAAAAAGAAGTAAACGTTTTAAACCATTTTGATAAGAACAATAAAATTTCGGATAAATGTAGGAAAATTATTTACTCTAGTATTAATTTTATGATTTAGTGTTGAATTATTTTTTAATAATTTTTTAAGAAATTTGTTGCGTATTTGATTGATTTTTCTGCTCAATATTCAGTTAATAACAGAAAAAGAAGTAAACGTATCTAGTTAACCCTTGGCTACCTTCCTCCACCCTTCCGCATCCCCCCTTTCAAATATCTTTCCTATGATAAGAGGGGAGTTGCCACTATGTGGATTACCCTATACATAGCCTGTCTACACCCAAAAAAATGTCAAAGGATTTAGTGTTACTCGCGTTTTTTGCTTTAAATGGGAATACGTATTTATTATAATAGAACGACCAAATTACTGAATTACAGTAGGTTTATTCTTAGACATAGAACACATTATGACTATTTTACAATTTAAAGATTTTAAAATTGAGTATAATCGACGTAGAATTCGATAAAGAAATAAAGCTGTCTCTGCGTGACTTGATATCGTCTGCATTGTAATAACTTTAGAAAAAGACCTTATAAAAACAACAGCCAATTTAAAGTCAGAAAAAAGGTATTTATTTATGGAAAGTTAAACTACGTTTCATCGCTAACTTTGCGACCTCTTCAGGTTGAATTTTAATATTACAAAACCAAGCCAAACAATTACGGCGTTTGTAGAAAATGAATATTTTCCTATTCTGTAATAAGCCATTTACAAACCTATTAGAAGGGATATAGGTGAATGAAAACACTAATTCTATAATATCAGCGTTAAGAAAAAGCTGAGAAAGTAATTTTTAGGTTGTTAATACTATCCTTTACTCTGACTACAATGTCAAGAAAGGTCACGAAAGTGAATGATCTGCCTCAAGTTCATTAAGGAACTATAAATTAAAGTGGTAGGTGTTAAACATGTCAACAATTCGATAAATTTGATAGTTTTAGGAAAACAATCAACAAATGTGTAATAGTAGAATAGAATAGATTCATTATCCATAGATCAATAATTAAAGATTAATAATAGTAGATTCTAATTATATACACTATAGTATTAAGTTTATTTATGAAAACAATTAATTTCCAAAAACTTATTTACAGTGTAGCTTAGTTGAAAATTTTGTAGTTGACCTTCGAATGTAACTGAAGTATTAATAATTCTTTACTTATATCAGGAAGTTTGTTAAAAATTGTTATCCCGGTATATTCTACCCCCTTTTGTGTAAATATTTATAACACTCAAAAGAGAAATGGCAGCATTGTACAGTTTTCTCAAGACAATCTCTGTAAAGAACAGCGACAAAGGTAACCATTAATCTGATGAAAGTAATTTCGGTTCAAGATAAAAAAAAATTACTGTTTAACATGAGATTTAAGAGAATCCGTAGTTCGAGTAAATTCATAACTTCTGAAAATGTGCCATCTGGATTTAAATTTATTATGATTAGGTTTCCGGGAATAAAAGTAAAACTAGAAACCTCATCAAGAGAGATAAGTTTGTTGTCATAAAAACCTTTGATGGCATCACGAAACTGAACGGACCTCTTAACCCGCCAGTTCATCATTTTCAAAATCAGGGATACTTTTATAATATTTGTGAAAATCGAGCAAGTCTTCTGTAATGTAAGAAACACTGAAAACGTCCAAATTTGAAACATCATGTGTGTTACATTAAACAAAATATTTTAACGTTTGCTAATTCAGTTTTGTTGTATTCTAACAAATTATGTTCAGGACAACTTATTTGTAATAAATAAGCGGAAATAGCATCAATAACCTTGCCCTTATGTTTTAATGCATTATAATGTTTATTTCACTTAAAAGGCTGCATAACCACTAACAAATTATTGAAATTCTTGTTGCGATTACCCTTTCTCATAAAATACTTTATTAAATGAAGAAGACGAATAAGACCAAAGAAAAGTAAAACCTTGAAATGTTTAAACATATCTTTGGTGTCTTAATATAATCCGTGTCCACGCTGCACAAATTCATCACTGCGAACAACGCGATCAGCAGATTCGGATATAATTTGTTACCGGAGGGCATACAATTTAGCAGGCACCTCCTCGTGTTCACAGTCAACGTTAATACGCTTTTTTATATATGGTATGTACAATACAATTTTTTCGTTTTTCGTTTCTTCACTCTCACAATAAGTGATCACAAAAATACTGTAAAAACATACCATTTCTGTATTAATTATTAGCTGATAATTTTATTATGGCCCAGATTTCAGTACAAAAGAGGTGATGCAAAACACGATAGAAAAATAAGTAGGATAAATTTAAAATTTTCGTACGTTGGCAAATTTGTGAGACAAATTCAGACGTTCCACAAGATGAGATGTAAACACGTTGTTTACGTTAATAGTTTTGATGTTAATGAAACACATGAATGGGTTCATCTCCTTTTCTTGGATTGCTTCGCGGAGAGTGTCCAGGTGGCGTGTTGAGAAAGGTGTTTCATTTCAAGTCGAAGTTTAAATCGACTCTTCCTGCCGCGGTTGGCTGTCATGTTTAACAAATCCTCGTGCCTCATCTGTCGGAGGACTTTGAAGGGCACAAGTCTAGGTGGACACTTGACAATTATTTTCATTTCTCCTCGCAGAGGAGGAGTCGTATCCTTCATAGGAAATCTGTTTCCGTAGAAGCTCTTCCTCAGCACGGGAACAGGTGCGGTTATTTTCCGGAATGGTTGAGCTGCGTGTAGATTCTGTAGGCAGATAAAAGGACAATTTAACTAAATGATGACTTGTCAAATAAAGAATTGTAATAGGAAAGCTAAGAACATAGTCGTTTACTTTAAAATAAGAACGAGAATAATTAACTGTTTGCATTTACCTGCAAGTGCCTGGTGTTGCCGCTCGTCACCAGGTTTCTAAGGGCAGCCAACAAGTTCCGATGCTGGTCGGTGACGTTCAATCCAGCAGACTGCTTGGTCGTCAGGTCCAAGCACGTGAACCACGAAGAGCTGACGTTGTAAACAGCTTCTATGTGCACCATTTCAGGTGTCGATGATATAATATTGAAGGTTCCGTGCATGTTCTTGTCCAAGACGCATTCCAGCAAGTCAATCATTTTTGATCCCGTGTCCGCAAAGTGGCCGTTGGTAAGCGATGGTTCCTTGAAGCTTTCAAAGTGGCTGCAAAATTTCTTGTTCAAAGTTTGAAGCTTCGTGACATCGATGTTGCAAGAGTCTGAAGCTTTGTAATCGTGCAAGATCTTCCAGAACATGTCCAGAAGACGGCCACCATAGAAGCAAGTGTAGGATTCGCCCAGGAACCAAACGTAGCGCCACGTGACAGCCTGAACAATCTGCAACTAAACGAAAACTAAATCTGTAAATATTCGTTTCTATTGGGTTAAAAGATTATATTAATAAATTTATGTAGCAGTGAGATGAAGGAAATGCTCTTACCTCGTTATGAACCATAGCGAATGTCTTGGCCAATGCTTGATTAGCAGCAACAGTTCTAGAGGCAGCTTCAAATTTGTTCACCAAGACAAAGAGATCCGAGTTGAGGACCAGAGTTGCGACGGTGTTGAATCGACGGTTAACCAGGCGAACGCTTTCAGCGACGTGGTTTCGATCGCACAAGGCGAAAACTTTCAGCAAGATGTCGGTTGGAAGTGACAGGATTGACAACATTTTCTGTTTCTTCATGACTCTAAAAAAAAAGAAATTCTGTAAGACTACATTGAACATAATGTAAATGTTGAAACCAGTATAATAGTATTCATATTATATATTAAGCAATTGTCAATACGTGGAACTGTACAATCACTTACGCCCTATAATTGAACACAAGATTGAAACCTCGGTTAAATGTATTGTAACCGATAGTGACGGCTCACTAGTGCCCAATAAGTAAAATACCCCTAAGAAAATCTCTAGACGTCTAATTCAATAGTTATATGTTCCAACAAAACCGAGACAAATAATATTATAATTTAAAAATAAAGAACGCATTAATTTTCATATCGCACATGCAATAGATTAAAAAAACAATCGTGTTATGGTAGTAGGGCAGGAGTCAAAAACTAGAATAAATAATATCATTTGAATTTCAAAACACATTCTACTCTGATTCTGCTTACTCATAAACTAAATGTAGTGGTAAATTACTTACTTGACGCTCTCAAAATAAATTCTCGTAGAGGCTTCACAGTCAGCTATCGCTTTCATATGAATGAATGTCATTTCCCCGGTGACGGATCGAATTGTTTCTTTCAGGAGACCACGCTAGCCATTGTTGGTGGACGTCCCGTGGTTACTTCTTTAAAATATTTCATACCCTATATGAAATATATTCAATATTAAATTAAGGCTTCCAAGTATTTAACTCTTCCGATAAATTAATATTTCACTTGGCGGTCAAAATTTGGAAGTCAATATTCATGGTATTTTAAGTCTGTCTTATCTCTGTATCTATACTGTTTAATTTTTTTTAGATAAAATGTTTAACCATTATTACCATCTACTTTTTGTTACAGATTTCACGAAACGTACTGAATTCTCCGCCTCCCATCTCAATGTAGGTGGTTGCGGAGATGTGTTTCTCGTCGAAGGGCATCAGGATGTTCTATACTGTCAAATTAATTTTGTATTAAAGTGAGAAATATCTATCTTAATCGTTCTTCCCTTAATCGTAACTCGTAATATTTTGTAACTGAACCTGATAAATAAATGTAATGACCCAAGAAATTTTTTGCGTATTTCATTGATTTTTCTGTTCAATATTCAGTAAATAACAGAAAAAGATTTAAACGTATTAGACTATTTTGATAATAACAAGAAGTTCCGGAGAAATGTAGAAAAATGTTGTTGCGTCTATTAACTATATTTAAGGATATGTCCTGAACAATAATGAATATTTCAGTTACTGATGTAAGTACGCAGTTATATTTTTTCTTAGAGATACCATTATTATTACTTCTATACAATCAGGAAAACATTATTAAGTACATATTAAAAATATTTATCAATTAGGAAATTTTTACTCTTATAAAAAATATGCCGTTGTTTATAATAAAATTCCTGTGAATGTAATCAGGCAAAAGTAGCTTTGTTTGTGTTCTATCGTTAACTGATATATTAAATGATTCAGTGAAAATATTAGGTGTTAAATAAAAATTCGCAACAAGAATTCCAATAATTGGTTAGTGGTTATGCAGTTTTTTAAGAGAAATTATAATGCATAAAAACGTAAGGACAAGGTTAATGATGCTATTTCAGCTTACTTATTACAAATTAGATGTCCGGAAAATAAATTTCTTATGATACAACAAAACTGAATTAGAATGAAAAAATTTACGTCAATTAGCAAAAGTTAAAATATTTAGTTTAATTTAACACACACTATGTTTCAAATTTTGATGTTTTCAGTGTTTCTATTTACATTTTCAAGTGAGCAGAGATATTCTTATTTTATATTTAAAGATATTACTGCTGAACATGAAAAATATATTAAGTATATTGTACAATATCTGTTACATTATTAACCAATTAAACTAATTTATTCCAATGCAATTTTAATTATAATATATGATTATGTGTTACTATATAATAAATAAATTTATTAGAGATATATGAGGAGAAAATCATGATTTCAACAGTAATTTATTATTTTCATGTTTTATTAACAAATAATATTTACATTAGTGTCAATTAATTGGAAGCTTCAGGAATGTAATGGTTTTTAACAGAATACGTAACGGAAAACACGTGAAAATGGTGGTTGTCTCCTATTGGACGTTGTTGGCAAAGTATGAAAATTATTTACACCATTGTATATCTTATGAAGTCTTAGATTGAGGACTGTGCGTTGTATTAATTTTTATGTTTTAGTGCTAATAAATTATTTTTGACTAATTTGGCTATGTTAAGAAATTTATGTTGATTACAACCTTTTCTGAGAGTATTGCTATTATCGTAACAAAAATATTTATCAAAATAATAACTCAGCCAACAAAATCAGAAAAAGTGTATATTTAGTAAACTGTTCAATTCTAGAATATTTTAAGGAAACAAAAAGTAATACAAAGTTTCTTCCCGCCTTTGATACTTTGTCAGAGATTACATTAATATGAAACGAGATATAAATTAATACAAGTCTTTGGAATACAAAATATTCGTGTTTTTATCGATGTTAAATTTGGATTCATAGAAATGTAAAATATTAAATTGACTGGGTCCAAATCAAACATATATAGCTTAAATATTGAAATTTATATATATTGTTTATAGTTACAATGGATCTTTGTTGTGTTTTTACAGAAATAAGTGGCGTCATAATTTTGATCATTAATGTGAGAGAAAAGTTGTAGTTTAAGGACAATAATGGTTCTGCTTCAATATATTTCATTAGTAAAAACAATTATGAAGGGTGCAGCAGTAACTGTATTCTAATTAGAAATCTGAAAAAGAAGTGCATCCTCCTGAGAGAACATGAAATAGAAGGTATTTTAACATCTTATTCAGAGTCGAATAAAAATTTTGAGCCGAAGCTATTTTCATGTACAATTTAGAAGGTAGTCCTCAATTCAATAACTAGGAATATAGACAGAAACTAAAAAAAAAATTAGATTGCATTTTGTAAGCCTTCAGTTCCTACACCATCATGTACCGTGAGCGTACGTCTTGATTATTTTGAAATCCTCTTCCAAAGAGGAGATCCTCACAAACGACACTTTTATGGTCAGATTCCGACGAGTTTCTGGTTGACATATTAAATAATTATGGCTGTTAATGAAGTTTAAATTATTATACTGTATACTTACTACAAAAAAGTTTTATAGATTATAGTAACTTTTTGTAAGTTAATTTATTACATATTCTATTTCCTGAACCGAAGAAGAATGGATTTACTAAAATCTATCAACGGCACGAACGAGTGACATTACAACGGCTTCAATAACAATTCTTTTAATTAAGATCTCTGTATTTCTTCAACACTTTACATGCTTCGTTGAACGATCTCGTAATCACTCATATTTAAGAAAAGACTCGCAAAAAATGAAAATTTCAATATTAACAAGCAAATTACGGGAAATGAAATGTAAAACTAAATATTATACTGTAATTAATAATATGTAAAATAATACGCTCGATATTTTAGGCTTGTGAAAATTACGTAAAAATATACATTCTTCAAGTAAAGTTTTTGTTTCTCTTTGGTAGAAGGATTTTCGCTGAAAAAATAAAAGTGGAGTGAATATTTAATGATTGTGTATGCGAGAAATAATTCTGAATAATAAAATAATATTAATTAGACACTATATATCTCAAATAACATTTAAATAAGAACTAAAACCAGTCTTATATCTATCTATATAATAAAAAAGGATGTATATTTGTATGTATCTATGTATGTATGTATTTACGTTGTTCTTTATACAAATTTTATCGCGTGGACAGAATGCAACAAAAATTGGTATACGTATTCTGCCAAAATCGAGAACCGGTACTGTGGGGGTGAGAAACCCCTAGAATAAACGTGGAAATAATTATAATTGAAATAAGTTACGAATTAGTGTTAAATTACTGCGCGAGACGATGACGTCATAAGTTTTCAAGACATTGACGCATCCTAAATATAGTTCTGTATTTCGTAATGAAATAAAGCAGAAATATTTTTATTTAATATAAAGTATACATGTGGAAAGAATTATAATTAAAAACCGTGATCATTAAATATTAAATTACTGCGCGCCAAGAGACAATGACGTCACGCGAGAGAAAGACGTTACTACGCAACGAACAAAGGAGATTATTAGGAATTAAATAAAGCAGAAATATTTTCTTTAAATAAAAAGTGTAATTTTATACAGCAATACTCCATCGAATGATAATAAAGAAGAATACGAATTACTTTACCATCCTTGGGGAAAATGTAAGTTAATTTTCGCGCTGTATTAGTTGTGAGTCTAGCTAACAATTTCATCAATGTAATATTTCGTAATGTATTAAGACTGAGTGACGATTATATCCTGAAATACTCAAGGAATATATTTAAGTAATCAATTAAATACTTTTTCGAGTTTATATAAATAAGTACACGAGCAACGCCGGGCACCCAGCTAGTTAATAATATACGAAATATTGTTTTTGGAAGAATTAGTCTTTGCGCCTATTTTGTCAGCATATAATTGACATTATGTTTATAACCTTTAGTTTCCTGTTAACTGTCCAATCATCGGCGAAGTTACTAACTTTGGTATACTACTTCGCCTCAGAAGAGAAATTTTATCCTCATGAAATTTCTCTCATGAGTAGATCTTTAGAGGAGAGGGGATCTGTTTGAACACTTTATTTGATAAGCTGTCGTCCTTGTTTTAGTAAATAATAAATGTTTAAACGTGAGCTAAGGTCGGATCCCCACGGTTGAAACCAAGAGGTTAGAGAATTATTATTCACTTGAGTGGAGTGACGTCAGAGTTAACGTCATATAATGTAAATGAAATTTTAGCTGTTTGTTTAAAATAATTTACTGAGAAATGTAAATAATTTTTAAATGTAGAAAGAAATGATTTTTGTTAAATAAATAGCGTTTGTAAGAAAGAGATTTCGTGTTATTTGATTGGATTTTTAGCGATTATAGCATTACAATAGATGTTTTAAAGATTTGTCGAATAAATTTTAGTCTTGTACGTAGAGGAAGCATCGAAAAGTTGTTTCAGTGTAATATCCACATAAATAAATTTTTGTTCGTGCCTGACGAAGATTCACTGAAACGTATCGTTTTTGTATAACCTCCACATAGAGTGCACGGCGATGAATAATGGAACTCCGGCCGCGGCTTTGATGTTGCATCAGTTTCGATTAGCAAAAATGACTAGCGTTGATGGATCGACAGTCGCATTCGCGCACATGGAAGACATTCAAGTAGCAGCTGACAGTCGTGAAAGTTCGCCTAATTGCTCCCGATATGATGGGCGGATGAAAAGCACCGTGCCTGCCTGTCTCGTGCCGGAGTGACAAATGGGAAAAACTGGTGCCGGGGAGAACGCAAGGACGGTCACTTCGTCAAGGCAGGACTAATCACAGCTGAGGAGAGAAATAGTTTGCACGCATCCTGGAAAGAGCACGCGCTTATTACGACACTGTCAAGGATTATCAAGAGAGAAATATAACCGCTGCGGGATACGACGCTACGAATTACTACTAAGCACGGCATGATAGATGCAGTGATGCGACGGCATAAGTCATGCAATTAAAAGCATATTAGCCGTCTCAGAAAATCAACGATGTGCGTAGATTAAATTCCAGAGATTTAATGTACGAGCCTCTGTATGAAAGCCTGGGTTGAAGTCAGACTTTGTCATCGCAGCCAGCGTACTTTTAATGTACTTTATTGTGGCTGAGTGTTTGTAATATTTATAATTTCACAACATAAATTAAACTATTGCTTTCAAAACAGTTTAGCCTTAAATTCGAAATGAAAAAGCATAAAATCTCACAGTTCTGTATTTATATAAACATTTAACACTGAATTCGCACCAAAGTTCAAGAAATAAAAGAACCGTAAATATACTGTGAAAGCTGGGTTTGGTACGAACTCCAGACAGACTCTTGACAGACGGAAAAACTCCCCGATTATTTTGATTTCCCGAAATACTAATTGTAGAACGTCGTTTTCCCCGAAAGGTGTGTTTTCTCCATATGTTCATTATAAATGGATAGATCAATATATCTGAGTCGTATCTATGTTTATGGTGATATTTCTTGTATAACACATGAAATTTACAACCCGCAAATCAGACAATAACAGAAATGAATTTAAAAGTTAGCCGACATTTTGTTCAACTTTTCTGATCTTTGTCAATACTATCGCAAGACTGAAATGATATAGCCAAAGTTGCAACGTATTAAAAAGATTTATTATTCATTCCATTAGTCATCGTTCGAGAAAATAGGATACGTCATAATAAAAGATTACATGAAAAGAATAATTATTACAAATCCAAAGTTTAAAAAACAAACATTGTACTTCACAAACAATATATAATTTAAAGCAACGATAAATATACTAATATTACAGTAATTAAAGAAATAATAAGTATATTAATCTTCAATTTTCATTCGACGGAGTTTCCTGTAGAAAATATTACATCGATTCGCGTCGAACATGAAAAATAAAATAAGTCAGCAGTTAAATTCTAGAATATTATCATCTTAAAATAATAACGTAACTTGATAGGACACCAGCAAACTATTTTATTAAAGAGGATATAATTTGTCCTTCCTATCTACTAAGTCTTTCACCGAGTAGTATGCTTCATTAATTATCATAGATTTACAACTCTATAAATAAATTTTGTATACTTTATTTCTTCCGGAAAACTATTGAATAGATTTATCCCGTAATAACGAATGCTTAATTCAAAAAGGCTTACGCGACGTTTTCAAAAAAGAATATGAATACAAAATATAATTTAACAAAGATTATTTAATAAACTATCATATATACTGTTTAAATGGGAACTATTTTGTTTTAAATTTAAATATAATTTTTTTGGACTAAATATGGAGCATTTATGAGAAAAATATTTTATTAAAATTAGATTCCTTATCTAATAATAGTATTATCAAAATTTAAAGAATGATTATGATCCAAACAATGTTTTGTAATAGCAGAATGTTTTTATGGTAGAAATTTTACTTAAGTTTATTTTCCTTAATTCTAGTTAACAAAGAACGTTTGGTCTGGCCGATATAACAAAATGAGAAATTAGTGTAACTAATTTTATAAACAACATTATGGAAAGACAAAGAACTAAGATATTTAAAAATTACAGAGATATTAATTTTTTAATAACCTTTCTGGACTGGACAATTAAAAGTTGTTACATCCAGTAAATGATGGGTCATTAAATAATTGAAATTAATTTTTCTATAAAATTGTTGAATCTGTTACTTTGTAAAATATTCTTGTACATAAGTTACATACTTTCTAATTCGTTTTTTCTGCTCTTTTCTTTGTCCTGTAGTTACTACGGATTGTCAGCTTTCTCGTCTTTTAGCTTCGAGGAGTGACTTCTCCGTCGTTTGTGTATGCCTGTGTGTTTCTTAGCGAATGTTGCGTTTTGAGTTACTCTGTAATTTATTTTGTATTGTGAAGTTCCACAAATATTTTGCTCCGTAAGCGTTTCATTTGCCTTTAAGTCTTCATTTATTTATACGAATTGTAAGCATACTCTGTAAATAATGAACTGTACTCTTAGTAATGTTAAGTCAATACTTTTGTGATCCATCGTAGTTATTTAATCGTATTTTTCTAAAACTATCAATTAAAATAAGTATTTTGGAGGTATATTGTAAAGAGTAATTTTTCTGTTCTATTTTTACATATCACAGTATCAAGTTACTATTAGTAATTTCATATAATGACGTATCCTATTTCTTCTGCGGAGGACAATTAGAATTAATAAAAATCTAAAGCGCACCATAACCATTTCCTGCTGGATGGAAAGTTCTCGGGATTCCAGTCGCGTGACGACGTTTTTCAGGTGAAGAAGATGGAGGTGCCTGTCATCGAAACTTTGTGGTAAACAAACGTCGTTACCCGGTTGGAATACCGAGAACTCTTCATCAAGCAGTTCCTCCGGGAAAACCTACGAACTAGTGATGGATAGGGGCCGCTCCATGACGGGAACTAGCTCTTCGATTCTCGTTCCTTGCGGAGAGTCTTTCAGTGACAGTGGTACAATTGAGTTCTGCTCCTTCGTAAGCCCTGGCGTAGTCCGAGTCTGCACACTATATGAATTGTGGTAAAATCGTCCACTATTCTTTCTCCAGCGTAACTCAGTAGTTACAATTGTATGCGAATCTCCACCAGGTCCGCATTTGATTCCAATAACATTACATAAATAATAATGCTTGTTAAAAAACTTTAATGTTCGAGCTGTGTCTTCAAGACGTGGATATCATATATTAAACTTCTGATACAAAACTTTGTAATGTATCCTTGCTCTTATACAACGAGTAGTAAGTTTTTCAAGACTTGAACACACCGGTTTCTTGATGGAGCCCAGGCGCATATTGTCCTTACTTTACAGAACTACTCCAAATCAATTATAGCGTTTGCCGCGCGCATTGCCACAGAAACGCCGCCGAAACAATGAAACATGACTAGTCATCGACTAAGCCCGATTGTCATAGTAGATTATAATGAACCTGATGGATTTTATATTAAGGAAGTGACTATATTTATTTTAATATTGGATTCATTTGAATGACGTCGATTATTTTAATGGTCGTTGACTTGATTTTCATCTCAGACGCTCACATATTATTTCAAAAAATCCATGGATAAAGAAATCAGGCTAAATGAGAAGTGAAGGACAAGTTACTTCATCAAAGTTAAATGTTTTAATTTAACGTCTGTTTTTGAATTAATAAAACAATTTGCGGCTATATACAGACACTTTATATTTTTTATTTATATTGTAACGACGTTTCGATTCTTATTTGTATCTTTTTCAGGTATTTTCCAAATTAATATAATAAAATTAAGACAACTAAACGATTAAAAAGTTATTAAATTCACACAGTTTTGAAAGCGGGTCCGAAGCACACAATTCACTTAACACTAACAAGATTGTAGCTAAATATGGAGACTTCTGCTATTTCGGATGCAAGGAATAGGAAATCAGGAAAAAAAACATATGAATTAGGAAATTTGTTGGTGATTTGTGCCTTGTATGCTCAATCTCAAATTTGTTTTTCAAGGAGTTGAAAACCGTCTCAATAACCGATCTTTTGCTTAGTAAGATCTTTTTCTAATTGAAATTAGCGCGTTTTTCTTACCATTTGTTACTTTAGTGACAAATTTTAGGCCTCTATCGAAGAGTTCCCCCTTAGATCTCTTTATATAGCCCTTATCTTCAAACAAAAGTCCGGTCAAATTTTTGGTTAGATTAGGCACAGGTTTTCTTCCATCAGTGCAGAAATTAAATCAAATAGTATTTTGTTATTTATTAAATGCCTTGAAAGTACATGCAGAAAAAAATATTGTGTCTACAAAATACATCTAAACTGCATCTTAATGTCACTCTTCACTAATGCGCTAGACTCCGCGTAGTTTCATCTCTTCGCTGAACTTTAGGTACTAACTCTATCATGTTTTTTATAGTTTATGCCAGTTTGCAAATTAAACTATACTTTTACCTCGATAATATTCATAACATCTTATCTCACAACACCAAATTCTTCATAATAATATTCGTTAATTACGTAATGGCAAATATTTATATGTGATTTCAACGTTCCATCGATTTGTTTCTACTTTCGTTTCTATGAATTGTTCAAATATTTTCCCATAGAAAAGGGAGCAGATTGTAAGATGCACCAATCACTTAGATATACTGTTGAACGTCAATTACGTCCTAATAAAAATAAAATTGAAGTCTTTCAAATGTCAGAAAAGTATTTAACAAAATTTTGAAAATACTTGTTTTAAATCAATTCCAGTGTAATTTGATTTAGTAATGCCTTTTCTGTAATACGTCCATTTTATACGTCAGGTACTGAAGTTATAAATAGGTGAAACCTGAAAGCTGAAAAGTCAAGGTATTCAAACCGATTATACTAATGACTTAAATTATTACCCTTGCTTGAGTCATGCTTAAAAACTAGATATTTGGAAAAAGTTAGTAATATTAAACTAATAATTAACTTTCTGCGATTATAACCTGATAACAGTTTCCAATTCTGTTCCAAACTATTAGTCTGATCGCACTTTCCTTGCAGAACGGCATATTTATGTAAAATTACCTTGCACCGAGAGTAGTTTTAGCGCCTGTAGTGCCGTTCCGTGTCCTGTGTTCTAGTCCAAAGACGCTGAGGAATGTTGACTAGATTGCTGGGGAAAATTACTACAAGGAAATTGTTTCCACAGCTTCTATTTGAAAAATTCAGGCTACAATTTCATGTATTCGGGGACGCATCTATCCTATCCTTAGGATTTAACTCAATCTGATGGCATACAAATGAATGACCAAAACTCTGGATAGAGTTGATTGTTAAATATGACCAAATTTATTAAATAGAACTAAGGTATCGTAATATTGAGATTATACAATGGGAATCTCCATATCATTAGCCATCATCTTCTTCATACAGTTATATACTCGACAAATAAAAAAATAATAAACCAATTATGCGTTACGTTCTCACGAGACAATTTAAATATTCCTGAATTTTTGATTTGGTGTTGCTCATTTGTGGTTTTAAAATTATGTTGTTATTCTCTTTCCAAATTATTAGGCCTAATTAAAAATCATGACATATGGAGGATGAGCCCCTGTCAATCCACTTCCCTTATGAACTTAAAAATTTTAACAACAAATGTAATCCGTGAATATTGTTTTATCTTGACGTAATTATCAAAAACCCTGCGCATATTCCTTAATATTGTACGAGGAAGCAAGCCTCCGGCATTTCCCGCCACGGACCTCCAACGCCGTAGTCTGGAACCTAGCAGGGATGAGCAACCTATGGGCACGGATCCTTGAAAATTCCGTTAGGTTTTACGAGAGGGCCCATGAGTCTAGCAATGAGCAGGTCTCATCGCTAGGCTGCTACGACCCCGAAAGAAAGGTAAACAGGAACCGACCTTTGTCGATCTTCCTGTAAGTATCGCCTTGTTATTTTAAAATATTAATTTATTAGGCAACCTACGAGCCCCTTTACAGCTTGTACGTTAATCATACTCGGATTCTCGCGAATCTTATTTATATATATATATATACATATATTCATACATATATGCAAATATTTATTTATTTTTATATACTTTTACTCTTTTTTTTCAACCCCCCCCCCCCCTGAGACGAATTATCCATTAAATCACATGTATGGTTCTTATTTAATGCTTCTTATTACTTCTTCTATTAGATTATCCCCTGCTCTGGACAACATACATTTTGTTTACAACAAAGTGTTGAAATTGTGACCCTGTAACGAACCAGAAAACTGATTCTTCCAACTTCAATATTGCGTTTATAACTTCTTGCTACATCATATCCCTACTTAAAATACATAAACCAGATACACTTATGAGGTTAATTGTTCCTTCAGTACTCCTTTACATCCCCTTTCAAAATTTTTAGAATCACTGTTATCACAGGGCCTTAATGACGAAAAACGAAACTCTATAAGAAATAACTCCAACAGTTTCTTGAAGCCGTGAAAGATATCTATGTACCTCTTGACTATCAATTAGTTTCTTTTGACGTAGTTTCACTTTTCACCTCTGTGTTGGTTATGAATACTTTTAAATATAGATTCACATTTTCAAGAAATACGTCCTTTATATAAATTTTTGATTCCCTAAAACTGGTCGACGCACGGAGAAAGGAATGCTGCGTCCCCACAGCAAACCCCACTCCAGTCTTCGAAAGTGTGTGGGATAAGTACCGCGAGCCTGACCTACCAGGTGCATATTTTATGGGGTGAATTAACAGATAAAGATAAATAAATCTTGACCTGGCCTGGAATAAATCGCCGCTCTAACCGCTAAAATATCCTTGTCGCCGCGTGCTATGCCGCTTATTCTGCGTTCGATTCCTGGTCCTGTCGAGATTTTTCTATACTAATCCTTTAACTTATTATTAACTTTTATAGCTTAATTGAAAGCTTGTTTTTTACTTATTGAACGATTTTAAAAGGTTTTCCATGCATCTCTTGAAGCAAATTCGAGATACGATTATTAAACTACAGCTACATTGATCTCACTTCAGCTTCCTTTGCTATTAACGGGAATTGTATTGAGATTGTTTTAAACCATTGTTCATACACAAACAAACGTGATGTTACAATAAATTACCACTGGAACATAGTAAATAAATATTACACTTCCTCTGGACCTTGGTTATAACCACTCATTACACAATTGGCAAGGGATACAACTGCAAGAAGTTAAATAATGCTACAAGACGTTTGCAATAATAGCATAACAACCGCGGAGCATTTCAGATAATTTGCTTTCATGTTTAATTGCTGTTGAGCCCGCATACCGCTCTGCGCTATACCCCTAATTGTCTGATATAATTGCTACCTACTGGTATTGCTTCATTACACTGGAATGCTACAAAATTTCTTTTTTGCGTCGTTGTGTGTAATTTGTCCTCCCATTCAACTCACAAGGGCAGGGCTTCCACTTCAAATTAAAAGGATAAAGACACACAGGCAAATAGATTTGTATAATGTTTATTAATGAACGAAAAACAACTTCTAAATATTACGTAAACAGACATTCTAACTAATTTAATTTGATCTGTTTTAATGATGGTCGTAACTTGGAAATATTGGTGATTCATAAAATCCATATAACTTCGTAGATGTTATAGAACTACCACAAAACCTGTGATTATATTGTATTGAATTCTGACGTTAGGCTATACTACGGACTGAGTGCCCGGCGTTGCCCGGGAGTTTATTTAAATAAGCTCCTAGAAGAAATTGATTCGGCGCTAACATTTTGGTAAACATTTCATCAATAGTGTCATTGTATTTTACATTTAACAATTTACGTTCCCCTCCCCGACATAGCCTCTTGACTGCTAACTTCTAATAAACCAGGATGATGACTGATGGTACTACAACTCGGGAATTCTCCTTCTACCAAAAATACGCCGAATTAAAAGTGAATAATACTCGCTAACTTAATAAAGTCTAAAAATAATCCCGGTGCCATAAAGGAGTAAACAAATACAACCTTTAACTACACAGAGACCAAAATATATCTGGTACCCTAAGAAAATTAAAAATACACCCGATACCTTAAGAGGGTTAAAACTACTCCGGGTAACCTTTTGTCAACCACGGCTACTCGATGAACATAAAATTTCATAAACCACAATGGTTAATGTGAGAATTAAAAACTCCTATAACCCCGAAATGGACGCCATTTTCTGTCTTTTTTGCAATACTTTTTACGTAAAGTCCTTCCATAACCACACGTACTGTAAGGGTGCTTCACTCCCTTGCCTTTTGGAGTTGAAATTAGATACTTAAATAATCTAGAATAACACTATCAAATTCTGCGACCCAAAAAACGTTTCGTTCAACGCTGATAATGGCCGTTTAGGAATGTTTTCAAATGTCACAACCCCACCCCTAAAGCTGTTTTTTCCTGGATCGTAAGTAACATGTGTTTGGTAGAAATTTCTCTACGGGTTTAAGTTTGTGCACGGAAATTTGTTTCGCCACCTTCCACTCCCACTTCTAGGGGTTGAACTACTTCTTAACCAGTATGGTAAGGTAAATGTAAGAATTCAACTCAATGATTTCCATAAACCCAGATTTAACACCAGTCTCAGTTGTTAACCCCTTACTTTTACATAACAGACATTCACCCACATCCTCCCTCACCTGTACACCTGAGCTAAAACTCAACTGACATAGTAAATGTCAGAATAAAATCATTGGATTTGACACCAATCTAGGTTATTTTGGTCGGGTGAACGCTTGAAAAGTGTACGTAGAGACAATTACTGTTTAAGGACATATAGTTACTTTATGGTTTTAAGATTAAACCCAATCACCAACAGGCCATTATGCGTACGTTTGACTTTTAGCACCAAGAAAAATTCAAGATGACAGAAAAAGACATTTTAAAAACTATTTATTTTGGCCGGAGTTCGTTACACTTTGTAATTATGAGGGGCGTGGTCGTATAAACAATGTTTGTTTAGGTCCTCTTAAAAACTAATTAGAACTTAAGAGAAGGAATCAAATGTATATGAATTGTAGCGGAGAATTAGAAGGAGTTGATGCTGGCGGCACAGTCAAAATTATAAAATAATTAACTTTTAATTGTTATATAAAATCATATAATTCAAAGTTTTAACAATATTTGATGAATTTTAAGTTAATGGCTATCCGATTTATGTATTCTTAATTTTCAGAATGCATGAAGGTAGGATGAGTATAATATCTATTTACTTCGCTTTTACGTGACGAGGGATTCACAGTTAAAAACCATTGCGAATGGGTTTGTTCTTCCTCGCCTCACCGGTGACGCAACAGAAATATCATCACAACTACCAGAGAGGACCAGCGCCTGTCCCGCACATGCGCTCCACATCGCCATCGAGTAATATCCCAGTAGTGGGTAACTACATCCTCTGTTTGCTGAGATATTTGAGAATCAATTATCTTAATGTTACTATGATGCAGAATATTTGCGTAAAATTATGAATAAATTGAATCACTTATTTGTGTTGAGAATAATTTTGGAGTTGGTGTAATTACAAGAGACCACATATATATATATATCATATATATATATATATCATTTGTCGTTTCTGATTTTGATTTATATTGCTTTCTTCACAGAATACACTTGAATAGTGATTGTTCTCTCGTTTGTTTCGCAGCAGCTTGTTATCGCTGCTATATTTATTCTGCACAGTAAATAGATAAATATCACTTTTCTTTATATATCACAAAAGTTTTTGCTCAATTCTAAATATAACACACGAAATCACTTCCTAATACCTCAAGTTCTTTTACGCGAGCCTCGTACCTTTACACAGTATAGTTGTGGGATACCCAAGAATTAAATTCAAGACTTTAAAGATACTTTATGATTTTAAAATAAAATAAATTTGAAAAATTTGTGTGTAGCCAAAAATTGCCATATTATTACCAATTTAAAGTTTGAAGTTGGAATAAAATTATATGAATTTTATGAAATTTCGTGAATAGTGAAATAATCAAGAATTAAGAATGTAAATAATCACCCATGTCCAAGAAAACTTAACACTTATGATGTATGCAAATATTTATTTCATCACTAGGAATTTTTCTTCTGCTGGTAATCTGATTTCAGTGTTACAGTAAAATTTAAAAGAGGAATAGCACCAAATAGGTTTAATAGTGGACTATTGACTCGATGATAGACGTGAACACTTCCATGGCAGTGCAGAGAAAGTCAATACAGTATCGTATTTTGTTCCGAATACTTCAATCATCCCAAAATTGTATATGTGTTACTTGAAAGTACTGAAGAAATTAAATTACCCAACGCATAAAACATTAAAAGTGATCTTTTCTTTTTAATTGAGGTTTATAACGGTCGCGTCAACATCGTGGTCATTGACGCCCCGTATGTTATTTACAATAGTTTACATAGCGTTATTATTTGCATACCAAGATATTCTTAACATTATTAGAAATTGGGTTTCTATATTTATTCACTTAGGTTTGCTTCCTCGATAAATTTTATGAGGTCCAAGGCAACTGTCGTTGAAGTCTGAGATGTGTTTTGCGATTGTAGCCCTTCTGATGTCGTCATATCTTCTGCAATAGAAGAATATATGGGAACTGGTTGACTGCATTCTTCACAGGTTGGTTGGGTATATCTGTAAAATAGGAACGCATGAGTGTAACCTGAGTGGAGGGTACTTTAAAAGTATACGTTTCATGTATTGAAAATGGTTATTTCGCTTGATGAAACTTTCAGTCTTGATCGGTAACATTTATAGTCGAGTAAATTATAACGGAAAAATGAAAAGAATAAATCACAATTAAATTATTCTCATATAATAATTAATTTTGAATTCGTAACATAATATGTGATAATAGCGTGCCTCAACCGAGTCCGAGAGATAGACAAGTGGCTTACCCAAGGGCAGTAGAATACGTTCCTTTAGTATTGAGACTGGCATTAGCACTGCCTTGAATATTGCCTCAAGAGCAGGAGTGCTTATGGTAGCGAACCATAATGCGGATGTGGTGCAGAGCAAATTTCTCCAGGCGCGCCAACTGAGTGTTATAATTACAACAGAGGGCAACTCATTGACGAGGCGCAATCATCATTACCCGGCCCCTTTCATTATCCCATTACTCGGTGCCATTAGCGCGTTAGCTGCTTTTTCAGGTGCAATTCTGGAGCGGGGTTTGTGGTCAGCGGCGATTGAGTCGCTACGAGGACGCCGCTGAAGGCGTGGTCCTGACGCCGTGATGAACGGCTGCCGGTTAGACGTAATGACTTCACTACATCACCGTCGTGGACCACGAGCAAGAAAACTGCCATTATTTGCGTATGGCGGTGATCTGGCACCTCAAGGTGAGGGACTGTACAGGCTAGCTAATTTGAGAAGGCAATTGTGCGCCTGAAGGATATTAATGAGCACGAAATCGGAGCGGAGCCGGCTTCACGGTTCCTTGTTACCAAGTGAAGGAAATAAGACAAGCCTCATTTTCAGGGGGAGAAGACTTTGACATTTTCTTCACCATGGAAATTTTCTAATGAAATGAGTATTATTCATCATCATTAGGAACCTAACTTTTCCCACGATGGCCATACTCGTCTAAGTTTATAAACTAGGAACTGCATCGAATCTACCTCAACGTACTTAAGATCAGAAATCCAGACCTTATCATAGAAAAGTGTATTTCGCACTCTGACGCGACAGCCGTGACGCGCAACGTTTATATTTAAGCAGCGTTTGATTTGTATAACATTTCAGGCGAATAATGGAAATGAATGCAGCTATATTACGAAGAACTATTTTCTCAAAATCCATTTTGAGTATGTTCTTGATTGTTAGATGTTGTCCGTAACGTATCTCAAATCCCTTATTTATCACATTACTAAGTCGTGTTTCGATTTAAATGATTGCAAATATCATAGTTTCATCCAGAATCTGCTGTTCAGCTTGACCGCAATGATTTTCCGTTACGGCAGCCTTTGGAATGATTTCTATCCCAATCTTAGTTTCAAGACTGAAATGTTACGATTTTATTGTTTCCCAATAGTATTTTTTTAATTAAAGGTGTATAATGGTCGCGTTAACAACTTGATCATTGGCGACCCATAAATAAATTACAAATAGTTCTTATTTACATAAGCATGCTGCGATACACAATGATTCCAATAATATACATACAATTGAACAGTTTGAAAGAATAATTATACATTTCAAATGTGGGTTTCTTACATTTACATTTTACAATTCGCATTTGTTAAACCTTTATCATAATAATTGTATAATTCATTATATTAACTTGTTTGAAGCTGCTACTGTTCAGATTCCACTGTACTGTGGTCATAGTCTCATTTTATTAGGAGGATGCTCTGCTTTTGAATA
This sequence comes from Zhengitettix transpicula, assembly GCA_037074705.1. Classification (NCBI taxonomy): domain Eukaryota; kingdom Metazoa; phylum Arthropoda; class Insecta; order Orthoptera; family Tetrigidae; genus Zhengitettix; species Zhengitettix transpicula. Next base: position 119,639,937 of record CM073591.1, on the reverse strand, counting down.
TGAATCACTATCTTGTTTATTGACTAAATTTATGAGTTTTTTTATTTTACTTTTTGCCGCTTTATCATTTAATTAAGGGTAAAAATATTCCAATATATTTATCAACGATGTAGGGGATATTTTGCAATCTCTAATAATGGTCCTTGGGTTCTTTGAGTCCGTAGTATTTAGTATAAGAGTCTTTAACTGTTCCAAAGGGATTGGTGGAGCACTGTTTTCTTCTTCATTAAATATTTTTAGCGGACCTAATGATTGACTAAGCGCCTTATATTTATGATCCTGAATGTTTTGTTTTATTTTCTTGGGTGGATTAGTGCTTGTCTACTGTTCAGGATTACTGACGTCTTTCTTATCAGTTAGGCTTGTCGAGCTCGTAGATGCAGTTCTTTTTTGGTTTGTTAGTTGTGAATTATCCATGTTCGTTTTTTAGTATTATCTGTGCTTAAATATATAGGATTTATAGCTTATAATTTATGATGCCAAACTGAGTTTCAGTTACCGACTTTCCATATCCTGTTGTACAGATATAGTATAAATATTTAAAATAAATTAACTTCTTCATACATAGAAACAAAATTACAGTCACAAAATGCAGATATTCTCATTATTTTATCTTATTTTAGCCGCAACAGGAGTTGTCAGCTGAGTTCGCCATTATCATTTATTTTGTTGATTGGAGGCCATTACTTAAATAACATACGGCCAAGACGGTTTCCAGAATGTTAATGGTCAAAATACTGTGACTGTTGATACAAAAAATAATGAGAAGAACTTCATTTTGTGGCTGTAATTTGGTTATTACGTGTAAATAAAATAATAAAGCAATTCTAATAACTTAACTTCTAAACAATATTTTACGACGTAGAATTTGCTTAAATTGTAATTTATTTACATATATATCGCATGATTTAAAGACATCAGTGATGAAATATTAATACAACACCATGTTACAATTGAAGAAAATGTTATTAGATATAATCACGCTCGCGGCTTTCTTCGCCACGTGAATGTGGGTCAGGATGCTCCAGGCCTGTACCTTCTAGCAATGGAGAACGTTTCTCCTGGAGACAATAGTCGTGAGTTGCGTTATGCAAACACACATTTCGCTCCAGGATGCGCAGTCAAGGGCAATCAAAATGTCACGCTGGGAGCTCTGACCTGAAAAACACAGACAACATCGTAATTGCAGCATCGTAATTAAACCAAAACACTATTAATACTTGCATATTTAATACTTAATATTCTAGAGCTTGAAAATGCTTGAGTTTTGTTGACCCCCCACCTCCCCATGCCTCCAAAGAAAATAAATGAATCAACAACTTTAATCTGGTGCCGTAATAACACATAATGATACATCATTGATTGAACGGCAATACAAGTGTCTACACTTTACCTGCTCAGTGGCATCAATTGCCTATGAAAGGCTCAGGAAAAAACTGTACGAGTTCTAATCCACTGGCTCTCTGGCACGCGAAGCTTAAGTCGCAACACGAGATAATTAAAAGGCAAAAGAGCTACAGGAAGACATACAGACGATAAATACATGCATTACAGCAATTAGTTATGTAGCAATATAAATTATAATTAATGACGAAACATCGACGCAGGTCTTTACATCAGAGAGGATTATTGTGCAGTTTTTCTTATCATGCTCTCATGGAATGTTCGAGAAAAATATTACTCTTGCTGAAGTGAGGTTTTTTATATTGATTGGCCAATTATATTCACATAGATTCTCTGTTATAAAATTCATTATATTTACCCAATGAAAAAGTTTGACGTCAATAACACTCAAAACGTTCTGGTCGTTGCGATGGAATAAGATTTGGACCATATTACTTTTTCTGTTTCCTAAAAAATATATTTGCTTTAAGACAAGGTTGTTTCGTCTAATGAATAGGGATTATCCCTTCTGACAAATTCAATGAATTAATGGCTGAATTTAATAATTATTGTTCAAATCTTAAGTTCACTTATGAATTAGGAATTGATAGTCGTCTGAATTTTTGAAGTGTCTCTTTTCCATCTAAATAATTGTTAAACTTTCAATTTGTCTCATAAATCTACTTACTCAGGTAGCGTTTTAATTTTTTTTAAAAAAAGACTATGGTTTTTAATTTTGTTGACAATTTATCGATATTTCACATATATTTAACTATGTATTTTAAATTTTAATATTATTTATATTGATTTTATTGTCAAATACATTAATCTCAGATCATTTATAATCAAAACTGTTATCCGTCAATACTAACCATTTTATTGTTTTAGCGTATTACAGTTTAAAATGTTATTCAAAAACCTAAATATCTGTTTTTTGTTAAAAAACATAAATATTGTCTCAATACTTGGGATTTCCATAATTTGTTTATAAAATTAATTGCAATAATTGTTCATTTTGTTATATCGGCCAGACCAAACGATCTTGGTTAACTAGAATTAAGGAACAATGTAAAACTTCCACCTTATAAACATTCTCCGGTTACAAAACATTGTTTGGATCATAATCATTCTTTCAGTATTTATAATACTATTATTCTAGGTAAGGAAACTAATTTTAATAAAAGGTTTATCTCAGAAATGTTATACATTAAGACCAACAAATTTTGTTTAAATGTTAAACAGGACACTTCTAATTTAAACTGTATTTATGATGGTTTATTAAATAATATTTGTTAATTTATATCTGATATTCATATTTTTTGAAAAGTGTCTTCAGTCTTGCAAAAGTATTGAGAAGGATCAGTACACTTGATCGAAACGTGTACAAATTTCTAATTATATTGTTCCAAATTAATTTCTGTTTTTAGGTCCGTTATACGGGTCTTTAATGTTTTGTTAAATAATAATTCATCAACCTACTTAAGTCAAAAAAGTTCTTAAATGTGCCAGCAGTCGTTGAACTATTACTCAATGTATTTATTTATCAATATTTGGCTTCTGTTTATGCTCGTATTTCATCCCTAACCATTCAGAAGGCTGGAAGTATTTTACGCTAAGTCCTCTTGAGACCACATAAATTTACAAATAATGGTAAAAAGTATTAATGAAGATTCATATTTTTAATAAGTAATGCTTTATCGTTAAAAAAAACCATCATGGTGTAATCATTTGAATCTTAGTCAGCATTCAAGAATTTGCATTGCTTCAAGAAGTAACGTTGGTGCATGTAAAAGCAAACTGCATCCCTCAAGCTATCGATTAATTTTTATTATTGAACACAATGGGAAACAATTTGTTTCTTAGGGCGGGAATAAAAGAGAATAAAATTGACTTAAGATCAATTAAATATAAATTTGATTTTTCCAAAACGCGTTCTTTGGTATATTTTCCACGAGTTATCAATCCAGTGTAATTCATGAATTTATATCAAATTATTTAGTATTATTTGTACTACGGAGTAAAAATAAAATTGAGAGGGCACTGAAATAAGCTTTGATGCGGGCAAACAGTTTTGAAGCTTAGTTCTACATGAATTAAATTAATTTTTTGATCAAGCCTCAAACGATAATCGTATTGTTGAGAATCATATGAAATGATACTTTAATAGTCCATGTTAAAGTCCAACTGCATACAACAAACTATTATTTTCATTGCATTTTTCCATGGTCTGATCATTTTAGTAAATCCATCGATCTTGGTGAATACATTTCCTTTAAATTTAAACTAACGAGCATTCTCGTAATACAACCTTAAGTAGCAGTCTAATTACTCAACAATGCTTTGCGTTTGTTAACAGAGCCAATTTATTTCCTTCAGAATATACTGTACTGCTTAAAATTCAAGGCTGTGTAAAAGCAGTGATACACTTAACAATAAATAAAGTCTTGAATCTGTAATAGGAGCAATCAGTAAAGTACCGTGGGGAGTGTACAAGGCTATCAAAAAATAAGAGCATGCTAAAATGGAGTCGATGGCAGGAAGCCAAAGCGTAGCGGAACTGTGTGTAGCTGCATTACCACACTGGGCACACTTGAGGACCCCTCCCTTGGGCCACTCCTTCATTCACACAGTTTCCCTTGTTTGCACATCGTACGTCACACAAGCTCCTTCACTGCGTCCAGTCGGACACTTACAAAATTAAATTAAGATAAGTTATAAGTTTTAGTCATGTTACCGAACACAATGTTTTAAACCACATTATAAAGTGTACACGACTTTACCTTACAAATATCTGCATATCTTGATATTGGAATCGTTGTTACATGTTAATTATAGCAATCGCGGTGTTAGGAGGAGTGAAGTTGCTATATGAATGTTAATAGCACTTCTCGCAGCATTTTTTGATTTTATTGAAAATTTATTATATAATAACAATTTTTAAAGGTTATAATATAATTACTTGGCAAGTAATTTATCAAAAATTTAAATTACTCTATGTCCTAAATTACTCCAATGTACAAGTGATGAAGCCCTAAATTAAAGACCAAATGTTGTGAAATAATTTTTGTACATTGACTTATTAATTTCTTATGAATTAGCCCAATTTTTTTATTTTTTATTTTATTCGTTCATTGTGTTAAACTTTATTAATTTATTGATTTGTTTGTGATGTAACCCATGAATTTAAATTGTTTTAGTTCTTCCGTTCCAATAAAGGATTGGAAAATTAGAGCATAAAAAGCGAGAGTAATTGATCCGTTAAAGAAATACGTATGTTGATTGTTATCACGTATTCGTAAAATTTCAGAAAATAGTTTTTCCAGTTTTTCTATTTAGAATCGATTTAATAAACAATCACGAATATTTTATTCTCTGTTTTCTGTAATTCTGATATTCCTTCAATTGAGCTTTCTTTTAATAGAGTCTTTTAAATGTGCGACTGTGTTGCCCATACTTTATTCGGAGTACATTTTATCTGAAAGGTATATAATTAAGTGGTTAGAGCACCACGTATTAAGAAAAATGCTGGGTTCTATTCCCGGTCGGGTGGAAATTAATCTATCCTAATCAATTAATTCGATATTATTAATATAAAACAATTACACGAATGCCGATCTGACATCTGCACACACATCATAAGTTTTTGACGACATTTCACTGCATAAATTAAATAATGTTTTCATTTTCATAAAAATTATTAATAAAAAATACTATTAACAAACCCATCCAGTATTTGCTTAATGATAGTTGTATTTAATATATATATATATATATATATATATATATATATATATATATATATATGTATATATATATATATATATATATATATATATGGCCATACAAGTCAGAAATTATAATATGGTTTAATAAAAAAAGTAATTTAATCTTTAAAAAAATATGGTATAAATTCGTTTTGCCCGTAGGATCTTCAGGTAACAATCGTAATTCAGAGACCTTGAAACTAGATATTAAATTGAATTAATTATTTATTGATACTGTCGAACATACAACTGAAATTAATGAAAATATATAATTATATAATTAAAATCAATTAAATATCCAATGCTGTATTAAAACACAATAAGTAACTTACATTAAAATGAAATAGGTGAAAAACTGAAGCAAAAATTATTTTTAGCAAAACTAAATCTGGTATGTTATTATCAGGAATTAATAATTCCGTTGGGCAGATTTTCTGAAATACTTATTGACCGTCGTTTCTAAATGAGTTACGTGATGTAACTGTAGAACCGAATCATCTTTAACTCATGACATCTTAGTGTGTATGTTTTTTGTCTTCGCGTAAGAGATAAGTGCAAAGACCAAAATGTTCGATTGTTAATTATAAAAGATCGTTTATTATTTATTGTACACGAGTTTTTTAAACCAAGAATACCAAGTTAATTATTTTTACGTAGGTATATTGACGTAAGCGAAGTATGTTGTTTAGGAAGCAGGAACGAATAAACTTTTATTTAACGTATTATTGAGATTGATCCAGACTTCAGAGGAGGAAGATGGCGGGATGCTGCTTACGGGTTTAGCGGAGGAGGCTAAACAGCTTAAACGGTGATCTAAAATCTAGACATTATATTGTATATAGGAAGGTTAACGCTAGAGATAAATTATGCTTCCATCAATGGAAGTTAACATTTTCGGTCAATAACATACTGGGAAACTTACGTAGCCTTACTTGTATCAATTAATGTAGCGAGTGGTTTTTTTTCCTGTGGATTGCAACTTTTTCAAAACGCTGTTTCTAATTGTTTAATGATCTATTCTATTACAAGTTTTTTCCTTTATTGCTAATGAAATTTTAATTTGATTATATATATTGTAGGAGTCGTTTCTCTTCATAGTTACTCCCGCCGGGAAGTTCAGCACTATATTGCTTTATCCGCTGGGCGCCAGATAATTTTTTACGAAAAATTACCAAAATCAAAATTATTGCTTAACTTTGTAGGTATTATTTAGCAGAAACATGAAACTCCCTTTATTCACTCAGGCGTGTAAATATATTTTATTTCTCTAGTCATAACTAAATTATATTAAATCTCATATCCATCGTTTTACAAGCTCCTTCCTCTCCCTCTCTCCAAAGACTATTTCACAAAAACTGTTGCTTATCAACCAATCTTACTCTTCTTCTTTTACTAATATCCTAATCATCTAAATCAATTACCAACGAGTAATTTAAGTTTTATTTAATAATTTTTCTTTAATATTATTGTCGGCGTAATTATTGAGGCCAAAGCATTGAATGCAAAGACTGTAAAGGTTGCTACGCAATTATTGTCGGAAAAGTAAGACGCTCAGAACTTTGGCGTTAACATTCAGAGTGTTTTGGGAGCCCGACCGGAGTAGTCACAGCAGAGTGTTGTGGGAGTCTGACGATTGTGTTTTGGGAGCCTGACCGGTCTGGTCACGACGTGTGAATATAGTTTTGGAGACCAGCCGAGGATTCTCGTGACTAAATAATTAGTAATTCAGAAAAGTCTAACAAAGGCTGAAAATATCACATTTGGCATTAACGTATTTCTACAGCAAAACTGTGTGACAATAAGTACGACAACGCAAAGTCCGTGAACAGTTGTTAGAGAGTCGCCGGAATTTTTGTGAAGTGAAAAGATATAGCAACCAGTGTTATGGCCTGCAAATTAAATAATTTATTTAAAATAGAATGAGTGGAATGCACAATATTGTACCAAGGCAGCGCTAAGTAAAATGGTATGTATAAACTTTCTTTGGTAAACATTTATATAAATATAATTTACCGTCAGATTTCTCTAGTTTCTGATGTTAGATTCTTTTATAGAATTTTGTTATTGTAAATTAAACTTGTTTCTTTTCTAACTTTTGGTGCCAATTGCAGATCGCTATAATTTAGAGGCCCTGTAAGCGGCCCTGAATTTTTGGTTCTCATTAAATCTGTGGCACATTTGATAAGAACATAAAAATGTTCCAAATTTAAAGTAAATCTAAATTGTAATAAATAATTTATTGTTATCTCTTTAAAATAATTTTATTTAAATCCAAGATAAAATCCTGTTAACTTTCTTCCTTTTTTAAAATTTTGAATACCACATAATTTTTGCCACAACGTGTTGGTTTTTCTTTGTTTAATTTGTATATTACATAATTTGGTTTCAATAATTATATTATATTATATTAAATTGAATACCGCAATATATATGTATATATATATATATATATATATATATATATATATATATATATACATATAGTGGTATTCACTGATTCAAAGTATTATTTATCTCAGGTACGCATAATTGCAAGTTACACTTACGCGAGATAACCACGTCTCATTTCTTTTCTGATTTAAAAAAGTCACATCTTCGCCAGATGACAGTCCAGCCAGTAACGAGGTTTAGACTATCCGCACGGCACTTCGCCCACTTCCTGGTCCCTTGCTGTGGTCGTAAAGACGTTAATTTGGCAAACAGCTTCCATTAAAAGCTAAGAGCTTCTCAATTCCAAGTCGTAATAGAGACATTATCCGGACAGAGTTCGGAGCCAATTTAGGAAATGATCGCTCACCTAAGCTTGGACATGTAATAGACGGCTTCAAAAAAGATCGATCATCGTTATCCCATCTGTAGAAAAATATGGAGACACTCAACACATAATTTGTGCTTGCTTTTGATGAATTTATCTAATCAATAAATTCTATGTTAACATGTAAAATGACACAACGATTTGTTTAATATCGCTGGCACCGTTATGCTATTTATTACCAAATGCTGAATATAATCTTGGATAAATTCTGCTGAATAAAATACAAATGATTTCCATATGATTTTAGATTTTTTTTGCAGTATACTATTTAAAAAATGGCAATTATTGAAACATTAAACTAAAATAAATATTATTAAAATAATTTGTATGATTTATTAAATTTAATTTCACTACAAGTTCAGTTTTGCGCGGAACTCATCAGATGTAGATTCACATATTTTTAAAACATAATTTCTCACTTTAAGTTCCGAACTCTAAAAGCAAATTTCTCTACGTAATTCACTTGAGGTCTCATGAAATAACGTCTCAATGAAGTTTTTCTCAGGAACTTTAAATAATTAAAACTACTGGATTACGTGATATTAAATGAGTGACTGCTGTCAACGAGAAAGTTATAAATTAATTAATTACGCAATTTATTTCCGTTACTCCTCAAAAGCGGAAATAGAAATCTTCACTTGTCTAAACATTAAATAATAAATAACCATGCTAAATAAACAATAACAATAAAATTACCGATAAATGAATATTTAGACTCACAAAAAAGTACGAAGTATTTCATTTTATACATTAAAGAAATTAAAAACTGTACCAGAAACTTTATTTATGTAACAATTAAACGACGTTTCAGCACTTTTTTGTACTTTCATAAAAATCTACCAACATTAATGGATTCAGACACATTTATTGGTCTAGTGCCCATTTTTATAAATAAAATCGTTATTTTCTTTTATTCGTCTTATTAATAAATCACATGAAAATAAAAATAGTATTTCATTTACTGTTTCAATGTTTCAAAACACGCAGACGAAGTCTCACAATACGTATTCATGCAAGTCATATTAAAGAATTTATGCACTAGTAAAAGGAAGAGAACGAGTGAAACTCCGACGATAATTTTCGTTCTGCATAATTCATATCTTCGGATAGTTCTGAAACAGATAATAAGAGAACAATAAACCAACCAAGTATAATGGAGTAAAATTTAAATGTAAATGTGGACAGAAAATTATCACTTTTGTAGGTAATGTAATTTAACATGTTTCAGAAGGTCACTAAAGTATAAATAAACTTAAACACTTTGACAAAGTACTATAGTTGCTCATGTTCTTCATATTCGTTGGTAGGCTGTTATATAAGTCTATTCCTGAATAATGAATACTACACTCGTACACGGTAAGGTTGTGTTGGTCCGATCTGAGATCAACACAGTTACTGGTTTCATCTCCGTGATATTTACTTTCAAACAAATTTTTATTAGTTTCACTCATTTTATGGTTTCTAGTAATTGTTGCGTTAATAAGTTTAACGAGTACGTATCATGAACCAAATCCGGCTGTAAATTGCTCTGTGTGACTAAGAGTCCCGAAAATTGTTTAATCTTCATGAAGCTAGAAACTCGTTTCAGAAATGCGTGTTTATAAAAAGTTATTATTTATCATAAAATGTTTCTAATATTTTAGAGAAGATTTGAAGCGAGAAAGTAATTCGGAATCGCTGAGAGCGAACTGTTTTTGATGGATGATATCACCTTGGCAATTTTAAGAGACTCCGGGAAGACACCGGATAACAGACACGTTTAGAATTTTAGATGAAGATAGATAGGTATTACATAGGGAAAATTGCTTCAAAATTTTTCTTTTATTGCCATAGATATCTGAACCTTACAAACGATTTAAATTATTAACTGCGGTTATAATTTCGTTTCTTGTTAATTGTTAAAGAAATTTAATATTTTGAACGTGCACATATTTTTTCAGCAAAAGAAATCTCGATCGAAGGTATCGAGCGAAACTTCGACAAACACGTCTGAATAGATAGTAACGAAAAACACACAAATCTATGCTTAAATTGACACAGATGAACGCTTTCTTCTTCGAGGCGGTCTGGACGACAAGGGATCAGTTCATGTGTCTCTCACGGCAATAAATTAAAAAGCATAATAAAAACCAAAATAGATAATTAGGTTAAGTAAACAAATAATCTGTGTTATAATCAAATAAATAGCCAAATAACAGAGAAATATAAGTGCTTAATAAATACCACACAATGTTTCCGCAATCCTTGTTGCTTTCGTCAGGTGATTAAAGAAACGCAAGAATCGTAAGAACGCATAAACATGACGAAAGAAACAAGTACTTCAGAAAAGTCGTGTGGTTATTTGTCTAAGTAGTATCCTTTAAAACAGGTGTATTATTTTCAATTTTAAATAAGCTGTGTGTTGGAATGTTCAAGACGTTTATCTTTATCTCTTTACACAACAATCGAATTCTGAAGTGATATGCCCCTTTTAAAGGAATATTTATACATTGTTTGATAAAACAAACGGTTATGAAACAAAAAAGGGTTTATGAGGTCACAGATTTGCAATGCTCTCGTTATTGCATTATTCAGCACGTCCTAAATATTAAAGGACGCCTTCAATTAAGTATACTTTCATGGATTTCCATGGAACAAATATTTTTTTTAGGGTAACAGGCTACATGAGGGTAATTCACAAGGTGGCAACTCCCCTTTAATATAATAGGAAGGGATTTGAAAGGGGGGATGCGGAAGGGTAGAGGAAGGTATCCAAGGGTTACTAGGGCCCCCGGGCTATATTTTAAGGATCCTACCCGGAATTCGGCTAAAGAAATGCAGGACAAACCCTAGAAAAACCTGCATCAGGTAGGTCGGGCATTGGGTACTTGTCCCACGCCCTTCCGATAGCGGGAGACGAGTTTGCTGTGGGGACGCAGCATTCCCTTCTCCGTGCCTCGACCAGTTTAGGAGGCAGCTGGCCGACTATTTCAATGGGGATAGCGGACAACTCTTACCGTATGCCCCAAGGTCTGTGACCCCGGAACATACACCTCTCAGAACAGGCCGAGGTGCCTCGGCTTGTGGGAACCTTAGTTCAAAAACGGAGAGGAAAAGGCATCCCCAAGGGTAGCCCCTTCGTATCTCTCCTAAAAGGTTCTGCCTGCGAGAGAACATCACTCGCAGGTACTCCTGTCCCAGGAGATGACTGAAATATATAATTTAGTTATCTACTAAACACATGCAGCACAAAATGAATAAAAATTAATTTAATATTCTTTATAAACTCTACAAAAATAAATATCTTACAATTTATAGATTGGTTTAGTTAAATGCTACATGAGGGTAATTCACATGGTGGCAACTGCCCTCTAGGAAGGGATTTGAAAAGGAGGATGGGGAATGGTAGAGCAAGGTAGCCAACGGTTAACTAGGGCCCCCGGGCTGTAGTTTAACGATCCTACCGTCATTCGTCTAAAAGTTACGTAGGACAAACCCTAGAAAACATCTCTTGGTACTTGTCGCACGCCCTTCCGATGGTGGGAGAGGGGTTTGCTGGGGGGTCGCAGCATTCCCTTCTCCAAGCCTCGACCAGATTAGGAGGCGGCTGGATGTCTATTCCAATAGGAATAGCGGAAAAATCTTAAATATTTGTTAACCGGAACGAATTTACTGAGATCTTATACAGGTTCTTACTTGGAATTATTTTCCTAATATTCTGTTAATGGCCATTTAATTATATAATCTAGTAAAATGGTTGGAAACTAGCCTGTCACATGAGTCACGATAATAAATTAAGTTAAGGATTGTGGTTGTAACAAAAATTAAATTTAGTTACGCTCAAAACCGACGTCTTCATAATGTCTTCATATAAAGTTGAAATATAACTGACCATTTTTTTTAAAAAAAAATTGAATAGTGTATTCATTTTGTGATTCTTTAATGCAGATGAATTAACTAAATCAGTAGTTTAAAATAAGGACGGTGAGTTTGTCATCTTTAAACTCTTGAAATTCACTATAGAAACGTCCTCAAACTTGACGTTTTCACCGGATTATTTTTCTCTTGAATAATATTTAAGTAACAAATATCTGATTAAAATATTTTCTCTGTTACTCCTCCATTTAATTGATTCCACGCGTCGGCCGGTATTTGTAGATTATTAGATGATAGTTGCAGAGGCTGGTAATGTAGCGTTCGCGTGTGGCCTTAGACCATAAGGCGTCCTGTTTTTTGTCTGCCGAGTTCCCGTCACAGTCAATCTCGGCCCAATTGAGAAGCACCTTTCTTCGTAGCAAAGATCTATCTGCAAGCGGAAACAGAAAAACCAAGGAAATTGACCAGTGTCTTGTTGCCATACAGAACATAATTAACCCATATTCTGTACGTTCACCGTTGTTTTGTGCCGTAATGTCTCCTAGAATGCTTTCAACCCCACAAGAAAGTTTCCGTTTCTAATTTTCTTTGCATTAAATTGCAACATGTTTGTTGCTATACTTTTCCAAATGCACACGCTGCATAAATTATTTACATATATATCAAAATATTTTGAATTATAAATAGGAAAATTTGTCAAAAATATATTTTAGTAAAATAGAAACTTAGAACAAATTAATAAAAATTGGCAAGGCGTATAGTTCCTTTTTTTTAACTCTTTTAGAAAACATTTTACAAGTCTGATGCTAATAATTTAAATAAATAAAAAATAGAATTTATTATTCCTTCTTATTGTAATTTATTTTTATAATTTAAATATTTCCTGTGTCAATTTTAATATCAGGTAAACACTCAACAGCATTGTGTATAAGTCATTTAGACTGAAATGTGTGAGTGAAGCACACACTTCTAGAAATTTTCTCTACAAAATTATAATTTGTATTTATTTTTCACGAAGTAAATGGTAAGTAATGCTTAATAAATTTTCAGATAATTTTGTTAAAAAATCTTGTTCTCTCTTAATTTTTAGATATATAAAATAGTAAATTTTCATATATATCCTTCAAGAGGTTCCTAAAAGGAACGGTATGTCACGCCAATTTTATTTTATCAATATTTTTTATTTTATTTAAGTATTTTGCTGCTCAATTTGGTTGGTTGATTCATTTAAAAGATGATTATTTTCTCCGATTTATAAAATTCTATACAATAGGCAGTTTTAATTACACGTGTGTGTTAACAATTCACTGCATTTACTTCATTTTAAATATATTACGAGTTCACATTAGATAAGTGTACATTAGTCTTTTCCCATGGATCCTCCACGTGAAGGAAGGCTTCAAGGATGTGTAAAGCGTCGTATGATACAAGTTCAAATAAGTTATAGTTAATTTCTTTGTAATATTGTGAAAAGAGTACCACAAGGCTCTATCTTAGGTCCACTGCTATTCTTAATTCATATAAATGATATGCCAAGGTTAATGATTTAGTCTTATGACTCCCTTCACGCCATTTTAATATTTTGGCTTGGCATTTAAAGCAAAATTACAGCAAAAAATTCAAAGTAGTGAAGGAAAAATAACATACTTACTTGTAATTTAAAAACTAGACATAGGAATGTAATGATCGGGGATGTATTAAATTTGTTTTCCCCACGTTGGTGAAGCCATTTATGTAATGATTATAAGGGTGGTCTTAATTAATAGGGATAATTAACTAAATTATTATGTATTTAAAAATTTATTGTTGATAATTACACATTATAAGCCCTGCTTTGCACGCCGAATTCCGTCCATTTAACAAACAAATATTTCAATTTTTATTTTATTAATTCGTGGCGTTCTATGAAAATATAGCTTTATAATTTTACAATCAATTGCGTTGAATTTCTCATTATATCAGGGTCACCACTAGGTTTGATAGGAAGAACAAATACAATGAACTAAAATATTAACAATACAAACACATTGAAGTTAACGGAATACAATATTAAATACAAAAGTAAAATAAAACGAATGAAAGAAAAACGCAAACGAAATCTGACTATACCCTCTAATTATCGTTTACAGTCATTAATAATTGTTTTGTACTCACGACAGTGCTACTGGTACCAGTTGGGACTCTGGTAGCTTGAAGTCAACACACGCTAAACAGGCCATTATACACTGATTCTACACTTTAGATTTTGAACACACGGTAGTTACTCTGGATCTCTGCTATCCTGGAACCTGGATTATCTCATCTTCAGCCAGTTGCCGGACGTAGGTCTCCTCAAAATCTCTCTATGTGAAAATTAGTTCAGTTTGTGAAGCAAAACTTCTGCTTCCAAACTGCGATTTTATTAGTCTCTCCGCAAAACCTGTTTACTTGCGTTTTATGTAAACTATTATATTTCGCTGTTGAACTTCCTAGATAGCCCTATTCATAATTCTGGATCCGCAGACTTTTACTGTTTCTATTTCTCTATGTGGACCGAACTTCTATGTCCCAGTTCTCGACGCATACTGAGTTCTCTAAGCGCGCGGTTTCCAGTCTCGATTGTTAACAAAGAAAAACCCGCCTTGATTGTCGTCTTTAAGCACCCGTACCGCCAACAATTAAATTATATTAAAAACAATTAATAGCCTGTTGAATTCGTATTACAATATATATATATATATATGTGTGTGTGTGTGTGTGTGTGTGTGTGTGTGTGTGTGTGTGTGTGAAATACATATTTTACAATTTCAAAATTACCATAAGCACAATACATATATCAACAAACCACAGGCCGCCTGTTGAGGACTTCACACGGCAGATCTTGATGGTATGATTTCCTATAATCTTAAATTCAAAAAAACTCTTTATAAATCTGTTTATCAAAAACTTTGTCTTAATCTTTTTTGTACGAATACCGCTATTATATTGTGGGATAACTACATAAATTAATGGATCTGGTCGATACATCATTCAAGTCTTATTCATAGTTTTATGAATTTTCTGTTTTTTAATGCTGATATTGGTTTTTGTTGCATTTTGTGAATATTTAGTTTTTAATATGGGTGCATAACAAATTTCTGAGATCTTCTATTCCGGGAATAAATTTCCCATTTAAGAACTTCCGCCTATATTCAGCCTGATTACCGGGTTATAAGTCATATTTATAAAAGCGTGAAAAATCAGGCTGTTTGCCCTGTAAGAAGCGATACGAATTCTTGAAATGAACGGTTTCTTTAATATGAAGGCAGAGATCCACTTAATGTTAATTCTAATTTATTAAGCATCTTTCAGCCTCCCAATGGTTGCGAAAATAGTATTTTTCTTACACATGCGATGTAACTCCATATAATAACTCGTTTTTCCTAAATGCCTAACTTAAATTAATAATTTAAACATGTTCTCCACAATCTTGTGTTGAATATTATTTGTTTCTGGAATAAACACCTATCATTTTCCGCGGGCTTTGTGTACTTTACAAATATTATACTGATTCCTGCGGTCATCGTCGAACGCTTCATTTTTCAAGCCATTACCATTTCTGAAATGACTTCTACATAAAGATAAAGTAGTAATCTATTTACGCGACCCGTTCGTTATTTCTGACGTCCTGCTGTAAAAGCTCTTTACGTTTTATACCGATGCAACTGTTGCGTTTCCTTAATGCGGTACACAGTGTGTGGTCCGTAGCGTGAGTTAAGGCTATCCGACCGCAGCTGTCGCCCTCGACCGTATGCTCCTCTTCAAAAAAACTAACGTCTTGCTGTAATTTACTGATGTTCACCTACGTTGTAATAATAACATCATCATATTAATTCTCTTTATACACAAGCGTGAGAGGTCTTAACTCAAAATTTGATTGATGTAGGAAGTGAAAACCTGCTGTGAAAATAATTAAAGAAATGTATGACAGTGAGTTGCGGGGTATCACGATATTCAAGGCGTTAATTTACTTCAGGATTTCATCATTTTGGTTCAGGCTTCGTACTGGGATCCGATTTTAACATGATCTCTACATCCCACAAAGAAATTACCTCAACGTTTTTCCGAAATAAAGGTTTTCTTCATAAGGCCAAAAATAACGTAATGGTCACTCCTCAAATTATTCCTTAAGGTTCATTCAATGTGTCTACGAGAAATTAAAATTCCAGTGACGTGTAATTATACATTAATGATTTAAAGTTCGAAGGAAGTAATAAGGAATTTTTTAACCTTATTAAGTTAATTTATTAAGGAATCCAATAACAATAATCATTATTTATAACGTAACGTAACGTAACGTAAACATTAACGAGTTAGACGCCTCCCGTGTATGCAGCCAAACTCACAATATGACATGCATGTAGTCTACATTTACGGTATTTTACGATCGCTGTGTATTCCTAAAGATAAGATGAGATATGTCGATTTCGTTCCCCACAATGAACACAGTTAAGTTCAAAAGAGAAATTATACTGCTTAGATTAATTTTTATCATGAAAATTAATTGGGTATAAGTCCATTTCCATAACTAAAGTACAAATGTTTCGTTCGTATGGGGCAAGCAAAGATAATTATTCAGATATTATTTATATAATGAACTATAAAATACTAGGATTAATAATTACCACATAATGTGCTCTGTTTGTAAAAAAAATTTTATTGCTAAAACATAACAATACAAAAACATTAAATAAATACACATTGTTCAGTAACCTTTTTAGCCATTTTTAACTGTAATTTTATGTGGTTATAATGAGAGTTACAATTTATTCCATTTGCATATATTATAAATATTGTAGATATACCTATATATATGCATATATATATATATATATATATATATATATATAAATGTGTGTGTGTGTGTGTGTAAATGAAATAAAGTGTTACTCTCATTGCAACCATATAAATTGAAAATTTTACAGTTGAAAATGCCGAAGGTTACTGAGAGAAGTGTATTTATTTAAAGTTTTCTATTGATATGTTTTAGCAGTAAACATTTTTAAACAAACAGAGGGCTTTATATGGTAATTATCAGCACTATTAATTTTGTTAACGTCTTGCATAGAATCGTAACTATAAAAACGCTGTCTAAACAACATTAAAATAGATTGGAGATATTTTACATGATAACGTACGAAACTGGATGTAGTTATCCCTATAACTATTTTTTTTTAATTTTAATTCCTTCGTATTGTTTGATGTTCACATGTAGTAAAATATATACGTTCAAATTCTCTCGTGATCTGGCCATTATTTTTATGACAGGTTTCGTTAGTAAAAACATCGTGAATGTTGGCGATCATTCTTGCGAACTGACTTGAGGCGGCGAGCAAAACTCTATTATCTGGAGCTCTAAAAGAATTAATTAGTGTGTTTCTGAAAGTGTATTTGCAATAATATGACCTATTTTGAAAGTTAAAAAGTTTCATTTGTTTTAAGTTGTGGACGGTGTAAATTCTGTGGAAGTGAAATTCAAGATAGATCATAAATGATATATAAACTTTATTTTGAATTTAGAATAATTAAAATACAGAGTAAAAATGGTATAATTGTTTTACCGTCAAATTTCATTTCATTTTCGTTTTTTCGTTTTGGCGAATATTTTAATGTGTAACAATTCTGTAATTTCAAGTGAACATTTTTCTGTAAATTTTATATTTAATTTTAATTCTATACGTTTCATTAGGCCTAATAAAACGCCCCGGGACAACATTTAAAGATTCGCATTTAAATTAATAACAAATTTTATATAAATTTATATGTAAAATTCATTTTTCTGTTTTAAATTAATTCTTTAAATATTATAATTATCTAATTTCTGTTTCATTATTTCAAACCTATCACTAAATATTAAGAATTGTTATCAAATTTTAATAACTTCAAAATTTAATTAATTTGATTTATTTTGTTCTTTAACTAAACGAAAATTGTAAAGCAAAATTAAATTTAAATTTCTTGATATAATTCAACATTCTGTATTACTAAATACATTTTATTATTTAAAATCATCAAGTTGTATATTGCAATATATATAAAATACCTACCATACCTCGCCAAAGGTTTTAAATTACATTTGTCTTGAAGAAAGAAATTTAATAATTGAAACAATTCAAAGCACTTCCTATTATTTAATTTATTATTTATTAAATCCTGACTTACGATGTCAACATTAATAAATTCGTGAATATTCCTAAGAATAATTTTAGCCGATCTTCTGTTTTGTATGAATCAGCGTGACTACCTCGCATCACAGAGATTCCGGTTTTGAATCCCGGCGAGGGCATGGATGGTTGTGTTTGAGTGAACTCTCGTCAATTAGCACCCCGACAAGGCAAATATAAGTACCCATAATGAGTAGCGAATGACCGGAGAAGTTGATGCGACTGTAAATAAATCAATTTTAAAAAATAATAATTTTAAAAATTTATGGTTGTATAGAAGATTATCTAATAAATAAAAGTGGTTAGACTGTTGGAAAATTCATGTCTTAGTTTCGTTAAAGACCATGCACTTTAATGATAAATCACTATTCACAGTACAGGTCTTTACTTATGGTGGAACTGTTAATGTCTGCATCTTAAACGAAGTTAACGGGAATGAGTAGTGGCCTTAATTGGCGTTACGAGAAACTGCTCGTGTGCTTAATACAATCCAGCTCTACCAACTCATTTGTCTCTCACGGTTAATCGGCAATTGTCTTCTGTTCATTTGGATTGGAGAACATCCTTTTCTCTTGTTTTGCACGAAGACTGTCTGTCTGGTCGAAGCGAAACATTCTTTGCGCCTAAAACCATTAACACCATACTTCCCGAAAATGTAAGTTTCCCTTTTACTTTATACTCATACGATCTGCAAGTCTTTGTACAATACTCCTCTGTTAACACATGATGGACACATATTGAATCAAAATCATTATATACTCTCACACATATATAATAAATTAATGGGTTTTTAATCATCATTCTTTAACGAATTCAGCATGAGAATTCACATGACTTAACCGCCGAATGCCAAATCTGAGGTATTATTTTTTACAATTGGGTCATTTTTCAAATTATTTGTGACAAAAATTTTCCTGAGGACAACATCACTTCCTGTTTAGATTACATACTATATATATATATATATATATATATATATATATATATGTATGTATAAATTATATTGGATGAAAATATATTGAAATTTACTGCTCACTGACTTAATGGAACTATAGTCTGTTTTAAATTAGAAGTCTCCTGGCGTGTCCGCGTGTATGGGAACAGTGATGCCACGTACAACATACGACTTATACAGCACGCTTAAAACAGAAGAATGGCATCGCCATTATTCGGCATCGCTACTTTATTTCAAGTGTTGTATTTGGTTGATTCAAGGTCACAAGCCTCGCCATCAGTCTTCTAAAACAGAGTCTAATGGTCAAATTAAAGATGAGAATATAAATACGAAAAGAATGCCAGATTGTTCTTATCTAGTTCCAAATCTCAACTATATTTTCGTTTAATATTTGTTTAATCCTAAACGCGTTGTTTTGAAGTCTTCCATGACGTATTAGTGTTTGTTGACTACAGTAACTGCTCTTCTGCGAATTTAACGGTGACTTTTTCTTTCTGCATGTAATTAATTATATTTTATCATAGAGTTTTCCTTAATTATAATTATACAATTTTTTATGTCAGGATCAACTTCTGAGTGGTCATCATCTGGGCCATGATTATCTGAATGTATCCGTCGCCATTTCAGAATTATTTGATTGTGATCCAATACTTATGTATGTAACTATTGTTCTAAGTTTCAATAAGTCAAATAAATGAAAGAAATCAGCCTGTTAAGTAAGAATTTTATTATGAATAAAAATTTAAAACATTATAATAAAAAAAACATTATACATACAATATGATTTTCACTCCTAATTTTTTGGGACGGTTTAAGGTGTTGTAAAATTCAATTAAACTGTATTATTTCAAATTCTTAATCTAAACATTCCAAGAAAAACAAAACTTCATGCAGATGATAATTTATAATACAATAACGTAAAAATTTATAGAACTTTAGTTTCAATTAATTACATGAAATGTAGAGGAACATAAATTTAAAGGAGCGATGTGCACATACGATGTGCATTAATGATATGTTTACACAGTTGTATAGTTGAATTTAAAATAAAAATGGAAATAAATTTTTTTTATTGTTTAATAAAGCAAGGTTTCGTAAATTCTATTTTTCATTAATTATTCAAATTCTTCACTTAATGGTGAATCATTAGAACTAATATGCAACATTTCGCTCATCGATGTGGAATAATATTTGCATTATTCATTTAAATTTTTTACATTATGCCAATCGCATTTTTTATGAGGTATAGACAGCCTATGTATAACGTAATCCACATGTGTTAACTCCCCTCTTATAGCATAGGAAAGGAATTTGAAAGGGGAGATGCGGAAGGGTAGAGGAAGGTAGCCAAGGGTTAACTAGGGACCCCGGCCTATGGTTTAAGGATCATACCCGGCAATACGCCTAAAAGTGATGAAGGTAAAACCCTAGAAAAACCTGCATCAGGTAGGTCGTTCTGTAAGTACTTGTCCCACGACATTCCGATGGCGAGAGAGGGGTTTGCTGTGGGGTCGCAGCTTTCCCCTCGCCGTGCCTTGATCGGTTTAGGAGGCAGCTGGCCGACTGTTCCAAAGGGAACAGAGAACAACTCTTACCGTATACCCAAGGTCCGGAACATAAACCTCTCAAAACATTTTTTTTAGGTAACAGGCTACATGATGGTAATCCACATGGTGACAACTGCCCTTTAATAGCATAGGAAGGGATTTGAAAGGGGGATGTGGAAGGGTAGATGAAGGTAGCCAAGGGTTAACTACGGCCCCCGGGCTATATTTTAAGGATCCTACCCGGCATTCGCCTAAAGAAATGCAGGACAAACCTCTCAAAACAGGCCATCTAATGCATTTTATCATCTAAAGTACATGATATTATTGAGAGAAAACCCGTATTGTTCAAATAATTCCATAAACTATTGGGTAATATTTGGACTGAAATCTGTCTCGATTAATTCCTTAATATGTATAATTAACAAGGTTAGTAACTAGTCTTATATTACAGGGTGCTAGAAAATTCCCCTTAAAAACTTTTAATGCAGCCTTTTATTCATTTGACATTTAGTTCCCTCGACTCGTACGCTAGATCTAAAAAAAACTGTTAAACGAAAATACAGACGTATATAAATATTTCAACTGTTAAGCACGTAATATGATGTGTGAATAATTTCTGCCCTATTCTGATATAACTGTCAGCTGACTGGTGGCTATTCGTAATTAAATATAATAGTACATAGGCCATATCTATTTCAATATTACAAAACTGTGCCTTTTCATTATCAGGTAAAAACAGAGAGATTAACGAATATAACTGGAAATGTGATAAATATGATTTGAATTAAACCAGAACCAACTTTTAAAATAATGTCTGAATAATTCACGTACATCAATATACCTGTTGCTTTGAGCGGTTTAAGAAGCAAAATCGACACATGGGAACAGTTTTCGCTCGCCGTTCCTTCAATTAACAGCCGAATCGCCAACCAGTCAGTATTGCAGCATTCTGCACCGGCGGCGATCGTCTCGCATAATTAAAACGTGACGAGCTTTCTCTAGAGCAA
This sequence comes from Zhengitettix transpicula, assembly GCA_037074705.1. NCBI lineage: Eukaryota > Metazoa > Arthropoda > Insecta > Orthoptera > Tetrigidae > Zhengitettix > Zhengitettix transpicula. Next base: position 119,618,429 of record CM073591.1, on the reverse strand, counting down.
TTACAGAGCCACTCACTAATCCGATAGAATTTATCACAGCAACCACTCGAACGTCGGCATTTCCACTACGCAAGTCCTGGGCTGTAGTGGAACGAAATAGCTTATTAAATGTTTTGCAGCATTCTATTCAATTTCAAGCTGTCATTTTAAAACAGATTATTTGTAATTTCTATCTTAGGACTCAATAGTTATTCAAATTTGATTATACGTTTGGAGGTAGTCTTGTTATTAAATCGCCGTGTGATTATCAGCCGTATATAATACACGAGAATTGGAACTCTGGCAGATTGATATACATGTTATTTGAACGTCAACTACACTTTTGGGTGTAGGATAGTGCCTCGTCTTTAGTCTGTAACGCGTTACTTGTCACTCATTGCTCAAATATCAATTATTTTTTAATTAATAAGTTTTGTTACTTCTTGGCTCTATCCACGATTATTATCGGCATATAAGATTTTCATCTCGCATACCCTGGCAACAAATATTATGTTTACCCTAACAATAACATGCCCCATAAAAACAAAAGGATGCTGGGTTGACTGAAGTTTCAATTTTTTATGGACACTGCTTCGTAGAAAACCCGTTCAGCCGTTTATTGTTTGTAAAGCGGGAAATATCCACGTCCAAGTGTTAAAATAAGGTATCGAAACTTTCCTCATTTAGTCTCGAGGCGTCGAACGGTACTTTTATATTGCAATAAAAACGTTCTCACGACTTTTTTAAAAAGCTACAAAAAGGTTTTGTTTTAATTCAACTACATATGATAAACTTTCAAACAAAGCTCAGCCAAATTGGCCATGAAAATGTATTTACAGGATAAGTATGAAAAATTCTCGTCAAGCTGTTCGATTCCCGGTCGAGTCAAGATTTTTCCATCCACATCCTTTAAATTTTAGTTTCCGTTTGATTGTAAAAAGCGAACAAAGTCAGGGAGCCAGATAGGAATGTGGATTTCATCTATTTTGTATTGAATGAACCGTAAATATAAACTATACTCACTCGATTCTGCGCAACGTAAATTGTGTTAATTTATTTATATAGATGAAACATAAACAATAAAAGAGTGACAAAAGTAATTTGAAAAAATTTAAGCGCTTTTCACGATGTCTGTATTTAGGAATTTCACATTAGCAGGCCTGGTGACGGTAAAATGTTCTTTAAACAGTGCCGGTAACTGAAGAACGTTTTAAACAACCCCTGAATCAATCCATAATTAGTACAAATTATACACATCAATACATGCGATTGTCTTGACCACGTTCGATACGGTATTATATTTTAAATATTACCAATGCATAAATAAGTTGCTGCAAAAACGACATGGCATAAAAAACAAATTATTTATCAGATACATATTAAAAACTTAAAGGAAATATGTAAATGGGTCTCAATACAAATTATTTAAAGACTTCTCTCTGAAAATTGCAGTATGTCAAAGTAACGTTTAGTATTTCTAACAATTTTTAGAAAAGTTATCCCAAAATAATCAACTCAATGTTATTAATATAGCAGCTATTAATATTGAAATCATCTGGATATCTACATAACGTATAACTTTCTGATATTCCCAATTGCTCAAATTACTCTCAATTATCATCTTGAACTTAGTTTCCGACCAATCAAATGGCCGGACCGCGTAACGATTGACGGATTTTGTATTAAATTAAAAATGATTTCTAAACAAACATTAGGGCACGCCATTAATTCAATTTAGAAATTCAAACTATGCAGAATTGAAGTATAATTAAAAACAAAAGGATGAGCTGCAGGAACAGGATTATAAATTAAACTTGTAGCACGCCGTAAACCCTGTTTCCTCTTGCAAATTCTAAGCATTCATTAAGTCGTGACTGTTCAAGCTAATTAAATAAATTGGAAAACATATATTACTGTTCGCTTCATAAGAAACAAACTATATGGTTATTACTGTATAATTTGTTGTCATTGCTTTTGATTTGACTACAGTGTATGCCATACATCGTCAAAACTTTGTTTAACAATAATTTAAAATACACGAAAATAATAGTTTGGATTTACTTTGTTCATTAGTTCCACAGAACAAAGCTATGGCTGTATTTGATTCTTAGACTTCTTTGACACAGTGATAAATGAAACATTGGTCTACTCAACATCGTATCTTAATTTTATATGTATTGAATCTTACAAAAAAAAATTTTGTTACATTTCAAGAAAGGAATTAAATATGAAAGTAATTTTTTCATATATTTCCAAATGATACTATAATTTTTATTTGAGCTTCGCTAACACATAAAATACCTCAGTTCATTTTAATATATTGAATATATGCCTCTCTATATCAAATACCGTACATAGATACTGTTATCTTGTAATGATTAAAACCCTCAGTTTTCCATAACTTCACTATTCAGCTACTTAAGCATCTAGAGTTCTTGAATTATTAATAACTAGAAAAATGTTTTAATGTAGGAACGTTAGAAATATTAGTTCAACATCATTAAGCACAGTTACTTGTCGATTTTTTTAACCCTGGGAAGGCATTTGTATTTGGAAAGAAGGTTTAATCTGTTGTCACTAACTTATGTAAATTGCGTGACCTGGAAATATATCCCAGCGGCGTGTTTAAAACGTCTCAATAGAAATCTTGCCATCATCATAAGACTTTGTCTTGTAGAAACATAAAGTGAACCGTTTCAAAGAGCTTATACATGATAGATGGTCAGAATGAGTTGACTATTTGTTCGTACTGCAGAGTATGCGGCAAGAAATCAACTCTGGGAAGTCATGAATGAGAATGACTAAACTCAACTGACATCTGACTGAGTAGATAAGGAAAGGGACAAGTCGCTAACAACCTCCGTCAGTGTTGGAACGAGAACTACTCGTACACTCGCGGCTACTGATATTGTCTTGTGGACACTCAACAGCGACTGTACCAGCAACAGCCAGAGATGTCGGAACTATCTCTTAAAGAATATCGAATGGAAAAATCATATATTTAAGGGTTGCTAATTCCTTGGAATTTTTATATATTATCTTTATTTTAAGTCGCATCTACTACAGTGGTAATTAGCGACTGCCTGGTTCAGTGAAACTTACTTATACAATGCATTTTTCCTTACAGGCTAATACTTGGATAAGTTGATATATACAATAACTGCTCATAGTTTAACAAAATCATTAAAGAATTTGAAATAACGTAATACTTTTTTTTGTACATCGCATGAATTGTTTATTTAATTCTTGTATGTTTGTGTTCTCGAGGACGGGGAGCCGTTGAGAGTCAAATATCTTGCATTTGGTTACTATATGCATAATTGAAACGTGAGCTTCGCCACATTCACATTGGAGACGGGGGATTGGAGTTAGAGAAAAGGTACTACTGAGTTAAATCCGAGTTGCATCTGATTCTGGATAATGCAGATTTTTCACTTCTAGAAATACCGGTTGGGAGCTTGATGTCCGAAACGTTGTTGAGTAGTCTGAGGAGTCGGCTGGTTTTGAGAGTCTTCCTTGTAATTTCCCCTAGTTGGTTGATTTTCTTCCGTAAGAATATCAATGTGTCTTCTCGGGTGCTTGTCATGCTAGGGGGAAGTGTAAGTGGGGAGATTGCTGCAGCTTTTGCTAGAGCATTAACTGCTGCATCTCCTGCCATATTTTGGTGGGCTGCTGTCCATACAAATATTATGGTTTTCCCTGCTAATTTGAGCTCATGGGGATTTTTAAATGATCCGTGCAATTAGTTCATCGGAAAATTTATGCAGTCTCTAGTTGCTATATTCACGCAAGAGGTCATATAGAACGTTGCCCATTTTGATATGAAGACGAACTATGGATTATTAAAGAAACTTTGTATTCTTCAACTGGAAACTAAACGTGTACTTTCATGCTTCGTTGCTCAATAGCATCAATACAGAATTTCAGAGTTGAGCGTTGGGAAACTCAACTGAAAACTTATTATTTCATTCGTCACCTGAATCTTCGCGAGGTCTATGGCTAAACACATGTTTATTTGTTCATCAACTTGAACAAAAATTTAATGCTTGTTTCTCACACTGATGCTTTCAAAGAAAATGGAACATCATGAGTTTATTTATTTCTATAGTCCTCGCTGTTGTCACGCTTTTGTTCGATTCAACAATACTGTTTTGAGTTCGCTTACTTTTGGTTTGAACGTAAAAACTAATTACTGGATGGGAAACATGATATCAAATATTACGTTCATGATATATTATTCACCCAAAGATCACAAATATTATTTATCGATAATTGTAAGATTATTTTGTTATATTTTAAGCTCTGGCGATAAATATAGAAATTTCCTAAGTGATAAAAATAACAAAGAAATTAGAGGCTTTATTTTTAAGGGAAAAAAATAAATTACAAACTGTGGTTCAGTTCAAGCACTTTTGAAGTCTCTTGGCGAAAGAAGCTACAACGTGAAGGAAATGGCCGAAATAGCATTCACCAATAAAAGAATGACGAACAAGCAAATCGAGTGTATAGTAAAGAGCTACATCTGGAGCAGATTTTTGTATGGATCAGAAACATCAACACTAATAAAGAGGAGAAGAAATACCTAGAAAGTTATCAAATGGGCTCTTGTAGAAGTACTGGAAAAAAAATTACGGTCATGGTAAAAATGAAGAGGGTCTAAGAAGAGTAAATAAGAAGAGATCCATCTTGATTACAACTTTTTTATGATAAAGGAAAACTGTATCGGGCATATCCTTAGGAGAATTTTTAACTGCACATCATCGAAAGACACATTGATGGAGTTCCAGGTCGTGGAAGAAGAAAAGTGCAGCTGCTAGCCGACTTGAAGGAGAAAGAAGACGTTTCGTGATGAAGAAAGAAGCTAAGCACAGGGCAAAAGGACCTGCTAGTAGGCAGAATATTTAATAACAATTTTAACATATACTTGCCGTAATAAATATAATATATAAATGAAGTAATATTCAAAATTCATATTGAGTTCAAAGACCTTGATTTATCTATTTCATTAGTCGTTAACGGACTGTGCTAGTTGGCATAGGTCAAAAACTTTAAAGGTACCTAAAAATATCGACATTATTCATACTCACCTGAGCTCAATCCCATTGAAAGCCTTTTGTTGTGTATAAAACAGAACATTTTGCGCAATAATATACGACACAATTGCTTTGCTTGAGGGCACTTTGTGCAAATTTATTACTTATCTTGCCAGATCTACAATTAAACAACCCTGCAATGTTTCCTATTGGACTGGCCAATCGTGAGGATTGGTATTAGTTGTGCCCATAATGCTACCTCAATATTAACGCTATCTATAAAAGTATAAAGATTTAATAATTAATTAATTTTAAATTACTGCTGACATGTTAGTACAGTTAGCTGCAGAGATATAACTAAATTAATTTAGGCCTACCGACACTAATAAAATAGGATAAAAAACAATGAACGCACAAAAGACTTTCGCAGTTTTTTCTCATAATTTTGAAAATAAATTATAAAAAAGCATAGATAAGACATTATTTTATCCTCACATTGTATATAGAAAAAATTTAATAAATAATCAGAATAGTGGATTAAAAATCTGTGAATATTCCTATTGTATCTTAAAAACTGGAAAAAGTGTAAATGGTAGATTACACAGCTTCAATTAAACCGTGTAGATATTTTTTAAGATTTCTATTAATATAAATGAAATATTATTCTTTATTTATAAGAAACAATACGGTTTATTAGACAATAATTACAGTATTATTACAAAGGCACAAATGTATTGTATTCACTCTCATTCATTTCATCGCTGTACGTTAGAGTTTTTTATTTTATTTCAAGTCTATAGGAGAGTTATTCTCCTGAGAGTAGTGTACGGTTGGATGGATAACAGAATAATTTGAAACTGAGTATCAGGTCCTGTGGCGCAACGGATAACGCGTCTGACTACGGATCAGAAGATTCCAGGTTCGAATCCTGGCAGGATCGGCTATTTTGATAGAATCTAAGCGAACAAGAATTACATCGAATGTATCTCAAGAATAGTGCATTTACTTTTCCTGATATACGTTAATGATCTTCCACTTAAAATCCGTTCTAATATTTTTTATTATAGCTGGCAAAACTTTATTAATTACTAAATCGTCTATAAAAATATTTAAAGGGGATTCGAATGAAAATGAATTTCACTAAATAGTGCTTAAATAAATAAAATGAAGATAAAGAGCGGAAAAAAGAATCAATAACATTCAATAAATTTTTTGCAGTGGCAACTAATAAGTTTATGAAATCAAAGTGTGACAAACTGTGAAACGTTGATAATATGGCTTACTAAGCTTGAGTCTAGTTGACTGCACTGTTCGGAAATGATCAAGAATTGTCTTTACTCCAGCAGTAAGTTAAGTAGAAGAATAAATAAAATATTTAGTTACATTAAAATTAAATTTTAAAATCTGACTAAATATTGAAAATGATAAAGTGCCTTAATTTTCTTTCAAAATTGTAGTAACTGCAGTATAAAGAACCCATTTGGCAGAATATACGATAGGTTTACAACCTCATGTAAACAATTGTAAGTATATTGGAATCATTTTAGCTCAAATTTAATTAGCCTCCTTCTTAAAATATACACATCTTAATTAATTTATGTAATTAAAAATATGGTAAACAGAAAAAGGTTTCACACGTCAACCCCTTCATTCCCAAAGTTTCTCTATCAAAGATATTGAAGATAAATATTTTACACGGATTGAATAACATTATTTGATATATATATATTGTAATGCCAATTAATTAAGCCATTAATTGGTTTTAATAAAATTTAATTGTAGCGGCAGGAGCTTCCAAAGCAACAATAGAGCCGAGCTTTATTACTTTGTCGGAAAGTCAAAATGGCGTATGCGCGCTAAAACTGCAGAGCACTAAGAATTAGTAGGTAACGGGACATTTCGGAGGACGGAACAAATGATACTAGAGCAGAGATTAGCCGTCGTTTAATGTATCATTAAACAAAGTTGTGAATTTAAGACCAAAAAAAAGTTCAATGAAATATTATCCTGTAAATATCGCTAAGTTAGCAGTTTTTACGTCTATCAGCAGCCAGGAAAGGAGTGCAGTTTTTACGTCTGTAGCCAGCCAGGAATAGAAAGTTGCAGTTTAAGTCCCAAGCGGTAAAAAAAAATATATGAATCACAGGATTCGTATAAGGCAAGCGGCCACCAGATAGCTGACCAAAAAGGAGGATCATCCGAGTTCCTGGGAGCCTATCAAGGTTGACTTAAAGAGCGTAAAATCTGAGAGCCAATATTAGAATCAGTGTAAAATTTTTGCAATAGTGTACTCCTGAAAACAAAAGGCATGCTGGAAGCAGCTGGACAGATGTGAGTAACAAAATACAAAAATAATGACTTATGTAAACGTAATTAAAGGATAGAAGTCAGATTTCGTTCTATTTTAATTGTCAAGTTAATTTATTTTCTTTTTAATTTATTTCTATCGACGTATTGTTTAGGTAAATTAAACTGTTTGTTAATAAGATTTTAAATCAATTTGTTGTGTCCATTATCAAACCCAGTGAAGGCCCCGAGAAATTAATATTTTAAATTGTAATTGTTTGCGAGTTAAAGCAACAAAGTGAAAATAAAATAATTATATGTTTTAAATCCTTGTTGATTCTTTCATTTAATTAAAGCCCATTAATTGATTGTTACATTTTGGCTACCACAACGTGGGGCAAGTTTCATTTAATTAACGCCTCATTGATAATTATTACAATATATATATATATATATATATATATATATATATATATATATAATGTAACACTTTTCAGGGAACAACTCCCTGATAAGCAATGAACGGGTAGAAACTTTATAATCTCACGATAGTTTCCTTTATGAAGACCTTAAAGAAGTTCGCGAATTTTGGCCGTTACATATGTTGTAAAAATTTCAAAACGAATTCACACAAATAATCAATTTGTATTTGTTTTTAATATATAAATAAACCTAAATAATATATATATATTTAAGAAACGTTAAGACAATCATAAAATTTAAGGGAATTGATAATTTAATTTTGGTGACTCCTGGAATGGACGTCACTCTCTCTGTGAGCGAAGAAGATCCATATCTAAAACCAATAAAAAAGGGGAGTGAAGTAAATTATTTTAATTTTCGATTTAATTTACACTTTTAAAATACTGTCGGTTTGGAATAGGAATTTTCCTTGTCCATCTTGATGTTTGCACCATAGAGAATCAGATTTCCGAGGGCGGCGACCCTCCGGCAGGAGCCCTTGACTCCGCGCATGTGCTCTTGATTTATGCCGTGTGTGCGCAGGGCGCCGAGGCGTTGCACTGATTTATCGCGTTCAGCCCATTATTAATACGGCGCCGGTCGAGAGCGCGCATCTGTCTGCGCCATTTGCATTTGCGCCGAGGGGAAGAGCCGCAAAACGTGACTTCAATGGCGACGCAATCAGTCATTGCCGAGCAGCAGGTTAGCCGACAACCAATTAACTCCTCACAGACAAGAATTTTTGCAGAATCGCTTAGTGATTACTTATTATGTAATCGTGGCCGTATTAAGAAACGCAACCTGCATTTAGTACGCGTTTAATGTATGCGCACGCGAGGCCCGGCTGATGAGTGGCAAGCAATGCGAGCTCTGAATATTAAACACTAGAATCCTTACAGCGTGTCCGTCCCTACGTGGGGCAATCAACCGGTAATCGTGCTGACAGCTTTATTATGCAATGTAAATACTCCTGAATGCGGAACGCATGCAGAAATATTGACCGGACAAGAAAACTGTTACAATGACTTGCACCCTGAATTTCGTAACTTTTCACAGAAGTACATCTTTTTAACCCTTTAACATTGCATTCTTCGTCGACTTATAGGTTTCATGTAGCTAATGGCAGTTGACTGTTATGCTGCAAAGAACATTAACATCGAAGATCTTCCAGATCATTAAAAGTGTTGAAAGTTCTGTGTATCTTATACTTCAATCTAAACAAAAACCTATTAAAGAAATAATCTTGTTCATATACTTTCCAATTCACCTACTAACGGACCCAAATTTAATCATATTAATAATCTAACTCCTGATCTGCTCTGATGTAGCGGTCAGCATCACCGCATCACAACACAGAGGTCCCGGTTTTGAATTCCGGCATGAGCGTGGATGTTTGTGTTCGTCATGATCATGAAAACAGGGACTACGACTGAAAGTAAAGAGTCTGGCAGCCGTCCTGGTTGGCCGAGGTCCTCGGTGGGCTGTAGAGCCATGAAGAAAGAAATAATTATCTGTAAGAATATATATATATTTGTATTTGAATTGAATTTGGGCAAGGATCGTCATAGCTCGTTATTCTTTATCGTTCAAAAACCCTACAATAACTTAATACCTTAACATTTATTTATTCCAATGCTGCTCCAGATGCTTCAACCCGGTCACTGACAAACTGAAAGTATTATTAAAAATATGAAACTCTAAAAGCATTATAACCCACTTCCAGTCTGCTTCTATTACATTTACCAACATCTTCCAAGAACTTATAAGGAATGCACCCCCTTTATAAATATTTTTTCTTTCTTTAACAGGCTACATGAGGTTAATCCATGTGTTGGCAACTCCCCTTTAATATAATAGGAAGGGATTTGAAAGTGGAAATATGGAAGGGTAGGATACTACCCGGCATTTGCCTAAAAGTGATGCAGGACAGACCCTAGAAACCTGCATCAGGTAGGTCGGGCGCTTGGTTCTTGTTCCATGCTCTTCCGACGGCGAATGTAAGGTTTGCTGTGGGGACGCAGCATTCCCTTATCCATGCCTCGACCAGTTTAGGAGTCAGCTTTCCGACTGCACCAATGGAAACACTTAACAACTCTTACCATACGCCCAAGATCCCGGATCATACACCTCTCAAAACCGGCCGCGGCTCCTCGGCTTGTGTGATCCTTAGGCAGGCCGCACACTGGAAGCGACGAAACTGTCGGCGACAATTTGCCTCGAGTCAAAACGTCGCAAGCTGTCTGAAGCAAAATGACTCGAGGCAAAATCGTCGCCGACAAAATGTTTCAAGCTGTCTGAGACTGTTTCAGGCTGTTTCGAGCTGTATCTAGCAACCAAACTCATTTAATATCAGTGAAGATGGAGCGTGACGACGAAATAGCTGTTATTATTTATTGTTATTTGTTGTTGGAAGAAGGCAAAACTTCTCGAGATTTATGGGTACACCCAAGTAATACTAAAAGAAATATAAACGGTTTTCTTAATGAATTACGAGCGGACGAAAACAAATTTTTCAATTTCACAAGGATGAGCTCCAAAAGTTTCTGTCAGAAATTCAGAGAGAACTTTTTGCACTTGAGGAAGATGACATTGATCCTTCTCAAACAGTTTTCAGAGGATCCAATCCTGCCTATGGTATTCGAAACAGATATATGGATTTCTTTAATTCCAACTATGGCAGCGTACCATGGCAATATAGTTTCATTTAGTTTATTAGATGTTTGTGAAGAAAATATTATATTGATTGTAAAAACAGTGTAAGAATGACTGGTCAATACAACAAAATATTATTTAAATAAATAATGTAGGTACAGAATCATAATAATATAAACTGTCTCTTTCTTTCACATATTCGCTCAATTTAATTTAGCAACAATACGCGTGCTTCGTTCATTACAAAATATTATCTATAGCATGAATTCAACTCAATACGCACACACTCATATATATATATATATATATATATATATATATATATATATATATATTATCAATATCCATTTTCGCCTTCCTTTGTCAAGTAAACACCAATACAGTAATGAATATTTGGGGGCAAAGACAAGGTTAGGTTTCCCGCTATGTGCTGGGCGCATGCGCAGTGCTGTTTGACTCGCCAGGCAATGCGACGAGTCATAATTCCATCTGTCAGCGTCCGACACGACGAAACATGACTCGAGGTGTCTGGCTGTCACGAGGCGACGGTCGCGGACTGTCTCTAACCGTCGCGCCGTGTCGGACGCGACAGTTTCGCCTGGTGTGCGCCCCTGCTTGTATTTTCTTCCTCGAGTCGTCGTCTGACAAAATGACTCGTCGCTTCGCTTGCAGTGTGCGGCCGGCCTTAGTATGAAAGCAATAAGAGAACAAAGCATCACCGCGATGGCTATTCTCTCGAAGGCAGAACCTGCGAGGGATGTTCTCTCGCAGGCAGAACCTTGTAAGAGAGACGGAAGGGGCTACCTTTGGGGATGCCTTTTCCTGTCTCCGTTTTTAAACTAAGGTTCCCATAAGCCGAAGTACCTCGGTCTGTTTTGAGAGGTGTATGTTCCGGGGTCACAGACCTTGGGCATACGGTACGAGTTGTTCGCTGCTTCCATTGGAAAAGTCGGCCAGCTGCCTCTTAAACTGGTCGAAGCTCGGAGAAGGGAATGCTGCGTCCCCACAGCAAACTCCTCTCCCGCTATCGGAAGGGCGTGGGACAAGTACCCAATGCTCGACCTACCTGATGCAGGTTTTCTAGGGTTTGTCCTGTATTACTTTTAGGTGAATGCCGGGTAGGATCCTTAAACTATAGCGCAGGGGCCCTACTTAACACTTGGCTACCTTCCTCTACCCTTCCACATCCCCCTTTCAAATCCTTTCCTATGCTATTACAGGTGAGTTGCCACTATGAGGATTACCCTCATGTAGCCTGTTACCCTAAAAAAAAAGCATCCCCGAAGATAGCCCTCTCAGTCTCTCCAGAAAGGTTCTGCCTGTGAGAGCTAAAAATTAGCCCCCACGAGCCGATATCTTCAGCGAAATGTTTGGGGGAAGTCAGAGTGTGTCTGAGAGTTTGGCGATGTCTTTGAATGACAGAGCGGATATGTTTGTTGAGAAAAATGAGCACATTTGTCTATGTTTGTAATGAGAATAAATAAAAATCAATTGATACTGAAAAGAAGGAATTCAATACAACATATAATCAACGAGCACCGTAGACTGTAACCACTAGAAGTCTACAAGTAATAACCATGTGGGACTCCCGCAGCATCAAACGGATGTTGTTGTGACCATTCCATACTTCTCTGGGATCGTAGTACATTTTTTTAGAATGAGATACTATATTTCCCTCTGCTTCTTGGCCCAGATCTCTTGATAGCTTGAAATTTTAATTTCATAGAAAAATGTTAATGAATAAGAAAGATAGCCAATACAGTCAAAAAAGGGTAATATAAATATTATATTGTGATGAACAGTAGGATTTTAGTTTTTAATAAATTAATTGTTTCATTTATGATTCATTTGTTGTTCTAATAAGTGTTAACTAGTAAAATATTTGTTATACAACAGATAGGTAGATGGCATTTTTGCATCATTACAAGATTGATGAACTAACTAATGTAGCCATTATTATAACTTATCATATGAAATGGGACAAAATAAGTGCTTAAGTTTCTTATAAGCACCTTTTCTTTACACAACCACTGTATATTAACTAATTTGATATAATAAGTATACCTATTCTAGCAGATCCTTAACTTTCTTTCAAACCATCAAATTTATCGAAAATAAAAAGATAGATTTATAATTTATTTGATAATGCTATTTTGCTATCTAACATGATTTATAACAATGGAAATCTAAAATATGTGGTCAATATTGACATGGATAACTTCTATCAGTAAGAATTTATTAACATTAGTAATCATGTATCACTGGAGAAAATTTTCAATATGATTGTTATTCCATATTTTTCTTTTATTTATATTAAATTGGTTAATTTATTAAAGAATATGATATTTCTATCATTTTTAAATAAAACCATTCAGTATTTTAATTTGTATAAGGTCTAAGATCCTCTTAATACCTTTTATCATAACAATGTTCACAGAATTAATCATAAAAATCATAAAAATTGTGCTTCATGTTATATGGGCAACACAAAACAGTGTTTGATCACAAGAGTTAAAGAACTTAAAGCCAATTTTAAAACTCCTAATTATAAACATAGCACCAAAACTAAACATAGTGCAGATAACCATATGTTTAGCATCTATAAAAAGTCAGTCTTGAACAATTAACATATCTACCAAAAAATAATTATTTATATGTTGCACTATAAAAGTAATCTGAACAATTAACAACTCAAAATACTGACTATCTCATAAGTATCTATGACAACTGCTACATAAGTTTTTATGTGTATCATCTTTACATTTAAGATTTGTTTCTAAGTTTCAGTATGATCTCAACCATTGTTTGACAAAAACCTGCATTGAGGTCAAAATGTTATAAGTATTTCATTTTTTCTGATCTAATTGCTTATGGTCTATAATTATGCTAATCTTTTCTCATATTATTTACTAAATGAGGCATAAGATCCATAATTCATTACATACAATGCTGATAATGACGCCAGAAGGTGATAAGAATAATTAATTAAAATGTACAGATCGTTGCATTCATTTTAGGATACATGGTGGTAATATAATAAAGTTAAAAGAGAAATAATAGAAAAGGAATAGTAATTAAAGAAAAAGTTCCAAGAAGTACTATAAGGATTAGTTCCTAAATGTGAAATAACTAGTGGAAAAGAGGAATAAACATAATTCAAGAAAGTAATTGTGAAATATGCAGAAGATGCATTACACAAAACATTGGGTAAAAAGAAGGATATGGAAACACCCTTGTGGAATAACAGAGTAAGAGATGCAGTGAAAGGGATACAATTGCCTGGATGATGTGGATGCAGAGAGTGAGCAAATGTATAAAGTAACTAAGAAAGCATGTACAGGAAGGAAAAAATAAGTGCTGAAAAAATTACACAGAAAGTGTGATGGAAAACGTTAAACAAAGTAAAAAGATGCTGTATGGATTGAAAAGAAACAAAGAAAAAGGAAAGAAAAGAAAAAAATTGTAAAAGTAGAAACCGGATAAATTTTGACACAAAAAGAGAATATACTCCGGAGATGGCAAGACATTTTGCTAAATTACTTAACATCAAATTCAAAGAACTGGGGACAGGGGAAGAAGAAATGGTGGAAGGAAAATAAAAAGAAGATATAACAATGTTAGAAATAGCATAGCATAGCATGGGTGAAAAGGTAAAAAATTGCAGTAGTAGTTGATGTTGCGATAGAGATGATAAAAGCAGCAGGACCAATTGAGGTAGAATACATGTATAGATTGTTTCAAGTGATATGAAAAGAAAAAGAAGTACCAGAAAATTAGTAAAAGGATGTAATAATTTCTGTATTCAAGAAGGTTGTTAAGAAAGAATGTAACAACTATAGTTTATTATAGTACATTTTACACATCAAAAATAATTGAGACAAATTTAGAAGGAAGACTGTAAAATGAAGTAGAAAAAATGGAGGAAAAACAGCATGGCTATAGGAAGGATAAATCAAATTTTGATATAAGGATTGAGACAAGATGGGAGTTCAGGAAAAATTTAATGATGACATTTACAGACATAGGTAAGTCATATGCCAAGGTACCATGATAATTTGTTTAGGATGCTCAAGAAGATAGGCAGTGCACAAGTTAAAATGATAAAAGCATTACATTGTAAGTGTGTAAGTAGAGTGAGGACTAAGATGGGGCAAACGAAATGGTTTCAAGTTAAAACAGGACTTTGGCAAGCAGTGTATTGCTACTATTCTTTTTATAGCTGTAATGGATGAAATACTTAAAAGGGAAAAGCAAAAAATGGGAATTTCTGTATGCAGATGACATAGTGGTCTATGGAGAGGATGAACAACAAAAAATGTAAACATGGAATCAGGAGATAATGCAAATTAGTGTGTTGAAAGTAAGACAGTTGAGATAACAACAGGAAAGAGAGAAGGTTGATGGAATATAACAATAAATGTAAAACCATTAGAGGTTGTTAAAAGTTCAGTATCACTGAATATGGAAAGATAATCAAGGAAATTGGGAAAAGATTCAGAAAGCAAATGGGCTTTACCAGGGTGGGAGAGACCTAGTGTGTAACAAGGAAGTGGCAGAAGAATGTAAAACAGTTCTCCTTAAATGTATTATGTACCCATATTGACATATGCAACAGGAACATGGACAACAAAAGGGAAGAAAGTAAAATTAAAGCAGTGTAATTTAAGTTCCTGAGAGGAATAGTAAAGTAATAGAGATAAAATCAGAAATGAGGAAATCAGAGATAAAACAGGATTCATGAAAATAAAGAAAAGATATAGATTCGTAAACTGCATTGGTTTGGACACATAATGAGAATGAAAGAAGATAGAGATCCTAAGCTAGTATTTGCTGAGAAAGTAAGATGGAAAAAAACAGAGGTAAGGCATAGAAACAGGTGGATGGATACAGTTAAGGAAATCAGAGAAGAGGGGAGGAAAATTAGGGGGATATACTGAATAAAGGAAAAGAATGGTCTAGAGATACACAAATGTGGAGATCCTTAATTTGCAACCAGACCCAAAAGACTAGAAACAGGAAATGAATAAGGTATATAAAATTGGATAGAAAAGATAGAGAGCAGGTGCCTTACATTACATAGAAATTTTGAGTCACCAGGTTGGGAATCAGGAAAATGAGAATATTTTTAAAAGGCCTGAGCCCCCTTCTTTAGGACAGTAGATCTGAACAAAGTTCTGGCGATCCCCACCAAGACCAATTCTAAGCCTGGTGCACCAGCTATTAGACAGCAACAATAAAAGCCAAAAACTCTCTCTCAAGGAAAGGCCATGGCAATGTAAAAATAACAGAATAATGCATATACACAAGCATGCATATTACACACACAAACTATAGACGAAGGGAAAAAGTAAAATGAATGTGTAAGATTGGGGAAAGGCAGTAGGTAGAGGATGTGGAGTCCAGGGCTTTGCCTAGACTGTAGGATGTGTTGCAAAGAGAGTTCTCAAAGTTGGAGTTCAGCATCTGAAGGCTTTACAAATTTTAAGAAACCTTCCAAATTGTAACCCCTGAAACTCCCACCAAACCACTTACTTCAAACATTCAGCAGCTTTCTTGTCCCATGGCCAACACCTAACCAGTGGCGGCTCATGTGCTACAGCACATAAATTAATTTAGGAATAAATAATTTTTCTTAATTTGAAGAACCTTCATAATCATTTCCTGTTTTAACACTGCAAATCTATGCTTCAATATCGAAGACTTTAAACTCCGCACCTGGCGGCAAATTGCTCCTAAAGCAGCCAGTACTATTCCAGTTACAGCACCAGATTCGGCGATTTAGTCACAACTGCGCATGCGCACTTTACCTTTACACCCACTTCGCCACCCGTAAAGCTCAACAAACTCCTAGCTTTGAGTGCTACTATTGTAAGAGCACAAGTAATAAATGAAACATCCCCCTCCCCCGGTGCTATGACAGAGAGTGGGGCCACATCAGGTGACATATCCAACGAAATCGAAATAATTAATAAGTAAGATAGCCAATTCAGACGCTCTAGGCTCTTCTTCGCACCTGAGGAAAGGGACAAGGATCCCAGAAATGTTGTGTGGTATTTATATTATCGCTTTTTTTCTGAATTGGCTATCTTTCTTATTAATTATTTTCAACCAGAAGTAAATTTTTTCATTTTGAAATCGAAATAAATTCAAACTATTCACTAATTATAAACCTTATTTTATAATAGTTTATAATTTCAAAACAAAAATAATAATCGTTCATTTTTTGTAAAATAAAAAAATCTCAATCTAAGGTTATTTTAAAGAAAGCAAAAACATAAGAGATCATAGTGCGAAAATATACCGAATGATCCTGAATACAAAACTGCTCAGCGGCTTGTTCCAAAACTAAACTTCACTTAAAATATTTAATGAGAAAAATACTTTCCAGTTAGATATCATAAATTTCCAGTCTGGCATAGGCAGAAGTTAAAAAAAATAGATCTTTCTTCCTTACGAAGGGGGCTCAGAACCTCGAAAATTTGAACCTCGACCTATATCCGACAGGACCAACTACTTATTTCAGGGAAGTCGTCATCATTGTCTCCCTTTCCTATCCAAATGTGTTATATATACTTCTGCGTTTGATACAATCGTAGCATGTTTTAAATATCAGAGTATTTAAGTAATTTTGGATGAATATTACAAATTTTAGTCACGACTATTCAAATTATAATTTACAATATATACATAAACTCATTTTCTGACAGAGTGGATTCATGTAGAAAAATTTCGCATAAATGGCATAAATTAACAAATTTCTACAACTATTATTTACATTTAAAAATTATATCTCTTGCAGAGTAATCAATCCTGGTGCCAGCGACCAATAATTTAACTGTATCTGCAAAGTAGTCTACATTACATCTCTTTGTTGAACCATTTCATATAGTCTGCTTTTAATAAAATTTGCTTGTGCCAATAATCTCATATAAACTGCCAGTAACCAGATATATGAGTGCTCCCCTTTTTTTTAGGGTAACAGGTTACATGAGGGTAATCCACATGGTGGAAACTCCCCTTTAATAGCATAAGAAGGGATCTGAAAGGGGGGATGCGGAAAGGTAGAAATGGTTAACAAGGGCCCCCGGGCTATGGTTTAAGGATCCTACCCGGCAATTTGCCTAAAAGTGATGCAGGGAAAACCCTAGAAAAACCTGCATTAGGTAGGTCGGGCATTTGGTACTTGTCCCATACCCTTCCAATGGCGGGAGAGGGGTTAGCTGTGGGGTCGCAGCTTTCCCCTCTCCGTTCCTTGACCAGTTTAGGAGGCAGCTGGCCGACTATTCCAATAGGAATAGCGGACAACTCTTACCGTATGCCCAAGATCTGCGACCCCGGAACATACACCTCTCAAAACAGGGCGAGGTGCCTCGGCATGTGGGAACCTTACTTCAAAAATCCAGAGAGATCCATACCTCTATTATATACATTCTCGGTTCCCTCTAACTTTAACAATGCTGCCCAATAATAATTCAAGTTAGCTCACTCTAACAGTAAATGTCACTGACAATTATTAGCATTTTCTGCCAACCCTCAAATATGCTACTTCCCTGCATTTCGAAAAGAAATAAATATCTATGTTTTGAAGGGAAGTTAATTGCTTCTTGACCTTAGTATTAAAAATCAAGTTGGATCTCTCCTGACTCACTCTTCCTATAACTTATATTTGTTTGTTTCATTCTTCTCATGCACCATAGTTCAAAACTTCCCAGGCATTTCTTCTTCCTCTTTCTTCATTTCCATGTTTCCGAACCAAACAAATCCCTGCAGCAGAAAAAGCACTTTTCCACGTTCATCTGCAATTATAGACTCTAATTTGCTTTCTGGGTGAATATTACCTTCGTTATTATAACATGTGACTTTATTTTCATCATGCTGTAGCCATCATTCAAGTACTTCCAAGGTACTTGAACTGATAAACAATTTGTAATTATTTTCCCCTGCAATATATATGAGCTGCCATTCATTTTATATTTTCATTACTTTGGACTTTTTTATGTATCTGCAATCTATATTTTCCTTTTTACCACTATCCAGTACATGTCCTCCAGTGAACTCTTTATTGCTGTATAGTATTAATTTTCAACTTCAACAATATAACTGATTATCATAAAATTTTTTGACTAACTGGCTTCGAGGGTGCAATATCTAAATATTTTTAAAATTCATGTTTGATGTAGAACTTGTTAATTTAATATGGTTCACTCATTCGAATTCAAATGTAAGTTTTAATTTATATATATAATTTAATATAACATATTTAAAATATCTTAAATTAGTTAAATAGATTTTTTAATTCGAACCCTTAACTTGTATGACATATACGCAAAATTCTTATATTCTCTAATTTATTAAATTAGGCTTCTTATTTTCTCATCAATGTGCACATATAACGTCATGAAATCTCTAACCCAGAACTTGACAGTAAATATTTTAACAATACATAAAGAATGCATTAATAGTTCATTCAAGGTTTACATTTAATTAATTCTTTGTTAGAAATGTCTTTCGGAAAATCTTTACTGAACACATTTCAGATTTGTTATTTTTTAATTAAACTTTTTATTAGACATTTACACATGATTGTGTATGGTTTGAAATTAAATTATTTATCTTTTTCACTAACATTCAACTTGGTGGCAGATATAATGATTTAACATACTATTACTGACAATATTGAATTAACTTTGTCAAATAAAACACAAAATATACAAGTTGTTAGTCTCTTTTTGTTGTTTGTGAAACTGTAGTGTTTCAAATAATTTACGAACGGATAATGTGCTGCGTAGGTGATAAAATAATCGTTATGGTCTGAAAGTAAATGTATATTCAAATTATCCGCGATACTATCATAAAGTAGTACAACGTTAAAGTGATTTGTAATAACAAAATTTTACTTTTATTCAAAGATATTATTTCACCCAAATCCATTGCAATTATTATTGCCGAATGTAGTCTTTCTCGGTGTAGAGAATTAATAAAGGCTTCTAACCTAGTAAATATGTTTACTCGGTTAGAAGTCCTAGAAGGCTTTATTCATGTATAGCATTTCTTACGTAATAACAGTATCTTAATGCAGTTTTTTATGTTTTGTTTATATTATTTAAAAGTTAAGTATAATATATAGTATTTAGGCAATACTTAAGTATACGTTTAAATATTAAAAAGCAATAGTAAAAGGATTGACATAATTTTCAAAGAAAACCCATTCCATGATTATTCATTCAATGATAGTTTTATCTTTGGCAAGAGTGCTTTGGCTGCGGTTCCATTGTCAATGCCATATTAGTACATTTTTTGGCATCTTTGATTCTGAAGTATCCATTAGCTTGCACGTGTGGCATTAACTGTTTGATTTAGTGTTTTAATATCTGTCAGTTACAGTCACAGTGACTTAATAGTGGGTAAAGTTCATAAATAATCTTATGTGCGGAAAAGCATTAATATAAACATCTTGTAGAACAATTGAGTTGTTAATGAACACCGGTTTTGTGGTTAATAGTACGTCAGTTTTCTAATTTAACAGAATGACGGCGTTTCCTGGTACATTGGCATTTGATGAGTATGGTCGACCGTTTATTATTATTCGGGACCAACAAAACCAGCAGAGACTATCTGGTACCGAAGCCCTTAAGTCTCACATTTTTGCTGGAAAGTCTATATCCAATACACTGAAAACATCGTTGGGCCCGAAAGGCTTGGATAAAATGATGATATCTAGTGATGGAGACGTAACAGTTACAAATGATGGTGCTACAATTTTGAAACAAATGGATGTCGATCATGAAATTGCTAAGCTAATGGTACAGCTATCCCAGTCTCAAGATGATGAAATTGGTGATGGAACTACTGGAGTAGTAGTATTAGCTGGTTCTCTATTGGAACAAGCAGAACAATTATTAGATAAAGGAATTCATCCTATACGAATTGCAGATGGCTTTGAACTTGCTGCACAATATGCCGTGAAGCACTTGGAGACTATATCTGAAAGTTTCCCTGTTGATCTGGAGAACTTGGAGCCTCTCATTCAAACTGCCATGACCACGTTAGGATCCAAGATAGTAAACAAGTGCCATCGTCAAATGGCTGAAATTGCTGTAAATGCCGTCATGGCAGTTGCCGATATGGACAAAAAAGATGTGAATTTTGAACTCATTAAAGTCACAAGTAAAGTAGGTGGCCGATTGGAAGATACAATGCTTGTCAAGGGTGTTGTTATTGATAAAGACTTTTCTCATCCACAAATGCCTAAAGTTCTTAAAGATGTCAAAATTGCTATTCTCACCTGCCCATTTGAACCACCTAAGCCTAAAACAAAGCATAAGTTGGATGTGACCAGTGTTGAAGATTACAAAGCCTTGAGAGCTTATGAAGCTGAGAAATTTTCTGAAATGGTTCAGCAAGTAAAGGATGCTGGGGCTACTCTGGCTTTATGTCAGTGGGGTTTTGATGATGAGGCTAATCACTTGTTGTTACAAAAAGGATTGCCAGCTATTCGTTGGGTAGGAGGCCCTGAAATAGAGTTAGTTGCTATTGCAACTGGAGGCCGCATTGTGCCAAGATTTGAAGAATTGTCTCCTGATAAACTGGGTCATGCAGGACTTGTTCGTGAGCTAAACTTTGGAACCACAAAGGTAATTGCTGTATAATTTTGTACAATTTAGTCTAATGTTGTAAATCAATCTTTGTGTGTAACATTTGTCTGCAACATTTTTTAACTGATCCCTAAACTATGTTAGCACAGCCCTGTTTTGGTGACTGAATTATTTTGTATAAAGTTTGAAACACCAGAAGTTTTTTTCTTTTTTCTTTGAGCTATATCTGAAAAATTACTAAAAGAGAAAATTTCAATTGCATTCTGTAATAAATAACACAATGCTTGTAATGTCACCATGATTGGCACTTTAGTTGTATATAGTATACAATCTCAACTGAGTTTCAATTAGTTTTATAGTCCTTTGTTGCTTTCTATTTTTCTCTTCCTTGCCATTTTGTGTAATAAACTTTTACCTTGTATTTATTTTTAGGACCACATGTTGGTTATTGAAGAATGCAAGAATTCCCGTGCTGTTACAATTTTTATCAGAGGTGGCAACAAAATGATCATAGAAGAAGCCAAAAGAAGTTTACATGATGCTCTGTGTGTTGTTCGGAATCTAATTCAAGATAACCGAATTGTATATGGAGGAGGTGCTGCCGAAATATCCTGTGCTCTGGCTGTTTCTGCTGAAGCTGACAAAATTTCATCTTTGGAGCAATATGCTTTCCGCTCTTTTGCTGAAGCCTTGGAAAGTATACCTTTAGCTTTAGCTGAAAATTCTGGCCTTTCTCCTATTCATACATTGACTGAAGTAAAGGCTCGTCAAGCAGTTGATAAAAATCCTGCTCTTGGAATTGATTGCATGCTAAGTGGCACATCTGATATGAAAGTGCAACATGTCATTGAGTCATTGAATAGCAAGAAACAACAAATTATATTGGCTACACAGTTAGTAAAAATGATCTTAAAAATTGATGATGTTCGATCACCTAATGACAAGGGTTTCTAAGAACTTATAACCGTTCTTGCATATGAACCTTACTAGTTTTCATCATCTTCAATATATTTTACATACTCACTGCACAGACTGTTATGTAACATTTATTTTATTTGCTATTTGTTCATGGAATATCTTTATTATTATTAAACTCTCATATTTAACTATTGTAACACAATACAAATTTACTGTTCTCATTTTTTTAAAAAAATCCTGTAATTTTCATACTTTTGTATTGCTGTTTAAAGTTTAATTCCAATGTATTTTTCATCAATTCAAAAGCTTAAATATAATTAACTGGAAATAACTAATAATGTCATTTTATGCATTTCCTTTTTCTTCTATTATTATGCACACATAATAAAGTAATATGTTAATTGAAACAATACATGTGTAAATGTGGGTAATTTTTTTTCACATTAGTTCCATAACCTATAAAATTTATATTGTATGCCTAGATTGTGAACAACAGTATATTATAAACTACCGTTTTTCTGCAAATTTAGATTTGTTGCAAGTTACAGTTTTGAAATATAATTAATGCTGATCATTCCCAAGTATTTTATTTGTGAAAGAAGTCTTAAAATGTATAAACTGAAACAACAGTTATCAGAAAATTTTATATGCTTCTTCCTATCAGATGTGGAAACACCGGCTCTCATTTCAAGGTAAGCCCAATAGTATATGTCCTGTCTGAAATTTTCATTGCTACTATGCTGGACAAATAGTGTTGAATTCCAATTTCAATTGGTAAGCCAGATTTTGGCAACAATTGGCATCCATGAGCTACTTGCACCTGAAGAAAAAGACTCCATTGTCCTGAGTCATCCAGGTTACAGATGCCCAACAAAAAGAATTTCTGCTTTGCTAGATGAATAGAACTCCAAACCACTTTGACCATTTGCTCTTGATGTGGCCCTTTACTCTCATGTCTGACTTATCATTCAAATACAATCACATAAGTGGCATGTTATGATAATAAATAGGTTGCATAGTGATAGGACAATTTAAACAAAGCAAAGATTATAGTACATGTATGAAGAAATAAGGAAACATAAAGTATTGAAATGAGAGAGTAATGTGGACTTGTTTTAATAATTTTTATGGAAAGGAAAAAGAGTGAGCTTATTGGTTACCTGTGGCTGAAGATTGAAAATTTGAACTAATAGTCTCCATCTTAGTAAAAGCAGAGGCATTATAGTCATTGAAGTTATTTATCAGCATGTTGCTTTAGTTCCAATAGGTTCACGGCAAAGACAGGCCTAATATTTTAAATTAAATATATGTGTATATGTATTTATTTTCTTAATGTGAAGTAAAGTATGGCATTTCTGATACTTCATATAAAAAAACAATTTTATATAGTATTGAAGGAAATTTTTTTATGAATCAGAAATATAGTATAGTGTTCATTTATTTCCTCAGAAATGGTTATCAACCTTTCTACAATGGTTGTTGAGAAGCTATTTAAGGCAAAAGCATTTGAAACTTACTACAGCAGGTTAAGATTGTAGTTTATTAACTAATATACATAGTTATAATTTTACTAAAACATTTTGCTTAATGTCGGCTACAATATGGGTAAATCACAAAATGGTCACTATAAGTTATAATTTTTTTTTTTTATTAATTTTGTTGTTTCTCTACTGTTTATTATTAATGACTTGTAATGAAAGTAGTGGAGTCATTGTTTTTTTTAGGGATGCCTTCTTTTGTCTGTTTTAAAACTAAGGTTCCCACAAGTAGATACACAAATATAAAATAACAAAATTTGATGCAGATGAATTTTACTAGTTTGAGTGTAATTTATTTGTGATTTCGATAAATAATAAAACAGGAGAAAAATTTAAAAAATTGTGTGCTTCTTGTAAAATGTAACTGAAATGAATGTGAAAAGTACGGACTTTCAGAATTGAAATAAATTATACTTATACTTGTGCACCTGAGGAGGTTCCATGAAAAGGAGAGAAACATTGTGTTATTATTTTTATTTTATTAAATTATTTCTAAGATGTTTGTCAGCTCCTTTATTCATTGACCTTATCTGATAAATTGTTTTATGCATAACAGGAAAGGAGTACAATTCGCAATCACTATTATTAACAAATATCAAGCACAATATACTAGGAATAATGTAATTACAAATATGAAATTATGTTTAATTTACTTGAATGTATTAATATCATTTGTCCACATTTACAAAACCTCAAATATGTAAATGTTTCTCAGGGCTTCTAGTTTTCAAAATATATGATCATCCATTGCCACAAAAAATGTAAGAGTGGGAGTAATTTTTTAGTGTTATATAAACAAAGGATGTGATAAAATGACATATACACACTTTTTCAGGCAAATGTATGTAACTAGCAAGAGAACAACTTGTAATCTTATGTACTACTATGTATTGCTTTAAGACTTACAAGTATTTTTTTTACATCAAGACAAAAGTAATAATACTAAGTTGTGCTTGAATTATTATCCTATTTTGGTTGAACAATGCATTCTGAATTGTTTATCGTAACATGTATATGATATCCAACATTTATTACATTGATCCACACTTTAATTTTCAATCTAAATATTCAATGACTGGAGTGTATTCTAAAAGAATATTTTTCATTCTTCAGATCAATCACCATATTGTTAGTGCTCTAAAACACTTGAATGAATGCACACAATAAGACAAAAATTTTGTTGTATTGATGATCTGATGAAAAAATGCTAGGTCCACCAAGAAAAGAGACAAACTGAAAATTGAATCATTTTCATTACCTGAGTTTTTGTAAGTTGTGTTATAATGTAATATATTTGACCATACTTTCATTCAATCACTATGTTGATCTTGTTAAGATGTAAACTTATTCAACAGAAGGTATTTCCTTTGAAGACATTCTTTTGTTAGTATTAGTGTGTCATATAAAGATCAGCAAATACTTTCCAACATTTAACCCATTTCCCCATTATTTCTTTATATCTTCTATGAAAGAATTAATATACTTATAACAGCAATTGCATAGCATAAAAAATTGTGTTCTAAAATTCACATTCCTAAATTGTCTTTGACTTTCATTCTGAATAAACACGCTTGAATAAAATAAAATTCCATTTTTCCATTCACACAGAAGTTGCAAATTTAAAAAGACCCACAGTCGGAGCAGTCTTCAGATTTTGGCTCAGTCTTGTATTCTGTTGTCCCTCAATGTGATGGCATAATCAAATACACTGATATATGTATGTATTGCATATTATATATATGTATATTATATTATATATGTAGTCGACCAGCACAAGACCCTCGTCTGATGTAGAAGGATTAGGCCTCTGATGCACCTCCCTATATATATTTATCGTTGGTGTGGAAAGGAAAGAGAGATAGCGTATGGCTTACCCAAAAATGAAGTATGGTGTAGCCATATAGAAGAGAAGGAAGTTCTTCAAATTTTCGGAGGCTCTCATCATCCTTCTTCAGGAAAGAGTGTTATACCATTCTGTGGACTGTGGAGTTTTAATTACAGTGCAGCTAGTAGCAATAAAACCCCCACCAAGCCAGTAACTTTTTCTCTCAAGGGAATGTTGTGGCATAAGAAATGTTCTGATGGCGATCATTCATACATAGCAATTTATACCTACAAATACACATAGATACATGCATAAGCTCATACATACTCACATGGACTCGTGCTAGTAGGGGTTACAGGTAGGAAGGGCATTACTTAAAGGATGTTGAATCTAGGGCTTTGCCTGGACTGTAAGACATGTTGGCAGGAGAGTTCCCACAGATGGAGTTCAGCCTCTGATGAATCGGAGTGTGGAATTTTAAGGATAGTGAGTGTAAAGCATTAGTCGAAATTGTTTGTATTGTGGCTTTGGGTGTGAGTTGCTATGGGGAATTGAATTATTGAAAGTTTTACAGTGCTGCAGTGGTTGTCTATTTGTTCAGGGAGAGTTCTTTCTGTTTGGCCTATATAAAATATAGGGCAGAGTCTACAGTTAATTTGGTAGATTGTGTGGGAGGAGAGGCAGGTGATTTTGTATGTTTGTGTGGTTTTGGAAGATTGTGGTGGGCTGTAAGATAGGGCATACATGGCATCTGTTCTTACTGCAAGGTGTCAACCCGGCATGGGTGGGTGGGTTTTACAGGGGTGGACAAGTAAATTGCAGAGGTTGGGTGGGTGTCTGAAGGCAAGCCTTGGGGAGAATGGTTGTTAGGTCAGGGTTAGATTGCAGTTCAGTGTACACTAGACAGAGGATGGAATTAATTGTAGTCTAGTGAAGTAGGTTGTTGGGAGGGGTGGACTACTTTTCTTGTTTTAGTCCAGAATGGGTGTGGATGTTTGGAGATTTGATAGGGCATGGTTTATCTGTTTTCGGAGGAGGTCTCTGGGATAGTTTCTATTGAGAATTCAGTTTGTGTAAGAGGCCAGGCTATTTCAGGTGGAGCAAATATGCACTTCCCTGAGGTGTAGGCTGTATGGGAGGGAGCGTTTTGAGTGATTTTGATGACAACTTGTGAAGTGCAGGTATTGGAGCGTGTTTGTGGGTTTTATGTGGACGGATGTGTTGATTGTGCCAGAACTCAGGTGCATGTCAACGTCTAGGAAAGTGACTTTGGTTGGGAGTAGTTATAAGTTAACTTTATGGAGTGTTTGGAGTTCCAAGGTGTGAAGGATAGGGAATCTGGTCCATGGGTACCGTAGCATGAAGATGACGCCTAAGAACCTGAACCAGGCTAGGGGTTTCAATGGGGCGGAATTTAGGTGGTCCTGTTTTGATTTGATTTGATTTATTTTATTCCGTTAGTCCTCGTATTAGGAAATAGGATATGTCAATACATAAAATTACAATATAATAATCGGATGCTATAATTATATATAGTTAGAAGTTAACATAAAAATACTAAAATTCAGGAACACAAAATTCCCATCCAACATAAGTAAAATATATTGGTAATACTTAAAATAATAATCCTTTAACTATAATAAAATATAGAATCACACAAGAATAAACACAAAACTTGACACATGCACACTAGAAGGAAAAACAAACAACGGACAAGTCACTTCATGAAACAGAGTAACAAGGAATCTGCCCTTCTGTAGAAACTCCTGGCCGTACATGCAACAAACAAACGAAGACCAACAGAGACTAAGCAAATAATGAAATAAGTAGTTTATTATTAGCAACACATTGAACACTTGTGCAGTTTTTTTAAAAAAAATAATAATTAATTTCTAGGGTAACGATCAAGAAACTCCTGTACTGAGTATTCAGTAGACTATTTTTACATTGAATCCAAAAACTCTTGTAGTTATTATTGTTCTTAACATTTACAAGAAGACTATTGTGTAAAACTATCCCTGAATGGTGAATACTTCTCTAGTACAGAGCAAGACGATGCTTGTCCGATCTTAGACCAGAGTGATTTCTAGTCTCATAATCATGAGATTTGCCATTTGTTTGAAAAAAGTTCATGTTCCGCTTAACAAACTTTAAAATTTCGTCCTAGGAGTCCCAAGAACAGGTTGGTGTAGAAGGGGGTCATTTGGGTGCCCATATCTGTGTCACTTATTTGATGTAAGGAAAAATAATTTCTGGTGAGGACAAACTGCATGAGGGAGATCAGAAAATTGGTGGTGGGGAAAGAATTTTGTGGCCTGCGGGACAAAAAGTATTCCAGTGCCGCTAGTCCATTGGCAAGGGGGATATTTGTGAAGTATAGTAACCAAAAGAGTATCGGGGCAGGAGAGGTTTTGGGAGTTCACAGAGACCGCGGAGGAAGTGGTTGTTGTCTTGGATGAAAGAGGGTAATTTTGTCTATTAATGGTTGGAGGGACTTGCCCACAAACACAGATATCCTCTCAGTGGGGGAGTTGTACCCAGCAACTATTGGGCGGCCCGGTACACCAGGTTTTGGGTGTTCTGAGGTTGTTTGGGGTGAGGAGTTCAATAGAAGTGAAAGACAATTTTTGGAGTTTTCCATGTAACAGACAAACTTGTCTATTTCTGAAGTGATGGCTGGATTTGGGTCAGTGGGTATTGAATATCTAAACACAAAAGTTTGTTCCTGAATCATAACATTTAGTAAGTTTTGTAAAAATTGCTGCCCACACTGTAGAATGAATGCAAGAAACACAAAAAAGTATATATTACGAAAGGTGGGTTGGTTTGTTTAAATTATTAATGATCTTTTAATATGTTTCTCACTTCATGATTTCTTAATTTAGATTCAATATATAGAGTATTGTTTTAGTCGACACTCAACTATAACCTAACAATCAAATAAAATTTTGACAATTCAGCATAATTTTCTAATATATATTGATAAATGCATTTTGAGAAATATTACTTGTCGATTCTCTATTAATATTATTCAATTATTGTGTATAACTTAAATAGTAATTTTTAAATTAATTTATTATATAATTATACAAAACAGTTATCACACTTCCAATCTCATCAGTTTTATCCATTATGCTGAAAATTCTGCACCAGCAGTAAATATTTACATGACTCATGGTGTAGAATTCAATTAGGGTCAGATACATTCATCAAGTTCAATTTATTATCTGAAACCAGAGTGATCTCTGAACATATGCAAAAAGTGAGTTACCCTTTCCAACAACTACACTGAATTTCCAAATATGTGTAGATTACAGTACTGTACATACTGTTATGGAGCGAGTATAGAGGCTACAGATTAACCTTTTAGTTCATATTTTAAATGAAGAAGAATTACAAATATAGATAAGTAAAATATTGTTATATCTTCAGTTTCAAGCCGTTTAATAGGTGTCATTAAATATACTCATTGTTTACGGTGCATAAATTTCTCACTGACGAATTACCCGATCAGCAGATTCTGATATAATTTGTTCGCCAAGGTGGCAATTTAGCAGGTATTTCCTCGAGTTAATACGCGTTTTATACGATATATCAATATTATTTTTACGTTTCTTCTTCTTGATCACCAAAATTGTGTAAATACATGCCATTTCTGCATGAATTCTAAGCTGACATACAAAATTACATGTGATTTCGTCTTGATAATTTTAATATGGTCCAGATTACAATACAAAAGGGGTGGTACAATCAGGATTGAAAAAAGTAGGATAATTTTAAGATTTTCGTACGTTGCCAAATTTGTTTGTGACAGATTCAGACGTTCCACAAAGTGGGTTGTAAACACTGTGTTTACATTAATAGTTTTGATGTTAATGAAACACATGAATGGGTTCATCTCCTTTTCTTGGATTGCAATACGGAGTATCGCAGGTGACATGTTGGGAAAGGTGTTTCATTTCAAGTCCATGTTTGAATCGACTCTTCCTGTCACGGTTGGTGGTCATGTTAAACAAATCCTCATGCCTCATCTGTCGAAGGACTTTGTAGAGCACAAATCTAGGTGGACAGTTGACAATTATTTTCATTTTTCCTCGCAGAGGAGGAGTCTTATCCTTGTTAGGAAATCTGTTTCCGTAGAAGCTCTTCCTTAGCACGGGAACAGGTGTGGTTATTTTGTGGAATGGTTAAGCTGCGTGCAGATAGAAGGACAATTTAAATGATGTCTTGTCAAATAAAGAATCGTATTAGGAAAGCTAAGAACATAGTCATTTACTATAAAATAAGGCCAGGAATACTTAACTGTTAGCATTTAACTGGATGTGCCTGGTGTTACCGCTCGTCGCCAGGTTTCTAAGGGCAGCCAACAAGTTCCGATGCTGGTCGGTGACGTTCAATCCAGCAGACTGCTTGGTCGTCAGGTCCAAGCACGTGAATCACAAAGAGCTGACGTTATAAACAGCTCCTATGTGCACCGTTTCAGGTGTCGATGATATAATATTGATTGTTTATGCAAGTTTTTGTCCAAGACGCATTCCAACAAGTCAATCATTTTTGATCCCGTGTCTGCAAAGTGGCCGTTGGTAAGCAATGTTTCCTTGAAGCTTCACAAAGCGGCTACAAATTTCTTGTTCAAAGTTTGAAGCTTCGTGACATCGATGTTGCAAGAGTCTGAAGCTTTGTAATCGTTTAAGATCTTCCAGAAGGCGGCCACCATAGAAGCAAGTGCAGGACTTACCCAGGAACCCAACTTAGCGCCTCGGACAGCGTGAACAATCTGCAACTAAACGAAAACGAAATAAGGAATTATTCGTTTCTGTTGTACTAAAGAGATTAAAAACCAAAAATTTTTAAAAATATATTTGCAGTGGGATGGGTGAAAAGCTCTTACCGTATTATGAATCGTAACGAATGTCTTGGCCAATTCTTGATTAGCAGCAACAGTTCTAGAGGCAGCTTCCAATTTTTTCACCAAGGCAAAGAGATCCGAGTTGAGGACCAGAGTTGCGACGGTGTTGAATCGACAGTTTACCAGGCGAACGCTTTCAGCGACGTGGTTTCGATCGCACAAGGAGAAAACTTTCAGCGAGATGCCAGTTGTAAGTGACCTGTAATTAAACACAGCATTGAAAAACCTGATACATTATACTAAATATTGTGATCAAGAATGGCGGATCACTAGTGTACCATAACTAAAATACGCTTAAGCAAACCTCTAGACATCTAATTCAGGAGGTAGTATAAAATGGAAAGGCCCAACAAAGCCGGAACAAATGGTATTTCAATATAGGAAATAAAGAACACATTAAGCTCCATATACTGAAGCACATGCAACATATTTAAAACAGAATAGTGATATGGTAGTAACGGAGCAGTCACAAACTATATAATAAATAATTGCAAAGTGCAATTCTGCTCACACACAAACTAATTGTAATGGTATATTATTTGACGCTCTCGACTCTTAAATATTTCTTTAAAGTATTTCACATCCTCGGTCATAAATGTGTTGCGTATTAAATGAGGTTTTCCCAATGATTAATTAGCGCAGTAAATAAATTTTTCACTTGCTGGTCAATATTCATCGGAAGAGTTTCTTTTAACTTTAAATTCATGGTATCAGTAATGGTGAACAAGATAGTTGGTACGATAATGTCTTCTATTTCGCTACGTCACGAGGTGCGTTTTGTTTGTGCGTAGACGCCAAAGGTTCAATTTACATGATATTTTCTTACTTCATCACGCTTAGTGTTCGTTGTCAATAAAATTTCGATCGGTTTAGAGCAAATGTATTTTCGTCATAGTTCATCGGGGTGTTAGAATCTCGTGTTAAGTGTCCTTATATAAACCTCACGCGCATTGCTTTAACTAAACTTGAAAAAAATCAATTGAATGGTCTAGTCTAGACAATAAATATTTGTTTTTAAAACACACTTGCCATCAGCGGTCAACTATGAAGTTATGAACGTGTTGTCTGCAATTTCGATACAAAATTCTAGGAGCGTATTGAAATTTAGTTGTTGAACTCTTTTAGTATGCAGTTCACTTTGTAACAGTACTATTTTATAAGGAGAATTAAAGGAATGAATATAAAATTGATATATTATTCCTATTTATAGTTTAGTTCTCTTCGTTTTTTAATAAGGTGCTCATATTTTTGGGTACAGTGTTTTTATAACTATCAGAGCAATAGAATAATTGAACAAAACTTAAAAATTTCGTAGTAAAAATCGTGTTTTTCACACGTGCCAAAGTTGTGATTCTTATAGGTGACTCACTGGAGTCTAGACTATCACGATGACGTAACCTCAGGTAAACTTTTACGTTGGCTGCTTCTCATGTGTGTGCCGCCTCAGGTATATACATATGAATACAGCAATAAATCAATAAGAATTATTTTGTTATTATCGCCCTTGTAAAATAAGGTTGTAAATTTATGATACCGATTAAGTGTGTCAGTTTGCAGAATTAAGACATTGTTTCTCTCCTAAAAGATGTCTACAGTAAGAGTGAATATTGTTTTAAGTACGTCATTCTGATGCCACATGAAATTATTACCTTAAAAATCGAGGTGTAGGAAGTTAATATTAAAATTAATGAGAAAGATATTTAGCTCATTTACGAATAAATGCTTCCGCTAAAATAAATTCCAGCCTATTAACGTAGTGTGTATTCAGTTTCCTGAAACTGCCAGTTAAGGGCCAAATAAGTAAAAAAAATACAATGAACGACTCAACTAACCTTTGTACTGATTATGTATCTCTATCTATTTAATTAATTTCAAATTGTTTTTGTGCACCCTTCTTTGTGATTCTCATCTTCCCCCCCCCCCTCCAGAAATTTCCTATGATCTGTATTGTTTAGAGCGATTGATATCAGAGTCGTTTGTGTATGAGTGTTCTATTTCTTCTATGGTTAATTCTCTATTTATAGGAAAGTTGATAGTGAATATTCTGATCTGTGTTTTTTAAACAGTTTACAACAAATTAGATAATAAATATTTGTAGAAAATAGAATCCCTGAAAGTAATTAACTGAATAATAAACAACTCTGACCTTCAATGAGAATAACGAATTTAAAAGTGACATAAGATGTTTCGTTTCCAGTTTGAAACTGCTTCAGTTGTTTACAATTGAACTACAAAAATACTTTTATTTCACTTAAAATCTATTTATGCAGAGACACTGTTGTATTAAAACCTTTTTAACATTAATTAACAGTATTAAAACGATATATTTTTAGAAGTATTTGTTTATTTCAACTCAGATGAGACTTGTGTCGAAACTGAAACCGACAGAAAAGCATTTGTATATTATATTTGTTAAATGAAAACAATTTACAAGATATATGAAATGGACGTTAATGACTTTGTGGAAATGACTGAATAAATAAATAGACGGGTTTGAATTAGTTTTCGTGTAACAGTTGTCTGCTTCTAATCGCTGCAACATACTAAAAGTTTTGCGCGACACACACTCATTGAAAAATCTATAATTCAATCAGAAAACAATAATAAACTTGTTTTGGATTTATAAACTCTCATTATGAAAATGGTGTATTTATATTGAACAATTTCTAGTTGTACGCATCTATTTTGGAGCGATAATTTTACAATTTAAATGGTTGTTGTATTATAAAAAATGTATTTTATTCACCTTGTGTAAGTCTGGAGTCCTGCAATCCAAGGAATGTTTTAAATGTTTGAACCGTAAAAGTTTCTTCTGTCAATTGTCTCACATAGTTTTATGCTTTATTAAATATTCCTTATTGCTTCCTTGAAAAATAAAATTAATTTATATGGATTATATCTGGGAAGCCGCTACTCAAGAACACGCAGGCTTTCACAAGAATGAGACTGAGTTCAATCTCATTGACAATTAACTGGGAAGGATTTTAAAGTTTCAATCTGTCAAATGAATGTCACCCTACGTTC
The DNA here is from genome assembly GCA_037074705.1 of Zhengitettix transpicula. NCBI lineage: Eukaryota > Metazoa > Arthropoda > Insecta > Orthoptera > Tetrigidae > Zhengitettix > Zhengitettix transpicula. The sequence continues at coordinate 119,585,208 of CM073591.1, read as the reverse complement.
CCTTCCTCACTTTAACTAGTACTTAAATTATTACAAATAAAAATTGTTTTCATAAATAATGTTTATTTTCCCTATGTATGAAAACATTGAGCGACTGTTAACTTTTCAGTATACCGCTGGCATTCCGTTTCATTCTCCGAGTTTTTATATTACAGTATACTGTTGGCATTCCCGGTTAAAGTAATTAATAAAATCTACCTTAATTAATTAAAGCTAATGTAACGATAAAAATTACTCAAAATACATTTACTTATCAAAAAATTTCAAATAGATTTTTTTTTTGCTGTAGGACAAGAATGACATTTGCTTCAGGCTTCATAAGTCTGTACTGTTGACTTAATTAAGCATTTAACAACTACGTTTAAGTGAAAGCAAGAAAAATGTGTGGAACTTCTGTTGCTGCTGATAATAATTTCTCCATATGCAAAGTTATTCTTACTTTATTCACACCAAAATGAGAACTTCCGTTCTTTTACATGTGCCTGGTAAATGCCATCTATAATCTACAATATTTGTAATTTTTTTGACTACATTTATAACTATATTTCAGGTGTAGACCAATATTTAAAACATATAACTATATTAGGTATATTTAATATTGATATTCATCTAACAAAAATAGCTCAATAAACATTTAATTTTTAAATTATATATATATATATATATATATATATATATATATATATATATAATTCACTAGCTGAGTGCTCGACGATACCTGGGTGTTTATTTAAATTAGCCCGGAGTAATAATTGATTCGACACACCTCTTGGTATATATTTCATTTAACCAGCATCAACGGCGTCAGTGTTTGGAACATTTAACCATTTACGTTCCCCTCCTCGACCTAACCCCTCGGCATATAACTTCAAATAAACCAGGATGATAACTGACGGTATTCGGGTATTCCCCTACTCAATACAATAAACGTGTCTAAAAATCACAACGAATTAAAACAGTAAAAAATTCTCGCAAATTTAATAAATTATAAAACTACTCCCGGTACCTCAAAGGAGTAACTAAATAGAAAACAAAATATAGCGGATACCATAAGAAAATAAAAAAAATACCCGGTGACTTAAGAGGAACAAAACTACTCCTATAACCTTTTGTCCACTCCACTAAGATGAACATAAAATTTCATCAACTACCATGGTTAATGAGAGAATAAAACTAGCGACTCCTATAATCCCGGAATCGACACTGATATGGGTCTTTTTTGCAATACTTTTTACGTAAACTCCTTCAACCACGAACCTACGGTAAGGCTGCTTTCTTGGCTTTTCGAGTTAAAATTAGACGCTTAAAAATTCTGGAATGACACTATCAAATAAAGCGATCCCGACAACGTTTTATTCGACGCTAATAATAGCCATTTATGATTTTTTTATTTCCAGCCTCACCCCTAGAGGCGGTAGATGTGTCTTAAGCCCTCAGTGTTTGTTCCTGGATAAGTAACATGTGTATAAAGTTTCGTAGTAATTAGTCTACGTATTTAAGATTGTAAACGAAAATTTGTTTTACCTCCTTCCACTTCCTACCAGTGTGGTAAGTCTCAGAATTATCTCAGTGACTTTAATACCCCCAGATTCAGTACTAGTCTCCGTTGCTAACTCATTACTTTTATATAACGGTCTTTAACCTACTCCTCCCCACGTCCAGGGGCTGAACTACGACTTAACTGACATAGTGAATGTGAGAATTAAACTCTGTTGACATCTATAACCCTGGGTTTAACACCAATCTCTGTTGTTTTGCTCTATTTTTACGTAACGCCCCTCCATCTCTTCCCTTATTGGTGCTTTAAGGGGTTAAAATTATACAATAAAAAATCTGGATAGAAACTATTTATCACATAGACCCCGAAAAGTAATTAATTAACTATAATATCGTCTGTTTTAGATAATTCAGTCCCATTCACCCCTTAGTGAGTTGTTGTGCGCACCCCCGCGAAGGTTTCTGTCGGCTTTTCGAAGCGTTAGGAAACTTCCTAGGGGTGAACGGTGAATGGGACCCTTCCCAGTTAACTTTCAATTAGATTGAACTCAATCTCATTTTTATATTTTCGTACGTCATTGGTTCGGGAGCAGTTTCTAGGTTCTTGCGAAAGCCTGCGTATATATATATATATATATATTGTAATAATAATTAGAGGCCATTAGTGATTTGATAATTGGAAATTTGTGGTGGATTGTTATCGGCGAAAATATAAAACAACAATGGGTACACATGTACAGGCGAGCCTTTGTCGGCAGCAGGGATTCTAAAACTCGAGTCTAATTAGAGCACTTGCGGACAGATATTCATCAAGAAAAGTCGCGTGCATAATTTGATCAAGTAAATGTTTTGGACATAAATTCTTCGAGTAAAGTTGCAGTAAAGTTATCAATAAGCAAAGCCACGCGAGAAATTCAAATAGAAAAACTGTTCGCGAATTTGATCGAGTAGGCTGACCAATAGTTGGAACGCGAAATACCATATTTGCCGACGAGAAAGAGACTTAATGCGTAGGATCACAGGAGCCGCACGGAGTAATCGTTCCAGTTGAGAGATACCAAAGTTTGGACAGTGTTTTGTAATCAAATTAAATTCAGTGAAATTATGACCTGTTAAATGTGAAAAGTGTAAAGTGCATCTGAACCCAAAACGAAAGCCTGGTACCAGCAGAGACTGTAAGTAGAAAGAAATTTTATAAAGGTTATAAACGTTAAATAAGGATAAAATCTTCATATTTCGGTTTCACGTTTATTTTATTGTTTAACTTTAATGTTGTAAAGAAAAAGTTTGATTGTTTAATTTAAATGTAAAAAGGTTGGTTCTTTATTTTGAAGGCCCAAATAAACGACCCTGAGATGAGAGTTGATAAAATCTGTAAAATTGAATGAACACAAATGTAAATAATCATGTCAAGAAATGTTATTTTACTTGGAATAAATAAATTGTTTTGTGAAGTTTAAAATTTTGTAAATTATTTTGAATCCTTTTCGTATAAATTTAATAAAATAAAATTAATCCATTAATCAATTGCTTAAATTTTGTTAATATTAAATTCATTACATTTTGGTGCCTCAACGTGGGCCAGATTCAATTTAATATTTGGTTGTTTATTACAATATATATATATATATATATATATATATATATATATACAATTTCTTTGGGGCATAAATTTCTAGATCGCTGATGGATGACACGTTTGGTGGAATGTTCAATAATAATAATTTTCAAAAATAGCGTGAGTCCAAAACACTCGGAAGTAATGGTCCGTAAAATTGTTCCATGACACTGTTTCCGACGCCGCTTTGCCAACATTTCCGTGATTGCAGTTTGTTGACGCGTTGATGAATATTTAAAGTGGTGTGATGGGAGATACTGTCTGGTTATTGAGCCATGCTTCGTGGCTAGGAAATGCAGAGCCATATACGATTTGTCCCAGAAACATGAATAACGTCAGCAAAGTAAGAAATATTAGTCAGAACAGACAAGCTTTGAGTGTGATTCTAAATGAAGTGAAAACTTTCTTTTGTACGTCCACAATCCATGGTCTAAGATTCATCGCTCAGAAGGAACGCCATTGGACTGAAAAGTAAGAGATGTTACGAGTTCTAGTATTAGCATTGGATATTTTATGGATAATATTAAAAATTAGAATACAATGGTACAATATTTCACTTATATAAATTTAGTACTTAAGTAAAATCCTGTAGACAAGGAAGGCGGAATCTTTCTCTTATTTACACTAGTCGCTTTTACATCGGAATTGGAGCCCCAATTTTATATTTAATTGATACTTTGTGTCTCAATTATTATTTATAGATTTCTCTATAATAGAAAAATAAATTCGTAGTGTTTTTAAATAACAGTCCTTTCATTCAGTACATATTGAAAAAACCTAAATGCTTACTTCAACTTTTGTGTTACGGGGGCCGCGTACCTGTAATTAGTTAGTCATTTGGAATAAAATTATAAAAATAGACCATCATTTCTCAACCGGTGGTCCGCAGGAAAATTTTAGTAGTACGCGAATAATATTATTACAGTTGTACGAAGAAAAATAATTAAAATCAGTAATAGTGTTGAAGAAATTAAGCCATATGTGGTCACAAAAATATCTCTATGACTGTACGTGTTTTGGAAGTTTTGGAAATATTGTCATAATCATCCGTTAAAACATGTATTCTTATATAAGCTGTTAAATGTAACTGTTCTAAAGACGTATATAATTATGTCTCGTTGGACAAGCAGGCAAAGCAGCAGAACACATCAAGAATAGGAATCTGAAACTTTATATGAAATTTGTGGATTGTAAACTCATTCATCGGACTTGAGAATAATAATGCGATTGATTTGGAACAGGAAAATTTACTAGATTTAAGTTGCAACTCTGCATTAAAATAGCAATTCACCCAGAAAGTTATAACTCGATTATGAGTAAAGGTAAAAAAATTTACACAAAAAAAGCAATGAGAGAGTTGCTATAATTTTCAACAACATATTTATGTGAATCTAAATTCTCTGCATTGACGTATATAAAATTCAAGCAAAGAAATGACTTGAAAATGAGTCCAGATGCAAAATATTTATCTCCAAGACTTGAAAAATTATGTAATGGAAACAATCAGCAGCAACTCCATTGATTTTTTATATGGAAATTTTTCATTTGTTTTATAATTGAACATTATTTTATTTTCTATGGTCATTTTATGTCAATTATTTATATCTCGTTTATTTTCTGTTACAATCAATAAATTAACAGAATTTTGTATTATTTTACTACTATTTTCGAGTTGTATTTTATTATTTTAATGTTATGTGTTTGCATCTTTTTTATGCACAATTTTATACGAATTATTTATATTTTGTTTATTTTCTGGTCACTCTGTGTGATGTTGTCCAAATGAATGTATTTAGTAGCCTATTCAGAATATATTTGTTTTATTTCAAAATATAAAACAAAACTTTATTTTCTATTGACAGAAATAAATAGAAATCCTCCAATAATGAAATTCTTTCGAAGGTGAACCTTCCCAGAGAGCTCTGGAGGAGGCTACCTTTGGGGATGCCTTCCGTTCTCTCTGGTTTTTGAACCAAGATTCCCACAAACCGAGGCACCTCGACCAGTTTTCAGAGGTGTATGTTCCGGGCTCCCAGACCTTGGCCATACGGTAAGAGTTGTCCGCTATTCCTATTGGAATAGTCGGCCAGCTGCCTCCTAAACTGGTCGGGGCACTGAGAAGGGAATGTTGCGTCCCCACAGCAAACCTCTCTCCCTCCATCGGAAGGACGTGGGACAAGATCCAAATGCCCGACCTACCTGATAGGGTTTTCCCTGCATCACTTTTAGGCGAATTTCGGGGTAGGATCCTTAAACCATAGCCCGGGGGCCCTAGTTAACCCTTGGCTACCTTCCTCTACTCTTCCAAATCCTCCTTTTCAAACCCATTCCTATGCTATTAAATGGAATTTACCACCATATGGATTAACCTCATGTATCTGTTATTCTAAAAATATATATTGAAATTTAATATATAGGTTTTGGGAGTTTCTGAGATTAATAATGACACTCCGGTGTAGGAAAAATTGAAACTCATCTTCTTCAACATGAGATGGGTGTGGAAAATTATAAAAGTTCAGAATTACCCAAATTTGAGTTTTAGGGTAAAAGTCCAATATGTGTCAAGTCCGACGTTTTCTCTGTCGTTGAAATTAAAAATGATGCTCCCGCTGCCATTGAATACACGTGTTCATCTCCTGTCGGCATGGAGCATAGTGAGAAGGGGTTAATTAGAAAATGTTAGAAATGAAATGCGTGTAAAGTTATTTATAATATAAGGTAGTGATAAAGAATTCCCCGGGTAACAATGAGAAATAAGCTGGTATATACTAATATCAGTGCCCTTATTCTATACAACAGACTAGCGAATTCGCTACTGTCATCGTAATTTGCTATTGTGAATATAGATCAATGAATTTCACTCCGAACTTTTGTATGTCTAAAGTATAACGATTCACTTCAATGATTCAATGAACGTTAGATATCACCAATCGCAAGTGTTCCGTGCGAGACGATGTGATGAGAATGTATCATGGTCACAACATTTTCGTTTATCAGTATAAATATATTACAAATACATGGTTTAGATATTATGCGTTAATAAATCACTTCAGCTGACACATTCTCCTTTTTTTCTGTTTCTGATAACGCACACGAAGTACTGGCTAATCTCGACCTGAAAAAAAAGTGCGTAGTAAGGCAATTCTTAAAAAATTCATATAATCGAAAACATGCCATACAAGTACGTGGGTATGATTATCATGAAGAGATTTTTTTGCAAAATCATTTACAAATCAAAATTTACAATCCATAATAATCACACCGATATAATTTTGAAAGGGCGAGAGTCTGAATCTAGACTACATCTCGCAAAGTTTTTGATTCTAAATTCAACAACAATGTTTTATATTGAAAACTTAACCATTTTTATTAGTAATTTATGGTCGCGTCAACTTCCACATTATTGGCGACCCTGCAATGGGGATTACATAATTAAGATGCGAAGTACGTTAAGTGTCTGTTTATGTTTATGTGCGTGTTTCAAATTGCGATTGACACGAACTCGATGAGGCTCTTGATCAACGTCGTTTCTAAGCAGAAGTCTTCTCCTGAGAATTTGGCTACGGTCCTCCTGCGTATATCCTTATACTTCATACGTTCGAATAATATATGTTGAATGGTGAGGAGTCGATCACAGGTGGGTTGATCTTTTCTGGAAAAAATTTAGTCACGAGTGAGATTGGTGTTTAATGATCTAATCCTTGAAACTCTTATTTGTTGTTAAGGTGGCTCTGATGATGATTGCAATTTCTGATGGAAAAAAACCGTTATTTCCTCTTATTCTCGTGTCCTGCCACCTATCCTCTGTTTTTCCTATACGTTCGTTTAGGATGTCCGAGGCCGTGCAGATAGGATCGTCGTAGATCGTTGGAACTTCGTGCCAGTGCGTCCACCTCCTTGTTCCCCGTGACGCCCGCATGAGCCGAGATCCTGACCAGCATCACGGATTTTGCTAGTGAATAGCAGTCATGTAGTTTATTTGTGACAGAGTTGATGATTCCGTTCCTGATTTTTGGTTCTCGTATGTTCCTTAGAGCTTCCAAGGAGTCTAGAATCATCATATTGTTGAGTTGAAATTCCAAGCAGTATTCAACTGCCATTGCTATGGCGAAGGTCTCTGCGGTGGTGCTTGAAGTTGATTTGTTGATTCCTACTGTCCTGGTGAAGTAGGGGTGGATCATCGCACAGATAGTGCCTGCTTCTGTTTTTGAGGCGACTGTGAATATCAGGATAGGGTTTTCATGCTTCTTTATAAGAGCATCGAAGTGAGAAGTAGCTCTTGCCCTGAGGACTTCCTACGATTCAGATTTAACGAGGTGTCTATTTGGAGGTCGCAAAACTTCCACGGAGGGAGAGTATAGTGGACTATGCTAGTGAAAACTTAACCTGTCATAATATTTATTAAAGAATAGAGAGCAGTTTGACTCAAACACCAGTTAAAATACGAATTCACGGTAACAGATAATTCGGCAAATTATTTTTGCAAGCGTCGTCCGGATTTGTAAATGTCACAAAGTTGTCTCCATGAGCTCTGGGCTTCGAAAGGTTGAAAAATAATGAAACTCAAAGAACAGAAGAAAATCTTTCAATCGAAGCTCATCACTAAAGGTTATGAAACTAAATTAAAGAATCAGGTTGTAAAAATGTCGACCGGGAGGGGGGAGGGGGGGAGAGGTCTTTTCAACGGCTGGAGAGAGCTCGCAACTGACATTCAGTCGATCTGCTTAGTTCAGATGGTAAGGAGCATCAACTGGAGAGCCTGAGATCATTTTCCGCTCCGATCGAGATTTTTATTTTTTAATAGTGAAAATATTATTATAATTTATATAGATGCTTAGTTTGCACATTTTCATTACAAATATAAATTCATTAATATTAAATGGTTCCAAATAAGTAGTTGTAATTTTCTGCCATGGGCCTTTTTGACGGAATCTGCATAATGTCTTAGTATTTACTGGGTTCTTAACATGCATGCATACCATCGACTTCAGAATCGTATTTGTCATCGTAAATCCCAATTCGATAATAACCATCAATGTTCGAAACTAATTTCATAGTTCGAATTGTAACATGTTGAAAAATAAAATCGCTGTGATGCTTGTTCAGATAAATATTCAAATTATCAGGAACACTTATAATACTTCCTTCTACATATTCAGATGTATGAGTTAACCCAATTTAACACTGCATATTTTAGTGTACTAGCTGAGTTTTCGTCATTTCCCGAGCATTTAAGAAATTATTCGACCATAATTCTTATTATATTCCTCTTCTCACATGCAGGCTATATTTAAAGGTGCTGAAACATGAGCTTAACCGGCATTAGGAGTTCCGCCCTTCATTTCAGCGACACCGAAAACGATGGATTCGACACTAGCCATGTCATTTATGACCATTTTTCCGTTCTCTCCACCCTTCCTACAGCCTGGTAGAATGAATGTCACTATCCAACAGAGCAACCCATAAAACTCCCAATTTTTATTTTATTTATTTATTCCATTAGCGCTTGAATGAGGAAATAGCGCACGTCATTACGTAAAATTACAATATAATTATTAGAAGCTTCAATTAATAATATCCACTAAACTAAAAATTGGGAACAAAAAATTTCCCTGTCCAACACAACTATATTACTATATAGTAATGATAATAATAATAAATCTTTAACGTTATTACGAGAATAAAATAATATTTACAGTATTCAAACAAATTAAACACGCACTGGGTAAAAAAAAATACTTAGAGAACTACCTATCATAAAATATTGAATTACACATCATACGAGAATAAACACAAAACCTAACTCCAGGAAAAAACACAAACGACGGACAAGTCACTTCACGGAACAGAGTGACGAGAAATCTGCAAACTCCAGGCCATACAAAACAAACAAAAGTGTAGAAAAGACTAACAGAGAGTTTGTAAGTAAGAGTTATGAAATAAGTAGTAATAAGAACAACACATTCAACAAATTTTCAGTATAAACAAAAAACTTTAATTATTAGGGGAACGATCAAGAAACTCCTGTACTGATTAAAACGTGTCTTTCAGTATAATATTTTTACACTGATCACAAAACTCTTGTAGTTATAATTATTGTTTTTTATATCTGGAGGAAGACTACTGTACAAAACTATTCCCTTCACCAATCTCTGACCATACAGAATTTTATAATTAACCCCATCACACCCTTATTTCATGTTGGACGGGCGAAACTTTAACTTAAACCGGCATCGGAATTGTCATTTTTAAACTGCATTTAAATGGTATATTCTTTAACCCCGCCCCCTAGGTTCAAAGGGATGTCTTACCCACATAGTGTACCAAGTTTTGGTTGAAATCTGACAATCTTAGACGTTTTCTACATCTTGGAGGAATGTCCACGGTACTTTTATTTGTGTAGACACCCTTGAATAATTTAATTGGTCGCAACGTATCAAGCGTTAAATGGCTTCTATCTTCTCAATATACGTATTAATATAATATATGTATTAATTCACTGATTTAGTTTAATAGTGATCTATTAAAATTTTAATTTCTTATTACTCGTTTAGTTTTAATTATTTGTCCCTGTACTAGGTTATTCTGGCTTGTCTGTTGCCTTCTCTCGTGGTTTGCTTCTGCAGAACTTATGGTTGCTTCTTGGCACAGCTTTCAAAACAATGCTGTGAGTTTCGCAATGGAAACCTCCTACATTGAATTCAATACCAACTTTCCGTCAGTTGTAATCTGCGAGTTGGATAATGACGATAGAATTGCCAAGGTAATGGGGAGGTAGGTAATCATTTGGCTATTTTCCGAAGTTTTTCTAAGGTCGCATTCATATTGAACTAATCCGTGAAAAATTACCGGAAATACGCCGGCAACAATATTTCACGTATTGTAAAAGAATTTTATATAAGTTTTCACAACTTGAAAGAATATGAATTATACAAATGGTCGTTTCATATATAATATAGCGTAACTGACCATTTTGAATTGTGAAGAAATATTTCAGTCGGATTCGACGTTCAGACCTACTGTCTTGAAGAAGGGATCACAGTCTCTCGAAAATTTGAAATATTATTTCTTCCCAGCTTGACTACGTCAACTGTCGATTTAAGGTAAGTCAGCGGCTCTTTCGTCTTTCGTATCCAAAGGAGTTAATTAATTTCTCTATGTCACATTATACTTACTTACATTTTATATATTGTAATGACCATTAATTAGGGCATTAATTGTTTGGACATAAAATTTGAATTGTTTGAGTAATCCATTATAGCGGTCTGATCGAACAAAGCGACAATGGAAAAGCGAGCTCACTTGCTTTGTCGAAAAGTCAAAAATGGCGTATGCGCGCTAAAACTCGAGAGCACTAGGAATCAGTTGGTGGCAGGACATTTCAGAGGACGGAACAAATAATACTAGAGCAGAGACTAGCCGTCGTTAATGTATTATTAAGACAAAGTAAAAACATTCACAAAGTATTACATCGTAAATATCGCTAAGTAAAAGCAGTTTACGTATACAACCAGCCAGGAAATTCTAAGAGAGTTTTACGTCTGTAGCCAGCCAGGAAAGGAAGTCATTTTTTGTACGTCTATAGCCAGGAGCTAAAGAAAAGTTAGTTCGCTCCGAAACAATAAACAGTTAAAATAAATCGTCAAGGAGATGCGTTGCAGTTTACGTCCAGTTCAGTAAAAGACTAATAAATCTACGAATCATAGGATTCCGGTAAGGCAAGCACACATCAGATAGCTGACATTCAGGAGGATCATCCGAGTTCCTGTGAGCCTATCAGTTTTGACTTCAATAGTGTAAAATCTGTGAGTCGATGTTTAGAATCAGTGTATAATTTTGCAATAGTGTACTTCCGAAACCAAAAAAAATGTTTGACCAGCTGGACACTACGTAAGTAACAAAACCAAAACTAATGATTAATTGTAAGCTTTAATTAAAGGATAAAGTCAGATTTCGTTCTCATTTAATTGTCAATCAGAGTTAATTTATTTACTTTTAATTTCTTTCTAACAACATATTGTTTAGGTAAATTGTAAACTGTTTGTTAATAAGATTTTTAAATCAATTTGTTGAGTCCTTTATCAAACCCAGTAGAGGCCCTGAGAGAAAAATAAATAAATATTTTTTTTCTAATTTTTTTATTATCTTTTCATTTAATTAACGCCTTCCATTTAATTATTACCTAAATGGCGCTTCACGTGAGGTAAATTCTTCAAAATCTTTAAATTAAAAATAAATTAAATGGCCCAATATTTAATTATTACAATATGTATATGTGTGTGTGTGTGCATGATTTATAGTATGTATGGGCCTATATATTTGTGTGTATGCGTGTTGGGTGGCATATCGACAACTAAACGTACGTACACGTTCGTTTCGTCATTTTGCTTAATTGTAATATCCCCGATGTATATACAATACTTTACCATTTTTACACGTGTTTGAAATTGATTTTTATTTATAGTCTTTTTCGCAATCATACATATGATTTAGAAGAGGTCTACAAGGAAATAACATATTTTCGAGGAGAAGCTCACTTCATCAAGAGAGCCTGCTTTTCCGAAAAAGTGGATTGTCCACGATCAGGGCTGTCTGAAATTGCGAGAAAGGTTGGCGCGTGTAACGCAAAAATATCTTAAAATACTAAAATATTCGATAATGAATCTCACCCTGTTTAAACTAAGTTTTTGATATACGATAAATTATACAGAAATTAAAATTCCTTTTTAGAATCAATAAATAACTACATCAATAATGGCAATATAATAAGAAATTCCTTGTCAACTTTTGATACTCTTTCAGTTCAAAACACCATGTTCGACGGCTCTTTTTAATTGTTCCTGGAACCAAGTGCCCTTTAACTGTTGTGACCATTTCTTGAATCTGGATACCGAATTCGGTGCTTGTTTTGCATTAAACAATTTACACGCGCAGTAAGTACAAACTTCCCAGTTCCATTATATCTAGTCACTGTGGTGTCGAATGATTTTTTGCACAAGAGTTTTGCAGGTCAGTCATTCAGCATTACGTGCCGCTAGATATGAACTCGAATCTCAGCACCGGGCCGGGAAGTCTGTACCTCGCAACTACTATTCAGAGCAAGGTAAAGAAATGGCAGTTACTAAAAATAATTTTTATGAAATCATTAATTTATAATTAATAATTAACTTGTGTCATTAATGATTTTTATGACATGCTATTCAGAAGTATGATAAAAAATCAACTCTTTCGGAGATTCATATTCAATTTTAACTTTAAACATATTTTGAATCAGTTGTAGGCAGTTCATTTTTATTATTTACTGATTTAGTTCTTCCCAATGCTATTTGTAAGTTACATAGCAAAATTTTTATTTTCCGTAATTTATTATTAGATTATATTAAGATATAGAATCAGACTTGGTACTCTGTAAAATTCGGATAAATACACGAATGTGGCACACTTTTGCCCTTTGTATAGATCTGATAAAGAAGGGTAATGTACGATTGGCGCCGTATTTTGTGCCCTGAGCGGACAACTTCCTCTCGACCCCTTCCTCTTTAAGTCCTGACCGAAGAGCAAATTTATTGCTTAAATAATCAGTCTTGATTTTAACATCAAGTGAATGAAATACAAGTTTAATGTATTTCTGAAACTTATCTGGATTTATAATTTCTATCTCTATCTATACTGTTCCACTTGGTAGTGATTTCTTTAATAAATATGCTTAGAAATTATCAATTAAGATACAAATCTTTTAACAGTTATATTTATCTGACGTCCTTAAATAAATGAAAACATCAATCAACCTGTTTAGTTATAAATTTATTATTAATTTAAATTTTTAAACATTATAATTGAAAAAACATTCTTAAAGTTACTTCCCTAATTTATTAGGGCCTCTTCATGTGTTGTAAAGTCAATTAAATTAAAATCCAATTTTTCTAAAAATTCCAACTAAGCAATATTTTACGAACATGATAATACAATTAATTAAAAATTTATTGAACATAACTTACAATTAATTACATGAAATGTAGTGGACATAAATTTCTTAGATGCGATTTACCCACACATTGCGGGCGAATCTTCTGTTATGTTTACAGCTGTTGAGAGTATTGTTAATTTTAAAGAAACAATAGAAATAAAATTATTTTAAATACAATAAATGGATTAGAACAATAGGGAATCATAAATTCTATTTAAATTATTAGTATTATTTGTTTACGTTAATTTAAATTATTGGAACGAAAATGCAACATTTTGTTCATCAATGCGGAATAATATTTTCATTTGTCATCGACAAGTTTTACATAATACTAATTGAAATTGTGCTACGTGAAATAACTGTGCTTTGTAAGTTATGTACTGAATATAATATTATCCTGTTCCATTTTAATTTTAATATTATCATTACTGTTTTATTATTATTATTAAATTATAATCCTAACCATTTTATTTGGTACTTTATCAATTTTACTATGAATATTATTCTTATTTTAAAACGTACAATTTTCCCTCACTCTTTTATCCCAGATTTAAGACTGGGCAATGCATAGTTCGGCATTGGTGGTTTAAAAATTTCAGGGGGTTTGATAATATTTTTACTCACTTATTTTGTCACTTTGATTAGTTATCTTTCTTTTTATTTAATACTCAGTTATTATATTTAATTGTTGTCCATTTTGTTTACAAAATCTAATGCATTTAAGCACTTTTTTAAGTCTTTCATTTTTTTAAAGTCGGTAAGTATGTTATTGATTCTTCTATCCACTTTGATGTATTTTTTTGCGCCTTTTACATCTCTCTTGCCCAATTCTTTTGATCTCATTTTGAAAGATAATTCAAGGAGATAAGAAAATAAAAATATGCTCCCGCTCTGCCTACTAACAAGTTCAACTTAGAATTCCAGGCTTCTACAACGTTATTCGTTCTGTGACGTTGTTGGTTAACATTCCATACATACTTCCACTGGAATTGAAGAATTTTCCAGCCAGCTCTCATAATATACATTTCGCGATAAAAATATTTTTTTAGAACTTAATATGTCTATTTTATATATGTATGTATATATATATATATATATATTGAAGTAATTAAAAGGCCATTAATAATTAAAAACATTGAGGACTTGAATTGTTATCGGCAAACAGGCACAAATCACACACAAGAATGGACAATAATAACAGCTCTACAGCATTGTAGGATTGTTTGACGCGAACATATAGAGCAGTTGGCGATTAAGAACGGCAGAAAGCGGTCATAATAGAAAGAGACGAGACTTTTTCAAAGTAATGACAACTAAAGTTGGCGGCGAGACATTGCAGGGGACGGAACAATTAAAACCAGTGGCGGCGAAACCTTGCAGGGAACGGGACAAATGAAATTTGAGCAGAGACTGGACGACGTTATTGCCAGTTGAAGTTGTGACTTGATACAAAGCAGAACATTTACGGAAGTGTAGCATCGTAAATATTGGAAAGTAATAGCAGTTTTGTCGGGATAGATCTTTCCAAAATCTTCGTGGAGGAATTGTTTCAGGAGAACATTGATAAATTGCTGTGGAGCGGAGCAGTCAACGCGGTACCGCCAATCTTGCAAATCTAAAAGTTAAGTGTAGAATCAGTGAAAACCAAGGACTGTTATTAAAAGTAAACTGTGTGAAAGTGACGGAGCGAGGTAAAATTGATTGTCCTGGTACCAGAGAGAGAGAGAGAGAGAGAGAGAGAGAGAGAGAGAAGCTGTAAGTCATAAATACATTCAATTATTAATTGTGAATACTTGGTTAAAGATAAAATCGTCAGATTTCGATTTTTTTTTAATATTGTAAATATTTGAGTATTGGAATAACTTTACAGTGATTTGATTGTTTAAAGGCCCAGATAAAGACCCTGAGAAAAAGAGTAAGAATTTTGGATTGTACGTAATAAATATTGTTAAATTAAAAAAATATCTAATTTGTAACTTAAATTCTTTTTGCATATAATAAATTAATGTGTTTGTTTAATTAAATAAAAATTGTATTTATTAATATCCTTTCATTTAAAGTTAAAGTAATTAAATTAATGCATTCAACGCGGGCTAACTGTTTTATGTAATTATAGTTTTATTTGCATACCACATTTTTGGCTTTACCAATGTGGGCACTGTTTCATTTTAAATTGTTTAATAACTTATAAATATTACATTTTGGCGTCACCAACGTGTGGCTAAAAATCATATTAATTGTTTAATAATATATGATTATTACATTTTGACGTCACCAACGTGGGATAACTATCATATAAATTGTTATTTCAATAGTTGATACCACATTTTGGCGTCCTCAACGTGGGGCAAATCAATTGTTTAATTTTCATTCATATATACTACAATATATATAGCCAAATACAGACAACAGAAGTGATAATGTAAGTACCACACAAAGTTTCAGGAAGCTTTCTTCAGGTGCAGAAAAAACACTAGAGCCTAGAATCAAGATAATATTATATTGAGTACATAATTTCTCATAACGTATGCGTTGTATCAAGAAAATACAATGGGCACAATCTTCATAATTTTTTATACTCTTTAAAATGAAATGTGAACGATGTTTGTAGGTTGAAAAGTCGTGATAATACTTACAATTACCCTTATTTTTCTTATTTCGACAAAATTATTGGTCAACCCCTGAGACCGACACCTTGCAGTGGCCATCACTGTAGTTAGCCAGTTCTGCCAACAGTGCGATTCCGAGACGCCAGTACGGGAGAAAAAAACAGGAAAAAAGTAATTTTATTGTAGGCCGTGTGAATCTGTATCACGAGGTTTTACTGAGAACGTACTCAATTTCGGTTTCTAGAAAAAATCCCCGAAAGGAAAGTGTAATTTTGCCTATCGATTTAATTCTGAGCTTAACCGTTATTTTCTTGCATGTAATTCAATTCATAATCTTGAGTAAGGAAAATTTAAAGACATTATTCGTGAGATAACAAGTTCCAAATGTAAAGTCAGTGTTTTATTTTTGTATGTGAAAATAAAAGTGTTTTAAAAAATTCCTTTTATGAATTTAATTAAACCCCTTTAAATTATAAGCATTCTTTATAATATATATGCTGTATACTTAAATTATTTTCGACAGGTATACGTTCTTTCCACCTTCGATGTACCGTCACTGAACAGTCCCGAAAGATCCCAGCTCTTACTGAAGCTGAATACGAGCATGCATCGATGGTTTACAGTAAAGGAGGTAGAAAACGAGAGGGGTGTGAAAGATCTAACCATTAAACAACGTGAATGTAGATTTCTGGACGACAACAATTTGTCTGTTTACCCGCAGTATTCTTACGGAGGCTGTGTTGCCGAATGTCGGAAAAGAGAACAAATACGTCTTTGTAACTGTACGAGTCATCAAATGCCAAATGCAAGTAAGTGCCCATATATTTTAAACTCTCAGTTTTTATAAGACTTTATTCCGTATCAGCAATGTATACACTCCTCGTCACAAAAATTGAGCGTCCCTTTCTGAGTGCAACAAGCAATACACCTTGGAATCTAGAGAATTATTGTCCATGAAGTAATATGGCTTCTTTCATTACAAGGTATCACTCAAGTGATTTTCCGAAAATGATCAATTTAATTTCCCAAATAATGTAGCCCGTAACAAAATAGTGATTTACCGGACAATTTATAAGGTGCTAATAATTTATGTCCCAACTATGTTGACGTTAGTATAGATGCATGGCTTGAGTCAAGTAAGAGCCAACCATATGTTTTAAGAACGCGGAAATATTTTTTTCTCTTCCAAATTAAATATAATTAAGTTTTCTTTTTTTTAGAGCAACAGGCTACATGAGGGTAATCCACGTAGAGGAAAGTAGCCAAGGGTTAACTATGGCCCCCGGGCTATAGTTTAAGGATCCTACCCGGCATTCGCCTTAAAGTGATGCAGGAAAACCCTAGAAAACCTGCATCGGGTAGGTCTGGCATTGGGTACTTGTCCCACGCGGGAGAGAGATTTGCTGTGAGGACGCAGCATTCCCTTCTCCGTACCTCGACCAATTTAGGAGGCAGCTGGCCGACTGTTCCAATGCGAATCGAAAACAACTCTTACCGTATTCCCATGGTCTGTGCCTCGGCTTGTGGGAACCTTAGTTCATCAACGGAGAGAGGAGAAGGCATCTCCAAATGTAGCCCTCTCCGTCTCCAATATAATAAAGCTAAATCATGGTTGTATTTCAAATAAACGTTTGCTCAAACCACTAACATGATTATAGGGAATATTTTTGTATGATATTACTTTTCGTAGGGACACAAAATTCTGAAATTGTAATTAAATTAAACTGAAGAAAATTTATTCATCACGCATATGAAAACATAAATTTATTGTTTTTGTTAGTCAGAAATTACTATTCGCGCTATATGTTAATGTTTAAATGCGTCATTAATTAAATTATTTGATATACTTTAACGTTTGGATGAGAAGTGTTTGATTATAAAATGATATTCGTTATATGTAACTGTTTTCTAACCTGAAGACGTTACCTATTAGTCTCAAATATATACCTGAAAGTTGCTCGAAGTATAAAAAGATAATCAATTCTAAAATTCTTTAATTCCTCTAAAATATCTATGTTTGGAAATTTATCGTTTCCGCGCTGTTATTACTTGACGTAAGTAAATTTAGCAAGGTCTTATAATTTACATGACATGTGCAAATTTCTGTTGTGAGTAAAACATTCTACAATTGTCTACGATTTTAAAATTTATTACCAAAAAATTGCGCAACTCGTCATATCGCAGTAAAAATTAATAATTCCATATAATTTACTATCAGCTTTCACCAGCTAAGAGAAGCTGTCTATAGGATTATTAATTCGTTATTTAATTTTAACTATTTGTAATGTTTGTAATTGTGTGAAGACTCAGTGCTAGTATTAAACATAATACGAAAATAATAGAACATTGAGATGGAATGTGCTTAGTAGGATTAATCATTTGCTGTTCGCAAATTTAACTCAAATATATCACTTCACTTAAAAAAATATTTATTTGGTCTTGTTATTCCATATATAGAGCCATCTCCTAAAACTTTTGGCCTACAGTCCAATCCTCTAAAACTAGCAGACACATTTCAAAAAGTGCTATACATCGCATATTTACTTAATTTTTTGGCATGAGAAAGCTGAGGTCAATGCGGCTGCCGCGTTGGGAACAAGAACAGCGTCGTGAGTATGTTTCATAGCGATGTTTCACTACAATAAATCCGAGTTTCATAACCATGCATGATCAATCTTTTGGCAAGGTCACGGTGTCAGTTTTTTGGTATGTCCTTGGTATAATTTACATGGATTAGCTTTAAAAAGGAAAAGCAACCAACGGCGAATATTATACGAACTTATTGATGTGTTTTGATTAATGAAATAAAAAAGAAACTATCAAATTTGGTGAAAAAGAGAGTTATTTCGTCACAACAAAGCACCAGTTCAAATATCTATAACCGCGATGACCGAAGTCTAAGAGGTTAAGTTAGAATTTCTTCCCCACGCACCCTAATCGTCAAGTTTAGCTCGCTGGGATGATTTTCTTTTTACAAACAAAACATAAAAAATGGCTGGGTCGTAAAAGATTTGAAAGAAATGAAGAAGTGGAGACTTCGATTGATTGCAGTTTATTTCAAAATTGTTCTTTGTTATTTCGGGTATTTTATAACTCGTTAAAATCGTTCATTCACTTTTTATATGTGACATTTTATGAAATTATTATCATTTCGTATTTACGAACCAATTATCCATAAATAATGGATATATTAAAATAGTGCATTACATTATATTTAGCAACAGAGGGCGGGGAGAAACTAAATATGTGTAATGTGGATGTGGTCATCGCCTTTGTGTTTCAGAGGAACACGAATTATGCAGCTTGGAAGGAATAGTTTGTCTCAACGATCACTACCTTTATTTGTCAGTACTGCGGAGCGGCCTCAGTCAGAAATTCGCCATTCGTTGCGCCTGTGACACCAGCTGCGAAGATCAGATAATATTTGACAATTACGCCTCTCTCAACGTGTGAGTAATCTCTCCTCCCATCCAGAAAATAAGTCCTGGTATTACTTTGTCTATAATATTAATTTCGTACACAACACAATTATATTATATTTATATGTATATTATAATGGTTTGTTTTGCAATTTATTTGTTTTTGCATGTGTTGCTTTGTCTGATAATAAATTAACAATTATGGAATTAATAACTGTAAGTGTATCATAATCGATCATATTACATGTGAGAAAGTCAGAAGTTTTACATATCTTGGCTCTAAAATAAATGGAACTAACACTATTGAAGAAGAGAACGTATAGTAGCTGGAAATAGGGCATACTTTGCCAACATAGATTTATTTAGAAGTAGGCTCTTATCAAAAAATGCCAAGTTGAGGTTATATGAAGCAATCATCAGACCAATAGTAACGTATGAATCTGAAACCTGGTTTATGAAGGAGAACGATATGCAAAGACTGTTGATTTTCGAAAGGAGAATTATGAGAAGGATCTATGGGCCAATAAGGAACATGGAGAGCAGGTATAACGCGAAATTAACAAACTTATTAAGTCCAAAACAATCGTAAGACATATCAAAGCCCTAAGTTTAAGCTGGTTTGGTCATCTTTATCGAATGAATGACGACAGAGCAGTAAAGAAAACCTATAATTGGTGTCCTTTATCAGCGCGGAAGAAAGGAAGACCAAAGATCAGATGGCGAGATGATGTGCTGAAAGACCTAAAAGTGCTAGGAATAAAGAATTGATCAGTCCAAGTACAACATCGGAAGAGCTGGAAAACTGTTGTGGAAAAGGCGAAAATGATCGAAGGAACGTGGTAGAGCCTAAGAAGAAGTGTATTATAATTGATTAAGTAGAAGTGGTAGAAGAAATACTAGTTACTTACATTTCAAACATATGAAAATTTTAAAAAAAAGTTATTTGAAATTTCGAATGGAAAATAATTAGTTAACTCGTACTTCTAATTATTATATTCATAATAACATACCTAATGAATGTGGTTAATGTATAAAATAAGCTAACACAAAATATGGTCAATTTATATTTTCACAGGTTGTTTGATGACTCGTTAGCCATATTAGAATTAACCATGGATAGCATTCCCAGGGAACGTTTTAAGAGGAATGTAGTTAGAGGAAAACTCGACCTAGTAGGTACGTAATTGAAAATGTTTAGATTGACGTTTCGAACATTCTGACTTTTACATCATGAATGATTTAGTGTCCATAGGAGGAGCCGCTGGTCTTTTTGTGGGAGCCAGTTTGATTAGCTTCGTTGAAATAATCTTCTACATACCCACCATTTTATCTTCACCTGGGAGGAACAGGCAAAAAATCATCAAAGAAGCAGAAGAAGCTAACGGAAGCATCACTTACGCCAACACATTTGTGGGTATATTCCCATGAATAGAGCACTCAGTTCAAGAAAAACGAAAAATAGAATAATTATATTTATCATGAGTCAATTTAATCAATCAACAAACAGGTCAATATGACAGAAATAATTTAATAAAATAAAATAAAAATAACAAAATGTTTTGTTTATTTTATTAGAACCTCATCAGATCAAATATAAAATAACATTTTTTTGTAGATGAATTAAAAATATTTGATGCGTAAATTTAAATCTTGAATTTCAAAATTTAACAATTCATGTTGCAAAAAAGTGATATTTTGATTAAATTTCAAATTTATGTTATTCCAGAATAAACTTATCTTTAAAGTACTTGGATTAAACTGTTAATGAATATGGTTTGAAAGTAAGCCACACTTCCTGCAATTCATTTTAATTGATATTTAACCCATTAATAAATAAAACATAATGTGGTGAGCTTAAAGTCAAATTAACTAATGGTATGCGGTTTGTTGGGCGCCACCTGCAAGAAATTATTCACCCGCAGGAAAGGAAATACAATTTTTAGTTAATAAAAAACAAGAATTCATTTTATCAGAATTTATATAAAACGAAAAGCTCTCCAGCCTTGCCAGGGATGCATGTACCCCCCTTTCTCCAGATTAACCGTGGTTATCTTTGTGGCAAACCGACGCGATACCTGGAAGCATGGAATGCGACTTACCAGGTCTGCAGCTCGGACAGGGTCGATTCCCGTTGGTGACTCTCTCTGCAGCAGCAGCAGTAGACGACCGGAGACCCACGTGCAAACCAAAATGGTCCAGGATCAACTCTCTCTTACTGCTCTTACCGACGGTCCAGATCGATCTCTCCTCCTGTTCGCAGACTTCTCTCTCTGCGTCCTCAAAATCCCTCTCTCCTGGTTGGTCCTTTTCCACACGTGACCCACTTCAATCTATTTTAGGACCATACCTTCCCGGTCGTCTACCCCTTTCTTGGCAGACCATGACCTTCTTGTTTGCGGGACTTGCGGATTTTCCCAATCCACCCCGCCATTGTCTTCTGTCTGCTGCTCGACCCCGGCAAGCCACGTTTCCATGTTTCCAGGCAGTAATTTAGGCAAAAGTTATAAAAATATTTTGTATACAAATTGAAAACTAAAGGCGCACCATAATAAGCAATGTTTAATTAATCGATGTACCAAAATTATCAAAACTATTTCGTACGAAATTTAAATACGACATAATTGTCTAATTGGGTTACAAAATAATTAACAAAAATTATGTAAAAATGAATGAGAAAGTTATGAACGCATCAATACTGGAGATGAAACTTGGATCAGAGAAAACGTCAGGGTATAAAATTAAAAAACACGCAGAGAAAAAAATAATTTGAGCGCCAGGAAAAGTGGTTCGTACACTTTTGTGGCTCACAAGGGCCAAATCTGGAATAAAACCCTTTAAAGTCTGAGATCAGATGAGTTCCGATCTCAATTCGACGGATTTCTTCCTGCACTTAAAGATGTTGTTCAACAAGTAAAAGAAGCTGTTACAATAAACAAATGGATCATTATTAAATCGAAATAATTGTTTTCGTAATATATTGGAAAGCTGATGAAACGATGTTCCAAGTGTATTGAAAATCAGCGTGACTATGATAAAAATAGTGTCATTGCAGGATATCTATTGTTGCTGTGAAAATTGAGTGCAGTTATTTTTTAACTTATCTTCGTATATATTTTTCTCAATGAAATTGAAGTACATTGTTACTCAACACCAATCAAGAGTGTTAATAATTTTGTACACCTTAATTTTTTTTCTAGTTGAAATATATAATAAACAATTGTAATTATATTTTATCAAATAATTTACACTACCTTTATATGGTGAGGCATATGTAATTGCAAGTAATAAAATCTTCTTTCAAACAATTAACTATTTAAAATATTTATTAAGAACTTTCTTAATCTGGAATTTCCATTCTCATGAAGTGTAAAAATGGGAGTATAGGATGTCATCTGGGCGTGAAGGGATTGCATAGTTAGATGATCATGATACCGTACAGAGTACAAGCACCGTTTAAAGTCGACTTTAAATTATATAAACTGTGGATAACTGCGCACGGTTGCATTAGTGAGGCCAGAACAACCTAGTACGTAATTTATGGGACGGAATTTTCATTTCACTGATATTTTATTAGTTAATTATGGGTGAGAAAAATCGTGATAAAGGGATCAGTAGCTCTCCATTTCTAATTGAGATTATGTCGTTGATGAAGATGACAAACGACAGTGGATAAAACACAGATTCCTGTGCCCCAGCAAACTTTATAATAACTTTCTCATGAATTTCCTGCTGTACATTTCCTCTTCTATGTATAACCTCTCTATATTGGGTACGGTCTTTGAGATATTTTTTCAGCAGCTATTTTGAGATTTCCCTTATACCATATTTTTATAGTTTCTATAATTTATAGTTTTTATCATTATTCATATCTGTCTTGTTACGTTTTTCATATATTGGCCTAAAAAACACCAATTTTTAGACGGTCAGGTAATGTTCTACTTCGACGAATATATAAGGCGAAAAAAATGTTTAGTTAATGTATCCATATACTTCTCAAGTAAGTTAGTGTTAACTCCATACCATCCAATAATCCATTTATTTTTGGATGAATTTACTATACTCCGTACATTTTCTGTTATTGTTTCGTACAGGGAATTGCAAATACGACTGGTATCAAATGTGTATTGGTCCATGTTGGCTACTGTTACTGTACGGGAAACATTTAAGTAATAGTTATTGAGAATATTTAAATTTCATTAGGCCGTCATTCTATGTTGCCTTCAACTTCAAGTTCTTTGTTTACACTTTTCTTTTCTTTGTATTATGGACAATGTCCCATTTTTCATAACATTAGGCCTACATGAGTTCAGTATTTCTTTTGTATGTTTGGCATATTTAATATTTTTAAGGTTGTTAATTCTGTCCTTTTTCAGTTTTTTAACTTTGCTTTAAATATTTCAATACAAGTAAGATTTTGTGCTCATTTTATTTTCAATTACACCCAGGCCTTAGTTTATATCAATGGAGCAAGTCTTTAATTTTATCCCTTAATCTAGTCACTTCATAGGGTAGTTTAAGTTTTCTAATTATATTTTAATTAGTTTCCTTAATAACTGGACAGGTATAGTTTAAGTTAACTCTACAATATCTATAAAATCATTTTCTTTTATCAGTTGTTTTGTTCGTTGTAAATAGCTTCCCACACTTTATATGCTAGAATTTTCCAATCTTGTGGGAGTTATAGTCAGACATTTGCCTGAATCACTTTTTGCCTCACCATTTGGGAATTTTGCAAGTTTGGCAGCTTCTCTATCTATATATTGAGAATAATGGTCGGCAGTGAAGCCATTTACGACACTGGTGGTAATATCTTCATTCTTAATATTTTTGATTAATTATTTTAGAGGTGTTATTTGTCAGACGAGTTTTTACCTATCATAGTACCTTTTAAACTGTACGTCTTTAATATGTAATTTAGCTTCTTATAATTATTAACGTTTATATCTAGATTAATGATTATATCGCCTAAAGTAATATACTTTTATTCTTTACAGATTGAACTCAACATTAGATAAAACTGTCGAATGAATTCTAATATATCTGAGCTAATGTTAGAAAATATGGTGATCTGTCTACATCGTTTACACATTTATTGATAGATGGATGCATACATGTAATATAGTACTCAGTTAATACTGTTACACCAGTTACCTCAAATATATCAGAACTGAGTATTTGATTGATTTAATTGCTTTGACTTTAATATTGTTTCAAGTATTTTTTTAACGAGAAATAGCGAATAAATATTACTCTCTCGCGCTCTCTTATTTTTTATTCTTGCAAGTTTTTTAACGAATACTAAGGCGAATTTGTAATTAGTGAAAATGAGTGTTTGTTTTATATGCGTAACATTTTATCTGAAATTTAACATCAACGAATAAAAACTTAATTTAGTCGATTAACCGTTTCCTATGCATCCCATAAAAGTTTTAGTTTTTTAATCGTTGGTCAGCATTTTATTCTTTCAACCATTGTTGGTAGCACTGAAATTTTCAGGTTATGGACCGTATTACGAAACGTCACACAGGTTTGAAAATGCTCCCAATGCTGTGTGGGACGGTGACAACTTAATTTTTCGTCCGAGTTAAACGAATCATTCATACAGAGTGTAAATTTTCTATCCATAAACAATATACATTGTCGTTGAGCAATGTCTGCTCCTGTAACTAGTTTTAAAAAGAAAATAAAGCATAAGATCCCATATATTCCTGGTTCCAAACCATCAATACAGAATGCACAATTAATTGTTTCAACTGGAGTTCCTTCACTGGATTGGGTCCTAGGTGTGTGGAATATGTATTTTTACTGAAATATCGACCCAATAATGTAATCAGAATTTAATTTTAAATAAAACCAAGGATGGAAGCTTTGAATGGAAATATTTCCATTTGTAAAAACTGACCTCTAGGAACCTCAGTAATCACAACAAGAAAAAGTGATTGGTTGGTTTTCAAATCCTGACTACTAGTATTATAATTTCAATTCTTCATAACTAGTTCACAATGTACAAGTTAAATATAATTATTAGTTTGTTTAACATGTATAAAAAGTTCATTGTTTTCTGTTGAACACATTTTCGGATATTTTTGCCATGTTGGTTTTAAATGGAGAATTAGATTCAATTACTTATATTTTTAAGTGGCTAAACTCTGTATTTCTTTAATTGTTTTTCTCAAGTTTTTCTTTCTTCCTTTTTGCTGCTTAGGGGGTGGCTTGCCAGTAGGAACTGTTTTGTTAATTGGTGAGTAGATAAATTTCTCTTCGCATTTTATCATATTAATTTAATTTACGGTTTTGTTTTTTATCTGCAGAAGAAGATGTTTTTGGAACATTTTCAAAACTCTTAACAAAGTATTTCTTGGCAGAAGGTATACTGTGTGGTCATGAAGTAGTTGTTGCCAGTCAGGACATCAACACAACAAAATTGGTTGGTATGATTAATAAGTAATAAAATTATAAATAAACAACAGCCAATTTAAAGTCAGAAGAAATATATTTATTTATGGAAAATTAAACTATATTTCGTTCCTAATTTTGTGACCACTTCAGGTTGAAGTTTAACAAATATTTATAGTCAGGTCAGTCTCCCTTGACTGATGTGATCGACATACTACTTGACTATCAAAACTTTGTTAAACTTCAACCTAAAGAGGTCACAAAGCAAGTGTTGACATGCTGATTAATTTGGCTGTTATTTATTTAAAAGTTGCTAGTCGGTATATATATATATAATTAAGTAATAAACTTATTATTATTCTGATTCTGTCTGTCTTAATTGATACTTATCTTGAAATTCAACGTAAGATACTTGGATACCATGTTTTCAATTTTTCTGGACCAATAATTGAATTTAAACTTGCATACTGTAGACAAAACTATTTGTTACAACTATGATGCAATTATAATTGTTTAAATAAATCCAACAAAATGTTTGGAAAAATATTAGATTACAGAATTACCAGCACCGACGAAAGGGAAAGAAGCTGACTTTAGAGGTAGTTCAGAATTTGGGAATGAAGACAGAATGAAGATTGCATGGAGATATCAGAATATGAAATCTGATGATCTTTTGAGTGAATCTCCTATTTTTGGTCATAACTTTGACTTAACATCTTCTATGGATGAAGGAATACTAAAAACTGCTAGTATATCTCATTGGCCTTCTGAAAGAAGATTATCAACAGGTAAATTAATTAAAGTTAACTTATCCTCGTTTATAATTTTCACAATGTGACTTTTAATGAAAGTAATATGTAAGCTTGTAAGTAAGCCTGAATTAACCAAAATTGAGCTTAGCATCAACTTCACTTTTCAATTGTGCTGAAAAGTGAGTGAAAAATAATTTTAGGATAGTGTATATAAAGTTTATAAATGATGTTTGTATAAGTAAGTACAGGTCTGGTATATATTCTGTAGCAGTTTGTCCTTGGATTGTTGTTTTTCTTTACAATATTTGATGTTAATATGTAGTCAGTGCTGCTTTCAATCCATCGACTCATCCAACTCTCAAGTTCTCAAGAATTGGGTGCCAGATAATTTCTTTATTAGAAAAAATTATCAAATCTTAGGAGTACTCTTTAATTAATTTATTATTCAAAACATGAATATACACCTATCTCAGGACGTGGCATAATTTAATGATGATACTTCATAGTTTGCAATTCCGACAACTGTAATTGTTCCCTTTTGTTTAGCTTGATACATTTTGAGCTCCCCTGCAGATTTATTGCTATCTGCCCTACACGAATGCCATTAGGCAATTCACTAAAAAATTTGTGATTGCCAACAATGTTACATAATACTATGCGGCGGCATGAAGGATAAAGGCAAATGCAAACTGACCAAGTGGTTAGTATGTGTCCTATACCATCTGATTGCGATAAAACTTTGGTGAGTTGTTGTGTGCACTCCTGTGAAGGTATCTGTCAGCCTTTCGAAGCATTAGGTAACTCCCATGGGTGAACGCGGCTGAAATTTTAAAATATGCTAAAACAGCTGATATTATTGTCGAATAATTAGTTTTTGGTGTCAGTGAGATTAATAGTTTCTTTGCCTACTAAAGAAACACTACTAAAGGAGGGGGTGGAGGGATATTACATCAAAATAACACAAAACAACTGAGATTGGTGCCAAAAGGTGTTTGACAGAGTAATTTGAAAAAGTATCTGTATTTCCTCAAGGATATATGACTTTATTAGAAGGATAGTAGACTCATTAATACTTTGTATCTGGGACAGAAGGTGAAGGTGTTTCTAGGTCACAGAGACACCAACTACATGGAGTTAGGAACAGGAGAATGTTGTTTGACAACAAGACATGTCGAGAAGACTAGTGGTAACAGGAAGGAAATACATAATGAAGGTAAATATAGAAAGGTTCAGATTGAATATCAAAGAAACCATATATTTGAAAGGAAACTAACAATCACATAATGTCAATCCGTTCAAGTGTCTTGAAAGTCTTCTGACAAATATTAGCTACAGCAATATTGTGCATTGGACTGACTAAAGCAGCATTCACCAATAAAGGAGTAGTACAGAAAGCAATCAATTATAGAATTCTAGATTCTAGAAATGGTAAAAAATGAAAAGTTTCTAAGAATAATGAATAAGGTCTATACTAGTTTTTCAGAGTAAGACAAACTGAATGTAACACATCAAGAAAAGTGAAATTAAGGCAGCAGGAGAATTAGCATGCTGACCACATGCGTTTCAAAACAAAAATTCATGTGTCATGTAAGATGATAGTCTAGTGGTCTCAGTAGGCCAAGGCTCTAAGAGAGGGCTGTCCAGCCAAGGAGAAATAAAGAAAATAATGTGAGATATATAAAAATTAGGTAAGTCATTTCAAAACATGATTTAGTTCACCGGAGAAGTAATAGTCTGGTTTAAGATGCTGTGTGTAAGTACTGTAAATGGATTTACCAAATTTGATGCCAGATTCAAGAAATTGTTTATAAAGAGATGAAGGAATATCCACATCACTGTGGACAAGGGTTCAAATTCTGGTGAGGGCATGGATATTATGTGTTTTCTGAGAAACTCCCACTAATTAGTTCCCCAACAAGTGAAATGTAACAGTGTACAAAATCACTAATGATTCTAGTAGTTGATGTGACCGTAAATAAACTATTTTTAAAAAACTTTCATTATCACCCTTAAATAGTGTTGTAACTTCCTGTGATAAATTATGTGAATGGAATGCCACAGAAATACAGTTTCTCTCCATTTACAATGCTATATCACAAATTGCTGGATATGTTAACCTCCTTAATTTGTTGCAAACATAAAGCTTCAATTTCTGAACAAACTTAACCAAACCTGATCTGGTCACTTTCTCTCCTCACTCTATAACTTTAGAGCAAATTCCAAATATTGATAGCAGATTGTCAAATGTAGACTGAATTTAGTAAGTTTATTACTTTAAGAAGTGATTGGACTCATGCTGAACACAACCTGACAAAAGTAACAAGGATTGCAGAAATGTTGTGCGCCAATTATATATCACTTATTTTTGTCTGTTATTTGACTATTTATTTATCTAATTAGTACAGTTTCTTATTATTAAAAATGTTTTTATCTTTCTTCCTTTTAGATGATGAAAAAATCAATCAAAAACAGTCCAAATATTATTGCAATAAATTTTATTGAAATTTTTACAGATTCTCAAAATTTAGGATATGACAGTTTGTTACAACACATCAGAGAAAGAGTAAAAAATGGAGAATATGCCACAAATGCAGATCCAGAAAAGAGAAATATTCTTCGAGTAGCATTAGCAAATATTGGGTCACCTATGTGGAAATGTGCTGAAACTATTTCAGATTTATGTAAATTTTTATATTCATTAAGAGCATTAATGCGAAAAACATATGCAGTGTGTCTTTTGACAGTTCCTTGGTATTTGCTAAAGGTTAGTTGCTTCTTATAACACTTTCTTCTCTATTTATAATAATTCTAAATTTGTTTTACTACTGGTTAAACTAATAAAAATATGTATAAAGATAAATTTGTAAATTTTTAAGATTGTTTCCAAATAGACAATGATAATTTTGTATGGTAAACCAATTTATAACTGCAATTATTCTATGTTATGCCTTACGTTCAGGTGCCAATTTGTGGTACTCACTAATTAAATGATTAATTTTTAATTGTTTTGCCCCATGTTGGAGGTCAATTTGTGATAATTACTTAAATATTAAAATGATTGGATGTTTTAGTAAGAACTCAAGGTTTTAAAATAGATAAAAAAAATTAATTTATTACCACACAAACAATTGAATTTACACAAGTTATCAAATGAATTTTTTCAACAGTTGGTAATTAATGTTTTACAATAAAATATTCTATTTCTGAGGGTCATTTAATAAAAAAAATACTTGTTAAACAATTTTACAATGCAATAAATAAAACGCATACAATAACCAAATTCGGAAATATGAAATCTGGAAATCTGACGATAATACTTTTACTTAAATGTTTACAAATATGTATTCTGTGAAATATTAACTTACAGTCTCTGGTAATCCATGAAATTCGGCTCACTCGCATACTAACACCCACTCACTTTATATACAGGCAATAATGAGCACCAAGTTGTGCACACACTTTACACTGAGCACTTTCGTCAGTACAACTAACAGATTTTTCATGTAACGGCTGACTATCACCACACGACTGCAACTTTCATCTGTCCACAGCCACCTCTTCATGATACTCATGTTGAACTCTCGCCTTTATTCTAACAACGACTTCTTCCTCATAAAGACTTTTGACGACTTTCACTTCGAACAATTTACTTATTTATTTCGGCCACCTAACTCTGCCCAATGGAAACAAGGACCTTCGCCGATGAACTCTTCAGACTGACTCCTCCTCTCATGACGACCTCCTCTGCTCTCTTGACTGTCTCTTTCTCACAACAACTTATATCTCTTTCTTTTGCACACCTCACCATAAATCCGGGTGCACCTTTTCACACCACCCCACAGAGCCGGGCACACACACACACTTAACTCATCCTCTTCTAATTTTCATTCTGCCCCCCAATTATCCCATCGTTACATCCTTGGGGTACAGCCCGAGTGCCTTCTGCCGCTGACATCATGAGTCCAAATATTTGTTTATTAATTAATGATTTCTTTTTAATTACCACAATGTAAATAATTGGAGAATATTTTATAGAATCATAGTGGAGCTATTGAACGTTGCGAACATCTGGCCGACTTTGCTTTGCGCTTGGATGCGTGGGATGAAGAACCAAGCCCAGTCTTAAAGGAATATAATGGACTATTAAGAATTCGCAAATTGCCAGCTCTGAACACACTGTCTCCACATGTACCTGAAAGTTTGGATTTAGCATTTCGTTTACGCCGAAAAAAATTTCTTATTCAGGTATGTTCCTGTTTTGCCTTATTATAATTCGAATTTGTAAATAATTTAATCATATTTTATAAGAAAATGCTTTTTACTTCCACATTTAAAAGAAATAATGATAATCAAAGTTTTTAAGTTTTGATGGCCAACATTTTTTGACTTTATGCTTGGGCCCTTGAAAGTTTGATATGCTACTTGTTGTGTGGTCAGTTTGAGCTTAAGGTGGTTCAGCTGCACAGTGCAACTCTTTTCTGTCCAAACTAATCAATTAATTTGGCAATGTCACATCATCATCAGTATAAGACCTCTTCCTAAACAAATAGCCAACCTTTGCACCATTCTCAAACTTTCCAAATTGCAATTTTCAACAGCTGAACACACACAAAGCCATAACACAAATAATTTCTGCCAATGCTTTACACTTAACATCCTTCAAGCCCTATCCCCCAAATCATCGGAGGTTGTACTCTTATCTGTGGGAACTCTCCTTACAATATGTCTTAGAGTTCAGGCAAAGCTTTGGACTCAACATCTTCTAAGTAGTGCCTTTCTTACTTGCCACCTCTACTTTCATGAGTGCATATCAGTATGTATGAATATGCTTATGTATGTATGTATGTATGTATGTGTACACACGCATGTATACATACACATGAGTATGTATAGGTGTGTATGTATAGCTCGGGAGGTTTCAGAAGTCATGTCGACAAAAGATGCGCAGTCGTCCTCTCCCCTTAGGATGTAGTGGGTTTAAACCGTAGCTCAGTTTAACACGATCCTTTGCTGTGGGAAGTTGGTACTGTTAAATCTATTCTAAAAACATTGTCTCAAGGAAATATATTGTACGCAGCTTCTTCTGGTCTACTATCGAGGCATGCGCGTCTGACAGAAGTGTTCGGGACTTCCTGTTAATTCTGGGGTGAGAGTGACAGGCTTTGTTTACTCAATTGCTGGGGCAATTCAGTTTTTGTCGGAATGAATCGGAGAATTACAAAGGTCCTGAACATTAATACTAGACCTTGCTGGTCGGCGTCTTTAACTTTCCTTTTAAATAAATTAGGTTCTAAATAAATTACATGGAATATATGAAAATATAATTTATGATTAAATTCACATGCATCATCAGATAATTTTGATTTCGAAGTTTCTGCGGCTGCACATTGTTTTTGTGCTCGTTAATTTTTATGTCAAAATGATTATTGCTTCTCCGAAAGCTACTGATTTTCTTTCATGTTTTGAAAATGTATCGTAATCATAGGCAACTTCGCAAATAGCTGTAAAATAAAACATTTAAGGTAACAAACAGGAGTGTTGGTATAGAGTCAAGAAACGTCTTGTTTATTTTTATTGCATTTTTAATATTCAATTATTGTTAGAAACCTCGATATCAGTGTGCATAATCATCAACTTCTCTTATCTAAATTAAACTTAATTCGAAGTAAGCTTATTGGATCCGTATATAACGTAAACACTCGCCTGCAATAATTAGCAATCCACTTGTTAGCTGCAGATATGAACAATGCGACCATCCTGCAATGTGTTGGTTACAGTTTCTTCTTTGTTGTCGTATTGCTCTGGGTAAAGCTAAAAAATCAATTAAATGTTCCAAACGTTACAAAAATTTAGATTGTTGTCTGGTTGTGGAAATCAAGAGAAGCAGTCCCGTGGATCTATTGCATGAAAAAATAGAAATATATATATATATATATATATATATATATATATATATATTGCTTATCAAAGATTTTATCTGACATTAAACAAACGATAAAGAGGTGGCTTCCTTAATTCAAACACAGAATTTTTTACTTTACAATTTTGCAACCTACTTCTTCCATTTCGTATCTTCAGTCACTTATTCACCTGCTACGCACATTATTCCTTTTCATTTCCATTTTATATAAAATGAATCACACTATATCTTTACAAGCTTTATTCCACCACTATCACATAACTTTAATTCTCAAGTTTCAGATAATATGTAAAATTTAAGAGCGGATTAGTACAGAGTGACTGTTTATCGCGATAGTAAGGACACAATGAATGTTTTCAAAAATGTTATTAGCGTCTCCCCAACAACTTCCCAAGGAGAAATTCTCCGCTGACCAAACTCCCCTACTACATGTAGGGCGCATGCCATGCTAGACCTCTCAAACTATATGTATATGTATATATTTATGTGTGTGTGTGTGTTTATATATATAGATAGGAAAGAGAGACAGTGTTGCCTACTTACCTGAGAACAATAGTTGGTCCAGTTTGGTTTAGGTGAAAGTTTCAAATTTTGAAGGGCCTGTACCCCTTCATCAGGAAGACAGATCTGAATTATGTGCTGAATTAATTCATGCCCAGCTGGTACACAGTTCAGATCTTTCTTTGTATTGAATGGGGCTCAGTCCCTTGAAAATTTGAAACTTTCACCTAAACCAGACTGAACCAACTATTGATTTCAGGTAAGTCGGCATCATTGTCTCTCTTTCCTATCTAAATGTGTTATTTAATTTGACCTCATCACTTTTTTTTAAGTGCTATATAAAATAGTATGTATGAATGATTGCCATCAGAACCTTTCTTGTGCCATGACCTTCCCTTGAGAGACAAAGTTAGTGGCCTGGTGTATATAGTTTATGGGTAGCAACTAGTCACATGGTGGTCAAAACTCCACAGTCCTCAACCGGCTGGCACATGAAATGTGACACCCTTTCCTCTGTATGCCTTGAACATATGCTTCCTTTGAGTGTATTACTATGCATATAGTTTTCCCAACCTTTGTCCTATATTTCTATCATTCCTCACTATCCAATTTTCAAATGTGACTTTGTGACTTGATAATTAAAATTCTTAACATTTATATATATACTTACAGAAACTGTGACGATGTCAAATTAAATAACACAATTAGATGGGAAGGAGAGATAGTGAATTTGACTTACCTGAAGTCAGTAGTTGGTCCAATCAAGTAGAGATGACAGAATAGTACAAATTTTCGAGGGCCTGAGCCTCCCTTCATCAGGAAGGAAGGAAAATGTGACACAGTCAAATTTATTAATACATTTGGATAGGAAAGAGAGACTGGCTATACAAATTACTTGAAATAAAAAGTTGGCCTAGTGGGGTTATGCAGAAAAAAAATTTCAAATTTTCGAATACTTTAGGCACGTTCATCAGGAAAGGTCAGAACTGCATGCCAGCTGGGCACAAATTGATAAATTCAAACTGTGGTGTACTAGCTATTTGATAGCAACATTCAACACAAGCCAGAACTCTCTCTCTCTCTCTCTTTCTCTCAAGGAAAGGTCACTACAAAGGAGAAATAATGGGAAAAAATAAGAGGGGAACAAAAAGTGGAGTAAAATAAAGGAATTTAAAAAGTGAGTTAGATTGGGTATAGAATTAAACAGATGAATATAATGATATTATATAAATAGATTATTTTAATATAATATTATAATTACTGCAATAAAGAATTAAACAAATTATTATTATTATATTAATACACTTACTGCAATAATAATTAATGCTCATTATTTTAATGATTAATTATAATTATTATAATAACTAGTTATATTATTTTTATTGCAGTAATTATAACATTATATAAATCTATACTATTAAAATAATATTATTATTATAATTTGTCTAATCCTTGTCCCAATATCACTCAGTCACTTTTTAACTTCCTTTTCTTTTCTTTACTTTTTACCTTCTGCTCATTCAATTCAGCTGAGACTTTCTTCCCGATTTAGGGGCCTCAGGCTCTCATAATTCTGTAAATCCTGATTGGATTGATTTCAGCGAACTCTTTCCTATCCAGAGGTGACAAGAATACAAATGTGTGTACTTTTTCGTGAACATGGATAACCTGTAGTTAATTTTTTTATTATTTGTTTTCCCTTGATATAGAAACTTCATTTGCCACCTGAATTGCAAGAGACAACAGAACGTGAGCAAGATGATATAGGAATATCTGCGAAGAAGATGCCATGTGGTATTGCATTAGACTTTTAAAATTACAGTGTTATAATAGGCTATTGTGCTATATTTTGTTATCAGAACAAAAATATTTTTCAATAATATTGTATGAATATACATATATTTGTATTGTTGCATTTACATATGTTTGTATTGTTGCAAAAATCTGTTTACATCCTATGCCAGAATTATTAAATATTTTCTCACACAGAGTAATAATCATTAACAAATTGTATTATTGCATGTTCTCCTATTGTACTAAGTTGTTGACGAAAGTTAGATCTCTAATTGTTTCAATGTAATACACATTAAATTTACAATAAATAATATATTAAAATATTTTTGTCAAAATAAATGTAACTTTTCTTGGAAATCCATCCTCCATATTTTACATGTTCCATAAGTTCTCATACCATATAAACCATAAAGTAGATGGTGCAGTAAATGTGTTATTTAAATTTTTCTTACAGTTTTTGCATTGTGTTTTGTCTGTAACAGATTTTAATTCGTCTTGCATATTCATATTCATATTCATAAATACCTTTGGTTGTTTTGTTGGAATTTGTACCTACAGTGTATCAAAAAATGATGATGTAGTATCACAATTTGTTTTATATCAAAAAATTAAATCTAATTGAGATATAGACAAATTTTTTATGAGGTTCAATATTATAAAATTTAGACTTTCTATTCTACATTACGTGGAATTGAAAACTAAAGGGACATTTTTATTG
Source organism: Zhengitettix transpicula (assembly GCA_037074705.1). NCBI lineage: Eukaryota > Metazoa > Arthropoda > Insecta > Orthoptera > Tetrigidae > Zhengitettix > Zhengitettix transpicula. Next base: position 119,550,017 of record CM073591.1, on the reverse strand, counting down.
TATGGGATCAGTTCAATCATGGTTAGGAATTAAATGTTCCTGCTGTATACATCTGGGCAAGGATTATTTTTGACATTGCAGAATGTTTCTCTCGCAGGTAGAACCTTGTAGGAGAGATACGAAGGGGCTACCTTTGAGGATGCCTTTTCCTCTCTGTTTTTGAACTAAGGTTCCCACAAGCTGAGGCACCTCGGCCTGTTCTGAGAGGTGTATGTTTCGGGGTCTCAGACCTTGGGCATACGGTAGGAGATGTCTGCTATTCCCATTGGAATAGTCGGTCAGCTGCCTCCTAAACTGGTCGAGGCACGGAGAAGGGAATGCTGCGTCCCGACAGCAAACTCATCTCCCGCTATCGGAAGGGCGTGGGACAAGTACCCAATGCCCGACCTACCTGATGCAGGTTTTTCTAGGGTTTTCCCTGCATTTCTTTAGGTGAATGCTGGGTAGGATCCTTAAAATATAGGCCGGGGGCCCTAGTTAACTCTTGGCTACCTTCCTCTACCCTTCCACATCGCCCCTTTCAAATCCCTTTCCTATGCTATAAGAGGGGAGTTGCCACTATGTGGATTACCCTATACATAGCCTGTCTACACCCAAAAAAAAACATTGCATTATGCATGTTATTACTTAAATCACATTGGACATAGTGACATGTTTTACCATTCTCCACACACTTGAGATCCTACGCCATGTAACATCACCGTGTGTGGTTTAGATAAATGAATTTTTGCATTAGTCTCGGAGGAATTACCATACATCAACAAATATATTTGAAATGAACAAATTAATATATTACCATTACAGATATGTTTATTTTGCTAAAGGAAGTGCCGTTTTCCAGATTAAAGATTTTCAGATATGTATAATTGTGACTTTATGGCTTCCTGACTATTAGGATCATCTTGGTACCTATAGAATTCATACTCTTTTGTGCTGCTGTTCTGTTTCTTCGTACTGGATGTGCCTTATTGTTGCACCTTGCAGGGTACATTTGGTTTACTGCAGGAATGTGGGATAAATATCATTGTAAATATTACTTGCTTACAAATAATATGTTATTGGTGTATTTAAATAAATATGTAACTACGCAGATTTATCACCAGGGTTTATGTTCGCTGGAAAATCGGCAGGGTTCGATTCCTGATAAGGTTTTCGTTTGGATCGTAGCGTTCTAGATCATAGACAACTTCGTTGCTAGAGTTGTAAACATTGGCAGAATCTCTGAAGGGGCTCTATGGGTCCATTCCCACATCTAGGGAACTCCCCTCATATCTACCATACTGCGGTTTTTGGGAATCTTGGCAGTATGTGGAAAGCTCTGTGTAGAAATCTTGTCCCGAGGGCCGTAAATACGTGCCCACGCAGGAAAGCTAACTCAATAATTGACCTGATAAGGGAGATGTAGATTGAGAAGCCCTTTCTCTGCGTCAGCTTTGACCTAGAGTTAAACACAGAGCAAATAATATTTAATCTAGTTTACATTGTTGTAGTTGAAATTTAAAATTGATAATAGGTCTATATAATGGACAAGGATTCATTTAATAATTGATTATAAACAAAAATTTCTAATACATCTTTGACAAACCGTGGACATTAGGCAAGAACTAGGCCTACAAACAAACCAGTTTATTTAATGAGGTCCATGGTTTGTTGGAGATTTATATTGTTTTAGAAGTTTTCGTTAATATTCCTATGTACAAGTAATTTTTGTTTATAATTAATTCTCAAGTGACCTTTTGACTATTATAATTAATCTAGCTACTACGTTTCGTTCCGTATCCATATTGTGGTGCCTCCACGTTAGCCTTGTCTGCTTGGCCGCCGTGGACCACGGGAAATAGGCCTACTATTTACATAAATTTATATCGAAGTAAATAATGCTTGTTACACAGAGGTTATGGTGATTATTCGAAGTTGATGGCGGTGTCGAAAAAAAAAAGTTCCATTTCTCCCATACACGCTAATGTTCAAACAACCTAACTTTAATACATCGGAAAAACAAGTACAAGGCAAGGTTAAAATACCAAACTTACGGAACTAAGGCTGATTTCCTAGGTTCCAACCCGTCGAGTCAATAACTCTCACAACGCGATGCTGTGGTATAATATTTTTTAACATGTCCGGAACGAATTCAGCTTGTTGATCCGTTCAACGTAACGCAATTAAAAGTATAACAGATGTATTATTTTTGTTGTAATAATTACGTTTCATAGAAAACCCGCCAACATAGCATGTGATCTATGAATTATAACTTTATCGCGTATAATTGGAGACTGATGTATCATGTCAGAAATAAACGAAAGTTTCGAATAATTTATTGCGTAATTTTCTCAGTTTCCTACATGTGAAGTATTAGTTTGAATCAATTCCCGCGTTATATTCGAATTAATCTCAATATATTCTTACGCCAGATATTGAGCTATAGATAAATTCTGTTATATTAGGGTTTTTTATATAATAAAATATGTAAGTAACGGTTGGGAGCATGGAAAATTTCTTTATGTTCTCGGTGGTACCAAGAGGTCGCATGACTAATCTCTTGACACGGTTGGAAGGCACGTATCACTGCTGAAAAATACTGGGTAAACGCAAGTGGAGGATGACCGACGGAGCAAAATTGTATTGTAGTGCAGATCACAAATGGATAGTGTACTAGATATCTGTGCTGATGCTTTCGTATCCGTTGTAATTTTTTATTTATGTATCGATCTCTGGGCGGAATTTTTGGACGACTTCCCTGAGTTATCTAGACTAAGGTTCCCATAATCCGTGACACCTAGGTTGTGTTTAAGGGGTGTGTGTTTCAGGATTGCAAACGTTCGGCATTCGCTAATAATACGTGCCTCAGCTATTTTCAAACTTCGACCATCGGAAGGGCGTTGGACATTTACTGAGTCATCAACTAACCTGACGCTGGTTTCTCTAGCGTTTTCCCTGCATCACATTTGGACCAATACCGGGTAGAATTTTCTACGCTGTTATGGAAAAGTGGACACAGCGTGGATTCATTACCCTTAAATATTTTTTTCTTGCAATCTGTTCTGATAGTATCTAAAGTAAAAAACGTTTATAAGTGGTACAACGAGTTCAAAGAGGACCGATAACGCGTTGAAGACGAACCGCGCTCTGGACGACCATCAACGTCCAAAAAATCAAAGATTTGGTGCTTGAAAATCGCCGATGGACAATAAGAGATCTCGCTGATAGTGTTGGAATTTAATTTGGCTCAGTCCAAACCATTTTGAAGAATGTTTTGTGTCTCAAACGCGTCAAGTCTCGATTGGTGCCAAAATCGATCAATTTTTTGAAAAAAAAAAGCGTCGCGTTGATGTGTGTGAAACTTTGCTGTCTGACTATCAGGACCACTTGAAATGCATCATTACTGGAGATGAGACTTGGATTTACGCATACGACCCTGAAACCACCGACCAATCCAGCGAATATCGTGCAAAAGGTGAAGCAAGACCGAAAATCAAGGTCATGTTGACATTTTTCTTTGATTATCGTGGTGTGGTGCACTATGAATTCCTTCCGCCGGTCCAAACTGTGAACAAAGAATATTATTTGAGCGTTATGCGTCGTTTGCGTGAAGCTATTCGTCTGAAACGGCCGGAATTATGGGCGAACAACTCTTGGTTCCTTCATCACGATAATGCATCATGTCATACTGCATTGGTTCTTCGCGACTTTTTTGCCAAAAACTCGACTCATATCGTTCCGCAACTTCCGTATTCGCCTGATTTGGCTCCGTGCGACTTCTGGCTATTCAGCAAACCCAAAAGGCCAATGCGGGGACGCTATTTTGACATGATTGAGGAGATAAAAACCGAATCGAAGAAGGTCTTGAAGGCTATACCGGAAAAAGACTATTCCGACTGTTTCGAGGACTGGAAAAAGCGTTGGAAAAAGTGCGTTTTATCGGACGGGGATTACTTTGAATGGGATGAAATTCATTTGGAAGAAGAAATAAAGAATTTATATTTTATAAATAAATTCACCTTACTTTTTGTTCACAGTGGTATCAATTGAGAAACAACTTGAAAGTCTTCTAAACCTACGAACCTTATGTTTTATCTCTGAAAATGCAGGTGGCATTCGCACTGGCGCCCATTAATTATGCTGTCAATCATCCCGCAATGCTTAGTTCCATTGTGGTCCATATGTAATTAACAGCTTCTGACTTTGTCTCCCATTAATGCTTCTCATTCGTATGCTTTCAGCCATAAGCCCTGCTAATGCGGGCGCAAGTCGTACAATGCAGGACCTTCATCGTATGTTAAGACAATTCTAATAGCCAAGACAACAGTCACCATCACCTCGCATTGTCCGCAGTCCATCATTTTGAAAGTCATTTAGCTAAGCTCGCATCTTCTCACTACAAATAATGGAATCATTAAAGTAATACATTAAAATTTGTCGAATGAACATAAAAGTAAAACGGATTACGTTGCAGAACGTCTACACATAATCATTTATTGTTATTGAGTAAATGAGCGCCCACAAATAAACAGTATTTAAATTATAATTTATTTAATGAAGCGACAAATTTGGACCTGATGTGGATCCTCATCAAGCATTTCAATACATCACCGTGGCCGAAAAGTGTCGATTCATTAAATAAATTAAATTTAAGTACTGGCTGTTTTCGGCTGTTCCTCTATTCATTTCAACTGTACAGACGTAAAAAAAGCATTTATTATTGTTATTTACAATAGTTACAGTTTCTCGAATTTTCATGGAATGTCATTCTTAAATTCCTTTTCATTGCTGCTTAAAAATACGCACAGTCGACGAATTAATTTAATTTAATTCAATATTACTTTGTAGCTTTTTTAAATGGAACAGGGAGTTTTTATCGGAAATAATTCTAAGAATCAGGAGTCCCGAGGGGAAGAATTAACTCATTCCGAAATAATATTTGAATTTCAGGCTAGTAATTCTATCGTATTTTACTGCAAAAATAATTGAAGCAAGAGAGATAAGGGAATCGTACGTGATTCATCTCCTGTAGAGGGGAGACTGAAACACGTGACGCAAAGATAAGGAAGAAAACAGACGCACGACATAAAACGCCCACAGGTTTCATATTCTATAAAACGTATCAACCGTGTTCTTTCTTGTGTTTGTGCTATTTGTTCATAGTTACTTTCGAATGTATAGGTGTGAATAAGTAAGAATATATACTAGCTTGGAGCCCGGTGTTGCCCTGGTATTTATTTATATAAGCCCGGAAAAACATTTAATTCGACATTAATCTCTTGGTGATGTAATGTTTAAAATTTCCGCTGCCACCATTTAATGTTTAAAATTCCGCTGCCACCATATAATAATCGAATTTCTCCTGGTCTCGCTAACAGAGATATTTAGGAAGAAATTGTAACTTGGGTCCGGAGTGCGCGCTAAGTCGCACTCTATAATAGCTTAAAGGCTTAGAGAAATAACATGAGGCTTTAGTCCAGTAGAATAATAAAGAAGTTTTATTAATCTTAGTCTACAGCCTAGAGCTAAGTCAATAACATGAAAACAGAAGACAGAGTGGCATACGCACCACGTTGAAGTAAGATACAGACTTGCCTCCATCAGAGAAGTCTGGCCCTTTTATACATACGTTCACAGAGCTTCATTGTATTCAAGCAGCCCCAGACTCAGCAGGACACATGGGTCTAAATTATCTTTGCTGCCGAGTTGGAAATTCTTAAATGCTTACAAGTATTTTGTTTATTGATGCTTACTCCGAGAACGTGAGTAACCACAAAGAAGCTTTGTTTCTGAGGCTTACTCAGAAGTTCCTTAGTGCCCACAAGGCAGACCTAATATATATGTCATATATATTACAGTGAAGAGCGAACCTTTTTTGAACATTTACCTTTTCACGTCTACCCTACCTATGTCGACGGAGGAATTTTAAAATCATCATAACTGCTATGATGACTCTCTGTACCTTAATCGTCTCAAGGAATATTCTGGTCCCTTAAATAAGCACACTAACTTTAAAAACTGGTACATTTTAATAAAACAAGCGAAAATACTACCGGTATTTTAGGTGAGTCGATAATCCTCCCAGTACCCTCTACCCTCACCCTTATAGGTGTTGGCTTGCTTTACGTATACAGTGTTTGTTCCTCGATCGTAAGTAACATGTGTACAGAGTTTGGTTGAATTTGCTCCACGTGTTGTATGCGGAACTTTTTTCCACCCTCGTCCACATCCACTCCTAAGGGGCGGTACTTTTTTCTTTCAAATCTATTATTGTGCGGGTGTTCTTTAATGCTGCCCCCACTACCATTTCCATACAAAGTGACTTTAGTACAATACATGTCAAGACCAACGTTCCCTTAATTTGTTTATTTATTTTGTCATCCTTTCTACCTATGGCAGAATATGACTCCAGGTTTGTTACGAGTAGTTCCACTTTCATTATCCCTTTCATTCGTACGTATGAGTTGAAAATGATACCAAAAATTGAGGCTCCGGTATCAACAAGGGCATTTTCCAAATTAAGGTTCTCGAATGGCAATTTTGCCTCATTTGGTTGGGCCGTATGGTTCCTGTTTCTTTTCTCGCTAAACAACTCCCTCCGTCGTACGAAGTCGCTCATCTTAATAATATTTTAGCTGGTCCCTCTTTTCGCCCTTCACGAAGAAGTAAGGTCGTCGGCGATCCCGAAACCACTCCGTAGTTTAAAGGCCGGCAACTTATCTATCGAGTGTCCGCTCTGTCATCCGGTCTTTGACTGTTGTTGTTGAACAATCTGGGTCTGCCTGACATAATTTTTCTGCTAGAAATCGCGTCTATTATCAAGGTTTTCCTCTCCTCCTGCCTCTTCCGGAGAAATTTTATGACCTGACTGTTGCTGTGAATCGTCCCAGTACAAAAAATACTGTATTTCCTCATCAAAGTAGCTGCGGAGGGTTTCTATAAGCTCGCAATCTGGATAAGGGTGGTCTAGGAGTTTGTTTCCGGCTACACATTTATTAAAATACGAGTATGTCTCCATGGCCAGGCTCCCATGCAGATTATATCGCCCCGAACTTAACCTTCTCTTTAACTTCTGCTGTCTGTCGGAGCTTCAGTATTATCCTTATACCCTCGTTATTTTTATCATGGTCCCAAACAGCTGCCATCCACTGTTTCACTTTTATGGCTACGAATTGGATGAACACCAAGCCTCTATGATGGATAAGGGTCTGTTTAGGATAAAAGTATTAATCAAGCAGGTTTAGGAAAACCTTCGGGTTAAGATTCGCTTTTTCGAAAAATAGAGGCCTTGGTAAATCTATAGGGGCACCTTCTATAACTAAATTATCTAGGCTGCGGCTTTGACTCCCTTGGTTGAGACCCGCTAATTCTCCTTCTAATTGAATAATCTTCTTCCGATTTAGTCATACACTTTTTCTGTCGTCTCTTTCGTTAATTGCGGTAACGTTGACCACTATTTCTTGTCTCTTTTGATGGAACTCTGCCCTATTACTAGCTCTCACGTTTTCTCGTGTTCCATATTGCTCATCAGTCTTTCTATCGCGTCAACACTGTCGACAATTACATTATATTCCCTCATTCACTCTATGTGGCCCACGAGGTCTTTGTATCTGATCTCGTAGCTTTGTCTCAACAGTCCATATTTCCTGAGATAACTATACCTATCCCATTCTCTATTTATTTTATGTCTCAGATTCGTCTTCACAAATTCTGTGATTTAGCTTCCCGAGATCGGTTTGGAACTTTTCAGATTATTCCCTTCCTTATTTCTTAACTTCTTCTATTTTGTTTTTCTAATTCTAATTTTTTTGTTCCCTTTCTCTAACATTTTTGTCGATTATGTTTTCAAAAGTTTTAACCTTTTCATTAATACTAGGATTAATTTCCCCTCTCAACTTTTCCATTCGGATCTCAATTTTTTAATTTTTTTTAAAAAACTTTGTTTATCTGCTGCCTTTGCCTGTTCCATCTTTGCCAACAGTTGTTCAAACATCCCCTTTGTCAAGTCGCTGTCATCGTTTTGACCTGATTAACTGCGGGTTAATACCCTGTTATTGTTACAGAGATTAATTTAATTTTAATTTCTGCTTCGTTATTCTTTTCTAGCTGTGATACAGGTAGGTCGCCCAAACTATTCAGTGATGAATTGTTCACGTTAACCATTTTAAAAACTATCGATTTTCAGGTCTTATTTGAAAATTCCGCGTTTTGTTTCCCGATTTTAGTTTTAAAATTCGCGTTATCTTTCCGGATCTCAATTTGACAATTTATTTCTCAAAGTCACTGCGCAAATTTCTTTCACTCACGCATACGCTCATTCACATGTAGGCCTAATTTAACCTGCTTTCCTTTGCGGGATGTCAGACACATAATTTTAATGGGGTTCAGCTTACAACTTTCTTTGCTAGCATAGTAATTTTTAAAGAAACACATGTGATAGTCTTAACTATTTATTTACAATAGCATCGTGAATAACTAATGATGTGCGCACAGATATTTACATAATATATTAAATACAGTCTCTCCTTTACCCTGTTGTCTTGTCACTAGAAGTGTCCTCGGCGACTGGAACCAGAAACTGTCGCACTTCTTGGCGTCTCGTTCTGTCGATTCATCAATTTTAACTATGTGTATTTTACACTTTGTTCACGTCTTCAGTCTTCGGAAATCGAGCTTACACTGTCCACCCTTCCGAGCCAACTGTCCTCCGCACTGGCCTAAAATAACGAGCCTCCGCCTTCCACCGCTACCCGCCCTCCACTTCACAGTTTTTCAGGGAAGTCACTTTGTCACGTTACAGTAAATGGAATTTTAAAATTGCCTCCGGTCTGGCGTATTTCACTCCTAATTTAGAACAAGCACACCACGTTTTGCACCATAATTATGTAAAGGAAGTTGTTAATTATGTTATAATAACTATTTATATGCTACAAAATAAAAATAATATTTTAATTAGAATATTATACAAAAAATTATTAACATGGGTTTCATTAAACAAGGGTTAATTAAATTAAAATGGTTCAATTTTTTAGTAACAATAAAATTTAACCAAACAAATATTTCTGGTCACGCTTACTGAGGTATGAACATTTATCTCAGGGATTCTAGAGGGCAAAAAATTCGAGAAACACATACATGAGACTAACTAACGTTTTGAACACTTTACAACCGGGACTAAAGTTCAGAAAACGTAACCATTTTGTACATCGCCGTGGTTCCGTATCATCAGCTTTTTCTGTCGCTCCGACGCAGTGGGAGTTCAAGCGTTGCCTTCTCTGTACTTGGGTTACATAAGCTTTTGTTCCGTGTTGCAGACTGACCGACGTGCTTTCAACCCCACGGTCTTTCGTTGGTTGTCAGGATTTATGTTATTGTTAGTTTATGTCCGCTGAACCTTCTAGTTATTATAATAATATAATAATGGCATATGTGTAAAATTTCGCGTAAGTGAAATTCAATTTCTCAAAAGTAACTGACTAAAAACTATAACTAACTAATTTTCCAAAATCCAACTTCTCCATAACTTCCCCAAAACTCACAAGTCCTGCTTGTGCTGCAAGATCCCTTCACACTTTGGTTTGCTGAAATTACGCCCACAAGATTTTAGATTCTGCTGATCTTAACGGATAGGAATCAGATTTGTGCACTCACGTATCTCAATATTTTAATTAGCCACACCCCCGTAAGGGGTCCACAAAGCAAATTTGGGAACACACGTCCGCGACGGTGCCATCTGGTGAAGCGTCCTGTCTGCACGTGCTAAAATCTTGTGATAATATATAAGCTTCGTCAGCCATAATATTTTAAGACTCACAAAAGATGTCTGCGCTGTTTACAACCCTTCCTTACACGAAGCGCGGACATTAACCTGGACATGCTAGAGCCGAGAATGTTAAGTGCTCATTATTTTTCTTTCCGTAAAATAATTAACCCCTACTTAATTTATCGCGGCTGTGTACACTACATTAAATATCGATCGTTATGTAGAAATCACCACAATAATTAAGATGGGATATTCTATACAAAATTTACATTTATTGCCTTATATAAATAAAATCATAACACAGAATAAACAACAAACTAAATAGCAGTGTGTAGAAAAGTAATAAATACTAAATACACTCTTTATGATCTCATGGTCATAATCTGGGACATACAATAAGACAGACTATATTAAATTAGTAGACAATTAGGTAATGCGGCGAGTTACATACAGTGACAGTTTTCTATCTTTCAGCTTCTGCTTCGGATCTATCAAGACGATCACTGTTACTTCCGTTTGTTCGTATTCCTGCGACGGCAATGGAACGCGTAGCTACGAAGTCGTTCCTCGGTGTCCGATTTTGGTATTCTCCAATCAGCAAAAGAATAGTGCTGGAGTTCTGGTACACCTTTTCAATCTCTATCTGAATGCCTCGCTGAGAATGACTTGGAATCAATTTTGTGTGTTGAATTATTAAATCTCTGTCTGAAAAAAAACAACTTTGCTGTTAAAAATATTATTTTTCGTTGAAATTATCAAATTAGCAATGAATTAAATTCGAACTTTTTCATATTTATCATCGCCTCACGCTTCCATTTCCTGTAGTTACTCATTTAACCTCGATAACAAGGCATGTCTAAACTTCTCATAAATTTAGCCTCTTTTCGAGATCTAACTCTGTAATTTGTATTGATACATTTACAGCCATTTAATTAGCCACACCCCCGTAAGGGGTCCACATAGCAAATTTCGGGGAGTTGGGAACACACGTCCGCGACGGTGCCACAATATTTTAAGACTCACAAAAGATGGCTGCGCTGTTTACAACCCTTCCTTACACGAGACGCGGACATTATCCTGGATATGCTAAAGCCGAGAATGTTAAGTGTTCATACATTTACAGCCACCCGTCATAAGTAATCCTCCATGCCTCTCACAATATGATCGTTTCGTCGCATATTATATTCAATTATGGCCCCCAGTCTGTATTATCGCAACCAACTAAAAGTATTTTTCAAACATTGTCAAAGTTCATAATGTTAATGATAATAATTTTATTTTTTAAAAAATTCAAAGTTGCGTCGCATGCAGAGATACTGCACTTATCAGACGTGGTCGTCCTTGATCCCTCTATTTGACTTACGAATTAAGTTACTTTACAGATTTTAACAAACTTTTGGCTGGATGAAGTTTTCTCGGGATTCGATGGCTTGCACCGCCATCTTCTTCAGGAGAAGAAGATGACGGTGCAAGACATCGATACGTTGTGCAAATTAAACGACGCTATCCGTTTGGAATCCAGAGAAAACTTCATTCAGCAACTACACCGGGAAAACCTACGTTCCTTATTGAACTTTTGACTGGTTGAAAATGCCATGTCATAATTTTACAAGTGTTTCTTGGATTTCTACCCGGGTCAAAGAACGTTTAAGTTACGACCTTTCGATTACAGACTCTGTCAACTTTCTTCACTAAAAAATTACTGAAATTAAAATATAAGACACCTGAATTAAAAATATACTAATTAGATAAAATAGCCAAATAACAGAAAAACATGATTTACTCCGCCTTTGAGTTCGTCACCTGGATTGTGCGGTTGTGTCGTCCACACGTCTCTTGTGTTTTTAATTACCTGACGAAAGCACCAAGGATTCCAGAAACGTTGGGTGGTATTTACATTTTGTAGGCTATTTTATCTAATTAGATTAAAAAATTACCTTCTCTTCTTCTAATATTGTTAGCTTCATCAATTTAAGGCTTAAATAAATTATGAATCACTTTGAAGAATTAGAAACCAAAGATAAACAATACAAAGGGAGGGTAAAATAAAATAGTTCTAAAATAAAGTCTTAACTTATCCAGATGTTCAGTAACTATTTTAATCTTAATTGAGTTCTTATAATCGATATATTGTTTTCACATCTCAGAAATGAATATTTTTCTATGGTAAATTTCAACATCAGAAATAGTAAATTCATGACTTCAAATTATTATTTAAATTTGAACAGTTTAGAAATTGGATCGTGTTTATCCACAGACATTTTTTGGTTTTTTAATTACATTTCTTAAGCAAACAAAGAAATAAGTCTATTGAAGAATTTAACGCCGAATCGTATTTATTGTGAACCACATATTGCTAATATTTGTAATAACCATCGAAACTCATCTATGACATACTGATGTCAGAAATTACCACAATGATTGTTATACAATTTTTTATATTTTTTATCCTTCTTTGAATTTAGGACCTTAGCGTTCAGAGACTGTCATCTCACATTAAATATTCTGTATTTAGGAGTTACACTTTGTCAGTGTCTCGATTCTCCTTCAGTCTTAACCCGACTTTTATGACCATATTAGATATATTAACAAATGTAAAATTTTATTGAAGGGAAAACAGTCTTCGAGGGCTATTCTCTCGCAGGCGGTACCTGTGAGGGATGTTCTCTCGCAGGCAGAACCTTGTAGGAGAGACAGGAAGGGACTACCTTTGGGGATGCCTTTTCCTCTCTCCGTTTTTGAACTAAGGTTCCCACATGTCGAGGCACCTCGGCCTGTTTTGAGAGGTGTATGTTCCGGGGTCACAGACCTTGGGCATATGGTAAGAGTTGTCCGCTGTTCCCATTGGAATAGTCGGCCAGCTGCCTCCTAAACTGGTCGAGGCACGGAGAAGGGAATGCTGCGTCCCCACAGCAAACTCCTCTCCCGCCATCGGAAGGGCGTGGGACAAGAACCAAATGCCCGACCTACCTGACGCAGGTTTTTCTATGGTTTTCCCTGCATCACTTTTAGGCGAATTGCCGGGTAGGATCCTTAAAGCATAGCTCGGGGGCCCTAGTGGCTACCTTTCCCGAACCTTCAGCATACCCCCTTTCAAATCCCTTCCTATGCTATTAAAGGGGAGTTGGCACCATGTGGATTACCCTCAGTAGCCTGTTACCCTAAATAAATAAAAAAATTGTAATATTTTAATATAAATGCACAAAAATAATAACTTTTTATCAGAACGGTTCACTCAACTTTTATTTGCTGTGGGAAAGAAATCCCAAAATTTTGTGTGAGGGCCTATAAGATATTTCGAATATTTTTACGGATTTTGGAAACCGCTGGTCTACTTACTTAAATCAAATATTTTTCTTACCAGCTTATATTCCCTTTCGAACGAAGCCACCAACTTTCTACGAGGAAGGAAGCATGTCAGATATTTATAAATCTAAGCATTTTATATTAAATTTGATCGTAATCCTTTACCGCACCCATTTCCATCTCCGGGCAGGCAGTTAACGGAACCTCATATTTCAAGATCAAACAATCTTCGGTTGACATCCTCCAGGTACTTCACTAAAATTGCGGGAATGTCACACACTCATCCGTTTTACAATGATAATCATCGCAATAAAAAGTCTAATTACAGTGTTGCCAACGATGTCAAGATGGACCTTTCAAGAGTTCATTAGCACGTTGTTTCTGTCAACCGAGTATTTTTTTTATCTTTCCCAAAGTCTGGTTGTGTTTTACGTATATTCAGAATAACCTTTTACAGTCACTATAAATAAATGTATTCATTTACACTCTCATAAGTCTCGAGCTTATAGCTGGGCCAAATTCAACACGATTTATAACATATTTTTACTATGTATATTATAATATATATTATATGTAATATATTATATTAAAGCTGTGAATTAACTTTAAATTTTCTTTGGCTAACGCTGGGAATCAATTTATGTAATACTCAATTTGAACAATTTCAATCCAATTAATGAAATTTTGAAGTTATTAAATTTTTAATGGAAATTAATATATAATATTTAAAAACGGATTGAAATAATAAAACAGAAATTTAGTTAATACAAGATTTAATAAAGAAATATAAAATTTAGGATATAATTTTGGCCGACAAAGGAGAGTCTCAGCTTAGGGTCCCCGTAACACGTATGGAATGGAATTTGTTTTATTAAAATAATCTTTGAATTTTCTCAATTCAAGATGACAAATTGCTTCAAAAATTAATTTATCCCAATTTTAAAACTTATAAAATATCTCCAAATTTAAGACAGCACAAAATTAAATTTGAAGGGTAAAAAAGTATGTTAGATTGTCAATGTATTTTTACTAAATTTAAATAAAAACTCAACATATAATTTTATTGATTGATAAAAAAATTAACATTTTCGTGACCACACTATTCACATAAACCAAATATTTCAGGTTAAATTTTAAAAATAGGTAAATGAGTACATAAATTTTCGCATACATTTTCACACACTTTAATAAACGCCTTTATTTTTTACATGGAAAACAGATTTATAGTATATATGAAAAATAATTTAAAAATTTTAATGGTTTAAAGCAATTTTTTTGCAACACTAGTGTCTCTATGTTATGGTCCAAGTAGCTAGTTAGATCAGTAGTTACACTGAGATGAACTTAGTTTGGCAAATGCATGAATATATTTGAAAATATTTATTTTATAACGCGAGGCTGGTCTGATTTGGATCCGAGGTCTATCTGTTTGTTAATCTGCTTATACTTCATAGATATTAATGTTTTCTCTTTTTCTCTCTTATTTCGTAAATAACGAGAAGTCAACTCATTACTGTGAAGTGAGCGATGTTTCCTATCACGAAACGTAACAGTGATGAAATGATTGCTAACACTGAATTTGTGGTTGATCTTCTGTGAATAGTAAGTAAATTAGAATAAGAGTAAAATGTTAAATTAAAAATCAATTTAATTTCTTTTAAGATTTTAAAATTTATGTAACGATTTTTTTCCCGTCAAGTTTTGTATAAATCCATTTAACTTACGTATTTGTATATTTTAATTTCTTTTCTCATTTCAAATTGACTGTTTAATAAATATTTTTATTTCAGTATTTATTTTCTTTTATTTGTATTTATTTTACGTTTATGTGTGTTGTTCTTACTTTCATGTGATTGTGATGTCTTTGATCATCATTTGTGAATTTTCATGCTATGTACTACATATTATGTTATTATGAATATAATAATTACTATAAAATGGAAATACAGCCAATATGTAAACTCCAGACAGTTGTGGATCTAGATTACGGACCCCAAGATGTTTCGCCCGTGGACACTAGGAAATGTTACCCAATATAATCGCTGAAGTCCAAGATATTCTGAGCATGTCAATTATTGATAGATTACAAGAAATTTCACTCGTTGGCACCAGTTATATTAAAAATTTCAAATGCAGCAACAAATATTTATTTTATTTAGCTCTTATTTCCGCCGAACTCTTAAAACATATATGCGAACACTTCATTAAGACATTACCATCCACAATCTACAACTCCTTGGCGATACTTCCGGCCAGGCCATCTTGAAACCTCCCGACTAAGTTTTAACTGCTCAAATATTTAATCCCTCCGCACGAATCATGTATTGGTGAAATTTACAAATTTCCATTCTCTCGTGACTCAAACGAGCGTATTAATTTGACTGGTGCGTCTAAATGTTTGCCTATTATCTTTTTACGGTATGAAACTATATGATAGTTCCATAAATCCAACTTCCTCACGCAACACGGCAACTCTTCAATTGTCTTTCCAACTACATGACCTTTTATCTTACGAAAAAACAAATTTTATAATTGTACTAATTTTGACACAATAATACTATTACCAACATTAATGTATATTAAAATATATGTAAAACAATTTTAATGATTTAATGTATAAAACTATGTTACTCTCATTGTATAATTATATAGAAATCCTGGTGAATGTGGCCTGGATATAGACTCCAGACTTTGCAAGAGTGAAAATAAATACATTTAGTGACTTAAAACCAATATACGTGAAATTATATTAAGCAATTAATCCGTAATATAAATCCTGGATGTGTTCTGTACCGCACATGTGACTTCAACCATGACACCTAAAGCGTACGGCCTCTGTCGTGGCTCTTCATCTCACAGAAATTCCAATTTAAAAGAGAAAAGATTTACTCATCAATTAACAATGACGAAATTTACTTGTCAGCGAAATTAAATTAAAAAGATGGATTCTAATTAACAAATTTTATTAAAAGGAGGGAACGAAATCTGACGTCTATCTTTTAATCCGGTTTACATACTTGGTTGATTGTAAATTGTACTCAAGGCTGCCCAGAATTCCGGGATACCTTTGATTTACGAAGCACTATGACGGGTTTTTGCACTTCTTTTAAACTCACAGATTCTAAATTTAATATTTTTAGATAAAAATCAAGAACCAGGATAATCTTTCTTTCGTCTCTCTCTCTCTCGATTGACTTTTGCTCGGCTATGTGCACCAAACACTGTTTGTTTTTAGCAGGTTTCGTAGTTCTGTTCAAGTGAATATTTCGTCTTGAGCAAACTGTTCATGGGCCAATCAAAGCTGTTGATTGGTAATTCTCGATGTTTCTCTGCAAATTTCCTTTGAATATTTGAAATTGTCTTGTCTATTTCAACTCGACCAAATTCTGTCGTGTCTGACTGCTCACTGCTTCTACTTAACTTTACTTTTTATAAGTATATCTCGTCTATTTTAATACGACCTGTACTTGACCAAACCTTCCAGCCAACTGAACAACCGTCTCGCAATTTTGAGCGCGCATACCTCTTCCGACAAAGGAAACAATACTTGGCTACATTGTTGCTGTGTTCTGTACCGCCGTCAAGAATAGATTTCTCAAACAATTTATTTTTTTAATTTCTCAATTAATGTCTCAATTAATTGGCATTACAATATTTTTATTTTTGTTGAGCATAAAAAGATAGCTAATGAGTAATATTCGTACGCAGACCTGACTTCACTAATGTTCGAAATACAAATACGGTGGTATTGAGCTTAAGAAACGGATCATGGTCTGTGGTGAGCAAGCAATTCCTTCTGCTATCACGGCCAATGCGATGTTGCCAGTCAAGCGAAACTTTGAAATGTCGCAAGCGGAAACTCAAGTCATCTTGGACCCAACTTCCCCGTTTCAAATTAATCTTAGGACGGTCAAGTGTAAGTAGAAGTTTGTCACATCATCTTGAAAACATCCTGTGTTTGTAGAAGGAGTCAAATTTATTTCATTCACTCAATGAAATGCCTTTCTTGAAAACGTGCGCATTGTTACTAAGCATCAACCGTACTGAAAATTTTGTAGAACTTATTTAAATTAAGATAATGCAATGGAAGAAAGAACTTAAATTGGAAGGGAATACGTAGTAACCAATTCCTTAAATTGTAAGAAAGCTATAGGAGAAAATATCTCTAGCCAACGTCAATTCTTGTGTATTATTCTCATACTTCCTACATATAAAGAAATACTGTACAAATATGTGAAATTTTGCGTCTTAATATCTAATAAATAATTGTGATACATTCAAGAACCTTATTTTTTACATGGAAAACAGATTTATAGTATATATGAAAAATAATTAAAAATTTTTAATGGTTTCAAGCCAATTTTTTTTGCAACACTAGTGTCTCTATGTTATGGTCCATGTAGCTAGTTAGATCAGTAGTTACAGTGAGATGAATTTAAATTTGGCAAATGCATGAATATAATTGAAAATATTTATTTTCTAACGCGAGGCTGGTCTGATTTGGATCCGAGGTCTATCTGTTTGTTAATCTGCTTATACTTCATAGATATTAATGTTTTCTCTTTTTCTCTCTTATTTCGTAAATAACGAGAAGTCAACTCATTACTGTGAAGTGAGCGATGTTTCCTATCACGAAAAGTAACAGTGATGAAATGATTGATAACACTGAATTTGTGGTTAATCTTCTGTGAATAGTAAGTAAATTAGAATAAGAGCAAAATGTTAAATTAAAAATCGATTTAATTTCTTTTAAGATTTTAAAATATATGTAACGATTTTTTTCCCGTCAAGTTTTGTATAAATCCATTTAACTTACGTATTTGTATATTTTAATTTCTTTCTCATTTTCAAATTGACTGTTTAATAAATATTTTTATTTCAGTATTTTTTTTCTTTTATTTGTATTTCTTTTACGTTTATATGTGTTGTTCTTACTTTTATGTGATTGTGATGTCTTTGATCATCATTTGTGAATTTTCATGCTATGTACTACATTTTATGTTATTATGAATATAATAATTACTATAAAATGGAAATACAGCCAATATGTATGAAAAATTTATTAAACGTTTAAATTCAACGTTTCGTCTATAATTTTGAGCCATTTTCGGGTAATCAGGTAAAATACATAAATAGAAATATTTATATGATAAATTAGAATTGTATTCATACGAATTGTGGTGTAGTGGTAGGTTTATTAAATGTTAAAGTAAAGGTATATTTTCCTGAATTTATTAATTATTTAACTGAATATGAAAAAAATAAAATAAATACAAATTATGAGTGTTCAGTTAGCCGGGCAAAAAAATCTGATCCCTTAATCCCAAGTTAAACCATGGTTTACGGTAGTTCCCCCCAGGTGCGTCAAGGATTGAGACACTTGGCAGTTACCTCACGTTGATCTCTGACCGTGATCATGTGACACCCTCGATCTCTCCGAGTCCTCTGGAAAAACTGCAAGTTTGTGGCTGTACCTCCGTCTCTGGCGACGGTTCGTCGAGGAGTCTTATCTACACTTTCTTTACAGCCCCTTCGCTGGATGTAAAATATCTATGGTTTCGATCATCTTTGGATCGATCTTTCCTGAAGCAAGAAATGTGATTGGTTCAGACAGTCACGTGTTAATTCAATTTCTGGTTTTTTTGGAGAAACATTTCCCACGGTGCG
Source organism: Zhengitettix transpicula (assembly GCA_037074705.1). Lineage (NCBI taxonomy): Eukaryota > Metazoa > Arthropoda > Insecta > Orthoptera > Tetrigidae > Zhengitettix > Zhengitettix transpicula. The sequence goes on along the minus strand of CM073591.1, from coordinate 119,531,302 downwards.
ACAGTGCAGGTAACTTCCGAGGGTTAACATCCTACGTGCCTAAGTCCAGACCTTAGGGATTATCTATCCGCCACGGCGGCGCCGATCAAATTCCAACTTGCCAAGCTCTCAACCCTTGCTAATATCTATTAAAATGAATATATATATATATATATATATATATAATAAAACTATCGCGCTCCAATGGTTTCATAGATTTTTCCTAGAGATTGGCTGTAATGCTTATTTATTTATTTATTAAAAGATAATTGAAACATTATATTAAATAATTATTATACTTGCCCTTATTACTTACTACAGAAATAATGGAATCAATAAATAAATCTAAATCTACATAGATTGAATAGGAGGAATAAGATATAGATAATATGTTTTAGATATAAATCTTTTGTAACTGATACCGTTAAGGGACTGCCTGCTTTTCTCTAAATAGAGGACGACAAGCAATAATTGAAGGATGGTGAGGCAAAGAACTCCAAGCGTTATAAACAAAACGGGCGCTTTTCTGAAAATAACCCTTAACCCTTCAGAATGTTGGTAATCAGTGGACACTATTATCGACTATAACATTTTTGGAGGAGATCTGATAAAAATAGGGAGAAGATGAGGGGAAGAAAGTTACTTGTCAACTACCTGACGGATACTAATGATTAATACTATCAGTGATTGAAGCTGAAAAGTTCATATCGTCACCGACGCCAACGCTGAAGATCTCAGGGATCATCTCACCATGTTCACGAATTGGGTTGTCGTGAGTGATGCGTTCAAATAACTAGACGCCTGAGAGTTTGCCATATTTATACTTCTATTTCATTTCTAGTTTCTTAATTATATTATATTATGACTTCCTTCCTATTCGAAAAAAAAACATAATTTACGTAAGACGCGTGTTAACTTTCAATTTTATATTATTCTAACTGTATAAGGTATTGCTTTAAATGAAATAATATATGCTATGTTCCAAAGAATTTCTAATTTCAAATTCAAACTGTATCATAAATAAAAATCAAATAATTTTGAATTACGATTCACAATTATCTTCGTCTAGATACAAGTACAGTGGCTAAAAAACAATTTTCGTTTTACAAAATCCCAGCATCTAGGCTGAGGTAAAATCCATATTTATGGATCCAAAAGTGAAATTATTATTTAACATAAAAACAACTTTACATATTCACTAGTGAGAAATAGACTTGAATATAAATCTCCTAACTTAGTAAGTAATAAAATTCACTGGGCTCGACTTTAGTCCACCACTAGAAATCTGCCTCGCCTATTGTAGTAATAAGTTATTTGGAATTTGAATATTTTTATTTTTCGGTTATTATTTATAATTTTATTTTATCAATTTTATTTTAACTGTAAGTTGTTCATAAGGTATAAAAGGCCTAGCTGACGCATTTGAATTTTAGAAATAACCTTTTAAGAGTTTAAATATTGACGTTAATTGCAACCAAGTTTCCAAAAAATGTTGACAACTTTTAGTAGAATTCTAAAGAATTTGTTGGCTAAATTTGTTGCTCAGGAATGTTGGCGATAAAAATAATTATACATATAACAGTGGTTAATATATTGCTAGAGATTGCAATGTAAATTTTTATATAAATGTTTTTTTATTATTATTGGTGGCGTAACTTTGAGGCCAGAGCATTGTAAAGAACAGCATTGTTTGGCGCGAGAATGCAGAGACTATAATGGTTGATACAGTGTATTGTCGAAAAGCGTATATATGACGTTCTGAACTTCAGCAGAGAACTTACTCAGATAATCAGAGAGCAGGGTGTGTGTGGGAGACAGTCAATGTGTTTTTGAGGGTCTGACCACGGTAGATCGGGCGAGAGTCTGTGGTGGACGAATTCAGCAAAGTATGAGATAAATATCATCATTTTTTTTATAAAAGATTTTCAGCAGCAAAAATGAAAGTGATACTACGTGCGACAGCAAAGTGGAAAGGCGCCTAAAGTGTTGGAAAAAGAGACGATAATAAAATCAGTGCTACGGCCTGTCAATGTTTACCACAATAAAACTTTTAATATTTGTAAATAAATATTCTGACTGTTGGTCAATTTCTACTAATTTAATCTTTCCGAAGATGTCAAAGTTTGCAACGAAGCGCAACTCGAGCTCTCAGAATAACGCTGTAACATCGATTAGTAACAATGTAATACAGAAAAGGAGATTACGAAAAGTATGTTTTAAATAAAGATGAAGCGAGACGCGTGGTTTGTGAGCACTGTTTTATAAAGTTGAAGATTCTGCATCGAGAACGTAGTTCTCCCTTCGAGTCAGTATCACCCGTAGATCAAATTGTACAATCTACTGGTGTAAGCATTAGCTTCATGAATAATTAAGTGTCGGACAATGCTTATATTTCGTACGTAAAAAATTTCCTTGTATGTAAGAAACCAAAATTTAGGCGAGTGATCCCGCTGGAAACAGCTATTTGAATTTAAGCGTATTTGGAAAGCAGAAATAAACTTTTGAAGTAACTTTATTAAGGACAGAGAGATGTGCCGGAAACGAATGCAGAAGCAAGTCAAAAGATAGACGGCTTTTTAATTTCCTTCCAAGCGGGATTATCCAAAACAAAGTGCCATATACAGACAATGGTTTTCATGCACATCAGCTGAAGTTTTGAAATTTACAATGTACAGCAAAATAATAGTTTATTTCGTGTTTTGGCTACGGAATTATGACAAAGATTACTCATTGGGATATGCACAGTCACTTCCAATGTAATATTTGTACAGTCATAACGTTATGTTATATAAGTATATCATTAGTATATTTTTCGGGAAAAATTGATTTAGTGCTTATTTATCAATTTGGAAGTGACTTTATAAGGAGACGGGACGGAAGTGTGGTAGGGAGAAGTAACATTTTCTGATTCATATCCGAAGGAACATTGTGAAAGATCCTTCGTTATGAAAACGTAGCTATTCTCAGATGAAGATTATCTCCGTCATTTCCTTTACATTATATTCTTGTAACAGCACAACTGATCGAGAATTATGTGTATGTATATGGTAATTTGTAATGACTTTGTGTGCACAAGTGGAGGAAACAGGTTGATTAGAGAGAGAGAGAATATTTACTCCGACGATTAATTATCATACAGGAGATTCTGGTCTCACATGACGGAGATGTAGTATATTACATGAAGTTACCTAATATATGGTAAGTGCATGTGTTGAACGTTACACAATTCAGTTCCAAGATAAAATAAGAAGTTTCTCAAGAGGAAAATGTATTTTAATATCTGATACACGATTTTCTGAACAATTGAGAGAAGTGCAAAAAATAGAAAAGATAAAAGTAGTAGGGATGGTCAATATGCACTTAAAAAAATCTGAGATGACGCTGGTTGTATCGAAACAATTTTATATATCAGACATATCATCTTTCAATACTGCTGGCACATCCTATTGTTCTATTCCTTGGCTCGATAGCCCATTGAGGGCCTTGTCCTACCGAGACGACTGCCAGACTGTCACCTTACATGACAGATTCTGGGTTTAGGAGTGACACCTGGTGAGACTTTCAATTCTCCCTCATACGTAACACCAGTTTTCGTGCACAAATATTCATTACCTATACCGGGATTCGAACCCGGGACCTATGCGAGAGCTACTGGAATTGTCTGCGAGGGCTATTCTCTCGCAGGCAATACCTGCGAGGGGCGTTCTCTCGCAGGAAGAACCTTTTAGGAGAGATACGAAAGGGCTACCTTTGGGTATGCCTTTTCCTCTCCGTTTTTGAACTAAGGTTCCCACAAGCCGAGGCTCCTCGGCCTGTTCTGAGAGGTGTATGTTCCGGGGTCACAGGCCTTGGGCATACGGTAAGAGTTGTTCGCTATTTCCATTGGAATAGTCGGCCAGCTGCCTCCTAAACTGGTCGAGGCACGGAGAAGGGAATGCTGCGTCCCCACAGCAAACTCCTCTCCCGCTATCGGAAGGGCGTGGGACAAGTACCCAATGCCCGACCTACCCGATGCAGGTTTTTCTAGGGTTTTCCCTGCTTTTCTTTAGGCGAATGCTGGGTAGGGTCCTTAAAATATAGCCCAGGGGCCCTAGTTAACCCTTGGCTACCTTCCTCTACCCTTCCGCATCCCCCCTTTCAAATCCCTTCCTATGCTATTGAAGGAGAGTTGCCCAACGTGGATTACCCTCATGTAGCCTGTTGCCCTAAAAAAAAACAAAAAAACGGGATTCGAACCCGGAACCTCTGTGATGCAAGGTAATAACGCTGGCAACTACAGCACAGCATTGTTCAATGGTTTCATTTTTATATGAAAATTGCGCCCCTAAACAATATAAGCGAGATACGTGTCACTTTATATCACAGCGTATAATAAACCCAATCGTGTGGTTGGTTTGACGAGCTTCTACATTCATACATAAGTAGTGACGAAGGATGGATTCACCACTATACTAAACATAACAAAACAAAAATTGAAACAAGAGGTTTGCTCATTCGAGCCGGCTCCGAAGGAGTCGAATATAGTGAAATCGACCGGCAATGTGTTGGACACGGTTTTTTTTTGGATCCGCGCGGAATTATTAAAAAAAAATGTCGAAGCTATTATGTTCCACTATTATGGCTCTGGTAATATACAACTAGTTTCTTTCTTAGAAATGTCTGTGAAATTTTCATTAATATCCATTGCGTGGACACGGTTTTGTTGCTATCGGTAAAAGTAAATAGTTACCGCAATAAAAAACTAGTTTCGATCAGTGATTAAACACTTTCACTGGAAGGTCAAAACGTCTTAAAAAATCAAAACTAATGTCGATGAAGTTCACGGCTCATTTGGCCCCGCGTTTAAAACCGTTTATAATTGGGTGAATGGGTTTAAACGCGGTCCTCAATCCAGAAGTGGCGTCCACTGAAGATTGATACTCTACAAACTGCGCATTTTCTATGCCTCAGTGGAAACAGACTCTCAATAAAATATCCATAAGATTGGTGCCGCGTTTGCTTGCAGCGGAGAATGAACGAAATCGTGTGGTCATTTATTGGCTAATTTGGCACCTCCTATCCGTAATCCTGACGAGTTCTACGTCGAAACATTACTATTCATTGAATATGGATAAGCTATTACACTACACAGACCAAACAACAGTGGCTGGCTTATAGCGTAAAGGCTCCAAATAATACAAAGGCGATAAAATCGGCTTGACTTTTTTTCTTAACTATCCGTCAGTACTTGTTTTCCCTTGCATATACCGTACCGACTTTGCAAGGATTATATTATATATCTATATATATATATTATTTAGTTACATAAGTTATATGTCGGTCTTCTTTTGCTACGCTTTTTCATTGCAGAATTGTAAATTAGCACTCCGGCAAGGCACGATAAAAAACCTTTTTGGCTGCTGGTTACCCCAGGGAGCTAATAGCGATCCCTCTTCTTTTCACTACCCTCCTCGGCTTAAGTTACCGTCAGCTAAATCAATAATCAGGACATCCAGTATCCTAGAGTAAAACTCCAAGGCATTTGGGTTAGTGTGGGACTTTCACCTCACTAAAAAAACCGGCATGTGGCATTAAGCCTCCTTCTCATAAAGTCCCTATTACATATTTGCGTAGCTCTTCTTCCTACCTCAGCTCCTCATATATTTTCTCCGCTGTGTCTAGTAACCTGAATTTCTCCGCATCTTCAAGATACATCACAGTGTTCCTGTTATTTCTTACGTTCAAATCTTCAAACGCTTAGTGACAGCTGAAGACATGTGTGGACGTTCCATTCTCGCTGCACGTTGAACATCCAGGAGAAGTAACCTTGCAAAACCTGTGTAGATAATGGTTGAAAGGACTACGGATTTCTGAGATGCGCAACGAATATTTATACAAACGACGAATGATAAATGGACTATTCAAGAAATCGTTTTCATTTAGCTAAGAATAACGTGTTCTCCGATCAAGACACATGAATTCAGTTGTCGAATTGAAGTTGGAAACATTTTGCATCCACCGTATTCAATAGACTTAGCCCTCGTACTTTTCCCGTAACATGGATAAACGGGCCGTCGTGGTATAAAAGATCACCCCGAACGAGATCATAACTAACTAACTCCTTGGCTCGACAATTCCAAGCCACCAAAAGAAAGATAGAAATAGAACCATTGTTTTGAAAGGCTTAATGAAACGATTAGTGAACTATAAAAAATAATATCATGAAAGATGTTTCCAGATGTAAGTTGAAATAGTTTCAGGTTTCTTTTAGGAATTTAAATAATTTAATGCGTCATTAATTACTTTTTTTCAACTGCAATTTAGCCATAAAATTCGGGGGCACGGTAATTCATTCTGGACGAATTTAAAGTGTCCGTTTCCAATTACTTTCAAAAACCGCATTTGTTAAGACCAATCATTAAATGAAAAACTGGTTTCTTGTTTGGTTTAATGGAAATGAAGCTCGTTACGTAAATCAGATTTATACTCACTGCCAAATTATTTCAATTCACTAATCAGTGACACTGCCTGCCTACGTAGAATTTTCCTTAATAATTAGTACCCAATAAATATTACTAACGGTTTTAATTATTTAAGTCGCACCAGTATAAACTGGCTGCAAAGGGCATTACTTTACTTTACTGTCTACATATTTCCTAAGCAGTGACACTGGTTCGAAATATAAATGAAATAGAACTTAATATTATCTAAAACTAACTCCTTGGCTCGACAGCCCATGAAGGACCTTGGCCTACCGAGACGGCTGCCAGACTGTCATCTTACATGACACATTCTGGATTTAGGAGAGACACCTGGTCAGAGTGTTGATTCTCCCACAGCCTTACCCCAGTTTTCTTGACCAGGACGAACACAAACATTCATGCCCATGCCGGGATTCGAACCCGGGACCTGTGTGATTCGAGGCGATGACGCTGGCCACTACACCACAGCAGGCCAGCGAACGAGGTCATACCTCATGCTTATTTTCAGTATTTTTTGGACGGATTGAATAACTTGGAGCAACGTAGTGTGAAGAGTATCCAGCTGTAAGAAGAATATGTTCCGAAATAAAATTCAATTAACCCTTAAATATGTTTTTTTTTGTAAATACTTATGTACCTACCCTTGTAGACAACTGTATTCCTGCAATTTGCGAACATTTGTAACTAATATTATTTCTAAAAATTGGAATATATTTATACAGGATACTGTAGTTAGGCGTGGTATAACAGTGTTTGGTAAATAATTATTTTAAAATTCACGAATTCCAAGACTGGCCAACTACAGGTGCAGAAAATATTGATGCAAACTCGTTCCCTGTATAATAAATTCGCAACTGTTGTGTTCAGGACAAACTGCGACATCAGGCGATGGCTGGAGGACCAAATTATTTCTAAACTGGTACTGGAACTTGCAGAATAATTAGGGGGAAGAAAGATGTGATAGGCCGGTAAGGTAAAGTATAAAGACATCAAGGTCTTAGTACACACTTCTATAAAAGTCGAGTGATTTTTGTATCTAGACAATGTTAATAGACAATCGAGCGACAAATTCTTGTATATAGTCACGCTTTTAGAACAAAATCGCAGAACATTGGTCTCCCGTCTGAAATGGGAGACTTGAGATAATTCTCAGAACTGTTAGGCCAAGTAATATTAATAACTGCTGTTTGTAAGCAAACTAAGTATTTGTTACAGTTTATGTTTTCGCATGACTAATTTTTTTATGCTCCAAATGAAAAACTGTTTTCAAAGTGTGTATTTTTTTCTACCTCATCTACGGACACTTAATATTTTTGGGTCAGATTTTCAATAATTATTTTTTTCTGAGTGCGATTTTTATGTTCCGGTTTACTCACTTCCCACAAACAAAATGTTAATCTTTTATTAAAAGTTAAACATTCTTCGATGGCTCCATCTTGATAATAACGAAGCAAAAATAAAATAAATTAACGACCATGTCTACAAAAGCGTCCACACTACGAAATATTGCACAACGATGTCTAACAAATCTGAGAACTGTCTCAAGTCTCCCATTTCAGACGGGAGTCCAATGTTCTGCGATTTTGTTCTAAAATACAAGAATGTGTCGCTCGATTGTTTATAGACATTGTCTAGATACAAAATATCTCGACTTTTATACAATTGTTTAATAGGTCCAGACACTGTTGCGCAAAATATCACAGTGTGGACGCTTTTGTAGACATGGTCCCCAGTTCTAGAGAACTCGTCGTTGATTTTCTTTTCTTGTTTCTTGTTTACTATCAAGACGTGGCCAACGAAGGAAGTTTAACTTTTAATAGAAGATTATCACTCTGCATCTTGATTGTGGGAAGTGACTGATCCAAAATATAAACACGCACAAAGAAGAAAATAGCTATTGAGGAGCTGGCCAAAAAATATTAAGAGTCAGTGGGTGATGTAAGGGAAAAAATACACAATTTGAAAACAATTTTCATCGGAGGCATAAAAATATTAGGGGACGAATAGCGGGACATCGCCTGTAAGAAATGCTTGGTTTGCATATGAATACCTTTTATTTCTACTGCAATGTTCTGAATCAAAGCATTCAGGTGTGTACACGCAACAAAGTCTCTAGACCGTCCATATACAATGCCTGTACACATGTCTATGGACGTTTCCTAAACATGTCTATATAAAATCACTCGACTTAGTATACTAGTGTGTACTGTGTGTTCGAAGCGCTAAAACGTCGAAGACATCTTTCACACAAGAATTTAAGCTTTGAATAGTCTGTGATAAATAGCAATAAATAATATAACGTGGCCCGAGAAAATGTAAGCAATAAAAGCTCCACTTAATAAAAAATTTTGAATTTTATTAAATCCTAAAAATTATTAATTTTTTAATGCAAACGAATATCTGTTATGCCAATGAAAAATTTGGGGCGTGCAGCAGAGACAGCTGTAATGTTGTTTTTAATTACGTCAAATATACAGAGGCCTGTAGAACGAAGGTTTTCCCGGCGTAGAAAGTTAGTAAAAGTGTTTTTGGGCTTCCAGCCGGGTAAACTCATCGATAGCACGCGACGTTTCGATGACATGCAGCATCATCATCTTCAGCTGGAGATACGAGCGACACTCCACCGGAGACTGATGCGCCAGTCAATCAAAGGACCATCTACCCCCGCCGCTGCCGCAAGCATATATAAGGGGTTCCGCTCACCTAACTCGGCACTTCGCCAGAAGATGATGACGCTGCTTGTCATCGAAACGTCGTGTGCTATCGACGAGTTTACCCGGCTGGAAGCCCGAGAAACTTATACAGAGGCCTAGTTACAATTTTCTATTCATACCTCGACCTAATTTTAGAACACCATTCTCGCTGATTTTCACACACGGCTCACCTATTGAACTTGTTCTATTCCGGTAGTTTGACGTTGTAAAGTGGTGCTAGATACGTGGGCTGATAAAACTCTCCAGCTACTTCTATACACCACTATTCCTCATATTTGGGTCCCTACTTCATCACTGACCCTGTCTCACTTTTACTACAACTTTCCGCTTTCCCTCACTTAAACTCCTCATCTTTATCTGCTTCGCTCTAGCTCTTTACTGACTAACTCAGCCTCAGGACCGATTCGTCGCACTTTCCTGGCCAGGACGTCGTCTCAAATTGGATTCCATCCAATAAATAATTGTCTCAAATCAACATTCGTGCATTAAAATTAGTTCACTTTCACCTTTTCCTGACAAAAGTCACGTCTTACGTGGCTCCAGGAAACTTAGTGTGTTCACGACATTGTCAGTTGGTGATTCTTTGCCTGCAGTTTGGACTTCCCAAAACGTATTTAGGATTCATTGACCAACTAGCATATACAAAAATCTTATCCTAAATAAATTGATTGCGTAATATCACGCTTTAAAAGTCAGAGATCTGAATAAAGAGAGTGAGTGGTGTTTATTAAATGAATGTCTAATCTCTTTTGCAAAGTAGTAATTTCCTGTAACACGCTGTGGTGTAGCGGTCAGCTTCCTGGTAGGCTAAGGCCCTGAACGGGCCAAGGAGAAAGAAACAAAAAGGTCATTTTCTCTCAAATGTCTAATGGAGCCAATTTAAAATATTTTAAAACACAAAAAGGTCCCGAATTTGAGAGATGGAGCGGTTCAGCTTGTGGCACAGCTAAAGGTGGCACTTCAGGTGTAGCTTTATCGTTGCATTCTTGGAAACAGGAAGCGGGCGGCTGTCTTCTTTGTCTTCAGGAAAAACCATTACCTCAGAAGTTATAAAAATGTAAGGGAGAAGACAGGTTCCGAGGGTGGAAACTCAAAATCGGAGCATTGAGAGAAGCAGTCGCTTAAGAGCTTATAGAGATTATCACTTGCTTTGGAGCCGAGAGAGAGAGAGGGGGGGGGCGGTAGTGAAGCGGTTTCTAATGATTTTAAAATAAAAACACAAACTACAATAGTAAAAGTGTAAAAAGAGGCAATGAAACGAGATGGAGTCCACACTTTCTTCAAAATCTGAGGGTCCCAGCCCAATAGCATAAAATACCACGATGGGAGACTAATACTAAAAAGTAAGTATAGTACAAAGCGAGACAATAAATATAAATTGCCAATTTTACAGATATGCGCATTTCATTGTCCGGCCCATTATTCCCTGTCGAGTAGAAAATTTACTTATGTTTTACTCGTTCTTAATTATTTTAAAAGAAAAACGGTATAAACAAACCTTACTGCTCCGATCCTTTCTTCACAATAAATTGTTATAAACTTCGTCGTTAAATTTTTATTATTTTATTATTGTATGATTGAATTACACAGCTAAAAAGGACATTTGAAATTATGACATTTATTTTTATGGAATACTTTATTAGAGATAAAAGGTAGAAAGATAAAAACGCTCTTGTGTTCATGAAGGGAGGTATTAATCAGAGATATGAATAATAAAACAGGTAAATGTTCAGTAGTTCCAATAGCTAATTACTAATTAAAATTTCACGACTGATATGAAAATGGACAACACCAAGCCTTACAATAGCTTCGACGCCTTTTCCAGGAAATTTCTATGCGGATTGTGGTCAACAATATTGCTTTTTCTTACACAATTTTCCAAGAGTAAAGTTTTTCCACAAGTACATCTCTCAGATTAAACCAGAAAATTTCGGTTCCAGCGTCAAGGATCACTTATCGTATGCAGGTGAAATGTACTTGAAATTGCTAAAAAATACTTTCTTTTCGGCACATTTTCGTCGTTAACACGAGAGGTTAGGTTGCATGACTGCTGATCAGGCGATCTTTGAGGCAAAGAGGTTTCCAATATTCCTTGAAACACCGGTGACCGCCAGAAGTTAACTGTGAGTTTCAAGTGGCCTGTTATAGGTTCTCTGATCACCCTACCAGGGTTCTAAGAACTTAATCAATTCCTGTTTCGTTTTCGTCACTGACACGCAATATTATTCCGTGTCTGACTCACCACCAACGTATTTAAACGTCATATGGGAAGCATCGACGCACACACGCGTTGTGCTGTTGCAGGAAACGCCCACACATGATCGTATCAAGGGAGGTGTCGCAAAGCGAACCAGAGATCGGACTTTACCCCGCTGTGGCGATAAGGAGCCGCGCCAGTCAAGCCATGAAGCTCCTTCTGGTGTTACTGCTAGCGCATGCGACGCTGGGAAAGCCTTCGCCGGACGATAACGCCGTGCGAGAGAACATTAAGCGCTGCCGGGCTCAACCCTGCCGGGTCCCTCAGGAGCGCGTGGTTTCTGCGTACAAGGAGTTACGACAACGCGGGGAGATCAACGTTCGCCACGTGGTCATCCCTCCACGCATCGTGCTTCACCGCTGCGACCGCTCGGGCTGCTGCCTCCAGAACGCGAGGCAGACCTGCTGCGCCAGTTCCGCAACTACCAACGTGTCGCTGCCCTTATACTTGGTGGACAAGGTTAAGAACGAGCTCGAGCCTGTCCGCACTTTTGTCTTCGTCAACCACACTGAATGTGAGTGTAGAAGCCGAGCTTAAACAGGGTACTGTTCGAGTAGCAGAAGAGGACTGATAAAAGGGGGGGTAATGGTGCATTCCGGGTGGTTGGGGAAGAACTTGACAAATTCGACGTTGGGTAGTGACAATTTAAATGAAGTGATACAGGTGCGACAGAAAGAGTGATTCAGTGGCATTTTCAACAATAAGGGAATGGACTCAAAATTTCACACCTTAAATGTGAATTCCAAACCCTTACAGTGACCTGGTTAGTTCAACATAGCATCGGATATCTGTGTCTAAATAATGACCGGAGGAAGGGTCTATAGCAGAAGTTATGTATGTAACAGGACTAGAGAACGGAACTGAAAGGATGTGCACCACAGCAGTAGGGGTGACGGAGGAAAGAACGATTATCCTCATATCAGACAGTTGGGAACTGTTCGCCTACACAGGGCTCCTCTATTGAGGCGACGTTTCTTGAAAATTTGTTCCTTTCTTCAGATTACAAAAAAAACAAAAAAAACACTTAATCGCCAAGAGTGACACAACTGGACAAAACATTAAAGTTTGTCAATTTGTATTGTGCGGTTCTGTCACTCTTGGCTCATTTTTTTTAGTACCTGAAGAAAAGAACAAAGTTTCCGTAAACGTTGTGTGGTATCATCACTTTGTCATTTGGCTATTATATCTGCGATTGTTCAGGTAAAAGTTACCCTACCCTCTTTCTGTAAGGAATTCAAATGGAGATCACACATAGTCGTCTCTCAAATGAGTGGAATAATTACGACTCTTATAGGATAACTGTCATCTACAACCTTTGGAAACTAACAGATTTCTTTTAGAAACGTCAGTTTATCCATTTCTCTCACCTCTCTTCTATCACTTCTTATAACGTTTGCCTCTTTCCTACTTTCTTCCTCACTTCCGCTACCCGAATTAGTTCTCATATATCATACTGTATAACACCTCACAAATAACGCTTCCACGTAATCACGACCTTTGATGAAAAACTTCAAATTTAAAGAAGTAGCATTGCAAAGAATATTCATTATCAAGAAACGTGTAGCAAGTCTGGAAAAAAGAAAAATTGTAGCTGTAATTTCATAGAATAAGGCCCCGGAAGTTATAAATGGTGCTGTGAAATTAAAACGAGAGTTTGCCATTGCTTGATATAAATATTGTACCTTTCGTTCATCTGTCTGGGAAGAATATGTTCGCCAGTTGTTACACTTCATTGCCCGCGTTTCTGATGTACGCTTCATGCCAACTTCCGTACAATTATTCTTCCACGTCAATAACGATTTCTTCAAGCACACTGAGGCGAAAAAGAAATCAACTGAAGGACAAACTGCAAGGTGACCGCACGGTAGAATGAACTGATTCAACTGTTACTTGTAACCTAAAATAATCATATTTTTACGAAATGTTTTATCTCTATTACAATTTTAAAAGTAATAGAAAATAATAATCCATATTTGGAGAACTGAAATAAATAATTCTAAATTGACATGTTTCTAATTTTTTTATGAAAAAAAATTACTCGTATATGTACAGTATTCTAGTCATGTCGTACATGGAGGCATTGTTTCTAACATGGATAAAAAGAAATGCTATAATTTTTTTGGTAATAAACATAAATAAAATATTAAATAAGCATATGATATGAAGAACGATATAGTAAGGGATAAACAAGTATTAATGTAAAATTAATTAATTAATGTGTAAAGAATAATTTGTTATTATTGCATTGTTTCAATCTAAGACATTACATCTTATAATATGGAAATTAAATTGCCTGTTTTGTCACTTACTCCTTATAGTCTGAATCCCTTCACTGAGTAAATAAATTAATTCCAATTATCAATTTTTAATATTTATTTGAGAATTTCTATTCAGTAAAGTAGAAATGTTCTTGCATTAGTGTCATCAACTTGTAGTTTAGACCTTGGTTTTGTGATACCTTCAAAAGGTTCCAAAGAACAAAATGTTTATAAGTTGTATCATTCAAGCGGGTGGCGGCTCTGCTGGGTTCGTAAAGTATAGGAATTGAATTCTAATCCCGTCAGGTCACTGATTTGGAGTTTTCGCAAATATGTTAGACAAATACTTCAGTGAAGTCCAAGACGGTTCTTTTCCCTAATTCCTAATAATTAGACAACGAACACCGAGAATAAGGCTGAGGAGAATCATCACAGTGAGCACGTGCATTTCGGACAACGGCAATCTGCCCATTGACTCAGTTGGTAATCAATAATTAAGGATTCTATACATCACGGAAAAATGATATTAATATGAAACTCGGCCACTAGTTTAAACATATTAGGCAATTTAATATGTTGGAATTGCAATTTAAATTTAGCTTACTAGCATGCATTTTTATTTCCGTTTTTGAAAAATGAATTGATAAAATTATAGTTGGCCCCGACACCAGGCCACCGAGACGCGTTGCGAACGTATAACTACAGTCATAATATCAATGTGCAAGTGGAACTCAATCGAAGACGGTGATTTCGGCTATTCAAGGCTATTTTTTGTGATGAAATGGACAGAAAAAAATAGTCAGGAAGTTTGTCTGCATTGTTTCTAATTATATCAAAATTCATAGTTTTGATAATTAGCAGACAAGTTCTTAAAATGACCAATTTTGGAAAAGTCACATACGTATAGTCAACCTTGGCTAACCTTGAGTGATAGATGAACAATTATAAGTAAAAGTTTTTTTTAGGTAACAGGCTACATGATGGCTAATCCACATGGTGGAAACTCCCCTTTAATAGCATAAGAAGGGATTTGAAATGGGGGATGCGGAAGGGTAGAGGAAGGTAGCCAAGGGTTAACTAGGGCCCCCGGGCTATGGTTTAAGGATCTTACCCGGCAATTCGTCTAAAAGTGAAGCAGGCAAAACTCTAGAAAAACCTGCATCAGGTAGGTCTGGAATTTGGTACTTGTCCCACGCGCTTCCGATGGCGCGAGAGGGGTTCGCTGTGGGGTCGCTGTATTCCCCTCGCAGTGCCTTGACCGGTTTAGGAGGCAGCTGGCCGACTATTCCAATAGGATTAGCGGACAACTCTTACCGTATGCCCAAGGTCTGCGACCCCGGAACATACACCTCTCAAAACAGACCAAGGTGCCTCGGCATGTGGGAACCTTAGTTCAAAAAAAAGACCAGAGAGATGTGAAGGCATCACCAAAGGTAGCCTCCGCCAGAGCTCTCTGGGAAGGTTCACCTGCTCAGTATTATAAGCCACAGTGTAGTGATTGTAGCGCTCAGGACACCATAGTGAGGTGAGTATCCTTAGAGAGGTTGGGAGACAATAGCTAAGATCTTCCAATACTATTAGGTGCAGTAGTTTTGGAGACTGGTGTCAGGTGCTGGCAGGCAGTATTTTGGCGAAATTGATGTTAACTGTTGTCCGTGGGTGAAACATCTCTGAGTAAATAAGATGATGGTTTCTCAAGCGCCAAATTGTCTGGAGTACAAGAAATATTTGGTTGATTGTACTGTCTGAGGGGTTTTGAGAATAGTGCATAAAATTTTGTGCTACGTTATGCACATTATGGCCTTTTACAAAAAGAAGTGATATTAAATATTAGGTTGTGGAGAACGAGAAAATGTTAATCGTGTGACGTAATTAAATTATGGTATAAAATTTAGGTTTCAAAAGGATTAATCACAGAAGTATTTGTAAAATTTCTTCAAAGAATTAATAATTAATCTATTGTAAATTATTGCATATTTTTGAACTGTCAATTTTCATATTTACGACTTTCATTGTCGGCGGCTTAAATATAAGAATTGTGTAGAATAATATGGGGCTATAATGCTTTCTTGCGGTGTACATTGTCGCGAAGGCATGGCTGGACGCGCGGAACTTTAGTGTGGTTTGGGAGCTCAAATGATAGAGACCAGAAAGAGTGTGTTGTACTGTATTAAATTGGAGACATTCTATAATTTTCAACATTTCCTTAAATTATATTTCTATGTTAAATTATATTTCTATGTTTTTCTCTGTTGAATTGGAAGTATACTACAAAACCAAATTTCTTTCCACTACTATTCCGAGGCCCAGTAAAACGCCCTGCGATATTAAATGCTAAAAAAAGTCGAGGCAAAATTTATGTTTCGTGGATGATGTTATTGACTAAATCTATTACATATAGTATTAAATAGAATTCTGATTTGTCATTTATTAATCCTTTCTTTAAACATTAAGAATCCTTATTACCTTGAAAATTTAAACATTTCAATGAAAGTTTGTTTTTCCGAATGGCAAACTGATTACTCACGGAAAGATATAACAAGCGAGAAAGACGCACTGCAGCGAACCGATGGAAATATGTGAACCAAAATGATTAGGAAAATACAAAAATTAATAATCGATTTTGAATCGCCAAGTAAAATATTTAGACCGGCGAACACCATTCTTAGTGTTAATATTTTTTTCCACGCCATTTAATGTAGACGCGGAAAGAGTTACATATGGAATTTAATAGATTTACAAAACATCAAATAAATTTCAGAAATCTAAAAGTTTTATCAAAATTACATGAGTTTCGAAAAATAATTCCACGCAATTTAAATCATGACATTTAAGTTTGAGAGTAATTATTTCTAAACTGATAGCAATTAAAAGCGTGAATCGATCGAGACTACATGACGCGTTTGGAAAGCTGCGTACGTGTTTATATGCAAATATAGACGACTTATTGCCAAACTTATCATTAAAATTTGTTTATGATTTTTTTTATATATTATATATTATTTCAAATTTATTTGTGTTTCTTTATAGATTTTTTTCATTTTCTTATTAACGAGACAATTTATGTCTACCGTCAATTACAACTTTTATTTCAATATTTTTGTTTTATACAGCCCGCACAATTTTTTTTAATTTGTAGTTGGCTCATTCTATAAAAAAAGTTGCTTATCCTTGCTTTAGGCAGTATCTTTCTCCCTTGTGTGTAGTCATGTTATTAATATCCATTCTTCAAAAATGGTTATTCAGTCAAATCTTTTAGATTTTAATAAAACAACAATATAAAGTCCTTTAAAATTTTTTTTTTCAAACAGTCATTTATTTCTATATATTGAAATTTTTTTTACAGTTTTTATCTTAAAAACGTGAATTTAATAATTAAAATCTTTCAGTTTCAACAGATTATGATTGAAGCGCGTCTATTAAGCGGGCAAGTCGACATTTTCTTTTACCTTGAACTCAGACTTCAGTAACTCATAATTTGATTCTTTATTCCATAGTACTTCCTTCAGGACCAACCGACATGTGCAACAATTGGTAAGCGAGCGTTGAGTGTCGAGGAAATATTTGACGGAAGCAAGCAACATGACATCACCGCCGATGGAGAGTCAGTATAAAAAATTACTGAAGTGTTAACAGAATGACTCACAGCATGCTACTTAGCTCTGCAAGATAGAATGCTTATGTAAGGCCTTTTACATGCTTAAGTAATGCAAGAAACCACATAATTAATGAAACCGCAACAAAATTAAAGTATTAAATAAGCCATAATTAAGGTGACTGAAGTACTATGATTCCTCGGGAAAAATTAAACGTTCTATATAGGACTGTTAATAATTTTGGGAATAATAAAGTAAAACAGTTTCCTTAAATTTCTTTATATTTTTATTGGTTGCTTTCGACATGGTTAATGAAAATTATTTCTGCATCACTCAGTATTATAAAAAACGACTGTATATATTTTTAACTAGCTGGGTGCACGGCGTTGCCCGAGATGTGCAAAACATTACGAAATACGCTGTCTTCAATAAAAAATATCAATTTTGAACATTTAAGTATTGTTTTTATCATAATTCTATGTATCTTCCAGTGCGTATTGCAAGATATAATTGGGAAACATATTGGTCCCTGATCCCGTTAAATATTCCACGTCAAAAGTCAAGTTATTTAAAAGAAAATTAATGCCATGGATTGTATAACCTTTCATAATAAATTATATTTATCACTGGTAGTGGTAGATTTAATTATACTTATTATTCAATCAAAATTTTTTTGCTCAGCTTCATTTCTCAAAAATTGAACATCTATAACGTCGTTCCAAAAAATGGAAAACAAATATTGCTATCTTAACCTCAAATTTTTGTTTCACGACACAAATTGCACGCAATAATTTGTTTACATTTATACAAATTTATAGAAATACGTTGCGTAAATTATAATTAATTGTACTTTTAATTCAATTTAAATGTTCCTATTTCTGTACATACCTTTGACTGATAGTGCATTAATTGAATAACGACCATAAAAACTTTCGGAGTTCCGTACGTCATTTTCAATACTTTTATAGTTACAAACATATAATTCAGCAGTCGTACCTTAGACAAATCTTATTATCTTCTGAAATATTATACAGGATACAATAGTACGTTATATTATGAAATTTTATAAATCTCGACCGACACACATTTGAATGTATTATAAGGCGCCATATTGGCTTTATCAAAGATATTTTATTATATAGATAGCGAGATAATTAACTATTCCAAATTAACTTTGCGCAAGTAAAGTGTTTCGTATTGTTTTTCATTACTATTCGATGGAGTAATACTGGAAAAAATTATACTTTTTATTCAATAAAAATATTTCACCTTTATTTCATTACCAAATACAGAACTATATTTAGGATGCGTCAATGTCTTGAAAACTTATGACGTCATCGTCTCGCGCAGTAATTTAACACTAATTCGTAACTTATTTCAATGATAATTATTTCCACGTTTATTCTAGGGGTTTCTCACCCCCACAGTACCGGTTCTCGATTTTGGCAGAATATATATACCAATTTTTGTTAAATTCTGTCCACGCGATAAAATTTGTATTCAAAACAACGTAAATACATACATACAAACATACTTCCTTTTTTATTATATAGACTAGCTGGGTGCCCGGCGTTGCCCGAGATGTCGTTTATCCATAACCCCCGATTTGACTCCAATCTAAGTAGCTTTTGCGTTATTTTATGACACAACTCGACCCCTATCCCCAAATATGTTCACCTCCCATTCCGAAAGAAGTTGAACTCATTGACCCTGAAATAGTTTCATTGAACGAATATATCGTCGTTTTAAAATGTTTGAAAATTTCCAGCCCCGCTACAGTAGGTTAAACAAAGAAAAATTTCCACGCAAAAATCGGTCGGAAACATCGTTTGAAAATTTCTACCCCCGTCCAGGCCCCCTCCCTCCCACACCGCGCGTTATTCAGTTTGTCACAATAAAACTCATCGACATCCATAACCACAAAATTTTGGTCTATTCGCGATATTTTCATGTAACGAAACACCAAACGCCACCCCAAAGCGTGCTCCCCTTGCATGGCGATAAAGATTGAAATTATTCACAGAGAATATCGACCTTAATATAATGAATTTAAATTATACCGAAAAATATTTATTGGACGCAAATGTGGGCCGATTAACATGTTTGAAAATTTTTATCTCTGTTCAGTTCCACTCGTTGGGGTTAAACTGCAAGTTGAATGTCATAATTAATCTCAGCGGCATCCATAACCTCATATTCGATTCCTATATCGGTTCTGTGTGTTATTTTTATGTAATGAAACCTACCCTTCATGGTTCTTTCCTCTCGAGTCGATAAGGGTTGTAATTATACACAGAATATATTAAAAAATATTATTAGTGTCATTAACACCGCTAAATATTTATTTGACGTAACTATCGATAGGTTAACATTTTTTAATATTATACACCCACCCACGTCCGCCCAGCCCCACTCACCCTCGCTCGCCTCTACGCGTTAACCAGGTTGTCATAAATAAATTCAGCAACATCCATAACCCCGATTTTTCTCGAATCTCGGTTGTTTTCGCGTTATTTTCTTGTAACACCCCTCCACACCTACCCGTGCTCGCCTTACAAACTGAAAGTTGTTAAAATTATACAAAAATAAAGTAGTAGAAATACTATCAATCAAATTAATGCTAAAAATAAAAATTAAAAGCAAGTACGGAACTCGATTACATGTTTCAAAATTTCCACCCTGACCACCCCGTCCCTTGGCGTTAAATGGCGAATTTAATGTCATAATTAAACTCAGCGGCTACCATAACCCTGGATTCGACTCTAATCTCGATTGTTTTTGCGTTATTTTTTTGTAATGCCACTCCACCACCAACCCTAAGGGCAGCTCCCCTCCAAATCCTGAAAGGGGTTGAAATTATACACGGATACCATATAGAGAAATTGTATTAATCTCATTGATCCCGAAATATATCTATACGACGCAATAAACGGCCTAAAAACATTATTTACAATTTCTACCCCCGCCCAACTCCTCTCACCACAGTCAAACATCGAGCGTTGCTGAAATTTTCGTAAATAAACTAAACGTCAGGCATTACCTTTGATTTGACTTGAATCTCGGTTGTTTTAGCGTTATTTTCTGTGAAACTCCCCTCCACCACCAACCGTAAGCGTTCAGCCCCTCCTGCTGCAAGTGGTTGAAATTTTACACACATAACATGAGTATACTATCAAACTAATTAACCCTAAATACATTTATTCAACGCTAACATCGGCCGTAATTTCATGTTTTTAAATTTCAACCCCCGTCCCCCTCCACCCCTCGAGGTTAAATGGTCAATTGAATGTCAAAATTAAACTCACCGACATCCATTACCCTGGATTTGACACCTATCTCGGTTGTATACGCGTTATTTTCTACTAACACTCGTAAGAGTGCTCCTTTCCTATAGTAAAAAAGGGTTGAAATTATACTTATATAACATCTGTAGAAACAATATGAATCTCTTTGACCCCAAATAATTTTTATCCGCCTAAAATATATGCAATATTAGCAAGTTTGAATATTTCCACCCCCACCTGTAAGGGTGCTCCTTTCTCATCCAGAAAAACACTAACAAATCCAATGACACCGACAAATAATTACTCAACGCAAATATTGACTGTTTTAACCTGTTGTTTTTATTAATTTACAACCCCGCTACCCTCACCAAGTCTTATCCCCACAGTTTTTCCAGATTTTTAAGAATATGTCTACCCAGGATTATTGCAATTTATCCACAAGTTTAATTGTTTATAAATAATGTACAAACATACATGATTTTTTCTTACATAGGCAACTGAGTGCAGGGTTTTTATTTATATTTGCCCTGATAGAGAAATTAATTCTATATGGTTAATGGTTAACACGTGATGTAACTGGCATAAGACCATCACATATTAACCCCTTTATGGATAAAACCCAACATATGCCAGTAGCACATAACTGTCATTTTAAATCCTATTAAACAGAATATGGGGGTTTATCTAAAAAAATGTGAAAATTAATGAATCTGTCTCTATTTTCTATCCAAATGACTTAATATTTTTGACTATGACATATCTCAGAAAACGAAATTATCACCATTTGGTTCTATATGTATAGTTAATTATGTTTTTACTCTTCAGTATGGATTTATCAGCTTCAATAATTAGAACTGACTTACCTAACATCACATATATTAATCTCAATCAGATGAACTTTTGACGTAGTGCACATTAATTTAGATTCCATATTTGGGAAGAGCAAGTTAAATTTACATATGTAATATTTTTCCATTTATGAGCTATTATGCAATATATATATATATATATATATATATATATCTGTGTGTGTGTGTGTGTGTTTGTATTTATACAAATTTGAGAATTGTTTTAAATAATGTGTATGAATATGTTATATGAGAAACATCAAGGCAAAATCAGCTGTAAGCCCTATTTATTAAAAATGATAATGACCCTACCTAATATATATATATATATATATACATATTCTATATTATTCACTGTCAGCTACTTAGGGAAGGAAAAATACATCAAATTTAACAATGAACATATACATACAATACACAACAATGCCATGATATGCACAGCAATTATGCAAAAAAATACAATTATATGAAGAGTGTATTAAATTTTTGTAAAAAGCTCTATATTATAAGCTTTCCATCTAATTTAAATATTTTGATTTTAATATATTCAAAAATAACTCAAAAAATAAAATATGTTATCACAATTTTCCCAAATTAGATATTTATAATGTTTTATACTGAAAAGAAATGCTGATAATAGCTCAGAAATTGTAATATGTTTTCTTAATGTTTACACATTGACATTCAAATATGTGATATTATGAAGATATACACACATAACAATTTAATATATATATGTGTGTGTGTGTGTGTTTGTATATATACAAATTTGGGAATTGTTTTAAATAATGTGTATGAATATGTTATATGAGAAACATCAAGGCAAAATCAGCTGTAAGCCCTATTTATTAAAAATGATAAATGACCCTACCTAAGATATATATATATATACATATTCAATATTATTATTCACTGTCAGCTTCTTAGAGAAGGAAAAATACATCAAATTTAACAATGAACATATACATACATTACACAACAAATATTTTGATTTTAATATATTCAAAAATAACTCAAAAAATTAAATGTTATCACAATTATTCCCAATTTAGATACTTATAATGTTTTATACTGAAAATAAATGCTGAAAATAGCTCAGAAATTGTGTACATTGACATTCAAATATGTACACAACACACATAACAATTTATTTCACGAATATCGTTATAAATAATTTGTCAGTTGTTATGATTAATTGCTCAGAAATTGTGCAGGTAAAACGTTCTTCCCAAAAATAGTATATAAATTAGCTGATTTATTATCACTCACAACGAATTTAATCAGAAAAAATTTGTTAACCTAACCTGAAAATTTTGTTTAACGACACAGATTAGACACAGTAATTTTACAATTGTACAGAAGTACATTGTCCAGTAAAATTAATTGTACTTTTAATCCAATCTAAATGTTCTTAGTCCCGTACATACTTTTGACCCAAAGTGCATTATTTGAATAACAATATAAAATTTTTTATTGGGGATTCCGTACGTATTTATACACACATTACTTACGATTCCGTACGTATTTATACACACATTACTTACGAATCGTACCTTGTTATCGCCTGAAATATTATACAAGATACAATAGAACTTTATGACCAGCTTTATACAATATAATTAAATAATTCTACGCCGACATACATTCGAAACACAGAATGTAAACAAACGACGCCATATTTTTAAAAATAAAGATGGCTGCAAAATTTAACTTATTTTTTCGGCAAGGAACTTTAAAAAATTTTGTTGAACGTCACATATTATACACATTTATTTTTTACAATTCTCAATTTAGATAATACGTTGCGTAAAGTACATTAATTGCACTTTGTAAATGTTCCCTATTCGATAGTGCATTAATTTAATAGCTATAAGATACATAGAATTTAATTGCATAATAGCAACAAACATACCATCGTTATTCTTTAGAAATATAATTCTCCGTGAACAAATAATTGTCAGTAAGTCTTCAGACAGTACTTCTTGAGTATTGCAGGATATAATTGTCCATCAGTATTCGCACATTACGGAGGATTGAAGTGATCAAATTGATAGCTACATTCCAAATGTAAAGGAATGGTGGCCATATTGCACTCACTAACTTAACTAACATTTTCCGCAACGATTGTAAAGTATTTTGTACTGTTTTCTAGTATAATTCGATGGAACATTGCTGGATATATTTATACTTTTTACTCAATGAAAATATTTCTGCTTTTTTCATTACAAAAAACAGGAACTATACTTTTATGGCGCGTGAATATCTCGCGTGAAAGTCTCGTTTGTATCACGCGCCAACGGATAAATGTGACGTCACGGTCTCTTGGCGCGCAGTAATTTAACACTAATTTGTAACTTATTTCAATGATAATTATTTCCACGTTTATTCTAGCGGTTTCTCACCCCCACAGTACCGGTTCTCGATTTTGGCAGAATATATATACCAATTTTTGTTAAATTCTGTCCACGCGATAAAATTTGTATTCAAAACAACGTAAATACATACATACAAACATACTCCCTTTTTTATTATATAGATTATCTATGTTAACCTTTTTAATTTACAGTCTTTATTCATTGACAAAACCAATATTCTGTCAGTCAATTTTTGTAAGCTTTCGGATTATTCAGCCATATTCATCTTAAAATTTCATCAGTATCTTATATTTCAGTTTATTTAGTAAATTTTATGCTCACATTCCATGCGTAAACATTGACCATACATATGGAGTGAGAGCGTAAAATATATGTATCAAATAAAATGTGATATACTGGTCTAAATTTTAAGTTGTTTTTTTTGCGGGGGGGGGGGGGGGGTGTAGCAGGCCGCAACTCAATAGAACTGTAAACCTTAGTGGACTCTTATGATACACAGCCATCATTTTCCGACATATTCTTGCTCGGCCGTCATCGTATTTTCAAATGAAATGCAATCAGTAGATAACTAATCATGTCGCTGAGAACATCCTTGAACTCCTGGCCTTGTTCTCAACATCGATAGAAACTTGAAATATATAGTCAAATTATTAACTGCAATACGTTGACAAGTATTACTGTAAATAAAGTGACAATAATGTCTTTAATGTGAATAGAATGCGTTAGATCAGTGGTTCCCAAACTTATTTATTCTACCACCCTCTTAACAGAAAAAAAAATATTACTCAGCACTCCCTGGAAATCTACTTTCTTTACATGAGCCAACAGATATATTCCTACTTACATAATATAATAAAGAAATATGTTGTAAATAAGACAGCCTCAATTATTTATTAAAAACACACAAAATTCATATAATGATTGGAAATAAAAATTACGAATATCATTAAAATAATCCTAATGAGAAGGATGAACCAGGAGCGCTGCTATCAGTATATCAACCCTCGGCTCTATTTTCGTCAACAGTATTCTCAAATCACCGTGATTAGCTATTTGAGGTTGGTTTCTTTTTTTGTTAAAACATTTTTGACCGCATTGAACCCTCGGTGTATTAAATACGATGAAGGAAATGCAATTAGAAACTTTTGTACATGATGAGCTGTAGGAAACTGTTTCTGCAGCCTGAACTGTAGGTAGCCGTATTTTAATTTCAATATGTCATTTGTTCTTACTCGCATCAGTTCTTCTTGAAAAAGGATCCAAAGCCCAATCGGGTATGTTCATTTTAAAAGTATCGTCAAATAGTTTGTTGAAGTCAGAAAGGTGAGTATCCAAGTGCAGACATCACTTTTTTTCTACTCTTCTTAAATTTTGAAACTGGCTGAATTACCCTCGTCCAAATAAGGACGTTTGCATGGAAGAAGTTTTGCTACAAACGCTGAAATATTAGCTTTTATTTTTATAAAATTCAACTCATCGCTTTGAAGTTGTAGTTTTGTTTCATTAACAAGTCTGTCAAATAAGCTATGTCGTTTTTGAGCTCAACAAAGTTGGCTCGTACAGCATTATCATTGTTTTCTGGGAACTCTAACACTCAGTTAAAGAGTCTTTTTATAAATATCCAACTTGTCATGAAATAAAAATATTATAAAAATCTGTTTTAATAAGTATATAGTTATAATTAAATAGGATATTTTGAGGAGTTGGGTTATAAGCAATAAAATATTTGATTTTTCAACAATATTACAGTTTATTACTTGAAATATAGGTTATTAACAAAGACAACATTCAAATTAATTGCTGCATATTGCAAAAAAAACTCGTTTTTTTCAAGGTATCTGTATTGATTCCGAATATTTTATTAATAAAAATACTATATATAACAATACTCAATATATATTGATTTGACGTTTATTATGTCTAAAGTATGTGTTGATATAATGGAAAAATCTTAAGTATGTGTCATAGGATCGTATATTTTGTATAATATACGAAAACTGGCCCCTATGAAGAGATGAATTTTCGAACATTAGCCATATGTTGGCGCCGCGAAAATTTAAGAGTAAGCGTCTAGAGCTAAACCACCTTAGATAGTTGTGAATGCGCTGCCTCCCCTCTCCTTCCTCAATCTGTGCCATCCATCTTCTATGCCGACGCGTGCCATAGTTGATATAAATTTATTAAACCCTTAGTATCTAAATTTCACTCTTCTATAAATTTATAATTATATATATATATATATATATATATATGTTGTAATAACCAGCTCAGAAGGACAGGAATTCTGTTCTTATTTTTGTCAGATTTGTTTACGAGCTCAGACTGGGGATCCTTGAGTGGTTTGAACATATAAAAAATAATGATAAAGTGACGGATAAGTGACTTTTAGAGAGGGGAAGGACTAATAATTGGGGCGTTTTTGCAGCTCTTAGGGCTAATTGGTTGTGGATGACGGAATTCTAATAGCATAAATTACAGAAGGTTGTTGGACGACGTAATTATATTAAAAGGAAACGTTTAATTTAACTGATTGAGTGGCTCTCGGAGCGGAAGAATGGCAACAGATCGTGTTTGTTTGGCGAAAGTGGAAATACAAAAAACTGTGAAAACAAGGGAAGATTCTGGAGACCGGATATAAATAAGAGGGCAGTTGTACGAGAAAGAGATCTTAAGCATTCAGTAGGAGATGGTCGTGTCAGCGGAGAAAGCATTATCATTTCGTGTTGGAGAGGAGACGGACGTGTCAGCGGGGAGAGATCGTTGGTGCAGGTCCGCAGGGTGGACGCAGGGCCGAGGTAAAGTGGCCGAAACAATGTTATTATCAGTTGGACAGCAGTCGTCAACAGTCGGTGGGAGTTCATCGTGGAGATTTGTCTGCCAGCAGAGTTGTTTGAATTCGTCGTGAGGGTGACGTCGTCAAGAGGAGGTGGCTGTGAAAGCAGTGTGTGAGAGCAGTCTGGTTCCTTTTAAGCCTGTATGAAGTAAGTGTGTGGACCAGAGAGCTTGTAAGTTTATTTTTCTGAATTCATAATTGGAAATTGATAAAAAAAGGGTAAAAAGTCAGATTTCGTTTCAATCATTTCGTTTCAATCGTTTCTTTTCGTTTCAATCATTTAGTTTTTCATTTATTGTAACTGTATTTGTTTAATTGTAACATTTTAATCC
This sequence comes from Zhengitettix transpicula, assembly GCA_037074705.1. Taxonomy (NCBI): domain Eukaryota; kingdom Metazoa; phylum Arthropoda; class Insecta; order Orthoptera; family Tetrigidae; genus Zhengitettix; species Zhengitettix transpicula. The sequence goes on along the minus strand of CM073591.1, from coordinate 119,504,365 downwards.
GTTCCTTTACCAACCCAGTAAAGACCTTGAGGGTACCAAGTCCAATTATATAAAATGTATTCTAGGTAAATAAAATTGTTTTGATTTATAAAATTTCATCAGATTTGTGTAATTGAAAATTGTGTTTTAATAAATGATAATTGTTTGTTTAAATTGGTACCGTTATTTTATATTTAGGTATTACAATATATATATATATATATATGTATATATATATATATATATATATATACTGTAGTGATTACTAAGGAATTTACTTTATGTTTATAAGACCGGTCCAAACTGGCACCTTTTGGACAGCCAACGAACAGGTGTATCAAGCAGCAAGCGATTTAATTCTTTTTTCGTTTTCAATACAAAGTTGTCTAAATATTCTATCATTAAGTTAATTGATTCTTATTTCGTTGACTATAATGTACTACGTAGACGTTTTTGGCAACGGAATGTTGACGACGGATGACGCAGTATACAACGAATACATTCGGCACTCCTTTTTTTATATGCAAGATAGTCCATGAAGCGTTCTATCATCGCTGGAGCACCATCAGTAGCACCTGGCAAGGGGTATTTCTTTTTCTTTAAAAATCTCTTCCAATGCATGAAATATCGATTCTCCTTTATTATCAGTTTGTGAATTTTTAGCAATTAATTATGTTTTGGCAAATTGTTACTTCCTTTATGAATCCCACGTTTGCTAAAAGTAAGGCTTCATTTCCTGTCAAAGTTGACTAATCAAAATGTGTAAAGAACCGAGATGTTTTTAAATTCTCTCATAGAAATAAGTCTTCAACGTCTTGAGCCAATTCATCAATTATTGTTCGGCCTGTAGTATTGCTCAAAGAATTTGTCTTGATAATATCAGACACCGGATTGTGTGGCGTAGTGCGTATTACTTCACTTCTATCTGGTCGAATTAGTTATTGGCCAATAGTAACCGCTCTGGAGCACGGGAAGTCCCCTGATTCAGTTACACCACATGGGCAGTTTTTGCAGTGTACGGTTACACACACACCCACACTCTTGCCTATCAACATTTGTTTCTTAAGACTTGTCCGCCGATCGATTATAACATGCATTTTATGTCTTTATTTGGAAAATAATATTACACGACAGATGAAATATGAACGAACGGTTTTCTAAATCTTCTCATCTCTTCTTTCTTTATGCTTTCACCGCCCCCTTATTTTTATTCAACGCCCCCCCAAATGCACCCGAGGCTACTATCCACCCCACCCACCTCCTTGATGGTTCCACCGCCCCTGTGGGGTGGGATCGCCCATTTTGGAGTCTAAATGGTAGATTGATGTATTCCATTATTTAATAAAAACGTCATCGGTGTTTAACAAATGAAAACTGGTCTAACAGACCAACTATTAATTTTTCATTGTATATTAATATGTCTAGGTTCTTATAAATATAATTTGACGAATCTTGCCGTTGTATTTGTTTTTATTTTTAACGTTTCTGAGGGCATCGAGACGACCAAAGTTCGACCCTCGATAAATAGTTCTGACATCGATTTTCGAATTTAATAAAAAATTAAAGTGCCATTTATGAAGTTTAGTTTATGTTTAAAACGATTAAATATTATTTTATTCTTTCTTATTTTTATAGTTATTCTTCTCCATAATGCATTAAAATGCTAACTTAATTTTTCTTACAATCACTACAGGATTATTTATCGAATTGCAAATACTTGCTCTCTTGTCCATGATCTTATTTATTTTCTAACAATTTACTCTTAAAATTATGTACTCTAATATTTATCTATGTTCCTAATATCTTTTGTCTTATTTATGTATTTTTCATTATTATATGTTTCTAATTTTTACCATGTTTGACACGTACAAACGAATCAATCTAAACTGTTTTCTTATGGGTATCAAAACGGTAATATTATTTTTCATAAAAGATTTATCAAATATTGGAAGTTTGTTACTCATTGTTTGTTCTTCAATTATTTGAACGGAAGGAATGTAAATCTTATACAAAGGAGGATAATATGGAGACTACAACACGATAAACAAATGTCGACATCGAAAAGGAACAAAATGTTTAAATTCTTTCGTTTGACTGTGATTCTGGCTATTACTTTAGTGTGATTTTTCTCATAAATAAATCACAGTTTTGTAAGATACATTTTATTATATATAATCGTGTTCAGACCGTAAAATATATATTTTTTACTTTCTGGGCTGATCTCAGATTTGATAACGCTCAAAATTTACGGATTTTAAATTGAAATTGTAACAAATTTATTTTGAGAGATACCGTACAAATTTTTTTCATAATGAATGCTAAAGTAATGAATAAAAAGTGAACAGAGCATTGGATGTAGAAGGTAGAGGTACAAAGTAAGGCTTATAATATATATATAAAATTTATATAAGTTACTCTAAATGAATTTATTGACAAATATACAGAGAGACGGTGATATATTGTATAAAGTACCTCAAAATATTAAAACATGTAGAAATCGACAGATTAAGGCATAATCCGCGCTTTTACTGTAATTAATCGTGTAATGAATGACAATTTAACGCGAGTTATTTTGAAGGCAAAGCGTTTATCTATTCCGGAATGGTGACACGATCGCCTACGTCCATTTTGGTATAATAGAAGAAGGGGACAGTGACAGGACATGAACAGTAACTAAGGTCCACAAAGCGGGTGTATGAAGAACTGAAATGCCCGACAGGTTATAGTAACGGCCAAAACTATTAGGCCTAATTAATTTTATTTCCGGAAGCGTGTTAAACTTTAAACACATGGAGGTGGAAAGAGAAAAATTGAGGACCTTGGTTACAGATGACGATTCGAGCAGTCTTTTGAACCTGACGTATCATCCCATTTACGAGGCAACAACTAAACGACGTCAGTCGGCACGGTTTCGTGACTAATATATTTTTTTTATCAAGATCGTAGTTCCAGGGCCTTAAGTTGATAGGTGACATTAAATAATTGCCATGCCCACAATTGACATACCTCTGCGAGACAGAGTGAATCGTTGTTACTATTATTTGATTATTTAAATTTTTATATTTAATTATAGTTTAAATTTGGTTGCTTTTTTCATTAAATTATTGTTTTAAATTAATTAAATTCACTTTATTTTTGTATCAATTAAATACGATAAACATAATAAATAAAATCCTCCCTAGTAAGCACAATAAATACTTTTTTACACATGTAGAGTATAATTAATTAGATATGAAATATTGAATTTTGGGGAAGTAACGAGGGGAAAAGATACCCAGAAACACATTGCAAGTCGTAAAATAAGGTCAGAATCATTATTTTTTTATAAAAATTTTCGAAATTTTAATAAACGTTTTAATAATGTTTCCAAATAGAAAAATTAAACCAAAGTAAATAAAACATAAAAATTTCAGAAAGATAGATAATATTAAGGCCGGCCTGCTGTGGTGTAGTGGTCAGCGTCCTTTGCCTCGCATCACAGAGGTCCCGGGTTCGAATCCCGGCACGGGTATGGATGTTTGTGTTCGTCCTGGTCAAGAAAACTGGGATTAAGGCTGTGGGAGAACCGACACTCTGACCAGGTGTCTCTCCTAAATCCAGAATGTGTCATGTAAGATGACAGTCTGGCAGCCGTCTCGGTAGGCCAAGGTCCTTCATGGGCTGTCGAGCCAAGGAGTTAGTTTTAGATAATATTAAGTTCTATTTCATTTATATTTCGAACCAGTGTCACTGCTTAGGAAATATGTAGACAGTAAAGTAAAGTAATGCCCTTTGCAGCCAGTTTATACTGGTGCGACTTAAATAATTAAAACCGTTAGTAATATTTATTGGGTACTAATTATTAAGGAAAATTCTACGTAGGCAGGCAGTGTCACTGATTAGTGAATTGAAATAATTTGGCAGTGAGTATAAATCTGATTTACGTAACGAGCTTCATTTCCATTAAACCAAACAAGAAACCAGTTTTTCATTTAATGATTGGTCTTAACAAATGCGGTTTTTGAAAGGAATTGGAAACCGACACTTTAAATTCGTCCAGAATGAATTACCGTGCCACCGAATTTTATGGCTAAATTGCAGTTGAAAAAAAGTAGTTAATGACGCATTAAATGAATTAAATTCTTAAAATAAACCTGAAACTATTTCAACTTACATCTGGAAACATCTTTCATGATATTATTTTTTATAGTTCACTAATCGTTTTATTAAGCCTTTCAAAACAATTGTTCTATTTCTATCTTTCTAACGTTAAAAACTGTGTCGCGTCGTATAATGAAATTGGGGTAGAAGTTCATAAGCATATCATCAAATACAAAAGAGTTGAACTGTATCCTACTTTTTTTTTGGGGGGGGGGGGGGTGCGGCAACAGGCTACATGAGGGTAATCCACGTTGGGCAACTCCCCTTTAATAGCATAGGAATGGATTTGAAAGGCGGGATGCGGAAGGGTAGAGGAAGGTAGCCAAGGGTTAACTAGGGCCCCCGGGCTATATTTTAAGGACCCTACCCGGCATTCGCCTAAAGAAATGCAGAGAAAACCCTTGAAAAACCTGCATCAGGTAGGTCGGGCATTGGGTACTTGTCCCACGCCCTTCCGATAGCGGGAGAGGAGTTAAACATGTAACTCGATTAACAAAATTATACTTTTATAGGCCTATTTTCGGTCTTTTAATTTATAAAATATGGATGATCAAAGGTTGAAAAGATTATAATTTATCAATTTTTCTCAAATAAGACGTTGAATCTTTTAAGAATAATTTAAGTCCGATTTTTATAAAAGGAAAAATATTATGAAAATATGCACTTACAGAACACTATCATCGTTTTTTTATAAATATCCAAATTATCATTAAATAAAAATATTATAACAATCTGTTTTAATAAGTATATATTAATAACTAAATAGGATTTTTTGAGGAGTTGGTTATAAAAAATAAAATATTTGATTTTTAAACAATATTACAGTTTATTACTTGAAATATAGGTTATTAACAAACACAACATTCATATTCACTGCAGCATATTGCAAAAAAGCTCGTTTTTTCAAGGTGTGGGTACTTATTCGGAATATTTTATTAATAAAAATGCTATGTATAACAATACTCAATATATATTGATTTGATCTTTATTAGCTCTAAAGTAAGTGTTGATATAATGGAAAAATCTTATGTATGTATCATACGAGCGTATATTTTGTATAATGTACGAAAACTGGTCTCTATGAAGCGATGAATTATTGAACATTAGAACATTGGTGCCGCGAAACTTAAAGAGTAAGCGTCTAGAGCTGAACCGCCTTAGATAGTTGTGATGTGTTTATTCTGCGCTGCCTCCCCTCTCCTTCCTCATTCTGTGCCACCCATCTTCTATGCCGACGCGTGCCATAGTTGATATAAATTTATTAAAACCTTAGTATCTAAATTTCACTCTTCTATAAATTTATAATTATATATATATATATATATATATATATTGTAGAGATTACTAAGGAATTTACTTTATGTAAGATTTTCTGTCTTCAGTTCGGCAATACAAGTGATGTATTTCCGTTCCGCCAAATGTTTACTAACATTTATCCCTGGGTCATAATGTGTCCCGAGGTAAAGGTATAATAGCCTTGAGAAGTAAACACAGAAGTCAGTCGAAGAGCGGGCGAACGCCAGGAAAGAGTCAGTCGAGCGGCAGGACAGAATTCTAATGACTGAGCATCAGCCCGAGGCAGTAGGGCAGTCTCAGGCCAGTGGCTGTTGGTGGTGTTTACGTTGTGTCTGGGAAAGCTCAGTCGACTGACGGGTCATGGGCCGAGTGGACTGGAGTCGGACGATCTAGTGCGTCGTTGGTTTTTGGTCGCACTTTTATTTTTATCTGAGTGTGAAAACGTTCCGATCTTAAGCAATTTTCTACGTTGTAGTGGATTCAACTTGTATTTTTAAAGAACGTTGTGTTTGCATGCGGACATAGTATAACGAATCTCACTCAAGGTTCAGATAAACTTGCCAAAGGTTGGTAAAAGCCACGGGAGATGGTAATCCTGTAAATGCCGTCTATCTATTATAGCTTCGCCCACAAATCCTATCTTCACACCTCCTATGGTGCCACTGGGCAATAAAACTTGCTGTAGCAAAGTAGAGAAGGGTGTTTTAATTAAGGTTGTGGGATTGGTTCGTTAAAAATAAGCGAGTAGAACTACATTATGCTCGCCGTCTAGCCGATTCATTCGGATAGATTCAATCAATTTCAAGAACTCCGAAGTTTGTCCCAAGCATTAACAAACCACGAAGTTACAAGCATACGTTGAGGTGTGCTGGGTCACTTGAGAACCACATTTGACGTTCCAAGTTATTTGGCTTAGTTTTAGTTGTTCATAATAATTAAGCGTTAGATTTCTATTGTAAAAGTTCTAAAATTTTCTGTTTTCATTTTTGTAATTTCATATATGCTATTGGAGGTCCATAGGCGACCCTGAGATATATTACTCTTAGATTGTGTCTAATAAATTATTTGGCACTCCAATGTGGGGCTTGTAATTTCACTATCTTTATAGAGGTCATTTATTTTCAATACTACAATTTGGCACCTCAACGTGGGACAATATTACTCATAAATTAGTGTTTATTACAATTTGGCCCCTCATTCTATGTTGTTGTTTTATGTAATTTTACTATATTTATTAGAAGATGTATAGTGTATATTTTTTACAAATTGGCGCCCAACGTGGATCAATATTACTCATAAATGAGTGTTGTTTACAATATATATATATATATATATATATATATATATATATATTACAAATTACTTATATAATAGGTACAATCAGATATTTCATATTTTATTTTGTACATTCTTCTATCTCACACTTAGTATCATGCTACTTACTAGCAAAAGTAGCCCTTCAACCTTGTTATCCAAATAATTAATTTCACTGCGACTCATTTTATCTGACGAGAAACTCATAAGTCTGCCAATGAACCCACTGAAAGATTACTGTTATATACTCAAATTAATGACAAGTAAATTCTCTTTCATTTGTTTTTCCGGTTGAAGAATCTCTTTGCTGCATCCAGCTGTTGGCATTTATCGGAAAGAGATTAACTCACTACTTGTTTTCCGCTTTCCACTTGCCTGTGTCTGAAAGTTACATACAACAATTAATATTATCTAACTAGACATAAAAGTATTAAACTTATAAAAATTGTACTTCAAAAGATTGTGATTTAAAATATGAACTTTACAGCGAAACATAACACGGAGATTATTTAATAAGCTACAGCATTAGTCTTATTATCAAGAGAGAAAATACGGGTCTTCGAGGGCTATTTTCTCGCAGGCAGAACATATTAGGAGAGACGGAGGGGGCACCTTTCGAGATAATAAGGTTCCCACAAGCCACGGCATGTTTTGAGAGGTGCATGTTCCGGGGTCACAGACCTTGGGCATACGGTAAGAGTTGTTCTTTGTTCCCATTGGAATATACGGCTAGCTGCCTCCTAAACTGGTCGAGGCTTGTAGAAGGTAATGCTGCGTCCCCAAAGCAAACCCCTCTCCCGCCATCGGAAGGGCGTGGGACAAATAGCCAATGCCCGACCTACCTGATGCAGGTTTCTATGGTTTGTCCTGCATTACTTTAGGCGAATTGCCTGGTAGAATCCTTAAAAAATAGCCCGGGGGCTGTTCTTAACCATTGGCTACCTTCATCTACCCTTCAAATCCCTTACTATGCTATTAAAGGGGACTTTCCACCATGTGGATTACCCTTAAGTAGCCTGTTGCCCTATAAAAATAGTCTCATAGTTTTGTTTGACTTCGTATTATTTTATAATTCGATCAGCGTCTCTAATTTATTAGCATTTCAAAGACAAACATTAATAATATATTAATTTAACTGTTTGTAATTATAAGTAAATATTTGATATTAATGTTTTACAAGGCGAATAATATGCCAGGTATTTATTTATCCCAATATTTTATTAGACATAAATGTAAATTAATTTGCTACTAATGTTGGAAGGATTAACCTTCATTTTAACACCTCATAAATGTTAGTTATTAACTCAGCGACTTCCATAAGCAAGGATTCATCACCAATCTCGGGTTTTCCACATAATTTGTATGCCTACTTCCATATGGGTTGAGATATGACCTAAGCCAAATCGAGAGTGACGCTATTAATCTCAGCGATCCAGCAAAATATTTAATGCTCGTTTTTGCATTAAGAGTATGCGGAACGTTCATACAACAAACATCCGTTTATGTTTATTAGATTCTGGCTGTTTTTATATGTTTTATTTAGTTCTAGTACATTTTTTCTGTTGGATATTGCAATGATTATTGACGAAGTAAGTTAAGGGTTACAAATTATGACCGGATAATGGGCGAAGCGACACATTTAGCAGTCGTCTTAAATAAAACCAATCACGGTTGGAATGTTTCCAAGATTGTTAGGTGAACATAAAAAGTGTTCTGCACAAAGGCAAGTCTTTTCATGGCAGTTCTCCAACTTATGCACTTCTACTCGTCGTTTTGTAACCCCTCATACCCTCTCTTTATATTATCCACAACTTTGTTCCATTATCTTCCTCACGCTCCTGCTTACAGAATTTATCCATAAAGTGCAACTGACAGACGTTCTCCTGGGCAAAAACATTTTTCTTTTATTGTATGATCTTAAAATTGTCCTTACCTCATTTCCTTTCTTTAATACTTTGTCACTATAAGCCACCTGCTTCATTCTACGTCGTAGCAAAATTTCCAGTGCTCTAATTTGCTGTCATTTGTGTGCCGCGATGTCCATTCTCATCCTCATAAACAGCAACACTCAAAAAAACACCATTTGCGAATCTGTTGTTCAGTTCTTTAACCTGCCTGACTTCACATTTGTCTCTTCATTCTTTTATAAGCCCACTTGATTATTACTGTTTTCATCATCATTAGTGATCTAGGAATAGACACTTTTAGTGAAACGATACATAAATTTAGTGTTCAATACCGCGCCAGAAATAGTGAACATCCAAACAAACTTTCTAAGTGTTTGTTCGAAAAAGGTGATAACATACGGCGACTCAAAAGGTTGAAACCTTCGGTCCTATCTCATAAACCTAAGTAATTATTATTTTGTACTATATTAGGTTACTTATACATAAGTTAAAACTTTGTTTCAGTTTATGAAGTAGTCAATGGACTTTTATGGAATTTATTTAATGTATTACAATATTTACTAAATGTCAGAGGACAGATTGTAAGAAAATTGAGAATAAAAAAAAATCTTTCCTTTTTGAGTACAAGGCACATCTTCTGTTAATATTCTCACCTAATATTTAAAAACCTAACCTGTTCTGTTTCATCATGTCAAATCTTAACTTTTATCTCCTTAATATTTGATGTAGTCTGACAATTATCTTTTAATAAATAAATAAGAAATACAGCTAATACATCTGAAAAAATTATTAAACCAAAAAATCATTATAATACAACGTTTTGTCCACAATTTTTACGACTTCTTCAGGCAATCAGTTAAAATACAGTTTTGAATTTGGGGCAACTGATAGCGTCCTATGTTTCACAAAATTCGGCTAACTGCTTAACTGTTTGTTATCGTGCAGGTTACCTTGAATTCTGCACTATTAATCGTACTAGCGCTTTCCCTCAATGCTTAATTGGCCTTATTTTTTTAGTCTTTATTTACAGTCGCATGAACCATTAAGGTCATGAGCGACTGCTTCTGATACCATATTTACATCTTTACAGCTTAATTATTGACGTTCTCCTCCAACCTGATACAATTTTTCTTATTTATTTATTTACAGTTCATATAAACGAGTTATTTCCATGAACTTCAGCAGCTCCCTTATGGCGTCCTCGGATGAGCAGAAATCTGCGATGGAGTACCAGGATTTTGTGGCCTCCCTTTCCTTCTTGAAGATAGGACAATCTAAGGTGATGTGGGGATCGTTAGGGACAGCTTGGCTGAGATCTGGAGAACAGGTAAGAGTGGGCCAAATTAGCTTTATCTTTTAATTAATAGGAGTATGTTTGCTTGTTTAAATGGATTTGGGAAGGTTTGTTACACAGGAAGAATAAGGGAATATAACACGTGGCGTCCGCCGGAACAGAAGCCTCGCCACGGAATAATTCTAAGAAGCTCAGCAGGACAAACTAACTTCAACGAAGATTTAACGGAGGTTTTTTAGGGCTGTGGAAGTTCCCCACTACCCGGAAGGAAACATACACTTGGCATGTGCAAGAACATGTTAGACGGCAGAGTAAAAGAAGTACTCTAACCTCTGGGGGAAACCCGCGGCAAGGTTTTTTCCTCCGGGACTCAAAATTATAATACCAACATATCTCAATCCAGGAAAAACATAAATAAAATACAAACATAGGAAAGTAGCAAAGGGAAAAGAAACGGAGTACCCCTTCTAAAACATAACACGTACAAACAAAAATGGAACAACAACAACACTTTTGTTTACTGTAATATTTTTTTCTTCAGAGAAGTTCAGACACTTTAACAAGATGCCCTACGGGCGGGGTTGCGACAATAATTCGTAAACGAACTATGTAATTACTGATATTAATACTGTTACTCTCTTTGTAGTTTGATACTAATTTCAACTCCTGAGAATTTGGGAGCGGAGGCCATCTAGGACGGAAGGAGGTAAAGCAAATATACTGACAAACATCCGAAATCTGTATTGTAATAATAAGCTCGGTAGCTGTTCTTATTACAAGGAAAGTAGGAGGTGAAGTTCGCCGGAACTGTGGTGCTGCGATGAACTTGAAGATCCAGTAGAGCGGTGTTCACCTCCCAGAAGGATAGTTTGTCAAGGATTGACGATAGGAAAGAAGATAGGAAAGAAGGTTCTCCGGGATGTGGAGTCGTGTTGGAGCTAAGTCCAACTTTCAGGACTGCGAGGAAGTACTGGCTGCAGGGGAGACAGACTTGAACTCCAGTATAGTAGAAATAAGGATTTATTATTGATTGTACAGTCAATGTCAATAATAAATTGAAGATACAAAGAATGAGAACATGAAATCAGACAACCACTATGTCTGAGTAGATTACATGAACTAACTATAGGAGTCGTGCCTCAGGTTTTAATACATGTGGGCACGACCCATATTCCACAGCTGAGGAATGTGGAGTTCGCGAATCAGTAAAAGCAAGCGTCAGCGAGCGTCAGCGCTCTGAATTGAGACACCTCGCTTGCAGTTGCGACTGCTTACTCCAAATTCCTCGCATACTTAATACTACTTCCTTAATACTACATTACACCCCTCTGCTTGGAAAAAGTTTTTCTTTTTCCCAAAAAAAAAACTTTAATCACTTATTCTATTTCTAATTCTTTCTTTAACCTATGTGGGGTACTTACTTCTTACATTAAACACATTTACAATTAATCTATTCGTGGTGTCCTGCCAGCACTGGCGGATAGACCACTTACTCCAAAAGCCATAAAAAACAAACTTCTGAATTTTACATTACAACAGCAAAAAAAAAAACAACAACAAATACAAATAAAATGTAATACAATAATTTAAGTTGTGCCTGCAATACTGATGTGAACATACAATTTTGAAAAATCCTTGCTTCCTATCTCTTTTATTAAACTTTTTAATTCACTCACTTATTTATTCGTAGATCGTCCATAAAATGCACCAAATTCACAAATTTTGCACAATCAAACACTTTTATTTTCTTAAACTTTCGCAACAATCATACTTGAGAGGAATTATAGGAAGGATATATCCATTGTTACAGTTGTTACAATATATAAGGGTACACATTACTGAGTCAGTGTTAACCTACCTCTATTTTTTTTTTTTGCATATGAGGTAGAAAGGACTAATGGTATGTCTAATATACCAGATACATGTGGTGTTATCAACTTCTGTAACTCTGGTAAAGGAAAATTGGGAAATTCCGTACCACTTGGCAGACTTTGGCTTCGTAATAATTTCTTAATATTATTAATTATATTCAGTTGGGGCTGTAATATTCCTTGTTGAGCATGTACAAATCCATTTAATAAAATTTCTAACGTCTTTTTGTGCCTTTTCTTTAGAATCTAAATGATATCTAGTTATTAATTCTTTTAAATGATTTACGTAAATGATTTTTTTTTTACTTGAATATAATATTGAAATGATTCTCAATCAGAAAGCGTTTCATTCTAATCTGTAACAATAATCTGTCACTTTCTTGTTAAGACTTTCCACGTAAATTAACATAATTTACAACTTTCCATTTAACAGGATAAAAGATCCTACCTCATCGAAATATATCCCGGTAGTTGAATCAAACTCTTCCATGGTCTGCAGCTTTTAGCCTTGTACCCATAGTATTAAAAATAAAAACTCTTAAATTTTCCATGCTCCTGTACCTACAATAAGAATGCCTCTTTTAGTTATCAATCCCCATTAACCTTCATCTCTGTCAGCCACCTCCCCCTGAGGTGAAACGTAATGTTTTAATCGATTAGTATGCACAGTTTGTTGCTTTCTTTTTCTCACTTCCTGAATAACTGCATTTGGGAACTCAACCTTTTTTTATTTCAAATGGACCTTTGAATATGGGGTCTAACTTATTTCTGGCTTCGACCCGTAACAATACTAAATCTTTATCCTTAAAATTAACTTTATTGGACTTTGTTTTCTGTTGTTGGCTTTCTTTAAAAGATATTAACCTATTTTTCGCCATTTGTTGGCAACTTTGCATCTTAAACTTTATGCTTTGTACTATATCGTCATAATTATATAATGGGGTGGGTTTAATTTGTAAATATCCCGGCAAATTACATTTCCTTCCAAATAATATCTCGTATGGAGTAAATTTCGTAATCGTGTGTGGTGCTGTATTGTAAGTAAAAGTCGCGAAAGGTACCCATTTATCCCAATCATACGTTTTAGGATCACAAAAACATCTTAGGTAAGTCACTAAATTCTTGTGAGATCTTTCTAAACTCCCGTTACTTTCTGGATGATAAGCTGTTGTCGTTAATTTATCAATTTTAAAAATTTTACAGATCCTTTTAAAAATATCTGACATAAAGTTCGTTCCTTGATCTGTTACTATGAATAAAGGTACTCCATATATTAAAATAATATGATTAATAAAAGCTTCGGCTACTTCCTCAACTGTCTGATTTCTAATTGGAATAGCTATAACATATTTACTTAGGTTATCTTGGCATGTTAAAATATATTTATTTTCCCTTTCAGTTACTGGAAGAGGTCCTACTATATCTAGATAAATTTTCATCCATGGTTCTGCTTGAGTGTCTGTAACTTCCAATGGTTGTTTTACTTTATTGTTCATTTCCTTATTTACTTGGCATATTTTACATTTCTTAATGAAATTTACTACATCTTTCTCAATATCCGGCCATGTTAAGTATAGTTTAATTCGATTAACTGTTTTCTGGATTCCCTGATGACCTCCTATTGGACAATTATGCATTTCATTGATTATATTTTGCTTTCTTTCCGTCGTAATTGTTTCTGTATCCACAGATAGGCATTCGACTGGATAACGACTTAGACAATCTGCATTCGTATTTTTGGTACCTGGTCTATAACATATTTCAAAATCATACTCTGATAACAGAAGTCTCCAACGCAACAATCTCGAACTGGGGTCTTTAACATTGAAAATCCATGTCAGACCTTTATGATCGGTAACTATTGAGAATTTTCTACCTAATACATAAGGTCGGTAGTGTTTGCATGCCCATACAATGGCTAAACACTCTTTCTCCACAGTGCTGTAATTACATTCCGCTTTATTTAAAGTTCTACTAGAGAATGAAACAGGTTTATCTCTTCCTAATCTACCCTGCGATAAAATGGCACCAATTGCATATCCACTAGCATCAGTTGTTATTATAAAAGGCTGATTAAAGTCTGAATACTGTAAAACAGGTGCTTCCGTTAATTTCTGTTTTAAAATTTCGAAACTATTTTGCTCTACTGGTGTCCATTTGAATACGTTTTCACTTTTTAACAAATTAGTTAGGGGCCTAGCTATAGCGCTGAATTCGTCTATGAATTTCCTATAATATCCTGCTAGACCTATGAATATTCTAATATCTTTTGAATTTTTAGGAATGGGGAAATTTTTGACTGCTACTACCTTATTCGGATCAGGTTTTACTCCTTCCTCTGTCACTAAATGTCCCAAGAAACTTAGTTGTGGTTTTAAAAATTCACATTTATCCGGTTCAATTTTGATATTGTGTTTTCTCAAATGTCCGAAAACTTCGCGTAATTTCGTATTATGCTCCTTCAATGTCTCTCCTAAGACTAAAATGTCGTCCATGTAAACAAAGCATCTATCTCCTATACAATCTCGTAGTACAGCATTCATCATCCTCTGAAAAGTGGCTGGGGCTGCTTTCAACCCAAAACACATTCTGGTATAATGAAAATGACCTAAATTTGTGGAAAATGCTGTTTTGCATTGGTCCTCTTCTGTAATAGGAATTTGCAAATATCCGCTAGCGCAATCTAAGGCTGTAAAGTACCTAGCTCTACCAATTTTATCTAAGATTTCTTGAATATTAGGTAAGGGAAAACTGTCTCCTGTCGTTACTTCGTTAAGCTTGCGAAAGTCTATACAAATTCTCCACTTTCTTTTGCCAGAGGCATCAATCTTTTTAGGTACTACTAATAGTGGAAAATTCCATTCACTATTACTGTGCTTAATTATTCCTTCGGATAGCATTTGCTCTACCTGTACCCTAACCTCTTCCTTATGGGCTTCGGCTATTCTATAATTTTTTAACGTGATTGATCTCCCTATTGGGATTGAGGGAGTTGGAATACTGTGTTCCGCTGCTGTTGAACAAGTCAAAACATCTCCTGGCAATCTGAATATATCTACAAATTCTGTACATATTTCCTGTATTATATTCAAACCTTCATTAATATGTCCTAATCTTAAATTTTCATACAGTAATTTTACCCTTTTATGGTTGTTTATTTCTTTTAATTTGTCTGCCTGAGTTAATAACATAGTTGGAGGTTTCGTGACTTCTGGTACAGTACTTATAGTCATAGGTTTATGGGTCAAATTTACAATTAAACATGGAAATTCATTATCTTTACACTCTATTAAGCTAGATGCACAATATATACCTGGTCTTAGCATCTGTTTCTCAATATACCTAGTTCCTTTTTCTTTAGTGGGGAATCTCAATAGAGTCTCACTATATGGAGGTATTAAATATTTACCAGTAAGTACAAAGTGGTTATAAGAAAGCCAATCTTGTCCAAGAATTAGATCAATGTTCCGTGGTAACCTATCCACTACATGGAACTCAAATTTATCTTTCTGGATGCAGTTATTCAGAGAAAGCAAAATTGTTCCCTTTGTTTTAAGTATCTCTCCACTTATTCCTTTTATAAGTGTTTCTTTATTTAATATACATGTATCTACTTTCAACGACTTCTCCCGTACCAAGGATATCTGGGCACCTGTGTCCACCAAGGCTACCCCCGCGCCAAATTTCAACTGTGCACAGTTCACGAATACTTCGTACGGACCTATTTCCATTTTTCTCTCGAGAACGTCTTCCCGAGTGGCGCATAAATTCGCTTCTGTTAAGCAACTATTTTCAGTAACTAATGAAGTTGTCTCTTGCAACCCATTACTATCTTCATTTACCGAGGTGATTGACCCCACCAACCCCTCATTACTAATACTTTCCATTGGTACATTTATCTTGGGAGGCGTATTTATTTTGTCTCCTGTGCAGTCTAGCATTAAGGTAACCTTCGACTGCTCAAGGTTCCTTAATTCCTGTTTTCCGTATTCTTGCAATCTCGTGTTTGGTGTCCAAACATATTGCATTTCGCGCACTTCGCTTTCATCTTACAATTTTTTACCATATGTCCTATGCCCTGACAACGGTAACATCGTATCATTTGACTACGAGCTGCCATATTTACTTCTCTTTTAATTTGTTGCCCCTTATTAAATTCGCTTTTCACCTGATGTGGTGAAAATATTTGTCCCTTATAATTTTGGGACTTAATCTCACTTTCTTCCGCTAAGGCAAATTCTACTAACTGGGCCAAACTTTCGTCTACACCTTTTGATTTTATCACATATTTTATCCTTTCATCATGAAGGCCTGAAATGAATGTCCCTTTTAGAAATTCTCCTATTAATTTAATTCCACCTTCGACATAGTTAGAATTATCGGATTGTTCAAGTTTTTCAAGGCGGTTTCTTGTTTCGCGCCTAATGTCAATAGCTATTCTATCAATTCTTGATGCCCATTGGGCAATGGATTCCATTGGCCCTTGCTTAGCTGTAAATAAAATACCCGCATGATATTCTAAAGTTCTTTTGACTAAATAATTTTCTTCTAGAATAGATTTTACTCTGCTCCATGAATTTCTGTTTGAACGTGCCAATAACCTATCCTTAGCATCTCCCGTAATCTTGGATTCTATAAATTTTAACAACAATACTTGTTTGTTTGGGTGGACTATTTCTATTGCGGCTTCTACACTTTCTGTAAACTCGCGTAAGTGCCTGGGGTTTCCATCAAAAGTTCGTGATATTAACTTCACAGCTTGAATAACGGAAATATATTCTGATTCTGTTTCATCATCTGAATTACTTATGCTGACATTATTATCGTCTGCCATAATGGTATGGACTTACCAAAGTTCCGAAGGGTAAGGAAGAAAGAATGTGCTGGATCCGATCCCCTTCAGCTCTTCAAGTCCACGCTGACCCTCTTAGGCGGCGGTCGGTCAGCAAACGAAGTTAGGGTAGACCAAGGGTCGTAGTTCCGGGCGACGCATCACTCCCTTCTCGCGGCGACGGCTGCAAGGCGGTGTCGCTGGTTACCTCTCGAGGAAATCGCCAACGTCACTGGTGCCAAGCCTTGATCCACGGAATTCAGCTCACAGGATTCCCAAGTAACAGCGGCCTACTGTGTACTGCAGAGCGTTGTACCTCGGCAAGGCTCAGAGTGGTAAACTTTCGTATGACTTCTGAGTCTCTCTGCCCTGAGAGTGTCCTAGGAGCGCTGTCTCTCCACACGCCAGTACGCCTCAGATATTAGCGAACGGCTGTCCTGAATATCCCAAACGCTGCCACCATGTAATAATAAGCTCGGTAGCTGTTCTTATTACAAGGAAAGTAGGAGGTGAAGTTCGCCGGAACTGTGGTGCTGCGATGAACTTGAAGATCCAGTAGAGCGGTGTTCACCTCCCAGAAGGATAGTTTGTCAAGGATTGACGATAGGAAAGAAGATAGGAAAGAAGGTTCTCCGGGATGTGGAGTCGTGTTGGAGCTAAGTCCAACTTTCAGGACTGCGAGGAAGTACTGGCTGCAGGGGAGACAGACTTGAACTCCAGTATAGTAGAAATAAGGATTTATTATTGATTGTACAGTCAATGTCAATAATAAATTGAAGATACAAAGAATGAGAACATGAAATCAGACAACCACTATGTCTGAGTAGATTACATGAACTAACTATAGGAGTCGTGCCTCAGGTTTTAATACATGTGGGCACGACCCATATTCCACAGCTGAGGAATGTGGAGTTCGCGAATCAGTAAAAGCAAGCGTCAGCGAGCGTCAGCGCTCTGAATTGAGACACCTCGCTTGCAGTTGCGACTGCTTACTCCAAATTCCTCGCATACTTAATACTACTTCCTTAATACTACATTACAGTATCGAATAAACGTTTTGAAAGTCGTTTATATGAAGACTTACCGCTTTGCCGAATAATTCTGAGATCTGTCCCTTCAAAATGGGCCGTGGGTGAAAACGTACGGCGAGTATTTTTAAATACCAACGGGGAACCTGAACAGGTGTTTTCATCCACTTGTTTGTAACTGGAGTATTATTTAATTCTTAAGATACCCTCTAAAGTTACCGGTCGTTTTTCCACACTCTAAAGATACCGAGTGTTTTCTGGACTCTCTTAAACTACTGGGAGTATTTTTGAATCCATTAAGGTACCGGAAATTAATTCCAATTTATTAAGTTACTTATTAAGTTCTTAAGGTCAAGGTGTTTTTGTGGACTCTTTCAAGGTTCTAGGAGCATATTTCATTCTCTTAAGTTCCAGGGAGATTTTGAACTCTGCTGGTATTTATAACCGGGATTATTTTTTAATTTCTTACGGTAACGGGCATATTTTTGATTTTTTTAAGGTAAAGAGAGTTTTTTACTCTTTTAAGGTAATGGTTTTATTTTCATGAAGCGTGAATATTTTTGTTTTGCTTAAGTTACAGGAAGTAATTTTGAATCTCTTACGGTACCGGCGTATTTTTTAACTGTGATTGGTGTCAAATTTGGAGTTCGCTGTATTAGTTAGTCTCAATAATTATTCCAGTTAAATTAAAGTTCAGCCTTCATCGCATGGGTGCATCGCATGGTCCTTATTAATGCCAAATTGAAATTTTATGGAGTCGTTTAGAGACACTCCTTATAACGGTTAAGTTGTTTTATATCCCCGTAGGTAAGAAGCGTTGGGAGGACGGGTTAAGATTAGTGACGAATAAATTCTTTTCCGGTCTAAAATAAATGAATACCTGAACAACGCAGAACACTGGCATATTAAGTTTATAAAAACGGTTTAGTTTGATATATAATGCTCACTGTAGAACAAAGATTTTGGCCGGTGTTGAAACTGGATACAGTCTCGGGATTCCAGCAGGGGCGAAAGCACTCGTCGTTTCAGTGACTGCCCACGTCATGATCTTCTGGCGAAAAAAGATGATGGCGTAGTCACTAAAATGTCGCTTGCTATCGGCGATTTTACCCGGCTGGAAACCCGAGAAGACTTTATACATAATGTTCATTGTTCGGAAAATATAATCAAAATTATTTCTCTCATTTACATAATGCACTGCTTTATCCAGAATCGCGGTCAGAACGAGAGGATCACGCGCTGTCGAGGCGACTCCAAGATTGTCATCTTATTTGATACATTCTGGATTGTGAAGTGGCATGTGGTCAGTTTGTTGATTCTCCTTCAGTCTGAATCCATGTTTTATTGACCACGGTAGACACACAAACATGTATGCCCATGTTGGGATTCGAACCTGACCACTACATCAAAGCAGGTCAACTCTCACCCTGTATTAGCCAAATGAAATGTTTTTATGTGAGGTAATAAATATAAGTTACATACGGTATAAGCACTTTATATGCTAATTTAAGCTTTCATGAGGATAACGGATCAAGCGCTGTTCGCAACCTGAAACGTAACCTACAGTATATTTTAAGGTATTCATAGGATTCAGATAAATAATTTGGTATTAAATAGTTATTAATATACAATGCTGTTACGACTTAAATCTTCGTGATGTTTTCTTAACGGGTTTACAACGTTAAGTACGTATCAAATAATTTTACTGAACGTCAGGGGGATGTGGTATCTTTTTCTATGAATTAGTAATAACATTAAAGTTTTACAAACGATATATGCAGAAAATATAATATATTAACTCTTACGTTAAGAAATTATAAAGTTTTTAATATATAACGTAATATATAAATACTTTTATATAGTATACCGAAATGATTATGTTATAACTGTCTGTTTATACCTAGAAAACAGTCATATATTAACTTGTGCCTTTATTTACGTTACACATTGGTCTTAAATTACCTTAACATAGAGGAAACATTTTGTAGCATTGCAGGAAAATTTCGGCCCGCCTTAAAACGAATCATTGGTCTTTCACGGTAAAAATGGAAGGTATTTCTATTTAACATTGATTTATGTATATATATATATATATATATATATATATTGTAATAATCAATAAAGAAACAATTAATTAACTGAATAGCCCCACGTTGGTGAAGCAATAAATGTAATACACAAAGAAATTAAAATTTTATAAACACAATTGCTCCACGTTGATGCGTCATAAATGTAATACTTAATGATGATACCAAATTAAATGGAACAAATATTAAAATTTCGCCACACGTTGGCACGCCAAAATGCAATGATCGGAATGGAAACAATTTTAAAATGAAATTAATATTATAATGAAAAGTTACCTAATGAAGGAGCATGAATAAAACATTTATTGAAACTGACTAAATACTTGATTTATTATAATTCAAAATTATAAAATAATTACTAATTACTTATTTCATACAATCAATTTAATTTTCTCTTGATCTCAGGGTCTTTTCTGGGCCTTTAAATAAAGAATAATTTATTCCCTTTTTAAACAATCAATTTACAACTTAATACGGACAAATATTTAGTAAAAAAATCGAAATCTGACGAAATTTTACCTTTAATATAACGTTTACAATTTAATTTAAATGGTTTATAACTCACTCTTTTGTTCTGGTACCTGGGCAATTGGAAACTTTTAGCAACACTCTCACTTTAAACAAATTACGAACATGCCATTTTTACACTGAATTTACATTTTATAACTGTTGGACTATCACTATTGGCGGCACCTCGCAGAATGCCTCCTCGTCGATTCTCAAGATAAATTGGCGTAACACTCAGAAACCTTTCTGAGTCACTATCTGTATTAACGCTGCCCGACTTTACTTTTTAATAATTGCCTCGATGATTTAAGTTACGAACACTTGTTGTCGTTTCTTACTGCTTTTAAATATTTCAGATCCTCTCGACTATTTCCAATCACGACCACTTGCAGTCACTCCTGATTGCTGAGTACTTTTTAACTTTACTTTTTAAATATCTTAAATTGTCTCGACTAACACGTCCATTCTTTGTCGTTTTTGACCGCCGACTGTCCACTTCACCAACTCCGCGCGCCATGTCTAAACAATAACTCGCCTGTTCATATTCTCGTCCATTATGATGTCTTTGTGTGTGTTTGCCGGTAACAATTCCAGTTCAACAGTTTATAATTATTAACTCTTAATTGTCCTTTAATTATTACAATATATTATATACACTTTTTATCCTTTTTTAATATTCTGGATATTATGTTTATACTTATTAATAACAAAAATTGAAATTATAAAGACACATGAAATAGTTTGCAATAATATGTACTAAGCTGTATTTAATTTGAATTATATACTTTTGAAAATCCCTTGAATAGGTTCTCGTAAAAATGTTCGGCCTTGATTCAAGAAGGCATAATTGTAACATTAATTCGTGATATGAAGCGTGGAAATTTTTTTATTTCGTAATAAACAAAGATTATCACAAATAAATTACTTAACTTTAAGAGTTATAAAAATTCTCAGTAAAAAGTTTCAAAATTGGTTAAAATTTTGGAATGTTGTACTCCAATTTAGAAATTTATGGTTGTACGTACGGTATACTATATATATATATATATATATATATATATGTATATATATATATACTATATTGTAATAAGTAATATAAGGGTAATTTCATATTATACTCAGGTGTCAGCCGTTGAGTGCTGATTACTTGAAATATTTTAGATAGTTTTTCGGTATAAATATAAAAGAGAAATTTCGATGTTAGAGTTCGCCGACAGCTGTTTCACTTTTTTGACGACACTCCAACTAAACTCAGCTGCTCACAGTTGCTTACACATCGAACAGAAACTGCTGATTCCTTAAACAATCCATAAGTCTTATATATTCACGCTCAGAAATATTTATTAACTCAAATTATCTCATTTACTGTGGAGTTTGAGTATTTAAAACAGTTCTAAAATTCATTGTTGGGCGACAAAGTTTTTATATATTTTCACCACATATATTTACTCAAAAATATTTCAATTTCACAGGCATAAAACTTATTATTACATTTGTCAGGCATTTTTTTCAATGCCGTATTGTGGGTTCGAGATTTTTTAATTTCAAAACTGTGCGTTTGAAAGGATTACTGTATAAAAGTGAGATTTATCAAAGAATTTTTAAAAAACCTTGTGATTTTGAATTTCGTAGCTAACAGCTTTTGTTGAATTGTCCTCGAATTTGTATGTTTGTGATCCACCTTGTTAGATTGGCTTCTCTGCATACCGCTTAGATTGATTTTGCTGCCCCCAATGACAGTGACGTTGAACTGAACTTCGCTACACAACTCCAGGTTAAGACTCCGTCGTTGCGACTTTTTGGGGAGTCGGCTGCAATACACTTGTTTTGCGTAGTTGCAACTTCCTCAGTATGCAACCTACGTCTTGGAAATGAATTTTATAATTTCATAATTTGTACTAAATAACTGAAATATTAAAATATTTTCACAATAAAATCCGTCGGTTCGCTGCTCATGTCTGCCTTCACCGATCGTGACTTTTTCATTCGCTTTCCCATCGCAGAATGAAGTGGTCTCAAGCATGTGCTCGAAGATTTCTGAGGAATTTGCCAAACAGGTAATTTCTTCTAATATATCGCGGCATCGAAAAATGGTCCAATAAATAATTTAGTCGTAGCCCCTAGCCAACAATGTTACATAGCTATTATTGACCGCTGACCTTGCTTCTAAGCAATGCATAACCAATAATGTTCAGAAAGTTAGTAAAAATTTGCAAAGAATTGATTTTAAAATGTGAATAAATCAAAATAAATAGGTAATTATCCAAACTATCCATATCAGCGGTACCTGATCATTAAAATATAGTGTCGATTTGTTTCACAGCCTTTCTCGTAGAGCTGGATGATGCTATAGAGAGGTTTTGGAATCACCTAGACAGGAAAAGCTGTATTATAAGACAATAAGCTTTCGAACTCTTTATTTATCTGGGTTTTCACTGCTGAGTGCGTTAATAGGTCATTTTATAGTTCCGATAACATTACTAAAGCCCTAAATCTTATAAATAAAAAAGAGTGTATGTATGTTTGTTTGTATGTTTGTATGTTTGTATATTTGTATGTTCGTTATACAAATCTACACCGGTAGAGCAAATTTCACCAAATTTCGTACACGTGTTCTTTACGACCAGAAAACAAACAATGTCGGGGTGAGACATGTCTACCACCCCCAGAAGCGGGGGTGCAAGGGGGTTGAAATATTTAAACATGCTAAAAAATCCGATATTTTAGTCGGATAATAATTTTTAGGGGTCCAAGATATTGATGGTGTTTCTACCGATGTTTTCTGAATATAATTTTCATCCCCTACACCCTGGGAAAAGAGCACCCTTAGGGTTTGGGGTGGAGAATACAAATCTATACCGGTGGATCAAATTTCACCAAATTTCGTACACGTGTTCTTTGCGACCAGGAAAACAACACTGTCGGGGTGAGACGCGCCTACCACCCCCAGAAGCGGGGGTTGACGGGGGTGGAAATATTTGAACATGCTAAAACAGTCGATATTTCAGTCGCATAAATATTTTTTGGGGTCAAAGATATTTTTAGTGTTTCCACTGATGATAACTGAATATAATTTTCAACCTCTACACCCTTGGGAAAGAGCACCCCTAGCGTTTGGGGTGGAGAATACAAATCTACACCGCTGGAGCAAATTTCACCAAATTTCGTACACGGGTTCTTTGCGACCAGGAAAAAAACACTGTCGGGGTGAGACAAACCCCAAAAGCGGGGGTGGACGGGGGTTGAAATACTTAAACATGCTAAAACAGCAGGTATTAGATTTGGATAAATATTTTCGGGGTCAAAGATATGGATTGTGTTTCTACCGATGTTATCTGAATATAATATTCATCTCCTACGCCCTGGGAAAAGGGCACCCTTAGGGTTTGGGGTGGAGTTGCTTTACAGAAAAATAACGCGAATACAACCGAGTTTGGAGTCAAATCGAAGGTTATGGATGTCAGTGAGTTTACTTCGGATAAATATTTTTAATTGCCCATTTAACCCGAAAGGGTGGGGGTTGGAAGGGAAGATAAATAGTCAGTTCTTGCGCGTTCTTGGAGGAGAATTACGTTAATACTATTTCAACGGATGTTGTTGAAAATATAAATCCCTTTAGACATTAGTGTTGAGCTTGGTTAGGGCTGGGGGTGAGAATTGTCTATTATTCTAAAACTGCCAAAATGTTATGTTTTTATGGGTAAACTAGATTGATAGTGTTTCTACCGATGTGATATGAGTAAACCCTTTCCACCACGGGAAAGTAGCAGATTTAGGGGTGGTGTTGTTCATACTATTTTAACCGATGTTGTTTCCATTAATAACGACGTTTAATCAAAAATAAAAGTGTTTCAGAACCATTGCTTTTTATACTCTTTTAAAAAGTTTTTATATTGTCTTATAAATAAAAATGAGTGTATGTATGTATGTATGTTGTATGTTTGTATATTTGTAAGTTTGTATATTTGTATGTTTGTATATTTGTATGTTCGTTATACAAATCTACACCGCTGGAGAAAATTTCACCAAATTTCGTACACGTGTTCTTTGCGACCAGGAAACAAACACTGTCGGGGTGAGATGCGTCTACCACCCCCGGAAGCGGGGGTGGAAATATATAAACATGCTAAAACAGTCGATATTTCAGTCGGATAAATATTTTTAGGGGTCACAGATATTGATAGTGTTTCTACCGACTGTTGGGGTGAGACGCGTCTACCACTCGCAGAAGCGGGTCGGGATTATCAGTAGAGCACTTTTAGGTGTTGGGTGGAGGAACGCTGCAACAAAATAACGCGAATACAACCGAGATTGGACACAAATCCAAGGTTATGGATGTCGTCCAGTTCAATTATAGCATCAAATTGGCCATTTATCCCCGAGGGCCGGGAGTGGATGGGATGGAAATTTTCTAACATGTTAAATCATCGATATTAGCTTGGAATAAATAAATGCCGGGACCATTGACGTTGATAGTATTTCTACCGATGTTGTTTGTAGGCATGATAGGGGTGGGGCTGGAGGGGATTTCCTTGAAAATAACGGGAAAACAACCGAGATTCGAGTCAAATCGAAGGTAATGGATGTCCCTGAATTTATTTATGACAATCTGGACAACGCGCGGGTATCGGCTGGGTTGAGATGAGTTGACCGGCTGTTTTTTGCGTCGATTAAATATATTTCGGGATGAATTAGATTAATAAAATTTCCCTAAATGTTCTCTGTGTATAATTTCAACCCCTTTCGGACTCATAAGGATGCAACCTTAAGGGTGGGCGTGAAGTAGCATTACATAAAAAGAAACCAGAAACTATCGGGATTGTCACTGAGTTTAATTAATTTCCTTGAAAATAACGGGAAAACAACCGAGATTCGAGTCAAATCGAAGGTAATGGATGTCGCTGAATTTATTTATGACAAACTAGACAATGCGCGGGTATCGGCTGGGTTGGGTTGAGTTGACCGGCTGTTTTTTGCGTCAATTAAATATATTTCGGGATGAATTAGAGTAATAAAATTTCCCTACATGTTCTCTGTGTATAATTTCAACCCTTTTCGGACTCGGAAGGGTGCACCCTTAAGGGTTGGCATGGAAGGAGCATTAGATAAAAATAAACCATAAACTATCAGGATTGTTACTGAGTTTAATTATAACATTAAACTTGACCGTTTAAGTCCCTGAAGCGGGAGTCGTCGGGGGTGAAAAATTTCAAACATGTTAAACGGTCGATATTTGCGATAATTATTTCCTGGGGTTAATTACTTTGATAATATTTATACCGATGTTGTTTGTGTATAATTTAACCCCTGTGAGGGGAGCAAGCTTAGGGGTGGGGTGGAGGTACGTTAAATAAAATCCCGCAAAAACAACCGAGATTCGAATCAATTCCGAGACTATGAATGTCGCTGAATCTAATTGTGACAACCTGGGTAACGCGACGGGTTTGGGAGGTGTTGGGCGGGGGAATAAATTTTCAGACAATGTAATCGGCCGATTTTTGCGTGGAATACATTCTTTTTCATTATCGCATATTTGTGGGGGTGGTCATCTTCTGACATGTAAAAACGGCCGATATATTTAGTCAATGACTTCATCCCCCTTCGGCATGGGAGGTGAGCACATTTAGGGATAGGGTTCGAGGAGCTTTACATAAAAATAGCGCAAAAATAACCAAAATTGGAGTCTTATGGATGGTTATAGATAAATGACATCTCGGGCAACGCCGAGCACCCAGCTAGTATAGAATAAAACTAAGCTTGACTTGCACAGATCTTTTATTTAAAGCTCTTATAAATAGTATCTTCTTGTATTCTCGTCCTTAACAGTATGAATATGTAGTTGTTTTAATTTTAACACAAACTTTTTATATTTTATTTCAAGTATGAATACTTATAATGTATATCCGGTTTACGAATTCATTCTTCTATGTGGAAATGTACCGTAGTAATACTAATTATTTATGGTTGTTTCTCATTTATGGTCAGTATCATTCCCGGTAGCTTCAAAATCAGTCTCATATGTGTTCAATTAAAAATATATGCGTTCTAAATTTTTTGGATTTTCACTTGCGATCAAAATTCAGGGGATTTACCTGTCAGCCGTTGTTTACTTTCTATCCGCTGATAGTTTTATGGATGATCATCAGTGTCAGTGTGCTAATGTATTTAGGTAGTGTATTTAGATTTTATCTTTGTATATGGAGTATGGGGCTTATTCAGAATAAAAAATAAAATCTTGTATTATGTACAACGGATATTCACATAGAAGATATCGAGTGAATGAAGAAGGGTCCGGAAGAAGCGACCTTGGATGTGTGGAAAGCAATGTTCCGAGATAACTCAGCGAATTTCACCTTTTACAAAATGAGCTCATCACTAGAAACAAAGTTCATGTGTCGCAGAGATAGCGTAACCAATCCTACGATATGGTTATTAATTTTAGTTTCTACAAAAGGACAAGTGTTGAAAAAATTCTTTTTGTGGTTGCGACTTTTAAAAGCTCTAGCAAACAATTATATATATTTTCCATGTAGAATTACGAAACACAATGTGAAACGAAAGTTGTTTTTTGTGACAGGGTAAATGAGTGTCATCCACGTTGTGATCTTTCCCGTTTAATAGCATAAGAAGGAATTTGATTGAAAGGTGAGCAAGGTAGTCACGGGTTAACCGTCTATGGTTAAGGATCCTACCCGACATTCTCATAAAATGATGAACGCTAAAAATTAGAAAACCTGCATCACTTACATCGTGCTATTTGTACTTTTCCCACATAATAAAAAGGTAACTTACTTACGTTTGTTTTGTTTGCTTGTGCGGAAGGTACCCAATAGCGCCCTGTGACTGTAAACTGCTATTCTGAGTGTATCTGCAATATCAGAACTAAACGTGGTACTTCCTTTGTTCAGCGTGCGTGGACGTTATTTTAAATTTCACACAATACATTTATAGAAAAGTTCCTGACGTCGGAGTGACAAAATTATTTAAACACAATGAATTCGTGAGTGCCACGCATTTTATGGAAGTTTCTGTTCACACCATAGAATAATAATGAAATCTTAAGTTCAATTAGCAAGGTTGGACGTGCACGGTAATAGTCGACTTCATTAATTCTTTGAAATATATTTTTTAATTATCGTTTAACTCAATTTTATCGTTATGACAGAAATATATGATGGTTTCATACAGTGATATTTACATGCATTGAATTATCGTTTTCATAAACCTTGAGTATAATTTGAATTTCTCCTTAGTTGGTTAAATCCGCAGGAATTTTTCTTTAAAGTCTACTTAATGTTTTAGGTTAGGTGAGGTTGTTGGTGGTTGGGGAAATACCAAGGACAGTTGATGATATGTATCTTAGTGCTTTATTTGGGAAAGTCTGGATTTTGTTTACGTGGCAATTAGCTGGTGCAGCCCAGATGTTACATGAGTATTGCAAGATAGGGGATATTAGTGATATACAGATCAGCTTTTTGGTTTTTAGTGACAGTGGAGAATAATCTAAATTTTATGGTAAGTTTGTTTTTGTGTTGGTAATGTGCTCCAGAATGACTCCTAGGTATGTATGGGATGTTTTACTAGAGAGAGGTTGATTATTTAAGATTAAGTTCCTGTTTAGGTGAATTTTACGTTTGACGGAGAAGGGAACTGTGACAGATTTGTTAGGATTGAGAGAGATTCTCCAATTGGTTGCCCATTCGTCCATTTGATTAAGTGAATCTTGTAATATTTGTTGTGCAGTATTGAAGTCTGGGGCTTGGCGTAATATGGCAATATCACCAGCATAGATGGAAGTAAAGGTGTTTGGGAGTATTGGGATGTAGTAAATGAGTAGAAAAGGGGTCCAAGAACACTGCCTTGGGGTACTCCTGAATGGAAGAGAAAGTACTATTAGTTAAATAGTTGGCTATTAGCCTGAAGTGGGTATCAGTTAGATGTGGTTTTAGTTTGTAGAGGGGGCCTGGATGGTATACTATATGAATTGTCAGTTCTGAGTCTATAAATGTGGATATACAGATGTTCTGTTTTTCTAAAGAATTAGTAATATATTCAGTTACCAGATAGATTAGTTGTTGGCAGGAGTGCTTGTTTCTGAAACCAAATTGTTGGTTGGGGATTAGGTGAATTATCTGTTTTTTAATTTTTGGGATAAGAAGTTTTTCAAATAACTTGGATAGCTGTGGTATTAAACTTGTAGGGTAAGATTTAGGTTTGTTTGGTTTATGATTGTAGAATGCTTCCAAGTCTGAGGTATATGTGTGGTTTTTATGATAGCATTGAATATTTATGTGATTAAAACCATTGCTTTGTTAGGGAGATGTTTTAGACGGTTTAAATTTATCCTGGGGTAGTTTTACTTTTCAGCTTGTTGATGGCGTATTTTAAGTTGTTTGGGTTGAATAGTTTTGGTAACGGAGAGAGCTGCAAGGGAGAGTTAAGTGCTTTGATTATTTTTTGTACAATTTCCAAGTTGTTCGGGGCATAAGGGGTAAATTGTGAGGCTAGGAGATTGGCAAATAGTTCAGTTTTGTGATTTTGAAATCTGAGGCTAAAAAAATCCAATCATAAAGTTTAAGAATGGAACTAAATTTGGAAGGAGTGAGAATAACAAATGTATTGAGATAAATAACAAAATTTCCAGGATAACTACGAGACATGACTATGTCTTGGTAAAATATAGAATATTTGCATTTAAAAGTTTTTACAAGTAATATATCACGAGAGTTATCTCTGCGATAAACATACCGGATATGTTGTGCCCAAATTCAGAAAATCATATATTGATTGGTATAATTTTTCTTGGAATGGTGCGTAGAATTGATTTATACTAATAAAATGTGGTGTTTTTTTATAGACCGAAGTCCACTAGATAAATTATGAGTCAAAAATAAGGTATTTCCTAATCGTCTGGCCAGGCGGACACCACCTGCTCTGTGGAGTGACAGAAAATGAGCCAAAATTCTCATTAGCCATTCGCGGCTAACTGCCATCGAACCAAATGAGAATACATAAATTTGTATTCGTTTACTGCTTTTTAAGTTCAATACGGATTATCACCTGTATCATATATTAATTAATTCTTCCTAAATTAATTCATGTGTTGTAACACACAAGCACATATGCACCAGCCGCCACTGCTATTGACTCTCCTTTTACGGGGTTCAGCTAAAATCTCGTCTCACTGGTTTGAATTCCTGTCGGGTTGTCATTACCACATGAAAACTGCCTGGATTATAGCAACGCCCAAAATGCTATAAAGAGACTTTTTTCTAACTGATGAAATACTTGAGTAGTGGGAATTAGGAAACTAACAATATAAAAAAAATATATGCTTTTTTAAATGAAAATTTAATATATAAATAAAAGATTTACATTTCCCGGCATAATCGGTAGTTAACTCCCCTATGTTACTTCTTTTAATTAAATTCCGGCTTGTCGGGAAGAAAAGGGAACTTCTCTCTTCAAGTTAAACCGGAGTTTTCAAAGCTAACGTTGCGACACCCAGAAATGCTCTCTGCACTTACAAGAAACTGGAGCAGCGAAGACTGGACGATGTAAAATCTCCGGGCCAGCAGCGCTCACACATCAAGTCTTCTTTCCAAACCAGACACAAAGATTCTCTTACAAGCGCTAGATATCAAGTGCCTATGGAGAAGAAATACTCCTCGACTTCAGCTTCTCATATGTCCTGATCGGCTCTTTCCAATCCCGTGACAGGGCACCCTTTTTGGTCCCTGACAGGCTCCTATTGGGAAGTGTCCCCTCGAGACGAGTGACGAAACAACTTTCCTCAAATAACGTTTTTTTTAGGGCAACAGGCTACATAAGGGTAATCCAAATTGGGGGACTCCCCTTTAATAGCATAGGAAGGGATTTGAAAGGAGGGATGCGGAAGGGTGAGGAAGGTAGCCAAGGGTTACTAGGACCCCCGGGCTATATTTTAAGGATCCTACCTGGCATTCGCCTAAAGAAATGCAGCGATAACCCTAGAAAAACCTGCATCAGGTAGGTCGTGCATTGGGTACTTGTCCCACGCCCTTCCGATAGCGGGAGAGGAGTTTGCTGCGGGGACGCAGCATTCTCTTCTCCGTGCCTCGACCAGTTTAGGAGGCAGCACATTTCTACCATTCTTTGACACATCTGACCTTGAGAGAACATCGGTCTTTGACCTCGCTTCCTAAATTTCTGGACCCGTTGCTTTATTAATGATACTTAACCAGTACATTATTAAACCTGTATTAAAATAAATAGAAATGAAACACAAATTTCAAGTTTGTTTGGCTGGAGCCAATTCCTTTTATTAATATCAAATATCGAATAATTACAGTTAACCCTTACAGTATATTTAAATTTATACAGTGTAAATACTTATGAAACAATTTTGATTTATTTCTGCCTTAGTTTTTTAAAGTCTGTGAAATATGGATTCTATTTGGCCATGCGTCCAAAGAAAAAAAATAGCTTTTTGGAATATTATAAGTATGAATGAATAAATCCTATCTCTTCTTCTCTAATAAATACAACGTTAAT
Organism: Zhengitettix transpicula; assembly: GCA_037074705.1. Classification (NCBI taxonomy): domain Eukaryota; kingdom Metazoa; phylum Arthropoda; class Insecta; order Orthoptera; family Tetrigidae; genus Zhengitettix; species Zhengitettix transpicula. Next base: position 119,473,578 of record CM073591.1, on the reverse strand, counting down.
ATTTGGAGTAACTCGAGTGAGAACGACGGGGTTTATTTCAGAAATTAAATTAATGTTGTCACTTCTTTAAATTTCTTTCACATTACTTGCTATCCCAGAGTGGAATATTTAGCGGCTTAAAAATATGTATCGATCTATTTAATAATTAATGTTTATTAATATTTTGAAATTAATATTGTAATATGTCATTTGAGTGTATTATTAACATTAATTGATTTATTACCTTTGACAATTCGAATCCTTTATATTGCTAGTTGAATTTTGGTAGTATTATAAGATTTTGCAACCCGGAACGAAGAGAGGTAACGCGTATGTAAGTAACAGTCATTTCAAATGAAGAGAACAAAATGTGTCTAAAACCAACTTAAACTACTCTAAAGTCATATCACAATTACAGACAATGCGCGCAAATGCAGAATAAAACAATTCTTATGTTGTATCAGGCGGTCGGCGTGGGACAAACAGATTCCTTTCTCATTGATCATAATTGAGGATTGTCACAAACTGGTGACATACAGAGAGAGACATGTAGAAAACTATAAATTGCTGTTTCGTACCACACAGAAATTGAAATGATTTGTTGTCCCTTCCACTGGATGTTAGATTTCATTGGACGCAACCCCTCTCCAGATCTCCTACTTCAGTCCCTGATTAATTGACAAACTCGGCGAAAGTTCCATGATTTCAAATTTTTTTACGTTCCAGTTAAAAATCTTGTGACTAAGCCTAAGCCACACAGTAATTGTGCAGGCATATTTGTTTAGTCGAGCTACTCAACACATTGTATCGAACATTATTGCTCTATATTAAACTTCCTCTGTTACTTAAGTGGGCTTTAACGTCTGTTAACCTATCTATACTCTTCACTGACCTAGGTTGGATTTTTCTCCAAATCGAATTTACCAATCCCGAAGACACCTTCCCGTTTGCCGAACCTTGTCAACACTTAACAAGCCGAAATGTAGTTCTACAAGTCTCAATTAACAACATAGTTATACCAGTTAAATCAGAAGTCAAATACTTAGGAATGTACGTCGACCAGAGACTCAGGTGGAAGACTCATATAAAGACCAAAAGAAAACATCTAGACCTTAAAGTCAAAGAAATGAGCTTGCTAATTGGAAAGAAATCACGATTATCCCTAAAAAATAAACTTCTCCTGTATAAAGCCATTTTGAAGCCAATTTGGACTTACGGCATTCAACTATGGGGTTGCACAAAACCGTCCAACAATAAAATCCTGCAGCGTTTCCAGCCGAAGACGCTCCGCATGTTGACAAATGCTCATTGGTACGTGAACAATCAAAATCCCCACGAAGACCTGAGGAATACATATGTTACTAGCGAAATTAGAATATTATCAACTGCCTACCATCGAGGGTCACGAAAACGAACCCCTTCGTCAGCTAACCAAAGAACCAGTCGAACCGAGAAGATTAAACCGACAATGGCCACATGATCTCTTTCCATGGTCCAACCAGGCCTAACGCCTTTATTTGGGAGAAGGTTACCTCCTCAAATCACATCTATGTCAGAAGATTTGCTTATTACTCATTAATGTAATTTCTAAAAAAAAAGACTTAATTCCCGGTGGCACGAGCATTGGCTGAAGACAGAATTGTCAACCGCTTAGCCTCCGACTTTCTGGTAATAGTTCTCGCGAAATCTCCCTTATTTTGAAACATGTAAATCATTTAATATGTATAATATACACTAACTAAACAATAATTTTAAAATCAGTTGCGTCTCACGATGATATTATGCGAGGAAGGCTCACCTCTTCAGCCGCGCTAAAAGATTTGACCTTCACCTTGAAAGTCGTGTCCTCTACCTGTCTGCTTCCTCGTCGGGATTCCCAGTAACAGCATCCATCTCACTGTTTCTGGAAAGCTGTTTATAGTTTCCCAGATGACTGTCATTCTCCTTTTTTTTTGTTATTACCTAAGGAAAATTAAATCAGCATGTTACAATGTTAAAACTCTTGGACGTCCGTTTGAATTCAAATCGACAAAAAACCAAATTGGACAAATTTATCAGACGTATTACGTACATTAGCATCATGGCTTTTCCCCCAATTTGAGTGACTCGCGTGATATACAGTCTGGGCCAACTGATTTCCGATCTTTCAATGTCCGGATATGCTTGCGAACCACATGTATTTAAAATCTAAACTAGCCAAGTTTTTCCTGGGAGTTTCCCAGAAATTCCGCAAAGTATTCCGCGAATTTAAAACTTGTTATAATTTTTGTCCATCGATTTCCTTTTCGCCTTCTTCTATATATGGAAAATTGACACAACCCGTTCATTTCTTTCATCTCCCAATAAGCAATTCATTTATCTTTCTAGAGCAGCTCTCATTCCCGAAATCAGTTCCTTGTCAATTTGTTCTCATTTCAATTTATGCGTCTCTTCATTAATGTTTGTTTTTATACTTTTTCCTAACTTTTATTTTTAGCTTTTTCTATTACAGTTATTACTTCGGATAAGGTATTTTGTGGGCACAACATTTTTGTTACCTTCCAGTATTATGGATTTAAATCTCCGCCAGCAATCATTGACGGAATTTTCGTATGAAGCCCATGCGTGATATTTCCGTCATAGTAATTCCCCAAATACCTTCCCGTTCACCAAGTGTTAGTGATATACAATTTCAGAATTGAATAATATCAGCAATTACCACACCGGTTTGGATAGAAATGTTCGCAGATGATAGTCATCCCCACCAAGGGAGCCAACCTGCACCATTCTACGTCTCTCATTCACCAATCCTTGTGTAACCTAGATGCTTGGGCTAATAATATAGGATACCACTTCAATCCAGACAAAGTGAAAGCCATCCTGGTTACCCGTAGTAGGAAGTTAAATCCACTTCCCCTGAAGATTAAAGATGTAAGCATAGACTATGTGAAACACGCCAGGATATTGGGTGTAACCTGGGATTCTAGATTAAACTTCATTGAACATATCAGGAACCTTCAAATTGAGGCAAAAAAGCGACTCCTCATCCTGAAAGAACTTGCAGATCACAACTGGGCTACAAACGAGAAATTTCTTTCAACCACCTATAAAGCGATCATTTTATCAAATCTGGACTACGGGGCCCATATTTATTGCTCCGCCCCCAAATACGCTCTCAATAAACTAGATATGATACAGAATGAAGCTTTGAGAGTAATTACAGGGTGTATGAGGCACTGCCTGTGCGGTGATTCTTCCCAACTTCACCAGGAAAATAGCCATCCATAATTCTGCTTCTAGCACCACCGCTGAAACCTTCGCCATAGCAATGACAGTTCAATACTGCCTGGAATCTTCTACCAACAGAATTATGATCCTAACAGACTCTTTGCAATTACGAGACCCTAAAATAAGGAATGGCACCAACAACGCACTCAGAGCTAACCTACATCTCTGCAGTTAGCGAAGGAAATCCGTGCAGCTTGTCTGGATCCCGGCTCATGCAGGCATCGAGGAGGTGGACGCACTGGCGGCCATTACACAAGTAGTTCTACCATTGTACGAAGCCCCAACATGTACAGCCTCGGACATTCTAAATGAATGTACAAGAAAAGTGGAGGGTAGCTGGCAGGACACGAGGAGAGGAGGAAACAACGGCTTCTTCCATCAGAACCTGCAAACATCAGCAGATCTGTGCCACCTCAACAACATCTCAAGAAAACAACAAATAATAGTCTCCAGAATTAGAACTTTGCACACCCAACTCACTCACGAATATCTTTTTTCCAGAACAGATCAGCCAACCTGTGATGTATGTGATCAAGCCCTCACCATCCAGCATATTCTATTTGAATGCACAAAATATGAGGATATACGCAGGAGGACTTTAGCCGAGTTCTCTGGAGAAGACTTCTGCATACACACCACGGCAATCAAGAGCCTCCTGGAGTTCGTCTCCGACGCAAAACTGTCATCCGCTATTTGAAACGTTGTTCACAATTGGAAATTTTCTAACCTGTTGTAACTTAATTATGTAAATACTTTTAGAGGGTCGCCAATAACCGACAGGTTGACGCGACCATAAATCAATAATTTTTTAAAAAATATTAATTTTACCTGTTTACTCCGCAAATGAGGAAATAAGATTAGTCAAGAATATGGAATTAATCTGCTCATACAATAAAATTGTAACTGCTATATATAAATATAATCCCGTATTGTTAAACAAAAACGTTTTTTGTTCTCATATAATATCTTTGCTTTTGAGTTCGTTTTACCTTGATTTTCAGTTCGTCATCTGGTTTTTGTGGAGTGTCGTTGGTGCTTCTCTTCCGATTTTGAATCACCTGACGAAAGCGACAGGGGTTGCAGAAACATTGGGCTGCATTTATTTTATCGATTGATTTTGTGTTACAACTGGTTACTTCTTTGCCTGAAAACATTAAAATGAAACAAAAATATACTTACATGATTCTACAAAATAGAAATTCAATGTGAAAAAAACAGATAATGAAAAATTATAAATATATTGCAGAGATTACAAATGTGTAATGAAATGTTTTATAATAAATTGTCTTTATAATTGTTGGCGGCATAACTTTGAGGGCAGTGCATTGTAAAGAACAGCATTGTTTGGCGCGGTAATGCAGCGACTATAATGGTTGCTACGGTGTATTGTCGAAAAGATATATACGACGCTCAGAACTTTAACGTCGACAGTCACTCAGATATTCAGATATGGATGTGTGTTTAATATAGTCATTCATGTGTGTTCTGGGAGCATTGCGAGAGTCTATGGTGGTCGAATTCAGCAAAGTATAGTCTAAATATCATAATTTTTTTATTAAAGCCTAGCTGGGTGCCCGGCGTTGCTCGTGTACTTATTTATATAAACTCGAAAAAGTATTTAATTGAATACTTAAATATATTCCCTGAGTATTTCAGGATATAATTGTCAATTGTTACTCAGTCTTCATACATTACGAAATATTACATTGATGAAATTGTTAGCTAGACTCACAACTAATATAGCGCGAAAATTAACTTACATTTCCGGCAAGGATGGTAAAGTAATTCGTATTCTTCGTTATTACCATTCGATGGAGTATTGCTGAAGAAAATATTTCTGCTTTATTTCATTCCTAATAAAGGAAATATTTCCTTTGTTCGTTGCGTAGTAACGTCTTTCTCTCGCGTGACGTCATTGTCTCTTGGCGCGCAGTAATTTAATATTTAATGATCACGGTTTTTAATTATAATTCTTTCCACATGTATGCTAGGCGTTTGTCACCCCCACAGAACCGGTTCTCGATTTTGGCAGAATACGTATACCAATTTTTGTTGCATTCTGTCCACGCGATAAAATTTGTATAAAGAACAACGTAAATACATACATACATACATACATACATACATACAAATATACATTCTTTTTTATTATATAGATTTTATACATCAAAACTGAATGTGACCATATGTACGACAAAACAGTAAGGTGCCGAAAGTGTTGGAAAGTAAGACGATAATAAAATAAGTGTTTTATAAAAATTAAATAATCACTTGTGCACAAACCAGAGCATCTCTAAATAAATTGTATGTAAAAAAACTTTCTTCTGGAAACGTTTACGTAAATGTCGTTACCGCCATATTTCTATGACTGCCATATTTATATAACTTTAAAGATTTCTATAGTTTTTGTCCTATTTTTAAAATTTTGTTATTATAAATTTAAATTCATTTTGCTTTTGGAACTAGGTAAAAATTGCAAATCACTGTCTTTATTAGAGGTCCTATAAGCGGCCCTGAAATATAGATTCTCATAAAAGCTGAGGCATTTAGTTAAAAATATAAATTTAACAAAAATCTAATTTGTCAAATAAATAATCTTTGTTATCTTTTAAAAATATTTTGATTTAATTTCAATTTTCTTCCTTGTTATATTTAATTAAAAGTGTTTAACACAATATATTAACTAATAATTCGTAAAGTATTTTATACAGATTTATGTTTTTTAGTCAAAATATTCATGATTTTAAAAAAATGTGTACCCTCATCAGTTTGGAATCTTTCTATCAGCCAATTATAGTTATAATAAATTTGGTACGGAGAAAGGATTGCTGCGTACTCACAGCAAACCCCTCTGCCACCATCGGAATGGCGTGGGACAAGTACCAAAAGCCCGACCTACCTGATGCAGGTTTTCTATGGTTTGTCCTGCAACACTTTTTGACGAATTCCGGATAGAATCATTAAATTATAACCTGGGGGCCATAGTTAACCCTTGGATACCTTCCCCTACCCTACCAAATCTCCCCCTTTTTCTTGTAGCCTGTTCCACTAAAAAAAATATGTTATGGCGAAACATGTTACAGACAGGTTTTTAAACAGAGTAGAAACCTTCGTTTTTTATTACCTGTCTTCAGCTGACTGACATTAAAATCTTGACATTTCCATAGACAGTCACAATATTCAGCAAGAAATATGTACGTTGCATTGACTACTTTATGGTATCTAAATTTATGGGTAGGTTATTATTACTACAACGTTTTCTGCTATTTATGCGTCTTATTATGCAAAAAGCGAGAGGTAAAATGAGAAAACCTTTTTTTATACTTAAAGAATCTTAAAACGTTTTACCCAACGTCAAGGAGGTTTATTAATAAAATTTATTAGGTTACGAAAGAAAGCGCATATGAGCAACGGCAAGTAAAACTGCATACATAGATCACCGTCAAGGACTTGTGTACGCCACACAAATTTTCATAGGTGATTATCAACAGGGAAGCATATTATAATTTTATAAATATCTGACTGGGGATTTTGTAAATTAATTTTAAATTTATTGACCAGCGTTTCGCAGTATCTTTTTATATTTTGCTCCATGCATCTATGTAAGTAAAATAATATTTTTGTCTGTACAAACAAGTAATTTAAGTTTAATGAAAATATAAAAATGTCTTTATTAGTGTAATATTTAAACCAAAAATAATGAAGTACCCAATATACTGACTTAATTAGGTGATAAAATATCTCACAAAGTTTCTTGCTGTTTTCATCAGGTGAGGTGTGTGGGTTTGTGCCGCGTGACGTCAAGTTCATACTTTTTTAAATCCCTAATGAAAGCATAAATGTTTGCGGAAACGTTGTATGACCAGTACTAATTTTGCCATCATATTTTCTCTGTTAATTGGCTACTTCGTTATCTGTTTGTTAATTACGTTTGCCTCGCACTTCTTGTTAATACAAGGTGTGTCTGAGAGACCAATCATAAATTCCTGTCTACCGATTTATATTAAACATATTTCGTTGTTATAAGGATTTTTAGTGATATCGAGCATCTTCAGACACAGAAACCTTATTTTAACACCAAAGGACAGGGATATTGTTCACATCACAGAAAAAAAGCTGAACGAATTTTCTTTCATTCTTTGAAACTACATCAAATTGTTAGCCACTATTTGAAAAAGTTAAAATTCGGTGAGCACAATTTGTAGTTTCGCTGACGGTGCCAAATTGTTGTTTTATAAAGAGAGGATACAAGGAATCTTATTGATAGAGCTATTAAATAAAAGTAGTAAACTAAATATACTTAATGCTGGCATGAAGTAATGAGTTATCAAGAGGGGAAATAAATAAATGAATAGACCTACTATTAGTAGGTTGCACTGTATACAAATCTTTATGACAAAATTTATCCCTACACTTAAAACCGTGCACTTAATTTTCATTTCTGAGTGAAGGATGGGCATTTTAATATTTATCCCAATAAGTAAAATATTGACGTGAACGTATTTATAGAAATGAAATACGATACTTTATATACTATAGACTTAAAAATTAAGAGAACTTCACAAAAGTAAATATATGTATAAATAATCAGAATAAATGGTAAAAATTGATATTTCACGCAGGATATTTTGGAGCAGGAATTCGTCTTGTTTTGTTGTGGTCTTGCTTTTCCGAGGAGATCTATCGTACTCTTTGATAGAAAGGAAAAGCGGACAATGATAAAACATTTACAAAAGGAGGGTGCCTGACGAACACCAAAATTATCAGGCCGAACTAATTGAGTTCCGGGAAGCATGAAAAGTTGTAGACATCTGGAAGGAAATAAATTTCGTTTAGATTACATTGTTTCCTATCTTGGCTGATGCAGAGGCGCCGTATTATGAGCGGCCGTGTCATGAGCGGACAACAGCCCATTCCTCAATCCAGACCGCTGAGCGAACAGGTAATTAGTTTTCCGAACAGCAACTTTATCAGTCTTGGTTTTAACATTCAGTGAATGTAATACAAGTTTAATGTGTAACATTTCTGAAACTTATCTGTATTTATAATTTCAATCTCTGTCTATAATAATATGGAGACTTTTCCAATTGGCAGTGATTCGTTTAATAAATATTCTTAAAAATGGTCAATTAAGTTACAAATTTTTAACAGCTGTATATCTGAAGACCTTAAATAAATGAAAATATCAACCTGTTTCGTCATAAATTTATTATTAATTTAAATTTTTAATCATTATAATAGAAAAAACATTCTCAAAGTATCATCCCTAATTTATTAACACCTCTTCAGGTGTTGTAAAGTCAATTAAATGATATAATTACAAAACTTCGTGTCCCAAAAAAATTCCAACAAACAAGATAATTACAAACAAGATAATTTAAATACAATTAATTAAATATTTTTTGAACATTAATTACAATTAATGTTTACAGTGAGGATTGAGGAAGGGACAGTTGTCCGCTCAAGCCACGACCGCTCTTAATACGACACTGTGGCAGACCAATGAGAATTAACCAATAATATAACTTTGAAATGGAGAAGGAATTTGGGGTCTTTCGAGAGTCGAAATCAGAGGAGGAGAGAAAAAATTCTGGGGATTCCGTTATAAGTCACGATAGAGAGATACGCCACTTTACGAAATATAAATCATTTGGGTCACAGTCGCGACCGACGTCTGCCAGTAAAAAAGCATCACAACGACGCCAGCGTCGATCAACGTGATTCATCACCCGTCCAGCCGCAACAACGAGACGACATGCGACGACACTGTATTTTGACACAAATTTGCTTTATTAAATATCGTATTGCTAGGAGCGTTATTAGTCTGAAACGATAAATTTAATAATTGGTTTTGGTTCACCCCACAATTTTACTTTTGAACCTTGAGAGAAAGAATGAGTTATTATTATTATTTGGTTTTTAAACCCCCACCTAGGAATCAAAAATAAATTATACAAAATTAATAAATATGCCAATATATTTTCCCATTCCATAAATGAGTTTAGGAGTTATGAAATAGATATGAAGTGCATTAATTATTACTAGTAATTATTACTTTGTAAAAATGATAAATAATAATTTTCCGGCTGAACCGCACTTGGAAATATTCGTTTTCTGAAATATCCATTGATGAATATTATAATGATGCCGAATCCACTAGTTTACTTATGTGGCTGTATTTTAAGGAAGAGTTTTGACATTGTGTCTTTGATCCATCTGTAAAAAACATTTATTACATTAATTACAAATATACAATCCATACCTGAATAATAATTTCAAACCGTAATAAAAATTACGAATGCTGATCAATAAAGAATTATTAATTTAATCCACATAATATATTATTCAAAAATTAATATCGTGTTAATTAATGGGGATAATACGTAAGCTATTCGTTTTTAAAATTTTAACAGCAAAAGTATTTTCATTCAACGTATTGTGGCGGTCGAAGAGGGGAGAACTTGTTCATTTCACCTACTGCTATGAAAAGCATGTTCTGGGAAGTTGAAGAGTTTCTTTGAAATGAGATTCTCCAAGTGACTCGTGAATTGAATAAGGGAACGATGAAGACTCTCTTATTATTTCCTGCGAGATATTCAGCAACAAAATTCGCTGTTTGAGGGCTTGTCTGATCGTACTGTTCAATGAAACCTGTAATTGCGAAACGAGCATTTACGATTGAACATTATATCTCTATTGGATACTACAGAAACAGATGTGACCCGGGAAACGAATTTAAAAAAAATGTGCTTGCGCAACCATTAGATTTGCGACCTTGGTTACCAGACTGGGTCCCTCGCAGCTGGTCATCGATGTATATCTCGCTGGTGAATCTCTACTTCTCAAGCAACCTCCTCTAGTCAGCATCAGCAACAGAATGCCTGACCAGGCCTCCACTTCTCCCGACCTGTGGGACCAACCGTTCCTCTATTGGTCCATTTAATTTATTATGGACCAATCACAGGTCCTAGATGAATCCATCAGCGAGACTCTCCACACCTGTTGTTTGTTGACGGGAAAACCCCAGCCTGACTGGCACCAAACGGTACTTTTTGCCGACGTTCGATAAACATGGTTGCTCCCGCGTTTAAATAAACTGACTAAAATATCAGTAAAATCAATTAAAAGACGCCTATCCTAAATAACGCGCTATACAGAAGAACCGACTTCCTGCTCCAAAATAATCCGCGTAAAATACCATTCATTATAATTTATTCTGGTTATTTGTATATATTTTTAAATATGAGGTTTATTAAAAATGAAGTAAATAATTTATAAAGTGATTAAAAACTGTCTTTTATTAGGTTATTTATGTATATAACTAGGAATATTTATTATACTAATTGATTAGAATTCATTATTGGATGTGACAGAAAATATTAACAAGTTCTATCTTCTGCAACGCAACTGATGCTACAGCAAAATGATAATTATCACGTCTCATCGAGGATCTAACGTTTCTGCAGTCGCTTTCGTCAGGTGATACAAAGATGACGACCTCGAAATATACTCCTCATATACATTACATATCAAGCTATCAATTTTTATTATTAAATAATTATGTAAATATAAAATTATGATTCTCTTAATTTTGAGCTGCCCTGATATTAGACAATATTCTCACATTTGTAACGTTACACGTTACACAGGCCGAGGTGGTTCGGCATGTGGGAACTCTTAGTTCAAGAACCAGAGAGATGTGAAGGCTTCCCCAAAGGTAGCCTCCGCCAGAGCTCTCTGGGAAGTTTCACCTGCGAGAGGATTCTCTCGCAGGCTTCCTTGAAGGGGTTTCCCACATACCGATGCACCTCGGTCAGTTTTGAGAGGTGTATGTTCCGGGGTTGCAGACCTTTGGCATGCGGTAAGAGTTGTCCGCTATTCCTATTGGAATAGTGGGCCAGCTGCCTCCTAAACTGGTCAAGGCACAGAGAGGGGAAAGCTGCGACCCCACAGCAAACCCCTATCCTGCCATCGGAAGGGCGTGGGACAAGTACCAAATGCCCGACCTACTTGATGCAGGTTTTTCTAGGGTTTTCTCTACATCACTTTTAGGTGAATTGCCGGATAGGATCCTTAAACCATAGGCCGGAGGCCCTAGTTAACCTTTGGCTACCTTGCTCTACCTTTCCGCATCCCCCCTTTCACTCCTTTTCCTATGCTATAAGAGGGGGAGTTACCACTATGTGTATTACCCTATACATAGCTTGTCTACAACTTAAAAAATATATATTTGGTGAAGTAATGACGTCGACATGCAATATTGATGTTTGATTATTATCATTCTGCGGATGTTTCAATAGAAACACATGAACATTTTATTTATAAAGGCTTGTGTCCTTGAATAAGGGTGAGTAGTAATTATTTTTAAGTAATTAGGAAGGAAATTAATTGTTTCCTGCATAAAACCTCGTTAAAACAGGGAAAGTATGAGCACATTCCACGTAACAAGATGGGTATCGTTTCTGTCCGGAAACGGGAAACATTAGAAAATTAAGAATAATGTCATTTCTGTTGTTGAAGGTAATCTTAGTAAGAGTATTTGTAAATTATCACAATTGAATGAAACGTAATAATGAGATTTTTAAATTATTCAGAAAAATATCTTCTCTAAATGATTGTTACATGGTACCTGAAATTTACTTATTATTAATAATTTCATGTTTTCTAATAAATTGACAGATATTATTTTCCCTTTTAAAACATTTGAATTTATTTCCAAGTAATTATTGATCAATTAATTGGAAGAAAAACAGACTTTACGGAATTTAAAACAAAAATTAGACTGATTCTGCAGCTTTAGGGTTTAAAAATAAGAAAATATTGTGAATGTCAAGCTGTAGACCAACGTCCACTTTACATACTTTCACACCTTACTGACATTTGTTATAAAATATTGGAGTAAGTCTTCTGGCAAAGAGAATTTTTTGCCATTAAGTAAACCCTTATTCGGTCTTATGTCAAGTCTCACCAAGAATGTGATCAGGGGGCTTTTCATAAAACTTGACATTTTGACACTTACGTAAATACTATTTGTCATTAATAATTGTCATCAATTCAAAATCAAATCACATATGCACAATTTTAATAGGAGAAAAAACAAGCATACATTCATATAAAAATTTCTTAAGTGTAGTGCTATTTGTGAAATTTATTATATATTGCAAATAATTTTAATTTAACTATCTCACATTTTCAGTAATTTTTATTTCTAATGCTCTGAATTTTATTAAGCTAATAAAACAGTAATTATTCATCACATGGCAAATGCTTCCTTTCTTCTTAGCTTTGCATTTTCAACTATATCTTTTTATCATTATGTATTCTACTATTTACCTACGTTTTTTAATTTAACTATCTCACTTTTGCTGTAATTTTGATTTCTAATGCTCTGAATTCCTAACATAATCACATAAAACAGTATTTATTCATCTCATGGCAAATGCTTTCTTCCTTCTTAGCTTTGTATTTTCAACTATATCTTTTTATCATTATGTATTCCACTATTTATCTATGATCCTAAATATCTATTTTCTTATTTTTGTAATTTTACTACTTGTGTTACTAATTTTTACCAGTTTTAACAGTCGTATTTCCTCATCAAGTTACTAATGGAACTGATAAATCTAAAATCTAAATTTTCAACGAGGAGCACTGTGATTCTATTAATTACTTGTTATTAATATGATTTATATGTTAAAACTAGGTGTCACTTCAATTTTTCAATAAATAAATTGGACCTAAATAATTAAGTTTAATAAATAAATTTATAAAAATATAATAAAACAACGATTCGATAATTTAGGACTTCAGGTGTCCATTGGAGATGTAGTATTACATACACCTGTATAAATACAAAAATTTTGTCAACACATGTTTAGATATATTATGCTGAAATGTTTGATTAATAATACTTCAACTCAAATGTACACCTAACGAAGTTCTAAATTAAGGACGAATCGTCCTGTAATTATATTTTCACCAATTTATTTATTAATTTTTTCAGTCTATTTCTAATTTATTTTCGATACTACGATATGAAATTTGAACGCAACTGCGTTAAATATATACAGCATATTTAAGCATGATTACTAATTTATATCCGAGGTGCTTTCTGACTATATTGAGGAAGTTGAAAGTGTTCATATGCATTGATTTAAAAAGGAAAAACAGAAATATGGGTGGAGAAGAAAATAAACAAATAAAATCCAGAGAAATAGCTAACGATTAGTGTAGATTTCTAACACTGCTTGCAAGGCTCCTGGTATCACCGCTACGTACAAGCAATTGATTCTTTAATTATTCCCGTCTATGTTCGTGCTAAGGATAGTGATTTTAAATCACTAAAGAATGTTCATTTCTAGGGACGAGTTGACCTTTCTCAAGCTGTGGAATGATTCACTTGCATGTAGGCGGGTTTGTGTGCCTCGACGTGTAAATTAAGTATTTCCTACAAGAAAAAGTTGTTACTTGCGCAAGAGGGAACGTAACAATGTGCTATAATTTGACGCGGTCCTGCATATGGGAAGAAGTGTAAGTAATTTGTCTGCAGTTGATGTAAGTACGTCAGAGTGGCGGGAGTGGCTCAGAGAACCTGTTCACGTACGTCAGCGTGCTTTCTTGGAACGCTGCTACCCAGGCTGACTACGGCGATTCCTTCCTGGCGTGATCGGTGAAATGCTTTTCTTTTAGCTGGAACTGCGTCCTTGGGACTCCCGCTCTTCTGGGAAAACCGTTCACCTCAGTGGACGAGAGATAATAATAACATTATTACGTCGTCCCTTATTCAAAGAAATTCAAACGACTATGCTCCGACAAAAAAGAACTATACGAGTACTTTTTGGAAACGAAGGGAGCTGTTCTTACGTCTTTCTGACAAGTTATCAAATTGCAAACAGTGCAACTAATCACCTTTTGCTTATTGACCAAATGAAATATGCAGTTCGTCACAAAGACGAAGACCGATGTTAAATTTGAACGGCACCAACTAAGAAGAAGAAATCATTGATGATACTCTGAACAACTGTTAACTGCCACCCAGAACAGGGAAATTTTACCACGAATTACTAGGAAATTCCCGGTCTACAATTGGCCATTTCATGACTTCATCGAGACCGAATCGGAATGCAGGAAAAATACTTCTGGTGAACCATTGCCAGCGAATGGTGTGCGGTACTTCCACTTATTCACCGTCTGTGTAAATACTAATATTCACTCCTAGAAACCAAAAGGATAAGGTGATGTTAAGAATATTTTTGCCCGGGAGGGAGGGGGGGGGGGTCAATTGGCCTTATACACTGTCAAACCGTTTGCGCAACAGCCGTGTTTGCAACCAGTTTGAAGACCTATGGCAGTGTTTCCCAACCCTTTTTTTTAACCTAAGTCTTTCTAATGACTGCCCCCCCCCCTCCTCACTCATATGTAACATATACATATTTTTAAATTAGAAAATTAAATTATTTCCTAAAGAAGCCTTATTTCAACTTCTATAGTAATAATTCTATGAATAAACAAAGCAGTAATTTATTTCAATATGAAATCGCTATACTTATCACTCATTCGAGCTTTTGTATGAAATTAAGTTCTTATTCCATCTAACACGCGGAGTTGGCGCTAGACTACAGCAGACAACCACTCGGCACATGCCATAGAATTACAGTACGTACAACTCATTCATAAACAATACTCTCAGAGTGCATAATAGTTTGTATTACTCCAAACTTTCAAGCAACAAATTTACCAAATGCTTATTTCAAATTAATATAGCAACAACTTTTCCTTTTGTATAAGATAAATCATAGCTGGCGGTTTTTAACATTTTAGACGAGCTCAATTTCAAATTGCCTCCCTGAAAATTCAAATGCCCCCCCCCCCCCCTGTGAGGGAAACACTGGTCTATGGAACAATGGGCAAATTTCGGCCCTTCGCTGAGTCAAGTACGGTTCCGATTGAAATGTAAGTTTTATTTTTATGCGATCTGGAGAACAAATTATTTTATCATTTTCCCAGAGTAAAAGAAAATGTAATTAGTATCAAAGAAGAAAATTTAGATGCATATTAAGAAAAATTGAAAACAAGAAAATTTCAAACATAGATTTGAACATTTAAAAAGTATGAATTATACATTTGTATATGTTATATACCCATTTTTTTGGCATTATTGAAGTTGGGTTTCCAATTTCTGAAATAACACACACTGCAGAAGTGGCTCGGAAATTGGAGTTATTAGAGATGAAAGAGGATCAGGTATTGAAAGTGCTGCACGAAGCTGCTTCTGTGATTGAATTTTGGAAACTCGTGCCTGAATAAAAATATCCAAACTTAAGGCAAGCAGATTACCGTATATTTTCGATTTTTGATACAACATATTGCTGTGAATATTTGTTCTGTACAATTAAGTTGCTTAAAGTCGAAATTTTTTACAGAATTTCGATGACCACAAATTTTAAAATTTGATCAGATTGTCGTATATGTTTTTATACTTTTGAGTCATAAATATATGTTCATTAGGCCTATGTATGAATTATATTACTAGAATGTTGGTTTTAATAAATTATTATAAATGAATTTATTATAAATTTTGTGTTTTCATATGTTCCTATATGTAACTGGGGATAATATTCAATTACATTAAATAAAAAAATCGATCTAGTGTATCTACGTGTTGTTGCTTATAAAATATAATAAAACCTGATTGTAGCTGTCTTTGACCTCATGTGTGCCCACCCCTGATCTATGTGACGGGTTGAGTAGTTGCGCAAACCGTTTGAAACAAACCGGTCGAACTGGAAATATGTTGCGCAACATTTCCGTGTTTGACGATCCATTGACAGTGTTCGACAGTCTTTGTCTGAGTGAAGGATTCTTCGTGTTTAATTGCAATTCAATTACGTCCTTCAGTGTTTAAAATCATTATTACTTATTCTAATGGCGACTTCAAGATGTGTTGGAAAAAGGAGAATTTATAGAAGTGTATCGTGATTTACCTGACCTGAAGACTGCAAAAAACACCAGAAGTAATAAGAATGTGCCGTACGAGAAGCTGGATAGAAAAATTAAGGATGTCGACCAAAAGCAGACAGGGATGCTTGCCTTTTGACCTTGGCTTTTATTTCAATTATTACTGTAATTTATTCTGGTATCTCACCAAACGTATCTGTGTCCATTCGAAGGTAGTTATTGTAGTCAGTAACTGAAGTTAATCTAACCAAACGGTGATGACTAAATGCATTCCTCACCCCCACCCTCTATTTCCTTTTTTGTTTCTTCTTCTTCGTCAGGAAACCAATAATAATCGTCTGTGTTTTCTCTTGAGAAATGAAATGAGGTCTGCAAAAGCAGATTGGTAGGTGTATGTACCAATGCGCAAACATGATGATGTTGCACAAACACATTTGTTGCGCAAATGGTTTGATCGTGTATGGGGCCCTTGAAAGAGGAAGAAAGAGTCCGATGTTTCGAACAGTAAAATAACTTTAAATCTGAGCCAGAAATTAATAACAAATTATATAAAATTCACAATTAAATCCTGCAGCATTCTATCACAAGTAACAGGATTAAAATCACAGAGTCTTTGAAAGTTCGCAATGTCTGATTCCCTCCTCTTATACAATGGAAATCCCGAAAAACAATTTTCTTCATATTGATACACATTTTAATATACTGTAATGATAAAAAAGAATGTAAATTAAATTAAATTGCTCCACGTTGTTGGGTCAAAATGTAATGATTAATGAGAAAGGCTTTAATAAAAATAATTAATTAATCAAAAAAAACAAATTTTAGTCTTCAAAGATACAAATTATCAGCCTCACTTTGCACAAATTTCCTCAAATTTACAAACCAAATTTTATATTATTTTTTTATTTGTGGCTTTCTAGGAAAATACTACTTTATAATCTTACAACAATTTCATCTAATTACTCTTTCTCTCAGGGTCTTTACTAGGCTTGATAGTAAGCACAAACAAATTTAATAAACTAATTAACAAATAAAAATTGAAATGTACGGAATATAAATTCTAAACGCAATAAAGAAAACGAAAACTAAACAAGATTACGAAATCTGACTTATACCTTTAATCCTCGTTTACAGACTTTAAATAATTGATTTTGTACTCACGAATGTCTTTCTGGTACCAGATCTGATTCTTGGAGCTTGAGGGCACAACTCACTAAAAAAAGCCTTTATTCACCGATTCTACACATCATTCTTAATACTCGCGGTCGTAGTTCATGTTGTTATTCCACCTGGAATTTTGGGATTAGCCGCTCCCTCGGTCAGCCATCGGACGTATGTCTCCTCGATGCCTTTATGCGAAATGTTATTTCGCATCTGTGTGGTGCTAACCTTTTGCTTCCACTTTGCGATTTTATATCATGAGTCTCTCCGTCAAGAACTGTTTACTTGTGTTTTATAGAGTTTAATAGATCTCGCAGTTGAACTTCCTGGACCACGCTATTCGTACTTTTTAGGTCTCAAAACGTTTGCCGGACTAACTTCCATACGAGCGCGTGGTTTCCAACAACTATTGCCGACAAAGAGCCGTGATTGTTGCTTTCAAGAAATGTACCGCTAACAATCCAATTATATTAAAACAATTAATGGCCTCTAATTAGTATTACAATATATATAAGCGAATTTTGTTGTTTAAAAATGACAAATAGATAATGAAATAGCCAATGATCGGTCAAAATTAGGAAGTAAATTAAGTACGACACAATATTTCTGCAAACTTTGTTACTTATTTCAGGTGTTGATAATATTAGATAGAGCTACTTGAACGACACGCGGCGACGCCAACAAAAGCTTATCAACACCTGAAGGAAGCAAGAAGGATTGCAGAAATGCTGTGTGGTAGTTATTTTATTACCTAATTATGTCTGCTTATTGGCTACTTCATTATGTATATATATAATATACTGCGAATGTGATGGATCCCGTTCGCAGTTTGAGAAATAGGTATATAAACAATTCTGGAAACAAAGAAACAATACAATTTTTAAATAAAAATGAATCTGAGATGTTTCATAAATTGTCCCGAAATTTTCCCATGTTTCTAAGGACTTTGCTAAAATAAAATAAAAACACAGAACACAGTGATTTATTCTGTCAAAGAGTAAAGTTCCCACAAGCCGAGGCACCTCGGCGTGTTTTGCGGGTGTAAGTTCCGGGGTCGCAGACCTTGGGCATACGGTAAGAGTTGTCCTCTATTCCTATTGGAATTGTCGGCCAGCTGCCTCCTAAACTAGTCAAGGCACGGAGAGGGGAAAGCTGCGATCCAACAGCAAACCCCTCTCCCACCATTGGAAGGGAGTGGGACAAGTACCAAATATCCGACTTACCTGATGCAGGCTTTTCTAGGGTTTTCCTGCATCACTTTTAAGAAAATTGTCGTGTAGGATCCTTAAAATATTGCCCGGAGACCCTTGTAAACCCTTGACTACCTTCCTCTACCCTTCCGCATCCCCTCTTTCAATGCCTTCCCCATGTTATAAGAGGGGAGTGGCCACTATGCGTATCTACACATTATTCTTGTTTTCTTTATTCTGAACCAATGATATAATACTTTTCGTACTCAAACAAATAACCAAACCGTAAAAGTCTACAAACTTCACAATTAATTTGACTAAATTGCACGTAATTGCTTTGGAAATGTGAAATAGCACATTAATATTGTTTTACTTGCAAAATAGTCAAATAAATTGTGAAGTTTTGTGGACTTTTATGGTTTGATTATTCTGACACTCATTTAAATTTATTAATTTGTTAATTATAATACTAAATAGTCAAATTACAGATCCAATACAAGTGGAACGACCACGAAAACCAAAGAGAAATATATACAGGTCTATAGTTAGATCAATAGTTACATCTCAGAAGGTTAGTTCATATGGAAAGATCGTCAATGCCTTATAGTGAAAAGAATACCGGTAGGGCAGATAAAGATGAATGAACAATGATATAAATAGTCAAGATTTCCACCATTTAGAAAGTAGGTGGGAAATTATCCTCGAGGAACTATCTGCATAAGGGTAACTCATTGAAAGAAAAATTTGAAAAAAAATATGAGTCGGCTGAAAAGCAAATTTAATTTGGAATCACATACATTGATGAAGATGCAAATCTCGTAATACAATTTCAGAGCAGAATTCGCTTTACTTATTTTCTTACCGACTATATTCTCTGTCATTTGACATATTTGTACTGCAATATGTATACATTACACTTAATGATACAATTATAAATGGTTCATCGTCCGTGTTCCAACGTTCGGCTTAACGTACTGTAACGCGTGTATTTTGGTTTTAATTTGCTTTGTCTTCGGAAGAGTTGTCTGCTGTAGTTTGGAGAATTCGACATCGTACATTGGCGGACGGATGCCAGGAGTTGTTTTCTGTGAAATGTTGGACGAGGTGTGCGTGGGTGTGGAGGAGATAAATATTTCCATCCAAATAATTTTCGTGTCCTGTCTCGATTGTTGGCCTCAACATGACTGAATGTTGGCCATTGTTGACTACAGAACCGCAGCTTCGTATTATAACTCTTGTAACAATGGAAGAATCAGTGAAACAATGACATTTTCGACCAAGTTTTCTAATAATGAAAAAAGTAAAAAGAATGGGAGGATATAATGGAGGAATTTTGAATATGAAAACTAAATGAGTTAAAGTGTATTCACGATGTTTATGAGCAAGATATGGGAAGCTTCTTAAAGTACGACGGCAGAGATTGGCAATATGGCGCACGTTTGAATTTAACGGACATGCACCGCTGGTAATAAAATGGAGCAGTCTGGTCGATGCGCTACTGAGGGACAGTTATTAGTAATAAACTCCGCTCAGAGTGCAGTTGCATAATGCAAAAAGGTCACGAAGCACAAAAGCTGTGAGGAGCCACGTCTTCCAGTATACAAGTGGGCAGCACGAGTACGTCGCAATAATCCCGAAGGCCGACGCCTTAGCCAGTGTCAACCCCTGAGTCGACGCCATGCAGTGGTTCTGACTAGATCTCGCTGCAGTTAACCCGTTCTGCCAGCTGCGAGATTCGGAGGCGTCAGTACGTTGGTTACGAGACCTACAGCAGACGAACAGATCACAGAAATAGCAGTACGTATTTGATAACGGGCAGCCAATCTCTTCTACGTAATCCACAGGTGCCTGAGATAAGAGTTTTTCGTGCTAAACTTTAATAAACTTATATAAAATTTCTTTAATGGTCAATATTTTTTGATTTAACGTAAAAAAACCCAGCCCCAATAATAGTTCTTTACAGTACTTCTATACAAGATATGAACCGGCAAACCTCAACGTCGTTATGCCTCAAAAAACGACAACATCCTAAGAAACTGAAAATAATTTAGGAAAACCCTTTTGAATCAACTTCGTCGCTCATGATACGTCTGTTCCTGTCATCCCTTTGTGTCCTTTATGTTAGAACCGATCGGTTTAGTAACTCGTCTTATTACTCCTCAGTATGGACTTCCTCTTGATACTGGCATTACGACAAATGTTGTATACCGAAACTCTGCATTTATGGTCAATCAATACTAGGCTGACAAACTGTATACGTAATATCCTGAAAAAATATATTTTTCAATAAGATTAATTTCAAGTTCTTCTCAATTGTAATATCAGGTTGAGTTTAACGACTTTACTACAGGTTGGGTCTACTGATAAACTCGTAGTATTTTCCTGTTACTGTCTGCATGCTACCATATTTTGAACATAATCTTACATTTTCCGTAAAGATGGAGCCACAATTGATTTGTAGTCCGTACAAATGTGCTACATACATTTGAAGACCAAGGACACGTGGAAGCTAAGCTAACTTTGTCGTCCTTCTTGAAAATTTGAACACTAAACATAGTGAGTAAGCTAAGTACAAGCCCAAGTGAGTCGTCTACCTCCCACTTTTTCATTGGATTGTGACGTGGGGAATTCATAGCGCGTGGGTTTGACGGGCAATGACCGGTTTTGTCGGGCCTTGCAGGAAACAATTATTTGGCGAAGCAATTTGTCCCTACGAATTAGGGAATTCCGTATTTTCAATGTGGGAATACTTGGTTTGGAAACAGATTTGCTTTAAATTAGAATACATTATTCAGTGTTTAGCACTCAGTTGAGGAAAGAAATGTTAGCAATTTAATATACTAACGGTTGTAATACAAACAATAATGTACTTCCGGCGTAATTAAATAACTCCACGATTGAACACGACAGGTGCGACGGGGATTGAAATCTAATACTGATAAATATTGTGTATACAATTTAAGATATAGGTAGTTATAAGATGAAAAGTAAACCGCTAACTAGTTGTCACACATTTAACAAGTGTAGAACTACTCAATACACCGACTAAAAAAATCTCTACACAAGGAAACAAGCTCAAACATACAGGCTATGTATAGGGTAATCCACATAGTGGCAACTCCCCTCTTTTAGCATAGGAAAGGGATTTGAAAGGGGGATGCGGAAGGGTGAGGAAGGTAGGCAAGGGTAACTAGGGCCCCCGGGCTATGGTTTAAGGATCCTACCTGGCATTCGCCTAAAATAAATTCAGGACAAACCCTAGAAAAACCTGCATCAGGTAGGTCGGGCATTTGGTACTTGTCCCACGCCCTTCCGATAGCGGGGTGTCGCAGCTTTCCCCTCGCCGTGCCTTAACCAGTTTAGGAGGCAGCTGGCCGACTATTCCAATGGGAAAAGCGGACAACTCTTACCGTATGCCCAAGGTCTGTGACCCCGGAACATACACCTCTCAGAACAGGCCGAGGTGCCTCGGCTTGTGGGAACCTTAGTTCAAAAACGGAGAGGAAAAGGCATCCCCAAAGGTAGCCCTTCGTATCTCTCCTACAAGGTTCTACTTGCGAGAGAAAATCCCTCGCAGGTACTGCCTGCGAGAGAATAGCCCTCGCAGGCCTCGTGGAAGACGTTACTCTAGACAGTGTAAGAAGAATGAAAAGATACGAAAAAACGAATGTAAGAGGATATGTTAATAATCACTTACAAAACAAATTATTTTTGGCTCATTCATTTTTATTTCTCACCTCAACCTTTTTCAACTTCACCCAACGTTTTTCAAGCTGTCCAAATCGTTAGTTTTCTGAAGCTCACAAAATACGCACTCGTTTCGCCAATATAATTTCCGTCCGACGTCAATTTTTTCTATTTTTAAATAAATAAATAAAAAAACAATTTTTTCATCGAAAACTGCAAACTTAAGCTTATCTTGAAGGAAGTGCACTTCCTTCGTGGAAAAATGTGAATATGTTTTCTCTATTTGTTGATTCAAGAAGCCAATTAATGACGTAGTATATACTTTTCTCTTTTTCATTGTCCTCTTTTCTTATAAATATTTAATGTTGACGCTTATTTCTACGTGTAAACAATAAATATGGTGCCGTGCTTTGTGCGGCCGTGCGATGAGCAACCAAGGGGATATTGTAGGATAGGGACCAGATGACCATTTTGCCTAACATCTCTCTCTTCCCTAACCGCTGTTCAAACAGATAAAATTTCTAGAAGGACTAAATTTTTCCAAAAAGGCCAATTAGTTAAGAAATTAAGTTTAGTTGGTGAAATTGACAGTAAAGAAACCAGGCAAACATTTTATAAAATTTAATTAAAAATTCAAAACTGTTAGATCCTGGTGTAGACCTTCAACAGGAATATTGTGAAATGTTGTATATTAGATCCAATTATTCAGCCATGAATGTTAAAATGATGCCGATAATTGAAATAAATTTATGATTTTTTAGTTTTGTAATCCATTTAATGTAGGCCTATATAAAATTACTAATTTGACGAAGTTAAACGACTGTGTATGTTTAGAAATAGAGGTGAATATGACTAATTAATTGCTGAAACTTTATGATGCATATGATTGGCGAATTAAATAAATGAAAATTTATATTTCCAAAAAACTGAGACAATTTTGTTAATTTCTTCTTAAAATTTATGTATATAAAGTTGTTTTATTTCCCTTGTAAGTTTAAAATTCTGCAATACTCTCAAAATCTGTGTAAATGTAAAAGTATTTTCGCCTACAATGACTGGGCAAATCATCCATTAGAAATTTATGTCCAATACATTTCATGTAATTAATTGTAAATAATGTTTTAAAAATTATTAATTGTATTATAAATTATCATTCGAATATTTGGAAAATAGATTTTGAAATTGTCACTTAATTAATTTTTACTACACCTGAAGTGGTCCCAATAAATTATGGATGAAACGTTGTGATTGTTTTAATGATTGTTCTAATATAATGTTAAAAAATTAATTCCTAATAAATTTCTAACTTAATAGGCCGACGTTTTATTTACGCATGAAATCGTATAAATATAAAAGATAAAATATTATTTAATAAATTATCATTTCTAAGAATACTTTTGAAACCTATCACTATCAATCGGAACAGTTTCCATATTTTAGATATCGATAGTAATTATAAATTGAGTTTAGTTCCTAAAATGTTAAAACCAGAATAGATTATTTAAGAAATATTTTCAATATTATAATCCAGAATTCTTATTTTTTAAATGCATCTTCAAGTCTTTTTGTCTAAAGAAAAAAGACAAGGAAATTGACATTTAATTATACAACTATATGAAAAATTGTAATCTTATATTTATAAATTAATAGTTTGGGCTTTATAGAGACACATCGGGAACAAAAAGTGTTAAATTTCTAATTAAAGTTTATTTAAATGCTTGTCTGTTTTTCAGATTCACATTTCTCCAATTTAAATGAATTTTTGAGATATTTCGCCTTTGAGTAAAAAGTTAGTCTTTCGAGAATTTCTTCCTACCTCACTCAGGTGTCTGGAAAGGGGTACAGGGGAAAAGGATCTCCTTCCACTCATCGTACGATATCCCCTTGGACGCTCATCGCACACTCGCAGAGAGCACGGCACCAAAAAAAATCATGGCCTTAGGCGTTTTGCGTTTCTTCAGTGTGGGTACGCCTGAAGAAAGTAACTGTTTCGACTGTTTATACGGATGGATAATGAAAACTTCTATGTCTTATTAAAATAACACTATGATTTTTGCGAAAAATTTCAAATCTAGCTCTGGATCGACCTCACGATTTCTCCACTGCGAGCAGGCGCGGCAGTTAGTTATATTGCGGATACTATTTTGAGACACCATTTTTTATTCTAAATGGATCCTCTGAGATATATGGTACGTTCGCGCTATTGGATTCATCGATCATTCAACGTAATATTGTTTGTTTTTTTCCTCCCTCGGTGAAGTTCATTCGGCCAATTAAATGCTGGGGCCTATGTGCACTTAACTTTAGACAAGATGGATTGTATTTATTTACACATTTTATCTTATAGTTTTATCACTACCCTAAACCAGTTTTCTTTCATTAATAATAAATAATTCTATTTACTTTGAGGGTAAAAATAATAACTCGCAATGGATATGATTGAAAACCAAAAGATGATAGTTTTCAGAAACTAACTTGTTTCCATACTAGCAGCTTCATATCTTGGATTTTTAAGTTATCCTTATTTATTTATTTTTGGGTGTGGACAGGCTATGTATGGGATAATCCATATAGTGGCAACTCCCCTCTTATAGCATAGGAAAGGGATTTGAAAGGGGGGATGCGAAAAGGTGGAGGAAGGTAGCCAAGGGTTAACTAGGGCCCCCGGTCTATAGTTTAAGGATCCTACCCGGCATTCGCCTAAAACTAATGCAGGACAAACCCTATAAAAACCTGCATCAGGTAGGTCGGGCATTTGGTACTTGCCCCACGGCCTTCCGATGGCGGGAGAGGGGTTTGCTGTGGGGTCGCACCTTACCCCTCGCCATGCCTTGGCCAGTTTAGGAGGCAGCTGGCCGACTATTCCAATAGGAATAGCGAACAACTCTTACCGTATGCCCAAGGTCTGCGACCCCGGAACATACACCTCTCAAAACAGACCGAGGTGCCTCGGCATGTGGGAACCTTCATTCAAAAAAAATCAGAGAGTTGTGAAGGCATCCCCAAAGGTAGCCCCAGCCAGAGCTCTCTGGGAAGTTTCACCTGCGAGAGAATCCTCTCGCAGGCTTCCTTGAGTTATCCTTTTTATTTTTATTTTATTTTAAGGGCAACAGGCTAAATGAGGGTAATCCACGTTGGGCAACTCCCCTTTAATAGCATAGGAAGGGATTTGAATGGGGGGATGCGGAAGGGTAGAGAAGTAGTACGTGTCTTTAAAAATTATATTTTCCCGTTCCTGAAAAAAATCTATAATATTTTTTTGTTTTTTTCTTATCAAACACCTATGGTCATGCAGATCATGGCGATGCGTGTTCACAACTATCTATTTGGTACTGTTGTGCTTGTTTCTATATTTAAACAGTTATTAATGTTTATATTAGCTTTTTGTTACACAATCATTGTAGGCTATCCAATTTGCTATGCACACAATAAACGGCCCTGTTAATTTAAATACGAAACGGTTAACCCGCGGCCCCATGCAGCTGGTGACATCTTGCGGCCAACTCAGAAAAATGCAGCGACACGTACTACGTTCGTGATATTTGCTATTGATTCAAAATCACGTATCATTTAACAGCTTTTAGTATATGTACGACATAAAATATAAGAAGAGTAAAGATTTTCAAGATTCTAAAAAATATTTAACGTGATATTCAATCGTTATAAATTTTATAAATTGCTTGTTATATGTTTCAGATTTCTTTATTTTGTGATTCCATAACATACAATTGCGCAAAAATATGCAAAACGTAGCGTTTTCACCGACGTGAAGAACTTAAGGGATAAACAAACTGAACCAAGTTTCTCAGCTTTCAGATCTACACCGCACTGTATCGTAAGTTGATTTGCAGAAATTCTACTAAAGTAGATATTTCCTCTGTGTTGAAGGTTACTTGACATTAAATTGTATGTATAAGAGGATTTTATAGTTCTAATTTGTTATAAAGATAATCAATCACTCCTAAGTTGTGAATGTTGAGAAGGGATTATTCTTCTGGTAAACACGGAAATATTTTCATTCACAGATTGTATGTATGTTGGAAAAGTCTTCGTCGTATTTTGAACATTTCCCTATATTTTCAGTAAAGATGAAGTCAAATTTGGGCATTGATTTTTGAATGGTTGCATGGAAACTCTGTTGTTCATGTACATTTGAACATTCCTACACGTTAACCTTCTTTTCTAGAATAACAGGCTATAAGAGAGTAATCTTCGTGGTGCGAACTCCCATTAATAGCACAGGATGGAACATGAAACGGGTCATGCTGAAGGGTAGAAAAGAAGAAGGTTTAGATATTCTATATATACGGTAATCCACATAGTGTCAACTCCCCTCTTATATCATAAGAAAGGGACTGAAAGGGGGGATCCGGAAAGGTAGAGCAAGGTAGTCAAGGGATGACTAGGACCCCCGGGCTATAGATTAAGGATACTACCCGGAATTTCGCCTAAAAGTGATTCTG
Source organism: Zhengitettix transpicula (assembly GCA_037074705.1). Lineage (NCBI taxonomy): Eukaryota > Metazoa > Arthropoda > Insecta > Orthoptera > Tetrigidae > Zhengitettix > Zhengitettix transpicula. The sequence goes on along the minus strand of CM073591.1, from coordinate 119,446,874 downwards.
GGGAAACCCTGTATCAGGTTGGTCGGGCATTTTGTACTTGTCCCACGCCCTTCCAATGGGGCGAGACGGCTTTGCTGAGGGAGCGCAGCATTCTCCTCTCTGTACTTTGACCAGTTTAGGAGGCAGATGGCCGATTTATATATATATGAAATGTCTAGACTGGCTATGCATAGGGTAATCCACATAGTGGCAAATCCTCTCATATAGCATAGGAAAAGGAGTGAAATGGGGGATGCGGAAAGGTAGAGCAAGGCAGGTTGCCGACTTTTTCTTAGGGTAACAGACTACATGAAGGTAATCCACATGGTGGCAACTCCCCTTTAATAGCATAGGAAGGGATTTGAAAGGGGGATGCGAAAGGGTAGAGGAAGGTAGCCAAGGGTTAACTAGGGCCCTCGGGCTATTGCGTAAGAATCCTACCCGGCATTCGCCTAAAAGTAATGCAGGACAAACCAAGAAAAACCTGCATCAGGTTGGTCGGGCATTTGGTACTTGTCCCACGCCCTTCCGATAGCGGGAGTGGGGTTTGCTGTGGGGACGGAGCATTCTCTTCTCCGTGCCTCGACCAGTATTGGAGCAAGCTGGCAGACTGTTTCAATGGGAACGGAGAAAAACTCTTACCGTATGCCCAAGATCTGTGACCCCGGAACATACACCTCTCAAAACAGGCCGAAGGGCCTCAGCATGTGGGAACCTTAGTTCAAAAACGGAGAGAGGAAAAGGCATTCCCAAAGATAATCCACATAGTGGCAATTCCCCTCTTATAGCATAGGAAAGGGATTTGAAAGGGGGGATGCGGAAGGGTAGAGGTAGGTTGCCAAGGGTTAACAAGGGCCTCTGAGGTATGGTTTAAGGATCCTACCCGGCAATTAGCCTAAAAGTGATGCAGGGAAAACCCTAGAAAAACCTGCATCTGGTTGATCGGGCATTTGGTACTTGTCCCACGCCCTTCCGATAGTGGGAGAGGGGTTTAAGTATAGGCTGATCAGTAATTAAACTGGAATTAAAAAGCCTTATATTAAAAATTAGTCCAAAAAACCAAAGTTTGGATACATTTACAGAGTTCTGGATACGTTACATTTTTGTAAACGTACGCCCACATATGTCGCGTTTCGTATGACGTTTTTTTTTTCAATTGAGGTCAGGCCAAAAATATATACAAGTTAATATTTAAACATATTTGTCAAAAATAAATATGAACAATGGAACAAACGTGATTACCGTGAAATTTGATGAATGCAAATTAATAGTAATTTAATGTTCCAAAATCAACCATAGAGTTCTCAATTTCAGAAAAAAAAATTATTCTCACCTCGTCTATTTATTAAAATTATAAAATTCATCTGTTACTTTCTACTGTAATTGATGACTATGGCTAAAGAAACTCGAAAGCTTCTTAATTTTAATAATTGGACGATATGGGAATAAACAATTCTTATTAAATTTGAGAACTCTTTCTTTATTTTTGAACCTTTAATAAATTCAGAACAGTCGTTTTTCTCATCCATAACATATGTCTGGACTCTGTCGTCGTCGCTTCGTTGAACTCTTCATCGCTTGTGAAGCACTTAAGTCTTGAAGGTTGGCCATTTAATAGAGTGGAACAGCTCATCTCCAACCGCTATCGTCGCAGGTTATTTTGGCCGCCGTTGATTACATAATTTACGCATGCTTGACACGCAGTGGAGGCTCGCTTCGGGGAGCTCTTTCTTGGCTCTTGGCACGGAATCAAGTGTTGCAAACTTGGTGCACGGCCAGTGCCGTTCGCGGAATCTCAACCCGCAGATTGGTCAAGTTTTCTCCTGCTCGAGCTGCGACGACACACAAGCCTAGTCCCGTCACGATTCAGATATCCGGTTAGAAATCCGCAATCCGTACAACAGATCTTCAAGAAACTGCTATTAATAAATAAATATAGCTGTTTAGTCTATCGATTATTTTTCATATAACACGAATGCCGTGATGATTTATTTATTGGATGATAATTTGTCTTGTACTTATTATCATGGCACTCTATAAATACAATGACAGATATACCCAACTTCTGTAATAGATTAGTAAACATATGTGAAGCGTTAATAAAACCAGTTACTTAATACTTAATCAAGCAATTTCATATTTTAGAACAGTTAATTTTACTTATATCCTTATGAGTACCTGAAACTCCATATGAAAAGGAATAAAAATATAATGAAAATAACCTGTTCGAAAGTACGAAATAGCTTGAACAAGTAGTAAGAAATCTGAGGTCCTAACCCTTCTCAGATCTGATAACATGTTCAGTTAGAAATATTTCAACAGGTAATTTTGACTTGGTATGGATGAGAAACATACACGACGAGCCAGAGGGAAACAAAATACCACTGTGAACAAAAAGTAAGGTGAATTTATTTATAAAATATAAATTCTTTATTTATTCTTCCAAATCAATATCATCCCCTTCACAGTAATCCCCGTCCGATAAAACGCACTTTTTCCAATGCTTTTTCCAGTCCTCGAAACAGTCGGAATAGTCTTTTTCTGGTATAGCCTTCAAGACCTTCTTCGATTCGGTTTTTATCTCCTCAATCGTGTCAAAACGGCGTCCCAGCATTGACCTTTGGAGTTTGCTGAATAGTCAGAAGTCGCACGGAGCCAAATCAGGCGAATACGGTGGTTGCGGAACGATATGAGTCGAGTTTTTGGCAAAAAAGTCGCGAAGAACCAATGCAGCATGACATGGTGCATTATCGTGATGAAGGAACCAAGAGTTGTTCGCCCATAATTCCGGCCGTTTCAGACGAATAGCTTCACGCAAACGACGCATAACGCTCAAATAATATTCTTTGTTGACAGTTTGGACCGGCGGAAGGAATTCATAGTGCACCGCACCACGATAATCAAAGAAAACTGTCTACATGACCTTGATTTTCGATCGACTTTGCCGTGGTCTTTTCGGTCTTGCTTCACGTTTTGCACGATGTTCGCTGGATTGGTCGGTGGTTTCAGGATCGTATGCGTAAATCCAAGTCTCGTCTCCAGTTCAACTGGTCCTGATAGACAGCAAATTTTCACACACATCAACGCGACGCTTTTTTTCCACAAAAAATTGAGCGATTTTGGCACCAATCGAGACTTGACGCGTTTGAGACACAAAACATTCTTCAAAATGGTTTGGGTTGAGTCAAATGATATTCCAACACTATCAGCGAAATCTCTAATTGTCCATCAACGATTTTCAAGCACCAAATCATTGATTTTTTGCACGTGGCCCTCGTTGGTAGACGTTGATGGTCGTCCAGAGCGCGGTTTGCCTTCAACGCGTTCTCGGCCCTCTTTGAACTCGTTGTACTACTTATAAACGTCATTTTGTGCCATAGTTTGATCACGATAGGCCTTCCGCAACATTTTAAACGTGTCCGCACAAGAATATTCGTTCCGCAAACAAAATTTGATGCAAGTTGTTTGCTCAACAAAATCACCCATTGTAAAAATCGAAAAATTCACTTTTGGTTGTTTACAAAAACACGTGTAACTAGGAGATAATTAAACCTTTTAACAAACAGACGCTTGGCAAATATTATAGACACTCCTACCAATCTAGGGGAAAAAATTTACCTTCCTTCCTAATACCCGGGAGTTTTAAATGACAATTTCACCTTACTTTTTGATCACAGTGGTACCTGGAATATTTTGAAATTTTGTCAGAAAAGGTAAACAAGGACGGGTTTCTGAGATGAGTACGTCTAATTGAATAGGGATCCATTCTGACTACAGCTTTTAATAGAGATGACGATACTGTTTATACTACATAATCGAAGGGCACGTGGCTGGAGTTCTACGTCGTGGCAGAAGACGACTGGGAGGGAGAAAGGTGGAGAAGGAGATTTACACACCAAGTACAAAGACCTGCCAGTTACGCAGAAGGCTTGAGAATAGTAATAATGGAGTTTTTTATTATTTTCTCTATCGTTGTCCCTATGCCAATTATTGACCATGAAACAACTAAAGGTTCGATGCTAATAATCACCCATTACAGAAACCTTTAAGACTTTCAATTCAACGTTTTTAGATCCTCAAGTTCCGTTAGCAATTATTTCATCATGGAATCTGCATTCTGAAAATATTTATGAGTCAATTTAATTAAATTATAATAAACTAAAAATCAAAATATTACATGTAGTCAATATTTTTTCACTTATTATACTTAGAATAATTATTTAAATATTTGAAATTTGGCATTCGAATGTCCCAAATGAATCGATCTGGAGATTTTTTGATCAATCGAGATTTTACGTGTTTGATCTCATTGAAGTCCGTGTGATCGAAAAATATTTAAGTTTGTTAAATCCTTAAAATATGTTCAATTTATCACCGGTGCAGTACAAAGAAGAATAGAAACCTTTGTAATGTGGTGTTTCAGAAGAAGGATGGGTAGATCGAGTCACGGATCAGGAAGTATTGAATAGAACAGGTAACGAGAGAACATTATGGAGGACACGGAATAAAAGAAGGGATAGGCTGATAAGACGTTTTGAGACACGAAGCGTTAGTAAATTTGGTATTAGAGGGAGGGGTAATAATTGAAGAATAAGATTAAGGTTCGAATATGTTAGGCAGATCAGGGGTGGATGTGGGCTGCAATAGTTATGCAGAGACGAAAAGATTAGCACAGTATAGATTAACATGGAGAGATGAATAAAACCAGTCTGGGGAATGACTACTACAACAATTATCACTTATTATACTTAGAATAATTATTTAAATATATAAAATTTGACATTCGAATGTTACAAATTAATCGATCTGTAGATGTTTTGATCATATAAGTTATATAAAATGTTGATATTAATATATATTGACTCTTAAATTATTCCGGCCTGCTGTGGTGTAGTGGCCAGCGTCATTGCCTCGCATCACAGAGGTCCCGGGTTTGAATCCCGGCATGGACATGGATGTTTGTGCTCGTCCTGGTCAAGAAAACTGGTTTTAAGGCTGTGGGAGAATCGACACTCTGACGAGGTGTCACTCCTAAATCCAGAATGTGTCATGTAAGATGACAGTCTGGCAGCCGTCTCGGTAGGCCAAGGCCCTTCATGGGCTGTCGAGCCAAGGAGTTAGAGTTAGAATTAGTTTTAAATTCCAGAAAGCGAACATATTAACAATTGATCTGGAGAACGATTATTCTTGGTTCAAAATTTAGATTTCATTCATATAGTTACACAATTGTGCGTTCCAATCATAGTCATTCAAACGTTAAAATGCAGATATTAGATTTAGATTGGAAAGAACAAGGTAGAATTAAACATCTCTACGTTACTTCTGGAAATTCCCATGTTTTCATTTCACCGATCAAATTAATATGTGTGGGAGTCAAGGAGATTATTGTAAGACATTATTTTACCTTGCACACTATTTTGTGGAAATGTTTTGGCAGGGCGAGTGCGAACAGATTTCATCCTGTGCAAAGACTTAATATTTGGTATTTACGGATCATCCGAGACGCTAAACGTACGGTAGAAGAGTTTCTGAGCTGTTACGACCTTTATCATAGATTATATAACACATGCTACAAAATCTCATATTACGGACTATCAAAATGATCTTAAAACTTTTTTGGTATCAGTCAACAGCAATCTCAGCTGTTGTAGAAGGCGTAGACAGATTTGAAAATCGAAACTACATCGGTTCGACAAAATGGACTTCAGTGTAGAGAGACGGCACGTTGTTTTCTTTATTATTTCAGCTTGAAAAAATATAAAGAGGTAGAATTACGATGATAGAACAGTTACAGTAGAGGTTGAGAGCTGGAGAGTTAGAGTTGTAGCTCTTAGCAGGAAGGAGTCATAAACATATCTTATTTACTCATACGTCACCAACGGAAATATTCTACTGTCGCTTTCTACAGACCTAGCAGCAGAGCAGAGAGAGTGAAACGCTGGTTACTGAACGAATTCCCAGTTTGAAAGTGTAAAATTGCTGATATTTTTCAAATAGCTTGAACTTCTTTTCTTTTTCATTATATAGTTTAATAATTCCTCCTTTTATTCTATTAATTGAATTAATTTTGATAAAATATTTTTTGTCAAATAAAATTGTTAAAATCTAACTCGATGTTAATTCACATAAAAATAAAATTTAAAAACGTTTTTATATGTTTAAGTAAATAACTTTATATCGTCAATGGTATACAAGGTAATGTATTTTACAATAGGAGATATTTGCTTTAGTTGGCTATATTCATCCGTTCCCTTATATTAATAGACGATCACGTGCATACCAAAAAATACATTTTAAAATCGTGTAAATCTGTAATAATTACTTCGTTATTTCCTAAAATTGGTCTCGTGTTGACAAAACGTCGTCCAGTACTTTCAGTATAAGTGTGTAACATTTATTAATATAAGGGAAAGGATGAATACAGACAACGTAAGGCGGGAATATCCTATATAAAATACATTATTTTATATACCTGTGACCGTTATAAGGCTATTTACTTCAACACCCATCAAAAAATGGTCACGTCAACCTAATGCTAAACGATTTTCTTAATATAGCACTAACAACGAACTTCTAAGGATCTATTAACTTCTACGGTGAGGAATAAAATTGGTTGAACAACCACTGGAGGGCAAGTAACCTCCGAGACCTTATGATATAACATATCACAAAATTAGATGTATAGATAATGTTAAATTGAATAGGGTTGCTGAATGAAATGGGAATTAGCCAAATGTATCCTGAGAATATACGATCCTTAATTATTTTATATAACATTTGTTAGTTGTCTGAAATAAAATAGTCTGGATCATAAAATGGATTTGCTATATTTATTTAAAAAACAGGACAGATCAAATGCTCAAAGATAATAAAATACCGCTCATAAATACATAAGCATATACGAATTCGGTCGTTTTCCCGATTGGCACTTGCCCGATGCAAGTTTTCCCGACAGTCCATTTTCTCGAAAGGTCATTTTCCCGAAATGTCAGTTTTTACGAAATAATGCATAATATTAATATTGTAGAACAATGAATACGGTAGTTGTCCTGTTCAACATGATTACTTTTGAAAATCAAGATATTCATTAATGGGTAGAATAATTTCAACCAAACTTGGTACACGTATCACTTCATATATTAAGACAACTCTAGATCTCCCTCGATGGGGTGGTGGCATTTTAAATATACAAAATATGCGATAACGGCCATATTTCCCGACGAATAAGTAATTTACGAAGTCCCTTATATTCATAATTTCACTCACAAAGATGGAGTCTAATGTCATTCCCTAACGGTCTGAAGACAGCTCTAAGTGGTGGGTGTAGGGGTGTTAAAAAATCACGTTAGTTTCCAAGATTGGTGTCGAATCCATAGTTTTTGTAGTCGCTGAGTTTAGTTATGGCATTCCCGAGTGAAGTTAAAGTTTTATCACAATGGGTGGGGACGAAATTAATATTAATTTATATCGCACGAGATTGGTGTCGAATGCGGTATTTTGGTAGTCGCAGAGTTACTATGCAATCAGTCGTTATAAAATTATTATATCTCCCTTTTACACACTCAACACTAGGAGTCAAACTTTAACTTCACCGTTCTGGAATGCCCTAAAAAAACTCAGGGACTACCAAAACACCGGATTAGGCACAAATCATGGTAGCTATCGAAATTTTTTGTCACCTCCTACAGCTGTCCTCAGACCGTTGGAGGATGAAATTAGACACTAAAAACAACGAATAAACATTATTAATATGAGGGTCCCCGTAAATTGGGCGTCAATATAGGCCGTTATAACGTATTTTATATTTTGAAAATGACACCTCCTTCCTATCCACCAACAGGAGTGCTAGAGTTATCTTAAACCAGCAGGGTTTGTTAATGGAACCGAAACGTTATGTGTTCCAAAGTTTGGATTAAACCATTCCACTTGTTAATAAATAATTTATCTAACAATAATAATACTGTATAATGAGATAACTAACATATTAAGTGTTCTAAAATATTAATGTTTGCTATATTTTGTAAAAACTCACCTTTCGGAAAAATGACCCATATGGAAAATGACCTGTCGGGGAAACGTCAATCAGGATATTATTGTTGTCAGGAAACGTGCATCGGGAAAAATTGTGTCGGGATTTTGTTCTAGATCCATGTATACATATACTGTAGTTGTGAACATTTACTATAAAAAATTCACAAATACAATTCATAAAACACAATAAAGTTAAAATTTATAATTATTATATAATTTTTCTATTATAAGATTTGAGTGAAATTAATGGCCGAATATAGCCAGTATAAGCTGAAAGATCTTGTAGCGGTAAGTTCACCTGATTAAGTCCACGAAATTGTGTAGGAAAGGTTTTGTATTATGTTTGTAATGTTTTTTTATTGATTTATGGTCGCGTCAACCTGTTGGTTATTTGGGTAATTTTTATATTAAAATATATAATTGTTATTGGCCTCTAAAAGTAATTACATAATTAAGTTTCAGTAGGTTAGAAAATTTCCAGTTGTGAACATCGTATCAAATAGCGGATGACAGTTTTGCGTCAGAGACGAACTCCAGGAGGCTCTTGACCGCCGTGGTGTGTATGCAGAAGTCTTCTCTAGAGAATTCGGCTAAGGTCCTCCTGCGTATATCGTCATATTTTGTGCATTAAAATATAATATGCTGGATGGTGAGGGCTTGATTACATAATGTTCTAATTTAGTTTATTGGTAAATACTGTCTGTATTCAGCCATTAACTTAAAATGTATTACATAGAAATGGAACGAAACATAATTAACAAATCCACATACTAATCCAAAAATTGAATCTCACCCAAACTCAATGATGATGGAATGATGACATATACAGAAAATTATATTTAATAATCACCAAATAATATGATTTGATGCACTTGAGGATCGTGCGACACAACTTTCTAGTTTCTATAATTCTCTCGCCAAAATGGGAAAAAAGTTTCTGAAACTCTGCGCAGGAAGTACGGTATTTTGGGAGGTGAGCCGGAATAATCGGCAAACGCAACAAGAAAAGACAAAAACTTCATGACACTGAGCATAGAAAACGAGCGTGGATAATTTTAAATGATACACAGAACATAAAAACGCACGTTTCCAATTATTATGTGCCTTAATTTTTGGTTCATTTCATTTCACCCTGAATAAATATTTCTAACAAGTCATACAGCTCATGATAAATTTATTCGGATATAAATTCAAAATTTTGGTGCATTTTACCTTATGCTTCAATTGTATACTGCTAATTATCCTGTTTAAAATCCTCCCTTATTATTTTTCTATAATGTAAGAAAAATATTATTAACTTTAACTTTGAGTATACAGTTAAATATACATAATTTTTCAAATGAATATAATTACAAACTGCAATTTCCCATCCAAAATAAAAATCTATATATAGAAAGTATACCTTAAATACATATTTTAAAACAGGTATATTCATAATTATAGTTGTTGATTAATATAAAATATTTTAATTATTATATAAGCTATGAACTTGAAATACAAAAATTAAAAAAACAATTAACATGAACATTTTTCAACAGGGTTAATTTTCGTGGGGAGATAATGGAAAAATTTCTGACGCAATATGAACTGATTTCTTTTACAATTTTTACAATCTTATGTGTAGTGTCTTGAATTATTTTCTGTAAGACACTTCAATCTTCTCCCGTTTACAATTTTCTTGCACAATACTCTGGTTTTAAGTGCATTAAATTAAAGCCATTTAACTTTTCACTTTGACGACTTTTCACATTTTATGTTGCTCCATAGAATCCTGCAAACACCTTTACATTTTAGTTTATGTCCGCTATAGACACACACCCAGCAGCTTCTGTCTTCAATTTGCTGGTCTGCCTAACATGTGTGAACGACATAAATTTTCACAGCTGAACCCTCTCAACAAAAGTCCGGCCGCTGTCAACCGGACCCCTGCAACTCTTTCGCCCCGTCCAAGACGCTCCAAATCCTTCACAATTTCTTTAATACAATATATATATATATGAACTGATTTCTTTTACAATTTATATATTGTAGTAATTAGTAATTAATTCATTGTTCTAATTCGAAAGTTGGATTGTAGAGGACTCATTATTAGAGGATATAGAGCGTACGCCGCAACAATTCCGCGAGGCAAAGAAAAACATTGTTGAGATTCAACGCGCTCCAAAAATCTACGAGACGAACAGTCAGTCAGGCATAGAACAGCGAGCTGTAAAGACCAAAACTTTTCATATTATAAAAAGTTTTGCAGTTGGGCAGCAGACGGCAAATAGAACAGTCTGATAGCAGTTACAAACATTCTCTAAAATATTGAAATATTAAAGCAAACTTCAGTCAGGAAGGAGAGAGTGAAATTAACGTCGTAATCGGTGGCCGAGCGTAAATTACAAACCAAGGAAGTACATTTCCAACTACACGAGATCTGCAAATCCAGGTTGCAGCAAAGCTTCGAGAAACTACGCCAATTAGAATTTGTTGAAATTTAAAGTCTGTGAATACTAGAATCAGTGATATCCCGAAATCTTGTGCACGAAAAACCTAAAACGAGACCTGGGCGGCCGTAAGTAGAAAAACTTTAAAATCATATTGTAAACCACTTTTAAAAGATATGTCAGATCGTTCTTTAATTATTTAGTTCTTTAATTTTAATTATTTAATTATTACATTTAAATTCAATCTGTAGTGTTATTTTCTTCCACAGGAAAGTTCGTCAATGTTTCAGACGCATTAACTTCCATTAAAGGTAAATTTTATTTTAATTTGATAAATTCAGCAATTGTAATACTATATTTTAATTATTACAAATTATATATATATATATATATATATATATTGTAGTAATAGTTAATTAGTCCATTAATTGTTTGGTTATAATTTGAATTGTTTTGATAAATGAATTGTAGCGGTATTTGATCGACCAAAAGCGACAATAACGTTGAGCTCTGTTGCTTTGTTGAAGAGCCGAAATGGCGATTGAGCGGGAAAAGTAAAGTTTAGTCTTCAGTCTACGGTCAGCCACGAGAGGAGAGACATTAAAAAAATCTTCACCGAGATACATAGTAGTTCGATACAAATAGATAAATAAAACAGTAAAAGTCTAAAATCCGTAAATCGGGAGTTCCAGTAAGGAAGCAGATAGTTGGACAGAGATTTTCTAACAACTAGCCAACGGTGAAGCAAAGGTTGCTTTATTATAAAAAATTGAACAATTTTGCATTGAGGGCAACCGAAATCCGATAGCTGACCAAGGAGAGAATCATCCGAGGTTCCTGAGAACTGAGTACGTGCAATTCGACAGCGTATGTGTAGAATCTGTGTGGAAATTTAGAATCAGTGCTATAAAATTTGCATTTAAAGAGTAGTGTTGAAGGTACATAAGAATGCTGGTACAAGTCGAACAATATGTAAGTAACCCAAAACTTTGATAATAATATTTGTAAACGATAAATGAAAGGGAAAAGTCAGATTTCGTTCATCTTTCATTTCGTTCAAGTTTAATTACTTTGCATTTAACTTTCCTTCATTTATCGACATATTGTTTTTAGGTAAATTTTAAACTGAATTGTTAATCAGTTTATTAAATCACTTTTCTGTTAACTATCAAACCCAGTGGAGACCCTGAGATAAGAGATCTTAATTTGATTATAATTGTTTTAATTTTTGGAAGCCACCAATGAATAAATAATAAATTATTTTGTTTGTTAATTTTCTTTATAATCTTGAAATTTAATTAAAGCTTTTCATTTGGATTATTACATTAAATGGCTACCACAACGTGGGGCAAATTAATTAAACGACTACTTGTTGATTATTACAATATATATAACTAGTTTTCATAAAATAAATTCAATAATTACTGTTAAATTAACGCTTATTATTATGAAAGATCGAGCCCAATGTTGCGGCGCCAAATTGTAAATAACACTAATTTAAATCTATTTAATTATCATTTCATTTATTTGTCTCTTGTTGTGGTGAGCCAAATCTTAACTTGCGATTATTTAAATTTATTTAATTAAGGAATAGGTTCGGCTAAACAGAAGTGTTTGAAGATTAATACACAAGTAATATTTAAAATGAAAAATTTACGTCTGATTGAAGATTAATAATAAGAATAATAGTACAGACAAAAGAAGTGATGGTTGAAATTCCACACAACGTCTCTGGAAGCCTTGTCCCTTCTTCAGCTGCAGAATAAACGCAACTAGAGTCACACAACGGCACTAGTCAGTGTCTAGGCTTTTGAATTTTGTCAACTGTCTAGAGCAGTTATGTGGCTTTAGTTTTCTTGAATTTTTTTCTGCATCTGAGGAAAGGAACAAGGCGTCTAGGTACGTTATGTGTTATTTATATTATCACTTTTTTGCCTGAATTCGTCTATCTTTCATATTAACAATTAATATTAATCATGGAATTTACAATAAAATCAGTCAAACATGATACATTACATATGCGTGAAATGATCAACTTATTTGATGCGAACAATATACAATTTTACGTCTCAGTATAGAGTATGGGCTTTCCGGAGGTATATTGTGCGCTATCAATAAACATAACTTAAAAATTATAACAAGATGTACGGAAGAAGAAACAGCGAATAATGCAATCAAATGCAAAGTTTTCATTACCGCTTCTCTTCCAACCCCAAAATATCTTTTAAAGAACGTCACATTAAATTCTTTGCCAACACGGAAAAAGTTCATTGGCGATAAAAAGGATTACGTAGATGGCTGGATCACCTAATATTAAAGTATTGTGCATCACGGTCAAATCTGGCAGCACATGAATGGAAATTTAATCATTAGTTTAATTTTCAAGAATTTACCATAGTTCAGTCTCAGCATGATATATTTAATATGAAATTTAAAGAATCGATCTAAAAAGGAACAACGAACTGGCCAGTCTCCGCGCATTTCGGGAAGCCTTCAATTCGTTCCGACAAAAGCTATCTCACAGACTGAACAAACGGGGTTGACTCGAATACTTCGATAGTTGACTCTCTGGAATAAACTTAAATTAAGCTGTTCGTTTCTCATTAATTAAAAATGAATTTATTTCACCCACTATCTTCTTCGTCTTTAAGCTTCCTGAATATTTTTACAGTAAATATTATATATATATATATTGTAATAAACACTAATAAATTTTTAGATTAATGAAATTTTCCCCACGTTGTGGTAGCCATTTTATGTAATACAAAAATAAAATAACTACCAATTTAAACAAACAATTATCATTTATTAAAACACAACTTTCAATTACACAAATAATGAAATTTTATAAAATCAAAACAATTTTATTTACCTAGAATACATTTTAAATAATTGGACTCGGTACCCTCAAGGTCTTTACTGGGTTGATAAGGAACGGAACAAAATATTACAATTAAACAAATACAGTTACAATAAATGAAAAACGAAATGATTGAAACGAAATAATTGAAATGATTGAAACGAGTGAAACAAATGAAACGAAGGTAACGAAATCTGACACTTTTTACCCTTTATTAGCAATTTACAATTATTGATTCAGAGAAATAAACTTACACGCTCTCGGGTCCACACACTCACTTTATACCGGCTTAAAAGTTCCCAGGCTGCACTCACACTCTTGACGATGTCACCCTCACGGCGAATTCAAACAACTCTGATTTCAGACAGACCTCCACGATGAAACGCCCACCAACTGTTGACGGGTGATGTCCAGCTTATTACTCTCGGCCCTGCGTCCGCCCTGCGTCCGCCCTGCACCACCTCTCTTTCCCACTCACGTCCGTCTCCTCTCCAACCGAAAATAGTAATGAAGCCCCTAACTGTCCATCTGCCCTCTTATTTATATCCCGGCTCCCGGACATTCCCTTGTTTTCACAGTTGTTTTGAAATTACATGTTCGCCAAAACAAACCCCATCTGTTAGCTTTCTCCCGCTTCGAGAGCCACTTAATCAATTACAATAAGCATCTCCTTTTAGTATAATTGCCTAGTCCATCTGTTATGATGCCTTTCAGGGTTCCGTCGGTCACACAATTTGCCCTAAGAGCTGTCAAAATGCCCCAATTATTTGCCCTTCCCTTCTCTAAAAGTCCACTTATCCGTCATTTTATTATTATTTTTAATATGTACCAACCACTCAAGGATCCCCAGTCTCAGTTCGTAAACAAATCTGACAAAAATAAGAACAGACTTCATGTCTTTCTGAGCTGGTTGTTACAATGTATATATGAATATTCTTAGAGATCTAAATAGATAAGCAGTAATGAAAACACGAAATTGCCTAGTCTTCTTATCTAACATTTAGTGTTATGATCGGATCAGACGTGTTTTAAAGCGAACTAAATCTAGGAAATTATTTTTAAGACAAATAAGAACACTAATCATCATTATTGCTGTTAATTATATCTATCAAAACATATGCAGACGTGATTACAAAAATGTAAAATTATTTTAAGGTAATTAGGTGACAATTCCTTTTATGTATTAATAAATATAGTAATGAATGTTATACTACCAGTGATAATAACTGAAACGGAAATGCAGAATGGTTTTACGTCATACACCGTAAAACTCATAGTACAAGCAGTTCGATTAGTTTACGCACGTCAGTTACGTTTCCAGTTGGCGGCATACGAAATGCCTTGCAGGTGTTACTTTCCGCACTGCAGACGAACTTGTTAAACCAAAAACCCCTACCACAGATAATCTGAGTAAAATTCGTCATGGGACAGCAACCGAGGCGGCCTTAATCTAAATTGCAGGTCGTTAACACAACGAGTCGTGCAGGCTATTGTGGTAGAGTATGTTCCGAATTTTTTATAATCATCAGTCACAAGATTGTTTTATGCGCGTCACTTTTCTATACGTCGATATCTTTTCAGTGTACATACACCATAAGACAGTAGTGGAAACCATATAGTGGCAATCAACGAAAATGGCATTAAAAAAAACAATAAAAAGTTACGTTTGAGCGATAGAGAAGATATGAGAAAAGTAATAATAAGATATATATATATATTGTAATAACCAAATTTTCTCCTATATTATATTTATCAATGATTTGCCCCACGTTGTGGTAGCCAATATATAATGATCACAGTATGCCGTTAATTATTTAGCAATTGAGGTTGCCCCACGTTGTGGTGCCAAAACGTAATAATCTATACGGGCGTCTTAATAACAAAAAAAAATTAAACTTTATAACAAAACAGATTTATTAAACAAAAATTTACATTTATCAGAATTTAATACTATAAAAGATCTCCTTTTCTCATGGGTCTCTACCTGGGCTTGACAATGGAACAGAATCGAAAAAGGCCCAACATGTATGTTTTAATTAAACAAAACAAATATTTATTAAATTTATCAACGGACTTAACTTACAGCTTGCTTCTAATTTTTAGTATAACAAAGAAGGGAACGAAATCTGACTGATTATCCTTTAAATACCGTTTACATCTGATTATATTGTTCATTCTAACTTACTGTTTCTCAGGTCTCTTGGGCTCGTATCTTTAGATTCGCACTTCATATCTTACACGTTCATACACTTATTCCAACACAATCCCTCTGGTTCGCTGCTGCCTGGTTCTCCATATTGTTACGTCTCCTAGATGTTCCTTGTGAAGTTCCTCGGTGTCGGTTGTCGTATCCGGTCGCACCTCCTCTGCGTTAAAAGTCTAATTCCAAACCGCACGCTGGCTCCACACTCATTACTGACTGCCGACTCACGTCAAACTCACGACTAACTCTCGACCCTATGTCCAACTCCAAACTGCCTCTTTCCTCCTCCTCACTTTACGTCCAACTCACACTGGCTATAACAATAGGATATTCCTCTATATATACAGCTAGCATCCCGGTTCCTCTCCTGGTTCAAAAGTCCGTCGCCATGGTTAATGTGACAGCATCCCATTAACGAGATTTACTTTCTTGCCGCTGGAGTCCTTCCTTTCCGCGCTTCACAAGTGAGCGACCCTAATTTCCCTTGCAGCTGCTAGGCCCTTCGTCACGTCTCATTGCAATTACTTTGCAATTTACCCTTGTCCGTTTGACCAGCACTTCCTATAACAAATCGCCGTTTCCCGATCTTTTCAAGTTACGGCCTCCTTTCTTGTCCCAAGCAAATACGCCAACTGTCAGGTCATTTATCCTAACTCAATGTCTTTCAAAGACCCATACATCTCGTTCGCTCTTAAGTTCTGACCCCTCCACACGTGCGTCGTGACGAATTTCTTCCGACAGAAACCGTCCTTCCAAGTTACGCTTCTGACGGCAAATCTCCCTAGTCGGAGATAAATGTCTTTTGCTTCTTCAAAGAGCCCCTAATCATTTTCACACGCTTTCTCTTCACCACTCGTGTGCTGTTCCGAGCCAATGCCTCTAATTTAATGCATTACATTATTTAATGCATTACAATATATATATATATATATATGAATGTGTCTGTGTGTGTGTCGCCTATATGCGTTACTAAACCATTCATCCAGTTGTGATGAAATTTTGGTGATCTGTTGTGAGCATGCCACAAATGTTTCTGTCGGTCTTTCGAAGTGTTACGAAACTCACAAGGGGTGAACGGGGATGAAATTTAAAAACAAGCTAAAAAGGCAATTTTTAGCGTCGAATAATTAATTTCCGGAGTCGTTGAGATTAATAAGTTCTCTTCAATATACTATTTTAACCTCGTACAGCATATAAAGTCAGCACATCGAAGAGAAGGCGTGGAAAGGCGTTACATAAAAATTCTTCGAAACGACCGAGATTGGTGTTAATCCAGGGTTATAGAATTCAATCAAGTTGTAGTGAGCCTCTAGGAGTGGGGGTGGAAGGGGTGAAACAAATTTCCCCGTACACAATTGAGATTGGTGTCGAATCTGGGGTTATGCAAGTCACTGACCCTAATTTTAACGTTCAACATACCGGTTAAAACGTAGTTCAACCACTAGGAGTATATGTGGAAGAGGGCGAAACAAATTTCCATGTACAATCTTAAATGCGTCGAGAAAATTTCTAACAAACTTTATACACCTGTTACTTACGACCCAGGAACAAATACCAAGGGATTAAGATACACCTACCACTTCTAGTGAAGGGGGTAAACACCCGTTCGGGTCGAGATGGAAGGGATTTACATTATAAATAATGCAAAAAAAAGACCGAGTTTGGCGTCGATTCCGGGGTTATAGGAGTCGCTGAGTTTAATTCTCGCTTTAACAACGGCAGTTGATAAAATTTTACATTCCTCATCGTGGGGATGGACGTGGTCCACAAAAAGATACCCGGAGTATTTACGAACATCTTAAAGTACAGGAGTATTTTTGATTTTCTTAGGGTACCAGCCGTATTTTGGTCTCTTTGTAGTTAAAGGTTGTATTTTTTGTCCTTTAAGGTTCCGAGAGTATTTTTAGACGTTATTGAGTTAACGAGTATTTTTCACTTTTAATTCGGTGTGATTTTTTAGACACTATTATATTATGAATTAGGCGAATTCCCGAGTTGTTAAAGTACCTCATATTTGTTTATTTGAAGTTTGCTGCTGAGAGGATAGGATGGGAGGGGAGCGTAAATTAGTAAATGTTGCAAAAAATGACGCTACTGCAGCTGGTTAGATGAAATGTTTACCAAGAGGTTAGTGTCGAATCAATTTCTTCTCCGGGCTAATTTAAATAAATAACGGGGCAACGCCGCGCACTCAACTAGTGATAGGAAAATAGGAAAATTAGGTTTTTTTAAATTTAAATTGTAATGCCTTTAATGATTTATTTGCGGGGAACGTGTTTGTTAACTACGTATATTGTAATACTCAATAAGGGTGGAATTTGCTTCTCCAATTAAAGTAATGCTAATTTTAAATTAATTTAAAAAATGTTTACGCTATTACAATGTAATAATTTATGTTTATAATACAATATTATGAAAAAATATTTAGAAAAAATAGAAAAATGTAATCAGTGAATTAAATATTTAACTATTTAGAATTTAAAATTTAATTGGTGTTTTTAAAGTTAGGGACTTCTTAAATAAATTGTTATTCATATGATGTCAAACCAAATTAAACATAAATTAGGACTGAATGGATAATTGTATGTTAACTTTTTACTCTCACGAAATCGCATTCTAAGGTAGGTATGGTATGGTAAGCTGATATTTTTAAGCCAACGCAGCGACGTCCTATATGGTGCAGCTCGATGGTGTCCTTCTCGTTCGATGGCGGCACTGATAATTGTCGATCTCCGACAAAACTGATTACCCAAAATCAGTTTTTCTCTTAGAAGCCAGAGTATTCTGAATACGCGAGCTCACAACCATCAACTGTCCATTCAATGTTCAGCCTCTGCTATGATTTTTTTAGCCGCTGCAAGTGTTCACACTGTATAAATCTACGGATTCCTGACTAATGTTTTGTATGATCATTAATTCAGCATCAAGTCAGCCTTAGTGTTTCTCAATTCATGTATGTGTTTGAAAGGCGCTTAGGTCCCCTTTCCTTCCTTTCACCATATTTACCCTGGACACCCTTTACATCTCTCAGCTACTCTGAAGTTTCCAGTTGTCTCTTTGACCATCAAAAATTTAGTTCATGTGTCCATTCGCCACGGCCTATCTAAAAAACGTACCTAACAACGGGTTAGCTTCCCCTAAAGGCTGTCAGTATGTAAAATTAAATAGTTGTGGATGAGGATTTTATTTATAAGGTTTATATAGGAATAATAAAATACCTTAATTAATTTAGAAATAACCATTTAAAAGCAAAAACAAATTTTAAAAGTTAATTAAATATGTAAAATTAAAATAATCAATTTATCGTGCAGTTACTTTCACTGGACCATTAGTGGGGCGAACCATTACGACTATGTATTTAAATTAGCTTACTCGGTAAATTTAGGAACCTGAAAATGCGATACTAGGTAAAACAAATATTTAAACCGATATCGTGAAGGTGGATGTCGCTTTGCTGTTTTCTGCGGTGCGTCGATGTATAAGAATGGTTGAATCTGGCGCCGGTCAGCGGAGCGTCGTTTGTAGGCGGCCGCAGAGGACATCAACTTCAGGCGTTGTCCTTCTGATGACGATCTCATTCTTCCATAGAGATTACATCTCTAATATGAGACTTCAAAAACTGTTTGTCTCCAAGGACACGACTTGGACTAGAATCATTTACAGCTCTAAGTCGCGATTTAGACCCGAAACATTAAAAGGTCGCATCGTCGACGCAAATGTCATGTAGGGCCAGTCTGCGAGGGCTATTCTCTCGCAGGCCATACCTGTGAGGGATGTTCTCTCGCAGGCAGAACGTTGTAGGAGAGATACGAAGGGGCTACCCTTGGGGATGCCTTTTCCTCTCCGTTTTTGAACTAAGGTTCCCACAAGCCGAGGCACCTCGGTCTGTTCTGAGAGGTGTATGTTCCGGGGTCGCAGACCTTGGGCATACGGTAAGAGTTGTCCGCTTATCCCATTGGAATAGTCGGCCAGCTGCCTCCTAAACTGGTCGAGGCACGGAGACGGGAATGCTTCGTCCCCACAGCAAACTCCTCTGCCGCTATCGGAAGGGCGTGGGACAAGTACCCAATGCCCGAACTATCTGATGCATGTATTTCAAGGTTTTCCCTGCATTACTTTTAGGCGAATGCCGGGTAGGATCCTTAAAAATATAGCCCGGGGGCCCTAGTTAACCTTTGGCTACCTTCCTGTATCCTTCCGCATCCCCCCTTTCAAATCCCTTCCGATGCCATTAAAGGGGAGATGCCCAACGTGGATTACCCTCATGTAGCCTGTTGCCCTAAAAAAAAAGCTAATGTCATGGTTTTTCTCTTATCCTCCTCTGATTTCGGTTCCGGCAATCTCAATATTCCGCCTCCAATTTAAAATGGCCAATAGCCGTGTTCTTCATTTAAATGTCATTGGCGCCAGCGGCTAAAATGAGAATCAATCAAATCTTCTACGTCTTCCGCTGACAAAAAATAATTTTCTTGGCCAGGTGCTTACAATTTAGCATGCCAGTCTGCGCAAGTGACGCTTCCGCGTCATTTAATCTGTTCTGCATAATAATTTGGACGTCGCTGGGTTCTTCACACTTTCGTCATGCACCCTTTTGTAGGCCATAGTTTTTACTTTGTGCCAAAGAGATGGAGAAGACCTCCATAGCCAGTGCAAACGACAAACAACAAACGACTTAGCCTTCAAAATAATCTCCGCGTAAATACCATTCATTACAAGGCTTATACGCCGAGTTAACTACAGTGTATCTGAAATTATGTGCAGTAAAACTTCCATAAATTTCCCAGTTAGATACTTGAAAGTCGCTATTTTGTTACCGGGTTACATTATTTTGAAAATAAATTTAGGATTTTCCGGATATTTATAAATCGTATCTTTAACATAAGAGCAAGGGATGTCAGTGAATAATTAAGGCACACAAATTGAGACCCCAAGGAATAAATATATGATATCTATGCTCGAACAAGTAATGTGACAAGATGTTTAAAAATGAAAATAAAATGTGTTTATTCCATTTAGATTAAATATATGTAGCAATTAAATCAAGTTTATTATTCATTTTAAAAATCGGGAGTCTTAATGATATTCTATTAGGCTAGATTAATTAAGGAAACCTACTCAGTGAATCGATACTATTACTGTAAATATGTCCGCCAGACATAATGATATTACATTAGGCTACTTTAATTAACGAAACCTACTTACTGAATCGATATTATTACTGTAAATATGTCCGCCAGACTATAGTCATAAATAGGTGCAATTTCCGGGTGTCTTGCATTCCCTCAACAGAAATAATTCCAGTCTGGCATTTCCTCCGGCGACTTTTTAGTATCCTTCATTATCAGCTCACTTAATATCAAAACTATTAACTCTTTTGTTTCTTATAATCTATTGGTTGCTCACACATGAACTAGAAAATTGAGCTTTAAAATTAGAATGCAACGAGTCGGTATTCTTATGTTTCGTTAAGTTTTTGAAAACAAATCTTTTATTTATGACCTCGAATATAAGCTTTAACGTGTCTCAAAATATAAATTTAAGTAACTGACGTGAAAATTCTTTCTCTGTGTTTTAAAAGTTTAAAAATATTAATAAAATAATATGAAATAACATAATAAGGAACTTAAGTTGTCAATTAGCAGATTTTTTCTTTTTCTTTTCTTTAGTAAAATAACTTCATATTTATAAACGAGGAATTAGAATTAATTCTGCTATTCGCTATGGTCAAAATCAAATTATCACTTTTATGGAATTTCAATGAACATTTGAAGAAACTAATAAATTAGGCAAACACTGCCTATAAATTATCAAAATCGTAACGTATCTGTGACCTGAAACTATGAAACTGGAATGAGGCATTTTTTGTCAATTTTGTCATCTTTTGAATGACATGGCAATAAATTATAGTGATTTTCGCTTGGGAAAGTACTGATAATTAGTTCACCGTCAATATTATAACTAACCTGATAAACTATGGCAAAGAACCAGACATTGGCCCTATTGAAAACTAACTGATTAACGTTATTGTTGCTAGCTATACGAATGAGAAAACTTGTAAACGCGGTTGTCTAATAATAAGTACCAGATTTTAGACGATTTGACGATTCCGCATAAACCTTTAGTATATGAGAACTACCATTGTACCGCCTTCCTAATTCCTAACGAACGGACTTCTTAGAAAATAATGTTGAAATTTTTCATAATTAATTCAAGTATTTTCTTGTTATTATTCGTACGAATACATTCTAAAAATTACGAAAAAAAATGTTATAATCATTATGTTCAAGAGAATTACAACGGCTCTTTCCCGCCAAACCTCCTCATTAATAGACGTAACACCGTTAAACCTTTCGATGCTAATTTAATTAAATATTTTATTCACAATAGTGATGTGTCTGTGACACAAATAATTGATAATGATGAATGACAACAAATTAATTTAAAAACAATTTACATAAATCTTATAAGATTTCATCTGTGCAAATATTAGAATAACAATTAGTTTTATTTCTTATAATGATAAGTACAAAATAAATTAATTTATTCTTTTCTATATATCATAAGTAATGGGACAGCTTTAGGTAATATTTATTACTACTCTTAAAAACACACATTTGCACCATAATTACCACCAAATCTTTATTACTACTACCATTATTATAATGTAAACAGAAACCTTGTTAAACTAATTAATTTCGACAGAGATAATATAGTCTCTTTAAATAGACTTATAGTAAATTCTTTTGCGCAAATGATTCTCAACCATTTTATTTTAAAAACCACAAATCCAAAGGTTTTCACTTTTCAAAGGAAAAGTTACGATTAACCAAATCAAATGATTTCGTAAAATTAGCGAAATTTACACAAATATTCAAAGCTTCTTCCATATCATGTTAGATATTTGATTAAAAATAATAATT
This sequence comes from Zhengitettix transpicula, assembly GCA_037074705.1. Lineage (NCBI taxonomy): Eukaryota > Metazoa > Arthropoda > Insecta > Orthoptera > Tetrigidae > Zhengitettix > Zhengitettix transpicula. The sequence continues at coordinate 119,424,452 of CM073591.1, read as the reverse complement.
TTCTTATTTCCGAAATTAGTTATTCACGACAATTTTATATATACGACAAAATTAAATTTTTATTATTAATGAGATAAAATAGCCTACGAGACGTTGCGATGATTTTCTATATACAAATAAACCAAGTATTGAAATTTAGATTTTTTATTCATATTTTAGAAACTGTGTAGTAAAGTACTTTTACAGTCGTAGGACATTCACGCTCAGTTATTGAAATATTGCTAAGTAAGTATATATACATATATATATATATATATATATATATATATATATATTGTAATAATCAACAATTTAGTCGTTTAATTAATTTGCCCCTCGTTGTGGTAGCCATTTAATAATCAAAATGAAAAGTCGATTAAAAGAAATGATTATGAAAAATTAACAAACAAAATAATTTATTATTTATTCATTTGTGGCTTCCAAAAATTAAAATAATTACAATAAAATTAAGATCTCTTCTCTCAGGGTCTCCACTGGGTTTGATAATTAACAGAAAAGTGATTTAATAAACTGATTAACAATTCAGTTTAAAATTTAACTAAAAACAATATGTCGATAAATGAAAGAAAGCTAAATGTAAATAATTAAACTTGAACGAAATGAAAGATGAACGAAATCTGACTTTTTCCTTTTAGTTATCGTTTACAAATTATTATCAAAGTTTTAGTTACTCACATAATGTCCGACTGGTACCAGCTTTCTTTTGTAGCTTCAACACTACACTTTAAATGCAAAATTTTACACTGATTCTAGTTTCCTCACAGATTTTACACATACGCTGTCGAAATGCAAGTACTCAGTTCTCAGGAACCTCGGATGATCCTCTCCTTGGTCAGCTATCGGATGTCGGTTTCCCTCAATGCAAAATTGTTCAATTTTTTATAAACTTGCTTCACCGTTGGCTAGTTGTTAGAAAATCTCTCTGTCCAGCTATCTGCTTGCTTAGAGGAACTCACGATTTGCAGATTTTAGACTCTTACAGATTTATTTATGGATTTGGATCGAACTGCTAAGTATCTCGGTGAAGATTTGTTTTAATGTCTCTCCTGTCGTGGCTGACCGTAGACGTAGACTAACTTTACTTTTACGCGCACAATCGCCATTTCGGTTCTTCAACAAAGCAACAGAGCTCAAAACACTTCAAATTATCCCTAATCAATTTAATGGCCTAATTAGCTATAGCTACAATATATATATATATATATATATATATTGTAGTATTCACTTTTAATTGAATTATCAAAATACCAACACTTTAGGAAAAACTAATTATGTGGTATTCAAATGATTAAAATAATAAAGGAAGGAAGTCGAAATTAAAGCAAATATTTAAGAAAGTTTAAAAAAATTATTTATCTATTTATCTTCGCTGATTTTACAGCGTCAGCTTTTATGAGAAATCTTAATTTCAGGGCCGATTATCGGACCCCTAATAAAGACAGTAAAAAATAAATTTAAATTTACAATAAGAAAAAAACTAATAAAAATATGAAATTTATATAAATCTAGCAAAGTTAGAGAAATCTTTCGGTAAACGATATTTACTTAAAGGCTTCAGATGAAAGGTTTTTTTACATACCATTTAGTTTGAGTTGTTTTGGTTTGTGCACATGTGAATTATTTTAGTTTTATGCAACACTAATTTCACTAACAGGCCATAGCATTGATTTTATCATCTACTCAATTTCCAACACTTTGTTCGTATTGTCACGCTCAGCGTGCGCTCGCTGACGATCTATACTTTGACTGTTTCGTCATGACCTTCAAAAACACACTCTGCTCTCTGAATATCACAGTAACTCTGCTGCCTTTTTTTTAATGTTTAATGTTTTCCTAAATATCTCGTCAGGACCTCCAAACACACACACACACACACACACACACACACTGACTGTCTGAATAACTGGTCTAACTACGTGACCGCATATCTGCGTAACTTTACATTTTAATATATTTTATGACTACCCCGGTGATTTGCTCTGTTCTCTGAATATCTGACAACTGGGTAACTGAAAACCGTTAGAGTTCTCAGCGTCTATATTGAAATAATAATTAATTATTGATATTTCAATTCAGCTAATTAGTTCATGAGTTTATAAACCATCATAACATGTTTTACGGGTTAAAGTATATAACATTGGTTTAATATATATTTAGTTTTGAACAATATTTAAATAGTTAACAACAAAATTTACTTGTAATCTGGGTCTTAAAGTAAAATCTGTAAAAAAATATTCGCAATTCGTTTCAATAGATTGGCAGCCGAAAGCAACAAACCAGTTTAAAGAAGGGTTATAAAGGCAGGCAAGCCGCTGATGATGAAAACAACATGCTGACGCGTGGCAGAAATATATTGAAGAATAGGTAAACCAGAAACATAAATTGATGTATGGATAAATTTTAGGTAAATAAGTAGCAAATAACAGACAGAAATTTGAATCACCTTACGAAAGCATCAATAATTGTTGAAACGTTGTGTGGTATTTATTTAGCCCTTATTTCGGCCTGTTATTTGGCAACTTATTTATCTTATTATTTTACTTTCAACGCAGACGTTTTATATTTTAATTTCACTACTTGAGGATAGTTTTTGCATATTTCAACTATGCCTTTGAAAGGGGTGACGTGACCTATTCCCCATTATTAGGCTAAATGTGGACGAAGATCGGTGACGATCAAGAAATGAGAGCGAACTAGCGTGACCGGGAATTCTTAATTCAACCCTTCCGAAACTCATTGGAGACACTCAAGGTATGTATGTAATTAATGGAGGTTAGATACACCGAATCAATAGATCAGACACTCAATTAATTCAACCAAATTGATGCACCGCAATTGAGATGGTCCAAATTGAATGTTTATCGTACAAAACACACTAATTAGCGTTTCAAACAGTTATTAATGCATGTTCAGGCTTGGAGAAAAAGAGAGAGACGCTGCAACCAATTGACACTCTGTTTTCTATTTTCCATTATCCCGTCAGGTAGCAAGTCCCCGGTTTTGGAGGTTTTTTTCGATTTACGAGATGTCTCAACAGCCTACTTTTTTTTTTAGGTAACAGGCCACATGAGGGTAATCCACATGGTGGCAACTTCCCTTTAATAGCATAGGAAGGGATTTGAAAGGGGGGATGTGGAAGGGTAGAGGAAGGTAGACAAGGGTTAACTAGGGCCCCCGGGCTATATTTTAAGGATCCTACCCGGCATTCGCCTAAAGAAATGCAGGATGAACCCTAGAAAAACCTGCATCAGGTAGGTCGGGCATTGGGTACTTGCCCACGCCCTTCCGATAGCGGGAGAAGAGTTTGCTGTGGGGACGCAGCATTCCCTTCTCCGTGCCTCGACCAATGCCGCCGCCACTCGTAACTTATACTTAACACATACACGCTTGTGGGCGAAGAATCTATTATGGACTTCCTTTAACACGACTCGCATATGTAGTGCCTCTAATTCACCTGTGGGAGCTTGTCTCTAAATAAATATATTTTAGGGACAACCTCCTACAGGTGGATCTTTACAGGAGAGAAGAGCATACCTGCGGGGAGGCCTTCTTTTCTCTCAGGTTTTGAAATAAGCCGAGAAACCTCTGTCCGAGGTCGCACAATTCGTGCTTACGGTGTTGTCTGTTGATCCTATTGGATCAGTTCCCAGCTGCCTCCGAAACAGGTTGAGGCACGGAGAAGGGAATGCTGCGTCCGCACAGAAAACCCCACTCCAGTCATCGGAAGGTCGCGGACAAGTAACAGATGTCCGACCTACTTGATGCAGGTTTTATAGATGGTGGATCCCTTACGTGAATTCTGACTAGGAGCCTTGAACTTGCATTTCAAATCACTTCCTAAGCTATTCAAGGCGAGTCGCATCTACGTAGATTACCCTAGTGCGGCTTGTCACTCCAAAAAGAATGTAGTCGTTATCTCTCCAAATATGAAAATAAATGAATAATTGTTTGCAATTCGAATTGGAGATTTTAATATTTTACTGAGTGCACCATTTGGGAATTTAAATCTATAAATCTTATTTCTTGAATTCGGATGATTGGTTTGAATGTCTTAGTGATATCGCTCATTCTCAATGGTATTTAAACACGCCAAAATATTTATTTTCTTAACTAAAATTCTAAAAATATCTTCGTTATAAATTATAAAATTTACTCAAGATCTTTATAGGGCCTACGGTGGAGACAAACAAAATATTACAGGGTGTGAATCCCAAAACAATAAATTAATCTGGCAGTTTTAAATTTATTATTTCATTGTTCAACAACATAAAATTAAAATAGTGGCAGACTCAGGCATATCAGGTCCTGGCAAATTTTTCTGAAATTTCGCTTGCTCACTCAAAAATCGGTAATGAAATTGACTTGAAATATCAACCTGACAACAGTAATTAAACTAAATAGTACAGTACCACTTCCTCATTCGACGTCTTTCCTGATATTTCTACCACGTCTATTTAATTATATATAATAACCAAGCTCCACAACCGTTCTTCTATAAATACCAACATTAATAACGCGAATTTTTTAAGTTATGTGCATCAATTTTTACGAGGATAACTATGTAATATATTAATAATGCTACCACAGCGATAGCGTTACCAAGACTGCGTCAAATAACCCGAGTTGTAGTATGTTATATTTCTACGTCCGTCTACATTGTTTAGTGTCTTATTTTTAAAGGAGGAATAATTTAACACCAAGTTGGCACACATTTCTAACAAGAAAATATTTTTCCTTCTTACATCATTTAAATATAGTTAATTTTGGGAACAAGCCACACACGATGGCAATACAGTGCATTTTCTCACTCACCAAGAGAACAGAAAGAAGGCAGTTTACCAAGTTTACGGGGAGTGCGGGGGGTGGGTGTGAAACGGAATACTGTGAATGCGCATTTTACATTCAAGGACAGCGATATTGTGCTAATCTGTGGGTAACACAGAGATATCCAGATTAAAGCGGGAAGTTTAAAGTATTCGAAATCGAAGTAGGAATATTACACTGTTAAACATAATGGTCTTTAAAATTAAGAAAAATTAATTTATTCTAAATTTAGTTATGTGCAGTAGAACTCATATGCACCAGTAGTTACTGAATCAGGGTAAATATAATAACCAGGCTCCCTCAGCCAAATAAGTATTAAAAAATGTTATCTTTTTTTTTTAGAGCAACAGGCTACATGAGGGTGATCCACATTGGGCAACTCCCCTTTAATAGCATAGGAAGGGATTAGAAAGAGGGGATGCGGAAGGGTAGAGGAAGGTAGCCAAGGGTTAACTAGGACCCCCGGGCTATGGTTTAAGGGTCCTACCCGGCATTCGCCTAAAGAAATGCAGGGAAAACCCTAGAAAAACCTGTATCGGGTAGGTCGGGCATTGGGTACTTGTCCCACGCCCTTCCGATAGCGGGAGAGGAGTTTGCTGTGGGGACGCAGCATTCCCTTTCTCTGAGCCAACTGGCTACATGAATCATTTGAGTAAAAAAAGCCTGCGAGAGGATTCTCTCGCAGGTAACCTGCGAGGGATGTTCTCTCGCAGGCGGAACCTTTTAGGAGAGATACGAAGGGGCTACTTTTGGAGATGCCTTTTCCTCTCCGTTTTTGAACTAAGGTTCCCACGAGCCGAGGCACCTCGGCCTGTTCTGAGAGGTGTATGTTCCGGGGTCACAGACCTTGTGCATACAGTAAGAGTTGTTCGCTATTCCCATTGGAATAGTAGGCCAGCTGCCTCCTAAACTGGTCGAGGCACGGAGAAGGGAATGCTGCGTCCCCACATCAAACTCCTCTCCCGCTATCGGAAGGGTGTGGGACAAGTACCCAATGCCCGACCTACATGATGCAGGATTTTCTAGGGTTTTCCCTGCATTTTTTAGGCGAATGTCGGGTAGGATCCTTAAACTATAGCCCGGGGGTCCTAGTTAACCCTTGGCTACCTTCCTCCACCCTTCCGCATCCCCCCTTTCAAATCCCTTTCCTATGCCATAAGAGGGGAGTTGCCACATGTGGATTACCCTACACCCCCCCTCCTCCTACATTCTTGTTGACTACCTGTAACGCTCTTTGACAATGACCCACCACGAAACAACATATCTTCCAAACAGTTGAGAAATATAATACCAAATTTACAACTTCTGTGCATTTAAATCATTACAATATCATGCCTCACTTTCAAAGGGGTTGCCTTGCATCAATTGAGTTTTTGAGTGCCATGTAACTTTCAGAATGGTCACAATCTGTTATTTTTCCGTTCTGGGAAACTCGCCACCGGCGTCTCTCAAAATTTTGTCAGTACATGGTTATAAATCGTTAATTAAATAAAAATCCGATCTATCAGAGCATGATTATATATTAACTTCTCTTGCTGTATATTTGAACGTCACTCTTATATTCCAAATATATTTACTATCCCTTTACTATTTACATAGTAGTACTCCAGTACCGCGACGGAAAACGCCTGTATTCAGTTTGGTTGAAGAAAAACTTTTCGGAGTTATTTGTACTTGCTAGTCAAAGTAATCTGCGTATTCTGAGAGGATCCAAAGCTCGTGATGAAGTAAATAGTTACATAACCACAAAAATAAACTGGAATGAGATGAATCAATCAACTGTTTTTCTTGCACTATTTTCGGAGCGTAAATTAAGCAATGGGACTTGAAAGAGAGTGTCAGAAAAGCATGCAGTTATCCTGAATACCTGATTAATAATAGCACGATGACTTACGTTGATATGATTTCTCAAGGAGAGCGGAAGCCAAGCACAGTTGGTTCATGTAAACAAAAAACTGCGATGAAATACTTATATTTATAATCTTAAAATATCTGTAGGTATTTTGGTGTCTATCGTCTCATGTAGAGGATATTTCTGTGTATCTAAAATTACAGTTAGACAGATTACAAAGTTTTTAGCGTTATTTGAACAATCCTGAATAAGCAATTGCACATTTTGTATTTTTTAAAGTGATTGTCTGCTGGAAAATTATTTGTTGTTCTCAGACATTTATATTAAGGAGGATTTCCGGAAGATGATGTTAACATGAGAATATGATTATTTTCAATAATAGTTGAATGCCCAAAGTCCTAAATGGCTTTATACAGGAAATGTTTATAGTTGGAATTGTTTCCTGACGCACCCCATTCGCCAGATTCCGTCAGATTATTTTATATTTCCAACTTGAAAATGAGTGGGTGGTAAACGATTTACCAACAATGACGAAGTGGAGAGGCTATTTAGTGAAATAAGAGTATCGACCTGAAAAGAGACTACGTTGAGAAATAAATATATTTTCTAACAATTTCCTTAATTTCTTTTTTATGTCGGGTGATTCTGGGACAACCATCACAAAATATATAACTATAAGATGCATCGTCAGAAGCGTTCATGAACCACTGGGAACAAAAAGTAAGGTGAATTTATTTATAAAATATAAATTCTTTGTTCATTCTTCTAAATCAATTTCATCCCCTTCAAAGTAATCCCCGTCAGATAAAACTCACTTTTTCCAACGCTTTTTCCAGTCCTCGAAACAGTCGGAATAGTCTTTTTCCGGTATAGCCTTAAAGACCTTCTTCGATTCGGTTTTTATCTCCTAAATAGTGTCAAAACGGCGTCCCTGCATTGGCTTTTTGAGTTTGCTGAATAGCCAGAAGTCGCACGGAGCCAAATCGGACCAATACGGTGGTTGCGGAACGATATGATTCGAGTTTTGGGCAAAAAAGTCGCGAAGAACCAATGCAGTATGACATGGTGCATTATCGTGATGAAGGAACCAAGAGTTGTTCGCCCAGAATTCCGGCCTTTTCAGACGAATAGCTTCACACAAACGACGCATAACGCTCAAATAATATTCTTTGTTCACAGTTTGGCCCGGCGGAAGGAATTCATAGTGCACCACACCACGATAATCAAAGAAAACTGTCAACATGACCTTGATTTTCGATCGACATTGCCGTGGTCTTTTCGGTCTTGCTTCACGTTTTGCACGATATTCGCTGGATTGGTCGGTGGTTTCAGGATCGTATACGTAAATCGAAGTCTCGTCTCCAGTAATGATGCATTTCAAGTGGTCCTGATAGTCAGACAACAAAGTTTCACACACATGAACGCGACGCTTTTTTTCCAAAAAATTGAGCGACTTTGGCACCAATCGAGACTTGACGCGTTTGAGACACAAAACATTCTTCAAAATGGTTTGGGCTGAGCCAAATGATATTCCAACACTATCAGCGAGATCTCTAATTGTCCATCGACGATTTTCAAGCACCAAATATTTGATTTTTGGACGTGGTCCTCGTCGGCAGACGTTGATGGTCGTCCAGAGCGCGGTTCGTCTTCAACGCGTTCTCGGCCCTCTTTGAACTCGTTGTACCACTAATAAACGTTTTTTTGTGCCATAGTTTGATCACCAAAGGCCTTCCGCAACATTTTCAACGTGTCCGCACAAGAATATTCGTTCCGCAAACAAAATTTGATGCAAGTTCTTTGCTCAATAAAATCACCCAATGCAAAAATCGAAAAATTCACTCTTGGTTGTTTAAAAAAACACGTTTAACTCGGAGATAATTAAACCTTTTAACAAACAGACGCTTGGAAAACATTATAGACAGTCCTACCAACCTAGAAAAAAAATTACCTGCCTTCCTAACACCCGGGAGTTTTAAATGACAATTTCACCTTACTTTTTGATCACAGTGGTAAACTATTGGAAACAGCTTTCACAGTTTATCTGGTATGCATGTTTGTATTAATATCTGCATTTTATTTAATGTTGTGTGTTTGTTAAGTATTAATGTAAAAAATGCTGCGCAGTATATATAATCCACATACGGATACGGAGAAGGAAGTATATGACACGGAAGACAACAAGGAACAATATTTACTAGATTTACGTTGCAGTGCTTCCAGATTAACACAAATATAAATGCACGGAAGAAGAATGCGTCACTATGAGTTCCAGTCTGCGGTGATGTAGAAATAGGATAAACGGAAACTTAACTGATTTTATCTCCTTTAAGAGCATAATAAGATAAAACTGGACGAGCGAATAAAACGTAACGTAAAACATTGTGTTGATGGATAAATGTTAATAAATTATTTTAATAAAGTGACTGAATATAAACTTTCCGAAGAGTATCGTTAGCCGAATGAGTGCTTTAAAAGCTAAATTTGCTATTTGTATGTATGCTAGTTTTCTTTAATATTAAAGAAAACATCTTTAAACTATATTTTTAATTGAATGATTTAAAAAAATTGAATAATATAGCTGCTCTTATTCGTCCATAAAATGATGTTTTTTAAATTTTACAAATTTTGTCAATCCAGCATATGTATATATGTTTCAAAATGTCCTCACAAGTGTGGAATGGAACTTCGAAAGTTATATTGTTTGCAAAATTATGAGCGTTTCAGAGAAAATTTCAAGTTTGATGTGTAAACTATAAATTTCTAAAAGCTAAGCATATTGCGCCCAGTTTTATTTCTGTTGTATTTGATGACTCTACCACGTTGAAGTTATTTTTGAGTTACATTATTGAACGTGACATAGCCAATTTTTCATCTAATCTTCATAACGAAAATCTGAAACTGTTGCCCTTGAAACATCCAATAAAACGTAAACTTAATAATTCAAACGTAACGAATCTGTCATATACAACCAAACTCCCCCTCCGCTCACAAAACCGTAGGCACAATAGAAATGTACAATTTGGCATGAACATATAAATTGTAAAGTTTTTGTTTATTGTGTTATTTATTCTAATTATTGAAGTCTTCTGATATCTTATATATTTATTTTTAATGTAAAACATTGAATAAATGAAAAATACAAAAGGGATTTACAAATTTTGCATCAACAGTTTGAAATATTTTTAATTTCGTGAGTAGATATTTTAGAAACGTTACAAGTGACCAACTTGAAAGTAATAGGGATTTTTTGGAAGCGGGATGAAAGTATAAATTTGGTAGTTCTGATAAGATTTATATCAAGAAAGTATATCAATGTTTGGTTGTTAAAAATCTATTCACTGAACTTCTTTTAGGCGTAGACTGTTTTTGGGAGAACAATACCGAGTAGTAAAATGTAGCGGTACAAACATCTCCTATCAAGAGGAAGTAAAATTTACAGTCAGTATTATATAAGAGGCAGAAAATATAAGGAGTGAAGAAGAATATTTATAAGGAAAACACATCAACTTAGTTGTCGCAGATAAAATTGTAATATATATAAACTTTCTGCTACTTATGTTTGATCATTTGCCACAGAAATTTAACTTTACTGAAAACCTTCCCAAAGAGCTCTGGCGGAGGCTACCTTTGGGGATGCCTTCACATCTCTCTGGATTTTTTTTGAACTAAGGTTCGCATATGCCGAGGCACCTCGGCCTGTTTTGAGAGGTATATGTTCCGGGGTCGCAGACCTTGGGCATACGGTAAGAGTTGTCCGCTATTCCTATTGGAACGGTCAAGGCACGGCGAGGGGAAAGCTGCGACCCCACAGCTAACCCCTCTCCCGCCATCGGAAGGGCGTGGGACAAGTACCAAATGCCCGACCTACCTGAAGCAGGTTTTTCTAGGGTTTTCCCTACATCACTTTTAGGCGAATTGCCGGGGGCCGCAGTTACCTTGGCTACCTTCCTCTACCTTTTCGCATCCTTCATTTCAAATTATTTTCCTTTGCTATAAGAGGGGAGTTACCTTGGCTACCTTCCTCTACCTTTCCGCATCCTTCATTTCAAATTATTTTCCTTTGCTATAAGAGGGGAGTTGCCACTATGTGGATTACCCAATACATAGCCTGTCCACACCTTAAAAAAAATCTACCCAAGTGTTTTAACCCTGCCAGAAATGGCACTTGTTTTTAAATAGTTTATATAAAATGAATTAATTCTTTTTGTATTTTCATTTCTTGATTGTTTATATAAAAAGTAAATATATTTTATATAGCAAAACTTTGAATAATTTATTATAAACAAACACGCATAAAAAGTTTTTATACAGTGACATAATCGTATGACGCCACTAAAATAGACGAAATTCTATGCAAATTAACTACTGGGACGTAAATATAAAATTACGCCACTTAAAATAAAAAAATTCTGAATTAAAATTGAAAATGTTGCTTACAAAAATGTATTGTAAATATTGCTTGAACATGCATGATATTTAATAATAAATATTCTGCTGTTTTACAGAAACTGTGTTACTAAAACGGTAAATCAGGTATTTATTCAGAAGATATCAACCAAACATTATATTTTTTTAAATTAGTTTTTAAACTTTGATTAGTTTTAGAATTATTAATACACTTCACGTTCTAGTGTTTTATAATTATCATTTACTCAATCTCAGACAGCTCGAGGCTGTAGGCCTATAGCCATAAGCGTATTAATTCAAGATTCCCGATTAGTCAAACGTCATTTTGTTTTGAAAGTGATAATTTACTTTTAAACATCCTCTCTCGAAATGTTTATTATCCATGTCGCTCGGTGTTTATTTGCAAACCAAGCGCGTACGTAGCCCAGGTTTCACTCACCTTTGACATGGGAAGGTGCAGATCCCAGTCGGAGATCCTCGTCTGCCAGCCCACGCTATCCCGTACACGTCATCTCATGGACGAGAATTGTGAGCGGTAGTATATTTTACTCTCTAAAAATGTATGGGAAACATAAGTTACTCATTATGAAGCTATTGAGGAAACAGAGGAAAGGTGTACAACATTTTCCGATGCAGACTCTATGGAATTCAGTGCACGTTTTCCACCACTGCAAAAGAACACGTGGACTTCCTGGAAAAAAATATTTTTCTCTGATGCTTTAACTACTCTATACATCGTTTCCTTGACTAGCCCAAATAGATGAAAGTAATGAGAATGAATATGCATGACTGCATTGAAGTCTTCGTCATCTACTCCAGTTTGCGAATCGAAATGACACTTGAAATACTTGTCACTAATTTTTCCCATGTGAATAGTCAAAATTACCACATTAGTTTGTCCAAAAAGGCTGGAGAAGATTTCGCTACTGGTAACTGATTTTTTTTGCTAACAGCTGTGCTTAATTAATAAAGATTCTCAAATACTTGAGTTTATTGGTAAGAAAACGAATTATTTAAATTTATTATTAAAACATTATATTTATTATTATTTTAATGTATGATTATTCAATGATTTGGGCAGCGTACACTAAACACTATATATGAAAATCATTAAAATGATTCAACATAGCCTTTTTATACTAATTTATTATATTACTAGCTGGGTGCTCGACGTTGCCCGTGTATATTATTTATATAAACCCGAAAAAGAATTTAATTCGATATAAATCTAACTGTTCCTAGTTCCGTACATTCTTTCGACCGATAGTGCATTAATTGAACAGCTGTAAAATAGATTTATTGCATCAGTCCCAACAAACATTCCTCCGAATTTCTTTACGAATAAAATACTTAAGTATACTCCCTGAGTATTGCAGGATATAATTGTCCCTCAGCCTCATACATTACAAAATATTAAATTTATGAAATTGTTACCTAGATTCACAATGTAAACAAATGGCCGCCATATTGGAGTTCTTAACTTACATTTCCGCAAGGACAGTAAAGTATTCGTATTGTTTTTTTTATAATCATTCGATGGAGTATTACTGAATAATATTATACGTTTTATTCCATGAAAATACTTCTGGTTTATTTCATTATAGGAAAATGAACTATTTTGAACTACTTCCTTTGTTAGTCGCGTAGTAACATCTCTCTCTCTCTCTCTCTCTCTCTCTCTCTCTCTCTCTCTCTCTCTCTCTCTCTCTCTCTCTCTCTCTCTCTCTCTCTCTCTCTCTCTCTCTCTCTCTCTCTCTCTCTCTCTCTCTCTCTCTCTCTCTCTCTCTCATGTGACGTCACAGTCTCTTGGCGCGCAATAATTTAACACAAAATTATCACGTTTTTCAATTACAATTCTTTCCACCTTTATGCTAGGGGTTTATCACTCTCAAAGTTCCGTTTCTCGTGTTTTGAAAAATGTGTGTACCAATTTTTGTTGCAATCTGTCCACGCGTTTGAATCTGTATAGAGATTAACGTAAATACATTCAAATATGCATAATTTTTTATTATATAGATTATTATTTAGATTATTCGGGTATTCCATTGTCTTGGAGTAGATAAGTGAGCAAGAAAAAGTGAAAAAAGGGAAAGAAAAGTAAAAAAGGAAGTAAAAGAAATAAGAAAGAAAGAGGCAGGTCAAAGAGATTACGAGAAAGATCGTCTAGAATTTCAGAAAAAAGATGAAGTTGTTGGAAGAGTGTGATGAGGGGTGGTTACTTCCGTACCAAAAACCAAACGGCAATCAATACCTCCATACTGTCCTCTTGGTACGTGGTTCTCTTATTAAGAAGCTATCCTAAAATTAGGCTCTGAAGAATGTGATTTAGTAAATTGTAGATGATCCTCTGTTCAGGTCTGTTCAACGACGGGGTGTCGGTTGGTTAGCTCATTAGAAAGAGTATCGCGTACCAAGTGGAGGTCCCAGGTTCGAGATTTTTCTATCCGAATGAGGAAATTATTCTCGTTTTCCGCTATATCCAGAGTATTATTTTGCCAATATTATTTGAGCACTAAACAGTCAGTTAACAAACAATTTTATTAGTGAACTTTGGCAATTGAGTGAACCTGTTAGAAAGAAACACACTTAATTATGGAATAGTGGGATGAGCTTGCATCAGGTAAATGCGATGGCCGTCACATGATGTGTTATCCGTCAAGCAATGTTTGTCGTTTAACGTTGTCGCTATTCCTTTGTTTAATCACCGTGCGATTTCTTCCTATTATAATAATAATAATATCATATTCCGTAGATCCTGTAGAGAAGCTTAGCTTCAAGGATGTGGAATGAGTCAGGGTGTACATTTATTCCATTAATACTATGATAATACTACCAATTAATAAAGATAATAATATTTTGTAAGATAAACTTATGAATAGCTCATGCTTGCTATTTACAGTCATATAATAATAGTACTGTATTACGCAACAACATACGAACTGGATTACGATTTATAGTTCATGCTGACTATTTAAATTATATCATAGTTGTAAATTTACGATTCTTCTATAAATTCTTTAACTGAATAGAAGGAGTGGCTAAGCAGAAATGAAGATAACTCAGCTTTAAATTGACTTTGGATATTGGAAAACTGTTTGATTATTTGCGGTAGTCTGTTAAAGATGGAGATCCCAGAATAATGCACACACTTTCTGTGCAATTGACAAAGTTTTACATTTTCTGTATAGATTATTTTTGTTTCTTGTATTGAAGCCACGAATATCATAATTATTCATAAATAAGAGCCTATTTGTAGTCCCAAATAACATTAATGAGTAAATGTACTGGCACGACACAGTTTTTTTGTTGAGAGTTCTACATGAAGTTCTGGAGGTGCCCTGACATATTGCTCGGACAGCAAGTTTTTGAGCAATAAATCTTGCCTATACCAGCTGAGTTGCGCCAGAATATAATCCCGTATGTCAAAACAGGATGAAAGTACGCAAATTAGACCAGTTTTCTTGTTTTAAAATCACTGAAGGTGGACATAATTCTTACAACATATGTGGCCGAACTAAGTTTCCTAAGTTACTGATTAATCTGATCAGTCCAATTTAGTTTATTATATACTAGAAAATCTAGGAATTTAATAGATGAAGTTTAATTTACAGTACTGTCATTCTATTTCAGATTTATAGATTGTGAAGTTGTGTCGTGTGTGTGAAATTGAATGAAGTGTGTTTTGTCGCCGTTAATTGTTAAACCACGTTAACAAGTTACTTAAATTATTGCTACTTGCCTATTCTAATGTGTCATTGTTACTCTTTACTAATATACTAGTATCAATTGCAAAAAATATGACTTTGGAAGACAAATCTAAAGTTTTTGGAATAATATACAATAATATACAAAAAAAGATGGCGTTAATTAAATAAAAAATTATTCAAATTTACAAACAAACAAATTTATTAGCCTTAATTCAAACACAATTACACAATTTAAAAATATCTCAGGGTCTCTACTGGGTTTGATAATGGCGAATCATTTTATTTCTCAACTTAAACACAAATTCCAATTTAAAAGAGAAAATATTTACTCGTCAATTAATTATGACGAAATTTACTTGTCAACGAAATTGAACTAAAAAGATGTATTCTAATTAACAAATTTTTAATTAAAAGAAGGGAACGAAATCTGACGTCTATCGTTTAATCAGGTTTACATAATTATTTATTTTATATTGTTACTCACGGCTGCATTCCAGGATACCTTGTACTTGACGAAACACTATGACGGGGTTTTGCACTGCTTCTAAAAACTCACAGATTCTAAAATTAATATTTTTAGATCAGTAATCAGGAACCAGAATGAACCTCCTTTTCGTCTCTCCCTCGGTTGACTTCTGCTCGGCTATGAATATTTCGTCTTGAGCAAAATGTTCAGGGGCCAATCAAAGCTGTTGATTGGTAATTCTCGATGTTTCTTTGCAAATTTCCTTTGAATATTTGAAATTGTCTTGTCTATTTCAACTCGATCAACTTGTGTTGTGTCTGACTGCTCACTGCTTCTACTTAACTTTACTTTTTTAAAAGAATATCTCGTCTATTTTAATACGACCTGTACTTGACCAAACCTTCCAGCCAACTTGACCTGAACTCTACCATATCATAATGTGAACTGAACTCTCTCGTAATTTTGAGCGCGCGTTGCTTCTTCCGAAAAAGGAAATAATACCTGGCTACATTGTTGCTGTGTTCTGTACCGCCGTCAAGAATAGATTTCTCAAACAATTTATTTTTTTAATTTCTCAATTAATGCCTTAATTAATTGGCATTACAATATATATATATATATATATATATATATATATATATGGCCCTAATACTGAACCCCGTGGGACTCCAGTTTTAATAATTCCTTAATCTGATTCGTGTATTTTACCTGAGAATGAGTCTAATACCACTGGTTGCATTCTATTTTGTAAATATGATTTAAACCAAGAAAATGAAGTTCCTGTATTTCCATAGTATTTCATTTTTTTCTAAGTGTGTTATTGCCTACACAATCAAATGCTTTACGTAAGTCACAAAATATACCTAATGGATGGCATTTTTTATTCAATTCTTCTGTTACCCAAAATCAAATAAACGTAGGAAGAGGCGGAACTTCTTCGCTGCTATATACGAAATTGTTTCGAGTAGTGGAACGAACGAACGAATGCAGAGGTTTTTCTCTGAAGACGGTAGAATGTCTAGTTATTTTTAATCCACCGGCGTTTTGACGATTCAATTGCTAATATATGAGCCGTTGAAGTATAATATTCTTGTTACACCAATTGGAGATAGTTTTAAGAGAATTTAAATCGGAAAACTCCTTGGCGTGATTTGGAAGATGGAAGCAGCCAGACAGATGGGTCTGAAGTTGAGCTTTAAACGCATGTGGTATGCCGAGGATCCTTAAAACCAATGTTTGTAGTTTCAGCTCAATATTTGAAATAGCAATGAGACGTGAACATCACCATTCTGGACAATGTTTCGTTGACTTGTCACGTTGTCACGTACTTGTACCACAGGCTGCATCATAATTTTCGTCACGGTGACGATTTTCAGTCGTTTAAGACAGAGACAACGCGGTAATATATACACATGATATTTGGAACGACAGATAAAATTATACAATATTTTATTTT
Source organism: Zhengitettix transpicula (assembly GCA_037074705.1). NCBI lineage: Eukaryota > Metazoa > Arthropoda > Insecta > Orthoptera > Tetrigidae > Zhengitettix > Zhengitettix transpicula. The sequence goes on along the minus strand of CM073591.1, from coordinate 119,407,737 downwards.
AAAATACTTGATTAAATGATTCATTATTTACAAGATCTTTAGTCATAAATTTTCGGTGTATTGAGATTCTATTTTGAAAATTGTCATATTCTGGTTTGCCTTTCATGCTATTTAATCACACACTCATGTATACAGATACTCACTTCAAATTGATGTTTCTCCATTAACACAATGAAGTGACGTTTTTATAATCGAGCGTCTCGAATTCATAATTGTTGCTTCTCTTTGTACTCATGCTGGTGTGTAATTATGATAATCATCCTGTCCTAGCATTCTCCGTTACCTACGTCTTCCTCTCCCAATCTTTTTTGTTTCATCGGCGAAAAAAAACAAGCCATTTTTCAGGTGGACGCAAAAGTTTTTTAAATGTGCCCCGCTACTTCTCGCAACGTTTGTTCTATTTTGTTTTGCCACTTACCATCACTTGTATTATTGGCGGCAAAGCTCGTTACGTACCTGTTCCCACAAATTGTGTTTTATGTTATTATTATTATTATTAGGTGTCCTAGCAGGTCCTTCGGACTTGTGTAACATACATCCAACCGCTGGCACCATGTAACATCCATCCAACCGCTGCCGCGATGTAATATCCCGCATGCCATCATGTAACACTTCACCTCTGCGAACATGTCACATTCCAGCAGTTGGAAATGGGAAGTCCAGATAGATCGTTCACCAACCGAGCTATACCTCCGTTAGCTCACCTGGCTACCGATCTAGAGGATAAAGGAAGAATTGAGAACAGGAAATAGGAAAGTCGGTAACGTGAGGGTTCGGGTTCAACTAATTGAACCTAGGCGTAGTGGTTGGTGTTTCGCTGCACTTCAGTCAAATAAGAGTCGTTGAAGAATAAATAGATTTAATAGTTAGAAATAAAATAAAGTAAGACAAACTGGCGGATAGCACCAGGAGCCACCGACCCGTCTGGAGGTTGGATCACGACTGACTTTTCCCAAGAGCTCTGAACAATTCGAAGACTCCTTTCCCCCTCCCTGATGATTCTAAGTCTCCAATGAGAAATACTCTTACAGGGTGGAGATTTCTGCTGACGTGTACATGTCTGCATAAAGTACTTAAAATGCTGACGACCGTCTAGACGCAGCGTCATCACAGCTGCCTAGGTGCAGGGGTGAAGACTTATGTGTTGCTGTGTTTAGTCACTTTAACTGCATCAGCGTTCTGCGCCCTCTTAGGTCCGCTATGCTGAAGAGACGTTATGATAAGAGGGCACGTGTAGACTATTTATTATATTACACTTGGTCTGTAAATTTCCTTCTCGACCTTGCAGTGTTCTTAGCTTCTCTCTTCAAGTGTTGTAGCAGCTGAATTCTTCACTTCCACGTCCTGGAACTGCATACACGTGTCCTTCGATGATGTCATGCAGTAACAATTTATTCTTAGAATGTGTCCGATTCAGTTTGCCATTAAGTTAATATATTTTACATTAAAAATATGAGTGCCCGTCTTTTCCCGGGTATTACCATGGTTAATGCGAGAATTGAACTCCGCTAGTCCCATAATCACGCGATCAACACTAATATGTCTTTAATGCATTACTTCTTACGTAAACCCCTTCCACCACCACTCGTTCGGTAAGGATGCTTCAGTCCCTTGCCTTATGGTGTTGAAATTAGACGCTTAAAAAAACCTAGAATTACACTATCAAATAAACCGACCCCAAAAACGTTTTATTCGACACCAATAATGGCCATTCAGGAATTTTTTAATTCCATCCCCTCCACTCGCACCCCTAGAGGCGGTAGGTGTGTTTGAACCCCTCAGTGTTTGTTCCTGGATCGTAAGTAGCATGTGCATAAAGTTTGTTAGAAACTGGTCTGCACATTTAAGATTGTATACGGAATTTTGTTTCACCCCTTTCCATCCCACTCCTAGAGGCTGAACTACATCTTAAACAGTATGATCAATGACAGAATTAAAGTCAGTGACTTACATAACCACTGATTCTACATAAATCTCAGTTGTTTACGCATTACTTTTATGTAACAGCCTTTTACCCTCATCCTCCCCCACCCCCCCACACCTAGGGGCTGAACTACAACTTAACTGATAGTGACTGTCAAATTAAATTCAGTGACATCTATAACCCTGGATTTGACACCAATCTCAGTTGTTTCGCGTCATTTTTATGTGACTTCCTTCTCCCCTGTCTTATAGATGCTTTAAGGGGTTGAAATACACTAAAAACAAATGGATAGAAACTATTAATCACATAGACCCCCAAAAAGTAATTAATCGACGCTAATATCCGCCATTTCACCCCCGTTCACCTCTCGGGAGTTTCCTAACGCTTCGAAAACCCGACAGAAACTAAATATATGGCTTCTGGCAAACCTTACAAAAATAATACGCATTCATTTTTATAAATAGAGAGAAGAGATATATATGTAGATAATTAATGGTTTAAGAAATAGATATGATTATACAAAGTAATGTTTTAAATCAAAACATTGGTGGTTCCATATTGAGCATGATATTTAGTTTCCCAGAAAATAAATAACCAGTTCTAATAAATGAAGGACGTAAGGAAAACGTATGACTATAAAATTTGTACTTAACATGCAAAAACTACATGGAATATGTTGAAACAGGAATTTTTTATTTTTCCGTTTGGTGATTGGATATGGAAAATATTTTCATTCATTTTAAACAGGAAGATCGAGAGCTGGCAGCTGGCGTATCTTTAATCGCAGGACCACCAGAAGGTCAACATAGGCGTTGCTGGGGAGGCTGTGAAGGGACACTACTCAATTCCGTCTCTCCCCTCCACCAACCAATTATCTGGGACACTAGTAACTCATTTCGGATAAAAGAGAACCTTGGCCTCTCCAACTATCATTCTCCACCTACCTCCATCTTATGCCATCCATTCCATATATCCCTTCTTCTTTGCTGGCCAGGATGTCCATTCAATATCTGTTTTGGTATCTCCGTTTCCCCCATCCCTGCGACGTGCCCTGCCCAGCTCAGTCTTGAAAATTTCATAATTTAGCTGACTGATGGCTCTTTATATAGAGAGCATAACTCCGTCCTTCCTCACACAGTGGGCCTAAAATTTTGCGCAGTACTCTCCTCTAAAAGTCATCCAATATTTTATGGTAGGACGAGATATGAATCTTAGGCGGAGTAAGCGTATTAATGCAATATTGGCATTAGCTATTGTAAACGCTGGTTGATTTCAAAGGAGGAGAAATTGCAGTAAGTTACTATTGACCCCAAGAATTTAATCGGTGGTACTGTATCGCGTATTTTTATTGTAGGGGGCATATTATTTTTGTAAGGTTTGCCAGAAGTCATATATTTAGTCTTCCTTCCACTGTTGTGGCCTTTGTCCTTCTTTCCAGACAGCAATTACTATTTTTAGTAAAGCTTTTTCTAATAGATTACTACCTTTCTGAAATAACTCAACTGGTCTAGTGTTTTTTTCAGGGGCCTTAATCTGGCGCCAACTTGAGATTTTTTGTAAGAAACCATGGCTTTATTATGAATTTCATTCAAACCATTTGTGTGGTCGGTCTCTTGCTACGCGCAAAAGTAAAGCGACGGCAACAATGGTACTGGGTTCGTCATCTTAAAAGCCAAAGAGTAAAGAATGGACACTTCTATCAAATAAATGAATATATTTCAGCAATTTATTACCCGTCTCTCATTACCCATTACTTTCCCAGTTAGTGTTGGCTCTCTTACGCGGAAGAATGTTTCGATATGCGTAAAATGAGGCCAGAATCACGTTTAATTAGAAGAAACGACAAAACCCAAATTATCTGAGTATTCGTTAGATTTCGGCCATCGAGTTTTCTTTGAAAACATCTCAATAATTGATAACATAACGCCTCCCTTCAAAAAGAAAACTACAAAAAACATTTTAATATTTGAAATAATTTGACCATTACCATTTGAAAAATAAATAAAGAATTCAGGAAATATGTCAGAAAGTTTTATTAATTAATTGAACCTCAAAATCATATGACGTTTCGTCCACAATTTGGACACTTCTTCAAGTAAAGAGGTAATTTTCACTTTTGAATGTATTCAAGCACACACACACATATATATATATATATATGAATACATTGAAAAATAGTTAATTCAAAATCTTCCTGCGCCATTTTCCGACCAACCATGCAATTGGATCGTTCACAATCGCCTTCACATTACAAATCTCGCAAACGTTCAGACGTCATTAAGGACACTGCTTTCCTTTTATAAATTCATAGAAAACCCTGAATCTTCTTGAGTCAGATGCGAATGTTCTTAAAACCTCTCGCCTCTCTGGAATAGACAGATTTTAGTAGGTTTATTCATTTTTGGGGTGTTCGGACTCGCGATTCCAACTTTGATTGCTATTCTTCTGCTCAGAAGACGAAGATAGTATTTTACAGTTCGAAAATCCGGACTATATCTTCTCGGGCAATGGAAAATCGAAACTAGAATACTATTAACAGTGTAGACCTGTGTTATCAACCGCGTGAATTCTTCAAGTGTAACCTGTTCTTTCCAATTTCACATACTCCTTTTTTTAATTATTACTTGTTGGTCTTTCATCAATTTCTATAATCGGCCTGTCGGTATAAAACACTGTTTAAGACACAGTAGTCGCTTTACAGGATTATCTGACATTTACTATAAATAAAATACGTCTAATTGTTCTTCAGCATCCTAGTGCATTTCTAGCTTCTTCGATTTTTTGAGGTGACACATTTTCGACTTTATCTGGTAAACGATGGAAGCAGGGGACTGACTGTAAGAGAAACTTCTTCAACATTACAGTTTACCATAGTTTGTAGGTCTGTGGGTGTGTGTCTTTCTGTTTTATTAGCGATTTAATTCCGCCCCCCCCCCCCCTGAATGACCAGTGACAATGAAATCAACAATCATAGTAATAATGTATGAAGTAACTTAAAACTGAGAATTATATGTCCTTAAATGTTTTCCTGTTCATTATTAATTGTAACGTGGAAGGCGCTCACTGGTATTTATGAAAGGAGCGTGTGGCTCATTAGCGAGATTATTTTCCTCGTTGCGTGCGCAGACAGGAAGCCTCGTGACGTCACTGGCAGGACTCTCCTCCCCGCCCATGTCCGTTCTCTGGACCACGACCTTGGTACCAGCCGGTGCAGCTTCTCCCATCGCCAACATAGTTTCAATTTCGTTTTACCACGACCCTCGTAGTGCTTATCGCGAACTTCCCTAATGCAAATAGCGACAAGTTATTCACCCACAAAGTCGGTGAGGTTGTAAACGGAAGAAAAAAAAAGGAAATTTCTGAAACAGAACTATAGCAAACAAAGATTGAGATATTTTAAATCTTTTATATCTTTCATCAGTGGTCCTTAAACAGTTGGTTTCAAGTCGAATACATGATTTTGGAATGACGCCTTCTTTGGCTTTATCCTACCACTGTGATCAAAAAGTAAGGTGAAATTATCTTTTAAAACTCCCGGGTATTAGGAAGGCAAGTAATTTTTTTTCCTTGGTTGGTAGGACTGACTATAATATTTTCGAAGCGTCTGTTTGTTAAAAGGTTTAATTATCGTCGAGTTACACGTGTTTTTGTTAACAACCAAAAGCGAATTTTTCGATTTTTGAAATGGGTGATTTTGTTGAGCAATGAACTTGCATCAAATTTTGTTTGCGGAACGAATATTCTTGTGCGGACACGTTGAAAATGTTGCGGAAGGCCTTTCGTGATCAAAATATGGCATAAAAAAAGTTTATAAGTGGTACAACGAGTTCAAAGAGGGCCGAGAACGTGTTGAAGACGAACCGCGCTCTCGACGACCATCAACGTCTACCGACGAGGGCCACGTCCAAAAAATCAAAGATTTGGTGCTTGAAAGTCGTCGATGGACAATTAGAGATCTTGCTGGTAGTGTTGGAATATCATTTGACTCAACCCAAATCATTTTGAAGAATGTTTTGTGTCTCAAACGCGTCAAGTCTCGATTGGTGCCAAAATCGCTCAATTTTTTGGAAAAAAAGCGTCACGTTGATGTTTGTTAAACTTTGCTGTCTGACTATCAGGACCACTTGAAATGCATCATTACTGGAAACGAGACTTCGATTTACGCATACGACCCTGAAACCACCGACCAATCCAGCGAATATCGTGGAAAAGGTGAAGCAAGACCGAAAATCAAGGTCATGTTGACAGTTTTCTTTGATTATCCTGGTGTGGTGCACTATGAATTCCTTCCGCCGGGCCAAACTGTGAACAAAGAATATTATTTGAGCGTTTTGCGTCGTTTGCGTGAAGCTATTCGTCTGAAACGGTCGGAATTATGGGCGAACAACTCTTGGTTCCTTCATCACGATAATGCACCATGTCATACTGCAGTGGTTCTTCGCGACTTTTTGCCAAAACTCGACTCATATCGTTCCGCAACTTCCGTATTCGCCTGATTTGGCTCCGTACGACTTCTGGATATTCAGCAAACTCAAAAGGCCAATGCGGGAACGCCGTTTTGACGCGATTGAGGAGATGAAAACCGAATCGAAGAAGGTCTTGGAGGCTGTACCAGAAAAAGACTATTCCGACTGACTATTCGAGGACTGGAAAAAGCGTTGGAAAAAGTGCGTTTTATCGGTCGCGGATTACTTTGAAGGGGATTAAATTGATTTGGAAGAATAAATAAAGAATTTATATTTTATAGATAAATTCACGTTACTTTTTGTTCACAGTGGTACATTTGTTACGTATTATTGTTAGGTACAGCGTAATTTTTTTTTCAATATGCCAATTTAGTTGCGCAGATTATATTTCCTTTTAAAATCAGCAAATTATTTATGCATCATCATCATTATAATTTTCGCATGCATGATTATATACCAACATAAGTTTTTATATTCCACTCCGGCCGTAATTTTCACATTCGATAAAAATATCAATTATTTATTATAATATATAATCCAGATTAAAGGTACGAAAGAAACCAGGTCAATGACATGAAATAATTTTTGCCTGTTTTTATTAATGACTAGCTGGGTGCCCGGCGTTGCCCGAGATGTCATTTATCTATAACCAACTATAAGACTCCAATTTTGGTTACTTTTGCGCTATTTTTATGTAAAGCTCCTCGAACCCTATCCCTAAATGTGCTCACCTCCCATGCCGAAGGGGGATGAAGTCATTGACTAAATATATCGGCCGTTTTTACATGTTAGAAGATGACCACCCCCACAAATATGCGATATTGAAAAAGAATGTATTCCACGCAAAAATCGGCCGATTACATTGTCTGAAAATTTATTCCCCCGCCCAACACCTCCCAAACTTGAAGCGTTACCCCCCCAGGGTTGTCACAATTAGATTCAGCGACATTCATAGTCTCGGAATTGATTCGAATCTCGGTTGTTTTTGCGGGATTTTATTTAACGTACCTCCACGCCACCCCTAAGCTTGCTCCCCTCACAGGGGTTAAATTATACACAAACAACATCGGTATAAATACTTTCACAGTAATTAACCCCAGGAAATAATTATCGCAAATATCGACCGTTTAACATGTTTGAAATTTTTCAACCCCGACCACTCCCGCTTCGGGGACTTAAACGGTCAAGTTTAATGTCATAATTAAACTCAGTGACAATCCTGATAGTTTCTGGTTTATTTTTATCTAATGCTACTTCCACGCCAACTCTTAAGGGTGCACCCTTCCGAGTCCGAAAGGGGTTAAAACTATACACAGAGAACATGTAGGGAAATTTTATTAATCTAATTCATCCCGAAATATATTTAATCGACGCAAAAAACAGCAGGTCAACTCATCCCAACCCAGCCGATACCCAAGCGTTGTCCAGATTGTCATAAATAAATTCAGGGACATCCATGACCTTCGATTTGACTCGAATCTCGGTTGTATTCGCGTTATTTTATTGCAGCGTTCCTCCACCATACACCTAAAAGTGCTCTACTGATAATCCCGACCCGCTTCTGGGGATGGTAGACGCGTCTCACCCCAACAGTTGGTAGAAACACTATCAATATCTGTGACCCCTAAAAATATTTATCCGACTGAAATATCAACTGTTTTAGCATGTTTAAATATTTCAACCCCCGTCCGCCCCCAATTCTGGAGGTGGTAGACGCGTCTCACCCCGACAGTGTTTGTTTCCTGGTCGCAAAGAACACGTGTACGAAATTTGGTGAAATTTTCTCCAGCGGTGTAGATTTGTATAACGAACATACAAACATACAAACAAACATACAAACATACAAACATACAAACAAACATACAAACATACAAACAAACATACATACACTCTTTTTTATTTATAAGATATAAGTAAAACAAATAAACGACCGTTATTTTCTGAGATTTGAAAACATTTTTACGCAGGGAAAACTTGAAACAAGAATAAAAGAACAAAAAATGGTTAGTTAAACTTTAAATCATAATCTTGTCACTATACAGATATTAGGAGAAACACATTAATTTTATTTGAATAATGTTTTAATTTTAGACATTGAACAAAATTTATTGAAATGTAATTTATCAGAAATGGTACATGTTAAAACAAAAAAAACTAAAAACTCATAATGATACCATAAAATTAAATCAACATTTATAAAACAATATTTTGCAATTTTTGTTAAAACTCTTTAAAATTTTAAAAAATTAGGAATTTTTACCATAAATTATAATTTGAATTTGAAAAAATTGGTACATATTTACTTTATTATTGGTTACATTCATTATTAAATTGAAAGATTGTTGAAAATTTAATATTTAATGTTAAATAGCATATTGGTTTAAATTTTAAGAAGGAAAAATAAGAATAAAAAATGTTGTAATTTTGTGGGTTATTTTCACCGTGTTTAACATTAAATTTTGTTATCACAGAAAACAAAGTTTAATTAAGTTAAAACCTGATGAATCTACATAACGGTACTGAAACGTACTTGCTATAAGGAATAAAATAAAGGTCGTTAATTTATTAAATTGGTATGAAATAATGTTCTATGAAATCTATACGAAATTATTAGTTTGCAACATTTGAATAATTGCCTGATATTAACTGATCATTGCCGACATATAAATAGCAACTGCAACTTAATAAATGTAGTAACTCTTAATCTTAGAAAAATATCAGGTATGCACTTTACGTTACAATCTGTTAGTATATTGAAATTAATTGCAAATCGTGTTAATCATAACAGAATATGGCAAAGTTTAATAAATATTTCTGTGAATTCAATATGAAAGAATCAACACAATGAATAACATACGCAGATGTATTGAGACTGAAATGAATAACAGCGGATATGATAGCAGTCAAGAAAGATCAATTATTAATGATATGTTCATAATCAGAAGGATCGTTTATTGAGCTATTTTTCCATCTGAAATTGTTAGAAAGAATTTAAAATGATTTAATAGTTAAGTTCATTTGCCAAAAGGACGAATATTGTAATTATGTTTGTTTTAGTTTCATAACATTTCTAATTTATTGTATAAATTTTACTTATTTAGATTTATTACCTGATAAAGTCCCAAAACTGACGACGAAACATAGTAATTATTTTTTGTTTTGGTAAAATAATACATTATTTTCTGACAAATGGGCCGTTTTTTTGTTTATTTTAAAAGAATGCTAAATTCTTTGGTTAGTATCTAAAGATATTTTGCTGAGAAGACTCTTTCAACGGCTACCAAAGACATTGAAGTGTTTTCCGGCTTGCAGTCTTTGGCACATGAATTCTCATTAACAATGCTAGTGGGTAATAATCAGTAGTGTTCCGTCTGCAATGAATTGCCGCTTTCGTCACATTTCGTTCTCCGAAAGTATGGAACGACAACTTTCCGGAGTCAGCTGTCACAAAATTCTGGATGACTTTAAAACATTCGAGGAAGATCTGTGGGGTCTCTACGGCGTCAAACCTCCAGTGTCGAAAATGAAAATATCAGACGTGACCCAAAGTGCCATGAAAGCCATAAAGCTATACAAACACGTTGTGCAAAGTGTCGAACGGTTTATTAGGAAATGCAAGCCGCAGTATAAACTACCGGGATTATACGTGATGGATTCCATTTTAAGAAATTCAAGAAAATTATATGGTCCCGCTAAAGATGTGTTTGCTCCTCGTTTCGCAGTGCGTTTGCGCGTAACATTCTCACACCTGTTTCTTTGCCCGCAAGAAGATAAAGCCAAAATGGTGAAGGTACTGAACTTGTGGACGAAGAAGAACATTTTTCCTTCGAGTGTCATCCAACCTTTATTCGAACTTGGGAAACCGAGTGTGCCAAGTAAGACGGAATTACAGATCATTGCAGGGGAGAGTTACAAGAATATTTTCCAACGGCCAAATTGCTTACTTCTTGCTCTAAATAATCTCACCTCAATCAATATAAATGTGTAATATAATTCAGGTGACGTATCCATAATAAAGTTCCAAACAAAAATTTGTAGAGGCAATATGTATTTTTATTTGAAGTTCCCAACCATCAAATATTTCTCAAGTACCGAGATCATTTTCTCATCTCCTTATTGTGATTTAATTTACCAGATAGTTGTTCTGTAATCTCTAATAATTAGTTTGACTTTTCTTACGGTTGTAGCGACATTTTCAGACAGTATAACAGTTACTGGTGTTAATTTATTATCTTGGCATTATTTAAATATCAACCGAATTTACTTGAAACAATCGACACGAAACGAGTTCAAGTTTCATCTTTACAATACGGTTAGAACAACCAACAATTAAATGTTTTCAATCGATTTTATTGATTGTAAATATGAAATTCTAATCTTATTATTACTTCGGGTATTGTGAACGTTCCTACCAAACCGTACGTAATTATAACTCCTTTTTCAAACAGTTAACCATTCAAGTCAATTCTGTGACGTAATCACAATTTGAAGAAATATTAATAAATGTCCTGGAGTCAGAAAAGTAATTTTAATGTTTATTACAAAAATAAATATTTAATTATGATATATGTAATTATATATTCTGACTATTGAGAAAACTATTCAATAAATAAACGTCAGCCAATTGTAAGTGAGAAAAAATAATTTAATTAATGTAAAATTAAACAACGTTTCGTCGCTTATTTGGCGACCTCATCAGGTTCAATTAATTTTTTTTTGACATTTCGGTCACGGAAGTCAGCCGAGATTAATAACAATTTTTTTTAAAAAAAAAGTAAGAGAATTGATTATATTTACATTAATAAATTCTTTTTTTCTGATTAAAAATTGCCTGATGTTTATTTATATATTAATATTTAATTAACAATGACGTTTCGTCCTCTTCCGGGGCCTCAACAGGTATGAATATTTTTAATATTTCGTACACAATCCATAACTAAATGTTGAGGCAAGGAAGTAGAACCAGAAGAGTACGAAAAATGTGGGAATACAGTCAAACTTGGTCAGATGTTATTTATTATCAAAAAACGCTAAATTAGAATATTTTCGTCCTCAATCTAGGACTATTATTCAGTAATTCGTCATAGTATACATGTGTATTTGCAGATACTTTGAAATAACGACAAAAATACTGTATTAAATAATGGTGATATTACGACGTAATATTTATTCAACAGTATATATATACATTTTATTATTTTCATGTAAATATCTCAGAATCAAATCTTTATTCGTTTTCACAAATGTGCTCCAAGTACAATCTAAGAAAGATATGTATGCGACATCATGTAGGATTGTTGGCTGAATGAGAGGAGCGGATAAAACACTATCACAATTTAAGTACTTTACTATAATTTTGACATGGTCTCATGATTACTCGTTTTATGTTTCCAAAATAACCGTTTCGAGTTTGATATTTATTTGAATCTAACTGATAACATTTATTTCTTACGAGATATAACAATGCCCCTTGCCAGTTGAAAATTTCTGACTGACTGTTTTAACTTGTTTTATATTGATATTTGCTTTGTAAGATATTTAGTTCGGTAAGCATAAAAGCAGCTGCTCCTGAAAATGCTTACCAACTTTGCAACAGTAAGGAATGGAATTATAACTGCAACAATGGAATGAAATTATCGGAACTATTAACGTTGGCAATTATATTGATAATAATAAGCAATTAATATTATTGTATCCTATAAATATGTTCCATAATTTAAATTATGTAAGTTAATTTAAAATCATACTGCAAGGCAGTAATAATTAATATGTATTCATAACATACTTTCTGTATTCCATTATCTGCGCGACAATTGAGGAATGGAATTGTTGCTTTGGAGAGAAAGTATCAGACAAGGATTTACAATTACTTTTAGTTGCGATTTTTGTTTCCATTCAGTTAAGTAAATATAAAAATTCCAGATGTTCCTCTTGGTCAACGTTTTTTTTTAATAATTCTGTGTACACAAGTTATAATCATTTTTATTTCAATTGATATAAATTCATAGTATTTAATAATGCTTATTTTGTTAATATAGACGAATTGAAAAGATAATATTTAAAATAACATTGAATTTATTGTATCTTAAATACGGAAAATATAGTCACAAATATCCATGAAGACTTTATTTTGACCATTCGGCACTCTGTTCCTCCATTACCTCGTATTTTCTGAAATATATATAGGTCAATTATTTTCGGAAATATATATAGGTCAATTATTAACTCTATACATACTACGTTTTATATAAGGATCGATACATTGTGAAGTTCGTTATTTAAAATTTTACGCTTGACCAACATAGAAAAAATAACTGAATCTATTTTTAAAAACTGATTGTTCTCGTATTGCTGTTTTTGTGCCAATTATGTTAATGTATTTCTGAAAAATAAGTTAATATTGCAGAAGAGTGCGCCGAAATCACCAAATAAAAATCTATATGATGTTTAATTATTTATGATTCAGTAAAACATTGGATTAATCTCTGCCTCATCAGAAAAATGAATTTTATACTGACATTGGTGTCATTTTAAATATTTTTACCTATTTATTTCACGTTAATTACTGAAATAGTTCCTAACTTTTGTTTATTCAACCTACTACGAGTTTTTCGCAAAATACTATTTAAACTTGAAACTATTCCTTTGCATTAGCGTTCGTTTCTCGAAGTCCGAACGCTATTGAAATATTATGTAATTGGAGATACACATTGTTTCTTTACGGAAATTTAATATATTTTTTTTGTAATTATGTTGTACAGTATTTTAATTTTATTTAATATACGGAGAGTTTATGTAGTGTAATGTTTTATCTGGGTAGGAGTTTGTTAATAATTGATTTTTAAGATATTTAATTTTATTTAAATGGTTATTTAACTCTCAAAATATTTAATTGTATTTCAGGGGGAAAAATAATCAAAATTATTAATTATTTATATTTTATTAACACACAACAAACAAACATTAACTTCCTGCTCTCATTATCAATTAAAATAACCACGGCTATTTAAAAAAATAAAAAAACAGAACAACAACATAGTATTAAAAAAACAGAGACAATTTCTACCAGACTTTGGCGGGTCAAAATACGGTAATCATATGGCTTTACTGAACCGACTTAGATGACATTATTTCCGGTACATTAATTACCACTTGCAGGTAGGTCAAAACTTCGCAGATGGCTCGCAGCGTTTCCTTGTATTTCCTGGAGAAAGGATCACCCAGATGGCCTAAAGGTGTTGTCAGAATTACAAGTCTAGTATTTTCTCAAAACTAATTCTCCAAACCGCAATCACCATCCGAAACTTGAAAACTAATTTACTATTGAAACTCAACTTCTTCAGAAATTCCCAAAAGTAACTGTCTTCCACTCCAAACTGAACTTATAACAAACTATCTTATAACATCCCTGAACTAATTTCTGCTCCAAAACTAACTCACAACATTCCCGAACATATAAGACTTCCTTATAACATCACAAACCCAACTCACTTCCGCTTGCTCCATAATTCGGGCTCCGTAAACTAAAAACTAAGTAGCTGAAAAGTAAAAGTAAAAATCAATTACCTGAAAACTAAAAACTAACTAACTTACTCTTGCTCTGCCAGCTCCCTTCACACCTCGGTCTTTCGAAACTTCCTCAACATAATCTCAGATTCTACTGTTTTTATCCAATAGGAATTAGATTTGTGCATCTACAATTCTCAATATATTAATTATCCACAACCCTTACGGAATTCACAAGCCCAAAATCAGGGGTGAGGGAAAACACGGTAGCGATGGAGCCAATCTGGTCCAACATTTTGTGTGAGCGTGCTAAAATATGAGTCTAAAGATTAGTCAAACCAGACACACACCATATTTTAATCTCTACAAAGGATTGCCGGGTCGGGGTTGATTTCGTTTTCACTGACATTCTCTGAGTACCTGCGAAGCGTACATACACCATCGCTGGAATCAAAACGAGAATATTAGTTGCTCGAGATGTTTTTTTTTCGTAAAAGAAATTAAAATACATAAATAATAAATAAAATAACCCGTTAATTAATTTATTTCGCTTGTACACTACAATATTTATATGGAAGAGATTCCCATGAACGATGATCCTTAATAATTTTAGAAAAAATACATCAAGATTGACTACATTTCAATTCTCGTTGTATGGTAAATGAATGTATTTAATGGTCTTCGTCTTCTTGATTTGCGATTGATAATCAACTTTTAAACAGTTCCAAATAAATAGCCTGGTTTTACGTTAAAGTAAAGTAAGGTTTTAACGAAGCTGTTTCAAATAATTTTCTATGGTTGGGTTTTGACTATATATTACTACGTTGCATGTTGCTGATTAGGACTGCTATAGTCTTTAAAGTATAACACAAGTTAACCTTTATTTATTTATTAAAACATCGAGAGCTTTTAAAAATAATGTCATACTTACTCTACGCAATAACATCTTATATCATACATACTTTATTTAATTTTCTTAATGAAATTGATATTTTGAATAAAATTCTTAAAATAATTTTGTTAGTGACGTTAAAATCAACTTCGGGCCACAGGTAATTCATTATGCAAAGTAATTTGGTAACTTCATTTCCCCTCTATAACTCTAAATCAATTTAATTAAAGATTCATTAAACAAAATATTGTAAGGTGCCTAATTACATAGATAATAAAGGATCAATATCTGTGCGACTGATTGTGTTTATTTCTACATCCTGTTGAGAGTATCTCATTTTAGCGTAGAACTGTCATGTTACATTACTATTATTATATAGATACATTACCTAGGAGCAAAAATAAACGAATACGAAAGAACATTTAAATTACATCAATATTAAATATTTAGTATGTTACACAAATTACGTAATGTAATGTATAATTTCACCATTAACAATAAAAATAATTTGACATTAGATACACATATGATTAAATATTCAGATTATTTCGTAAATATAAGGTATGTGACTTAGATTGACAATCCCATAGGGCAGCGGTTTCTAATATTTTAAGGGCACGGAAAACTAAACAAATTTCTTTTATTTCATTATGATAACAAATTAAAAGCACTAAAATTTATATTAAGAGTAAGATACATTTATTGGGAATATTTCTAACAAAGTTAATGTCAGGATTGAAACTGTTTCACTGTTTAATAATAATTGTTTTAAAGTTCGGTTTTATGTTCGTTACTGATTCGCATAACCGTAGCGACTTTTCCACAGAACCCTTGGGTTCCGCAGAATCCACGTTTGGAATCGCTGCTATACAACGAATTTAAACAATAATTGGACACGGAGTAAGAGAGTCAATACATTTCTTAACGCAAATCCGGATAACGTCCCTGGCTAAGTTTATCCATAACGGATCTCAGTTCCTTAGTATGAAATGGGTTCCTTTTTTTGTGTCAGATGAACGTCTAAAATCAATGAGTTAATCGCGGAAACAGGGTTGTAAAAGAAAATGGTGCAGAAACATTAATGTTGTAGTCATGAAATTGTCGAAGTGTTCAAATTTTTTGAATTGCAATAACTTATACGTGGTTGATAATTTATGCTTTGATTTTTATTTGTTAACTGCTGGCATGAGCGCCTCGCATCTCAGATGTCCCGGGTTCAAATCCCGACATGTACATGGAGTTAACGTGACACTCCTAATTCCTGAATGTGTCATAGTAAGATGGCACCCCGGCAGCCGTCTTATTAGGCGAAGGCCTTCAGTGGGCTGTAGATCCAATGATAATAAAAATATTGGACCCTTCATTTTTCGAGGTGCTGGAAAGAAGATTTGGAAGTGCAGAAAAACTGTAAAATTATTCAATGATATTCTGTCAATAGCTGCTACAATCCCAAAGGGCTGTATCGATCTCTGAAGAAAGACAAATAATAAATTAACGTCTGTTAAAAATAATAATGTAAAAAACGAACTTTATACAGACAACCATAAAAAGGAACTTAAACTAAGTAAATTTGAATTTACAACTGTAATTTTTAAGTCTAAATTATCATTTTCCGGTTTCTTCAAAGGACACAACGATATTATTAATACGTTTTTCACCACAAATGTTGTTCATAAAATTAAGTGTTAAAATCGTGACCTTTGTTATATAGGCAAAACAAAAATAATTTTAAATACTAGGATTAAATAACATAAATCTAATTTCAAACTTTCATCTTGTAAACATAGTGCAGTCAAAAAACAAGGTATAACATTTAATCACGGTATCGATTTAGACAACACCTCCATTTTAGACAGAGAGCAACATTATTGGAAAATATTCATTTCTTAAACGCAGTATATTAAAAATCATGCAAATACTGTTAATATTAAACATGGCATTGAAAGTCTCAACAAGTTATGTTTTAAGCTCTTGGTTTTCATCTTTGTTTTTTATTTCTTGTTCAAATTCTAGTCTTAAGGTATTCGTCGTTAGATAAAGATGCTAATCCGCGGTAAATCGATTAAATTCAAATTCCTTAGTTTAAGTTAATTTTTTAAGTTTGTCTGTATAAATGTTTTTTTTACATAGTCACTGTCGGGTTTGCACGCGGGAACAACAGCGATAAAACCGTGACGATTCGACGACCGCAAGCTCTGACGTCATCTTCCCGATAGAGAAACGTCGCGGTTTAATAGTTGTTGTACCCGTGAGGAAACCCGAGAACTGTTTCTGCAGCTGCTAAACCGCGAAACCCTTAGATCTTCGCGTAATCAACCACTGACTATAAGACAATGAAAACGTGCGCCACGTTGATTGCGTATCTAAGAAAAAATGAGCCTTAAATGGTCCTGCTTGTGAGTCACTCGATTCGCGAAGTGATTCAAGTATGACTATGTTGTCAGCTGTTTTGTTCTTCGTCTTCTCTGCCTCGAGCCCAGCGCAGGAAGTAGGCAATTGTGAGTCAGAGGCTGAAAGATCTGCCATTTAGAATGATCCAATTACAGAGCGCTTAATATGCTGTTTAGCTTGTAATAGTTATTTTACTTCAGTGTTCAATGTTGGGCGGTTTTTTTAAAAATAAAAATATTACTTTACTTATTATAATTGTTTACTAGCAATTGTGAGTCACAAAATAAAAGGAATTTAGAAGAAAATTGAATTTAATTAAAAGGAATGATACAGGAACTCTGTCAGACATTCCGTAGGGATTGCCAAATGAATGATATTATGAATTTGAATTTAATTAAGAGTAAAACAAAAGGAGGTACCTGGCATTACTATAATGTATTTTAACCATTTAAACGATACCGTGGCGTGATGTTAAAACTGGTGGCAGTGCAAACGTCCGATGATCGTGTTGGAACCCCTAAGCTCATCTCGGTGTCGTCGATGGATCGTGTGAGCCCCACCAACTTCCAGGATTTGTCGTGTTCTGATTTGAGTATAGCCACCGTCAACTAAAGCTCGCGGATGGCTACTAACTGCTCAATTTTCTTTCTCGAATTTACCAATACTCCTCCGGAATCTATTTCTAATTCTCTGCTCCCGTCAGCTCAATATATTTTAAGCTTCGGGAGCTCACTTACCCTTGCCTAATAAATTTGGTGTCCCATGGATCTGTCAGTCCTCTTTAGGCCCTCTTTGTCAAAAAAATGGGTCTTCTTTTCATAGAAAAGGGTCCTAGAACATCATCAGAGTCCACCAAGTGGACAAACAAAGGCTTCCGTCCGAAATATTGCGCTACTAAAGAAATGTCCATTGCAAGCTTTCAAGGTTAAATTCAAAATTTCCAAATGCTTCGGATTGATCTTGATGATAATAATATTACAGCGCAACAAAGGCTGTTGGTATTGAGGGATCAGTTAACACATGCAGAAAGCTTTGTGCGATTGGTTCAGTCAACCAGACTTATCACTACGAGCCCGACGCTATTTTGATGACTCTATTGACCTTATCTCTCCAATCAGTGCCTTAATCTTTCGGGCTCACTGCTAGGTTTGTATGTTACATTTTTTTTTTCGATATGTACCATTACTTCGTAAATGGTCAAAGTACGATGTTCCCCTTCCATCGTCTTCTTATCCCCTTTATATTGAACTAAAACTAGCAATAACCTAACCCATTATCAATATATATGGTTCATCTAACTTCGAATTTCGGAGAAATATTCATGTTCACATCTGGCTTTTTAGTTTTGTGTTACGTCACCCCAAGCTGCAAAAACGAGGATAAATTTGTAAAATACTAATAGTTTTATATAATCGTGTAATTAAACTTCTATTTCATGGAGTTTTCACTTAATTAAGGGCATTTTAAATATTGAAATCCACACTGAATTTATTCAAGGTGTCTGATTTTGAACACAAGTGAATATTAAAAACCAATTTATTTATTTATTCATAAAATTATTCAAATTTAAATTAAGTAAATATATTGACTTGTAATGAACTTCACATGAGAGTAATTAGTTCACTATTATTCTATCAGGGCCATAACCTGAGGGCCGTGTAGCAGAGTTAGATATCTATATATAATTTTGTTTGTAATTTAGAAATATTTGCTCGTTGGATGCGAAACTTTCCCGTTTTGCCGTAGTATTCGGAATACATAACGAGCTCCTTCCAGGAAGGTCAGCTTAAATTCGTGGAAGAGATGAACTCGTCTGCTGGGCTGTAGCTAGAGGCGTTGATTCTTATCGTGGTCTTCTTCGTTGTTGGCATCAGCCTCTTCAGACGATCATATGAACAAAACTGTTCATAAAATCTTTCACTCACCTCCAAGCTAGACAAATTTCTTCCCATCCCCAAGGTTGAGTGATCGGTTTCTGCCAATCCTAATTTATTTTCGCTTGGTTTCTGAGGTTGAGGGGAGTTTTCACTGGTTGTCCTTCACAACTTCTTGACGTTAACATCGCGTCGTTCTTACTCCTCAGGGTCGAGTTAATCCCACATAGTCTACATAGTTTGCAATAGAGTTTACTTTTTAAAATCGGAAATTTTCGAACCAAGTGAACAACAATTAGTAATACGATGGTATTCCTTCACATATGTTAAATAAAGTTAATGTTAGGAACAATCCACGTATGTTTGCAGTATTGCGTACTTGCCAATATGCAGAGTGCACAGAAAGGTTGCAGTTTGTGTAGCTCTTTACGGTAGAGGTGAAACGGAATATTGAGCAAGCTCATTTTTCATTATAGACAGATTTTCTTTGCTCAGTAAAGATGCTTGCTGCATCAGAGGGCGATGGGTGAGCAAGTGCACGGCTTGGGGGGGCAGTTTCAAATATAATATTAAAATGGAAACAGAAATTCACCTAGTTAAAACACAATTATTAAGGCTTTTCTTCGCTCCTGACGAAAGGAACAAAGATCCCAGAAACGTTATTATTATGATTCTTAATTTTTTATAATTTATTTATGTGGTGTAGGTCATGAGCACATATGCACTAGCCACCTCTGCACATCTCTATAATTATATATCTTCAATTTAACGGTTTACCTAAAACATTGCATTTTAAAGTCTCAGGGTCATATTCTTGGTATAGGTGGAACAAGGAGGCCGTTTGTGATATGATTCATGAACATAGAAAGCACGCAGAGCTGAGCGAAATCACTGAATCTAAACTTACCGAACAATTACAGGATAGTAAATATATATATATTTGAGTTTATTTCAATTAAATAAAATAAGGTCGTTTCCGAACAGAGCACCACTGCTTTACCTATCGACGTCCCGGATATTTCATTTGATTTATTTATCCCATTGTATGAGGAAATAGGATACGTCATTACATAAAATTGCAATATATTGGAAATTACATTTAATAACAATTAGAAGTTAACGAACATAACGAAAAAACTGGAACACAAATTTCGCTGTCCAAAATAACTTAAAGAACTATATAGCAATAATAAAAAAAATTATTAACGTTACTAATGTATAATATAATATTTACATTATTAAAACAAATTCAAAACGTATTAGGGAAGAAATAAATTATTTAGAGAATTAAGTTTCATGAATTATGGCATTAAACACCAAATGAGAATAAACACAAAACCTGACACACGCACACTAGGAAGAAGTACAAACACAAACGACGGTCAAGACATTTCACGAAAATGATCGACGAGAAATCTGCCCTTTTGTAGTTACTCCAGGCCGTACATGAAACAAACAAAGAAATGAACAGAAAAGACCAACGGAGACTGAACAAGTTATAAAATAAGTACTTTAAAGGGCGACAAATTCAATACTTCTGCAGTATAACAAAAAATAATTAATTATTAGGGGAACGATCAAGAAACTCCTGTTCTGAGTAAAACGCTCCTTTCAGTAGAATATTTTCACACTGATTTCACTGAAGTTATTATTGTTCTTTACATTTGGAGGAAGAATATTATATAAAATTATCCCTGAATGGTAAATACCCACGATAATGATATAGTCTGGCTATTGAGACAACTTATAAATAAACAACGGCCAATTTGAAGCCAGAAAAAAATAAATTTATTTATGGCAGAATAAACTACGTTTCGTCGCTAACTCTGGGACCTCTTCAGGTTGAAATTTAACAACATTTTGATACGTCATTCTCCGAGGCCGAAGACCCGGCTATCAAAATTTTGTTAGATTTCAACCTGAAGAGACGTAGTTTAATTTTCCATGACTAATTTTTTTTTTCTGACTACAAATTTGCTTTTCTTTATTTATAATACCCACATAATTATCTGGTACCCTGAAATGATTCTTTATCTCCCCATTTACTTTCTGGCACTATTAATCACTGTTATATTACTCATCTATCCAAACAACTGGAACCTAGGATGTTATTTTAGCAAATTACACGTCTCTAATTGCTCAGCCGTCGCAACCGCCATCGCTTCATAACAAATTATAACGCCAACGCGATACACACGAACCAAGGTTAATGTGTTACTGAGTCAGGGTAAACGCAGGTAAACTCGTGAGGCTCCTGATTAGAAGTATAACACGACACGCATACCGTCACTACCGTCTGATTCATTTCCGAACCGTCGGTAAGTATTCCGGAGTTTCACTTGACCCCTTCGTCACATGGAAACTATACCACAAACACTGTTAAAAAATCAAAACTCTGGTAATAATACCCTACGCTTAGCAGAGCAACCAATGCCCAACGTATCCACTTCTCTAATCCTCTCCTGACGTGAGCTGACCTGGCTTGTGAAGGTTATACAGCATGCTTTCGATACAGGACTGCAGGTTGGGCAAACGAAGGTATTTACAATTGTTAAGTCACCTTGCCTCTCTAACCTTCGCTCAATAACCTTATCCGCCTGATTTATCTGTCTTGTTTCTTGTAGGTTTTTGCTTCGTTTACACTTGTTGATTTCCTCTTTTTGTTTCTTTACCTTATTTTACTTCGGTACTAATGCCTTTTCTTGGTTCTTCTTTCCTTACTATTCAGACAATAGAATACCCGACCTATACTTACGTGACCAATAGTCATCAAATTTCAAAAGTTTAATATTCTGTTATGTATCAAAATCATTTGATGGCGTGGATTACAAAATATGAAATACAGCGGAATTAATAATAATTCCAATTGATGGGTATCAATTGGGAATATTGCGTTAATTTTTTGACAATTATGATTTAATGAATAAACAAAACAGCCGATGTAAGAAAAATGTGTATAAATTAATTAAAACGAAAAATCATTACAGTAAGACGTTCCGTGCAGTTATGGGACTTCCTCAGATAATATACCTAAATAAGAAAAACATTATACGATAATTTATAAATGTAAATTGACAGAAACATAGTCGAATAAATAATATAAATTTATAGATTTGAATTAATTTTGTTTCAATGTAAATTATACAGCCATGCAGTTTTGAATTTCTCTACATGTTGTCTGTGTATAATTTCAATCCCTTTCGACATGCGATGGGAGCACGCCTAGGGGTGGGGGTGGAGGGACGTTACATAAAAATAACTCAAAACAACCTAGATTCGAGTCAAATCCGGGGTTATGGATGTCGCTGAGTTTAATAAATACGTTCGACTTTCTGTTTAACCCACAGTAAAGTGGGTGGACGGAGGTTGAAATTTTCGAACTTGTTAAAACGGCAGATTATACGTCGAATGAAACTTTTGCGGGGTCAATGAGTTCAACCCCTTTCGACATGGGAGGTGAGCACATTTAGGGATAGGGATGAGGTGCGTTACATAAAAATAACGTAGTCTAATCGGGGGTTAATGATATATGACAACCCGGGAAACGCCGGGCTAGTCTAATCAATTAAATTCGTGCAACTGTCTATGCAGTCAGAATCATGTCAAGTTGCTAATATAAAAACTACCCAGAAAGTATATTTGGTATATTCTCATTCTTTGGCAGTTTACGCCGTTATGTATGGGATAGTTCTGCAAAAAAAAATACTATTATTCTACAATAATATATTATCAGAATAATTAGTAATGTTAAATGACGGCAATCATGTTGAGGACTATTCAAATAAATTAGTTTATCTTACTCTCTCATGCGCATCTATATATTCGACGTTTGTTATCAACAGTTACGGAAAATTTAGTACATTCAGTAAATACTAAAGCAATTTAAATATAAATGTCATTATCAGATACAGAATAAATAGTGGTGTATGCAGGAGGAAAACGTTCTAGCAAACATTTGGCCAATATTCAAGAATTAGGAAATAATGTAGTATATTTAAAAAGGTCAAACAGTAGACATGAAATGTTATTTGCTGTAAATAAAACATGAAATGACATTGTACTTAAAATATATAAAATGACTTAAATGCGGTTCTCATTTTCTTTTCTTTCAAGGAAATTCGGTTTTAGGTATGATACTCGTATAATATTATTCTTTACACATCCATGAAACCTTGTTTCTCCCACTTTCAAAAACGACTAATCTAAGAAAAATCTACCCAAACATATAGAAAAACCTGTCCGGTTGACGTTCTAATCCAAGGACACGGCCACTTTCTTATCGTTTTTCTAAAAAAAAACACAAGGAAAATCGAGGTTCTTAATACGAGGATATAAGCACACTGGTGGACATGGCCAAACTCAAATCCAGAATGGCCCATGCAAGTCTTCAGTCTGGCAGCCGTATCGGTATATAAATGCCCATCGATGAACGTGTGCAACATATAATTAAAGTAACAAATACTATATTAACATTAATGAAAGTACGTTTCCCCGGTGAATGGATTTAATAAATAATTCTCGGTTTATCAGCCCGGTAAAACTTTTGGTGAAAGACACGGAAACGTTGTGTTCGGAGAAATATTTGATTTGGCTGATTATCCGAGAATAAATTATTATATACTTCCTTAAAATTGTTTTTCAAAATTCTACATATGGTACCTCAATATTCATTACTTTTTTGCTGTACAGAGCAATATCTATGTCGAGGAATTGTAAGCTACATTATAGGTTTTTTATCACGGGACTATGGAATAGTCTACGTTTTTGTACGTAATAGTTATACCAAACGGAAAGGGCTGGTAAATCCCAAATACAATCGCCCTCAACACAATATTTTTGCCTGATAACGCCTTAGTTAGCGTTACGAAAATTACCTTGCTTAACCTAGGCTGATTATGATAAAAACAAGTGATTCAGTGATGTCAGAAAAATTAACTAATTGATTAAACCCAACTTCAATTTTGGTTATATATATGCATACATTATAAACTGTATATAACGTGACAACCTGAAGAATAACAAAATCCTGAACGTAACGTTGTATTGAAACGATTTTTTTTTGGTTCAATAAATTTTCTCACATTTTGGCAGCTTTGCTAATTTATTTATTAAGTGATAATAGTCAGAATATATTAAATAACTGATAATTCAATATTCTGTATCGTTTCGTAGCTGAAGAACCTCAACTATATATGCTCCAGATATACGTTTTGCGCATTGTGTGAGTCCCTTTGTTGCATTACAGCCACCAATTGGCGCATGAACACGAGATTCATTTCACGTCGATGAGCCGTAAGTGGTGACTCAATGGCTGATTTAGGGCATTGTGGTAAATAGACAATCTGTTAAATAAAAGTGAAATGTTGGTGAAAAAGACAAAAGTATGTGAAGAAGTGAACATGAAATTTATAATAATTTATTTTATTCATTTGTATATAACTAACAATTGAGTAACTAATTGTCAATCAAATTATACAAATTAAAGAGTACCACGAAAAAAATTTGATAACGAAAAATTATCGAAAATATCTGTATCCAATTCAAAGCTACCACAACAAGATGTAAACCGAAAAGAGATAGATAGATTTATTCACCATTAGTCCCCTTAAGAGAAAATAGGATTCGTCACAAATGTACAGTAGATAAATTAAATATAAACAGAATTAATATTAACAGGTTACACACACACACAAACACAAATTCATATCCGTTCACATTTGTCTAGTCACCACAATCATACAAACAATCTTTAGGAAACACGCACACGACACTAATCACTTCCTGGTAATCATCTTCTGTCGCTAGGTACGGAGGGATGTCGTCTTGGATATTTACTAAAACAGAAAGAAGAGGCAGGAGAACAGAACCAAAAGGGAAAAACTGGACAAACTATTTACATATTCGGCAATTTTGTAGGCAATGCAGTTCAACGAATGTGAGACCGATTCAAAAATTCGTGTACAGAGTAATAAGTTCCATTTACAAGAAAAGTTTTACACTTCTTGACGAATGAGTTGTAGTTGTTGATGTTCTTTACATGTTCAGGAAGGCTGTTAAATAGTGCGATACCGGAATAATGAACGCTAGACTCGTAGAGACTGAGGCTGTGCTTGTCAGACCTGAGGACTGAACGGTTCCTCCATGATTGTCCCCGTTACTTGCAAAAAGGTTCATGTTGCGTTTAACAAATTTTAGTATTTCTAATATGTAAGCGCTAGGTAGAGTCAGAATATGACGTATTTTGAACAGGGTCTTCAGCTTTCTCTGGCACCTGAACCTAATATAATTCTAATGGCTCCTTTTCTCAGTTTGAAAACATCCACACTACGAGAACAATTGCCCCAGTTGGCAATACCGTAACACACATGTGAATGAAAGTAGGCAAAATAGACTAGTGAAGCAGTTTTGGTATCAACTTGTTGCATCAATAGTCTCAATGAGTAACAAACAGAACTAAGTTTGCGCACGAGGCGATCAATGTGCAAGTTCCATTTTAATTTATGTCGACCTGCAAACCGAGGAAAGTCGCATGATCTGAGAACTTATCCGTTACGATGTTGTTGGTTTCTGTTGTAAAACGAACTAACTTAGTTTTCTGTACATTGAGCGTTAATTTACTGGCGGCCAACCAAGTATTTAGGTTTCTATGCAGTCTCAATCTTCGCATTGAGATTATTTAAATCAATGTCCGTAATTAACAAATTATTGTCATCTGCGTATAAGACAGATTTTATAGGTTCCATATATTCTGGAAGATCATTAATATACAAAAGAAAAAGCAGTGGACCTAATATTGAGCCCTGAGGCACGCCACATGCAATGCCTGACAAGTGCACCTCACCAGCTTTGTTTATTAAGGCCACCTTCTGTTTCCGATTGTTGAGGTATGATTCAAAGAGTTCCAAAGCGTTGCCTCTGATCCCATAATATTCTAATTTTTGGAGGAGTATGCTGTGATTTACAAGATCAAATGCCTTCGAGAGATCAGCAAAAATTCCGACTACTTTCAGTTTTTCATCAAGGGAATTTTGTATACTATGAATGAACTCGTACATAGCAGTGCTCGTGGATTTTTGTTTGAGGAAACCATGTTGTGCGGGAGTAATTACTTTATACTTCGTCAAGAATTCAAGTAACTTTTTGTGGAAAATTTTTTCTAGTATTTTTGAAAATATCGGAAGTAGGGAAATTGGTCTGTAATTTGATGCGTCGGTGGGCGGATTAACTTTTGCAGGTTTAAGGGAGTCGGGAAAAATGCCGGTAGAAAGACACTCTTTCAATATGATTTGAAGGGGAGTAGCTATGACGTCGGCACAGTAGTTCACAACTTTGCTTGAGATGCCATATATATTCGCAGAGGATTACTAAGGCAAGAAACAAGTGATGTAACAGAAATAAAACAGAACAAATGTTTGTTCTCAATGAAACAGCGCAGATCGGCAAAAATGAATAAATCTGTTACTTCAAAAGAAACTACTGCGATATATAAATTAGGGGTATCTCAAACTAAATAAAATGAAAATCTTTCAAAACATCAAACAATTTCGGTAAAAAATTCTGCGCGGTGACAGAAAACGTACCGTAAAAGAATTAAGAACGTGGAACATTCCGTACCAGTGGCGCTACTTCGAGTGAAGTGACATCGGATTGGAAACAACTGACAGCAGCAACTCGTGAAAAGGAAGCGAATTTTTACAATTTCGATTGCGTATCCGGCACTGTCAATTTCACTTGTCTTTATTTCACATTCGTTCGTCACATCACGATGACAAATCTTAAGTACATGTTTTTTTCTTCATATCCCCATGCTAAATCCCGTGACAAATGACACAAATTAAGTTCATAAATCTCAAAAATTTAATTTTATTAAATAGTAGTCAATCTGTTTAAATTTCTGTTACTCGACGATCATATTGTAGTAAAACTTTTAATATAATTTTTACTTTTAGTGTCAGACTCGAAGTAACTGGTCGCTACTGTCTAATTACTATAATACTTATTAAATATGGTTTCAAGATGTAATAAAAAATATGGACCGTTGGGTGTAATATAATAATATTTGTGTAACATTTATTTTATTTGTCATTTGTCATTTTGTTTATAACTGGGGCGGCGTAATCCTACAAATACTATTATCACTTACGTAGGAACAATGAGCTGTCAGTTTTCCCTGTAAGTTCAAGGATGTTCCTTATCTAGAGTGGCCAATGTTTTTAAGACTATCTGACGAACTTTAGACTTCAAAAGACAGTTCCGGAATAGACACTGAACCCAACAGCGCCAAGTGGAGAGTTTTTTTTTTACTGAAACCACTAGAGCTGAAGAGTGACGAGTGTGGTACTGAATATAAATGCTTCATAAAATTAAAAATAAAGAATATTAATTCTAGAGACCGAAGAATTTGCATGAAAACACCACCTCGGTTTCCAACATTCTTTGTTATCATTGCGGTGATAAAAATAAACAGTGATGCCGTAACGTAATAAAAGAATTGGTTTGAAGACTATCTTGCTCCA
Organism: Zhengitettix transpicula; assembly: GCA_037074705.1. Lineage (NCBI taxonomy): Eukaryota > Metazoa > Arthropoda > Insecta > Orthoptera > Tetrigidae > Zhengitettix > Zhengitettix transpicula. The sequence continues at coordinate 119,380,168 of CM073591.1, read as the reverse complement.
GAATTTTGTCTGAGGTGATGATTGCTATTGAACAAATTTAGGTCATGTATCAGGAAATTATATTTCTTCTATGATGTACAAAAGAGGTCACCTGAACCGTATTCATAAAGTTCCTTAATAGACAATGTATTGGGAATAATCAGTTTTGGACTCATTGCGTTACATTTATGGATTTTATCGTGTGGTGAAATGTCTTAACTCCTACTACTGCCTTTGTCAGAAATTATATTTTCCGTTGGCTATTATTAATTGAACGACCAAAATGTACTGTGTTCCCTAGAAACTTATATATCAAACACTACTGTAGGTATAAAACTCTTTCCAATATTTCTGCATTAACACATTGTTTTCGTATGGGAAGTCATTTTATAAGTAATCCTCATGCTTAACCTCAAGTTCCGATAATGAAAAATATCTCTTAAAATTCTGAACTTCCAGATTTTTCCAGACATATATACAATTTTATTTACCAACGATGGAGGCCCAACAACTGAAAATTTAATCCAAAATGAAGGCTTTGCACAAATACATATACAGAGGTTTCTCTTTTATTATTTTTATCACCTTTTTAATGTTCCAGACTTGGACCTTGTAAGCCCTATCACTTTCCCTGCAGACGATTAATGAATAAATTCGTTTTCCAATCAGTTTTGAGAGGTGTATGTTCCGGGATCGCAGACCTGGGGTATACGGCAAGAGCTGTACTCTGTTCCCATTGGAACAGTCGGCCAGCTGCCTCCTAAACTGGTCGTGGCACTGCGAAGGAAATACTGCGTCTCCACAGAAAACCCCTCTGACGCAATAGGAATGGCGTGGGACAAGTACCAAATGCCCGACCTACCTGATGGAGGTTTTTCTAGAGTTCTCCCTGCATCACTTTTAGGCAGATTGCCGGGTAGGATCCTTAAGCTACAGTCCGGGAACCCTAGTTAACCCTTGGCTACCTTACTGTGCCCTTCCGCATCCCCCCTGCCAAATCCCTTCCTATGCTACTAAAGGGGAGTTGCCACCATGAAGCCTGTCATGTAGCCAGTTACTCTAAAAAAACATCGACTTCAAAATTTCTTATACTGAGTGAAGGAAAAGAGTGCAGTACAATATTTTTCTGGAAATGCATTATCGGAAGTTATCCCATCTCATCGGTTAGTATAAAGGTCTAGTGACTAGTTGGAGCGCTCCGTTCACATAAAAAAATGAAAAGTTCAAGGTGACATTTTGACTAAATACAGTCAGCTGCTCTTCTTCTCAGTTGAGTTTCGAACACGAGCAAAAACGCGAGGTGTAGTGCGTAGTGTCAGCCTACCACAAGGCGTTAAGTTATTACTTAAAAATTACCTTAAAAATAATAAAATAATGCCGTGGCATTATTTGCATACAGTTGACAGCAGATGACACTAGATGGCTCTGCCTTTCCCTACCTAATAAATTTCATACTTTGTTCACTGTACATATAAGTACATTAAGCGGATGTCGGTTTCATGTTTAGCATAATATGTAAAGTAAAAATCGAATATTTCCCTTGAAATATAATTATATGAAAAATAAGATTGAAAAAATATTGGTGATTAAGAAAACAGAAAATAATGGTATGGTCTGGGAATTGAACAGTGTAGCGAGTGAACAGTGAAGCCATTCAGTTAAACCGTCGATAGAAGATACAACTTAGTACAAATGCTAGTTACATTGACTTTCATATAATTTAATGTTGAATTAAATACTTTCCCAGGTTAATACCAATAATACTTAGCTAGTTTCATTTAATTAAAAACACACGAAAAATAAAAATATTTATAAAATAATTACTTATATTTACCATCAGGAATCCATTGAAACATCCACAAGGCGATTTATAATACTGTAAATTTTATTGATATGGTAATTATTTCTGAGTTTATGTTGCATTACTTAATTGTACTGTTGCTGTTTATTTTCTGACTTACGACATAATTCCAGAGTGCCGGTCTTCCCAGACGAAGCTGAAAAATCAAGCATCGTAAGTTTCGTCACTAGTAAATCGTCGTCATCTATGGACGAAAGGTCAATTGCTCTCAATAGGATTGTGACACAAATAATAAAATCAGTTCAGCTGGGTTAAAGACCTGACCCGTGACTGATTTTTGTGACCCACTGCGGTCCTGTCACCACATCATCGATTTTGTTCAATTATATATTGAATATTTATGTTTCTGTTAGTCTGATCCTACAGGTTTGACACAAGTTATAAATAAAAAATGACTTTCCTCATGAGAAATCACGGCTAAATTACAATTTATTTACTATTTGAGAATCGATATTTATAGAACAGCTTCCAAATCAGAATCTAAAATACTGAAATATAAATAAATTTAAATAAAATGTTATTAATTAGTATTTGGTTTTACGATCAGCTTAATGAGAGTGTTAAATAAATTTTATTACAGTTTATAATAAAACTATATTATTGAATTACAGATTTTAGAGTAGAAGACTTCTTCGAACTATGCAACGAATTCTGCGTTCAGTTACCGCCAAATTAAAAATATATATATACTAACCATTTTTATTAATTAGTATCTAGCAAAAATAATTTATATAAGTCAAAAGATAGGCATTGCTTGTCTACGATCCACTTGTGATTTAATATGTTTTATATTATACTAAATGGGTTCTCGGCGTTGACCGAACTCTCATATATACATAACCCCTGATTTGTCTCCAATCTCGATTGTTTTCGTGTTATTTTCTTGTACCGACCCTCCACCCCCACCCCTAAGCATGCTCCCCTCCCATGCTGAAAGGGGTTTAAATTATACACAAACAACATCGGAAGAAAAAATATCAATGTCATTGACCCCCACAAATATTTATTCGACGCATATATCGTCCGTGTAACATGTTTGAAAATTTCCACCCCATCCACACCACCCCTGGGGTTTAAATGGAAAGTTTAATGTCATAATTAAACTCAGCGATATCCATAATCATGGATTTGACTTTAATATTGGATGTATTCGCGTTATTTTCTTGTAACGCCCCTCCACCCCCACCCCTGAGCGTGATATTTCCCATCCTGTAATGGTTTGAAATTATACACAGATAACATCGGAAGAAACACTCCTTTGGGTGGTAGTCGTGTTTCACCAGTGTAGATTATTTTAATAATTTGTTAATAGAGTTAAGTTCTTTTATATAATATCACTAAGTAATGCGCGTATCATTCTTATATCTCCACTCTTCTGAAATCACTCTTTGAATCAGTTATCGAGCATAACGCTCATCAGTACTCTGGTCGACATTTTCCCATTCATATACTTAAACATAAAATATGTTGACAAGAAAATCATGAGAAGGACATTAGTCGGTTTGGGCTCTGTTACTTGCTTGGTTACGTTCGCTACGTTACTGGAATAGAGATAGTCGATCCGCTCGAGATCTGATTCAAAAAACTAGGTTCCACGACGAAGTGAGTGAGCGCTAGGTCTTCTGAATCCGCCCACTCCTCTGATCCGAACCGAATCAAAAAGCGAGAACGGAGCCGGAGCAAACTACAAAGAACTCTCGAGCGCATTGCTCATCTCCACTCTTCTGAAACCACTCTTTGAATCAGTTCTGGAGCAGATCGCTCATCTCTACTCTTTTGAAACCCAGCACTAAACTTATCCGCACTGATTCAATTAAGTCACAAAAGGTTTATTTTTAATTAATATATTGCAATAATCAACTTGGCGTTAATTAATTAATTTTATTTGTGAAGAATTCACCGTTGTGGTGACAAAATGTAATAATCAAAATGATTGCCTTTAATTAATTTGCCCCTCGTTGTGGAACCATTTATCTAATAATCAAATATGAAGCTTTTATTAAATGAAATAATAATCAAAAATTAACAAACAAAAGATTTATTTATTTTGATTTATAAAGATAATTACAACATAATTTGAGGTCTTTCTCACTCTCAGGGTCTCTACTGGGTTTGATAATGTACACAACAAATTGATTTAAAAATCTTATTAACAAACAGTTCACATTTTGACCTAAACAATATGTCGATAGAAAGAAATTAAAAGTAATGAAATTAACTCTGATTGACAATTAAAAGAGAACGAAATCTGACTACATCCTTTAATTAAAGTTTACAATTAATCATTAGTTTTGGTTATGTTCCTTACGTAGTGTCCAGCTGGTACCAGCATTCTTTTTTGTTTAGGAAGTACACTATTGCAAAATTATACACTGATTCTAAAATGTCGACTCACAGATTTTACACTATTGAAGTCAAAATTGATAGGCTCCCAGGAACTCGGATGATCCTCCTGAATGTCAGCTGTCTGGTGTCTGCTCGCCTTACAGGAATCCTATGATTCGTAGATTTATTAGTCTTTTATTGATTTGTACATAAACTGCAACGTAGCTCCTTGAATATTTATTTTAACTGTTTATTTTTTCGGGGCGAACTAGCTTTTCATTAGCTCCTTGCTGTATACTTAAACTGCTCTTACTTTTCAATTATTTACGTTGCAATACTTGCGGCGTGAATGTTTTCTTCGTATTAATTTACAACTTTAACTACTTACACATTGACGATGTCTAGTCTCTGCTCAAATTATATTTCTTGTTATGCTCCTCATAATGTCTTTCCGACATCAGCTCCTAACTAACTTTCTCCGCTAGCTAACAGTTATATTACTTGTTCTGCTCCTCACGATGTTTTTCCGCAAGCTGAGTCCTAGTTCTCTCGAGTTTTAGCGCGCATACGCCATTTTTGACTTTCCGACAAAGCAAAGTGAGCTCGCTTCACTCATTGTTGCTTTGTTCGATCAGACCGCTATAATGGATTTATCAAACAATTCAAATTTTATGTCCCATCAATTAATGGCCTAATTAATTGGCATTACAATATCAAGTATTTAATTTTTAACAATTAATACGCGTAATTACAAATATATTTTGCTTTTACAACATGGACCATTTCTCTTATTAAAATATCGTTGGGAGATTGTTTTGGAAATATTAAATTTCGTGACATATGCACGAAATCTAGGAACAGACATTTCATATAATTATGTCTAATCTGATTGGCTAGAATATAGTCCTAGAAATCCTTTCTGTAATCCTCCAAACCTGAGAGTTATCCACGTCTTTTCGCTACAAGTTATCATATCCACTTTATCCTCTCAATATCACTTCACTCTTTCTTCACAACAAAACACGATAATCATTAATATAATTATATTCAGTGATATAACAGCAGAGGTTTGTTTATCGTAAGGAGACCCTTCAGGTGGATTTATCGGAAATTTTTCCCTCAGCCATACGCTCTTCATTCAGCCTTTCTCCGTAAAATGCTAGGTTTTTCCGTGCATCACTTCTAGGCAAATGACGGGTAGGATCCTAAAACTACAGCCGGGGGCCTAGTTAAATCTTAGGTACCATCCTCTACCCTTCCGAATCCCCCTTTTCAAATCCCTTCCTATGCTATTACAGTGGAGTTGCCATTACGTGGATTACTCAATTGTATCACGTCTGTTTTAAAAAAATCAGGTGCGGATTAAACACAATTGTTTTTATTTCTCTTTATTTATTGCCGAATCAACTGGCAAGGTCATTAGCGACTTTTTTTTGTACTTTGTTAGATTTGACTCGCCGGGGAACTACTTTGTAGGAGTTTCTCAGTCAGTAAACGCGCACACACAAATTTCCGGATTTCGATTCCGTGACCTCTAACCTCTACAACACTATCCATTCTTTCTGTAATAATTTATTTTAATAACAGCACGTATGGAGGAGCTGTAGAAAGTGGTAGACCATGTTGTTGGTGCGTGCTACGTGGGGGCACCGCCCTTAATTAAGAAAGGCAAACGTTTGAAGGGGCAGTCGTAATTTAAAAAATTAACTCCTCTGCATTTCTATATTTTTAGAAACAGTTTAATAACATATGGTTGATATCAGAAAAAGTGTATGTCTATGTCCAATGCATCCAGGAAGCGTAGGTTCCAATGAGGAAGGAAGGTGTGGTTGAATTTATTAATTATGACTCTAACCTTGGACTTTCCACAGTAATTGGGGAAAACCTGAGTAAATCATACAACTGGATAAGACTTCACAAAATTACCAGAATGTAGATTACATATGATGTACATACAAACATGTAATATGATTCGCGAGAGATGTGCTATAAATTTTCTCTTTTCAGAATGACCCACGAGGCCGTTGAGTCGTAAAATTGTCGTGAGAATCTGTCAGGTATTCTTGTTGAGAAATGGCAAATAGATAAGCAGCTTTATTTCATCCAAATTTTGGTGATATTAATGGTAAATCATTCCAAAGAACCAACAGATTATGGACATAAAGTAGCCTTTGAAAAGTACAACTTTAAATATGGCTGCACAACAGTGAATAGCGAGAAGCCTCAACCAGCCGAAATAAAAATGCAACATCAGCGGCTATGTAGGATGGTTATAGCCATAACCATAGTCCTATGATTATCAAACGTGAAGGGGTAAACAATGGAGAATTTGGAGGAATAGACACAACGTGAAATATTATAATGTGGCACTTTCGTGTTTTTTCCGCGCAGGGTCTGAACTTGAATCCACCTATCAGGAGACTTTAAATGAAGGTCAGGGCAAGGGGAATCGCCGACGATTCGCATTTTACGAGTATTCTACTGTTTTCAGTTGCTGTAGACCCACTCCATTAGTAACACGAGTACGTGACCACAGCGACTTCCTCCAAAAGGAAACTCGCAGTACCGTTTAATTGTAATCGCATTATAGTGCCAAAGTCTTACTGGTGATTTGGGGGCAAGGAAGCCTGCGAGAGGATTTTCTCGCAGGTGAACCTTTCCAGAGAGCTCTGGCGGGGACTACCTTTGGGTATGCCTTCACAACTCTCTGGTTTTTTGAACTAAGGTTCCCACATGCCGAGGCACCTCGGTCTGTTTTGAGAGGTGTATGTTCAGGGGTCGCAGACCTTGGGCATACGGTAAGAGTTGTCCGCTATTCCTATTGGAATAGTCTGCCAGCTGCCTCCTAAACTGGCCAAGGCATGGCGAGGGGTAAGCTGCAACACCACAGCAAACCTCTCTCCCGCTATCGGAAGGGCGTGGGACCAGTACCAAATGCCCGACATACCTGATGCAGGTTTTTATAGGGTTTGTCCTGCATTACTTTTAGGCGACTGCCGGGTAGGATCCTTAAACTATAGCCCGGGGGCCCTAGTTAACCATTGGCTACCTTCCTCCACCCTTCCGCATCCCCCCTTTCAAATCCCTTTCCTATGCTATAAGAGGGGAGTTGCCACTATGTGGATTACCCTATACATAGCCTGTCTACACCCAAAAAAAACCTAAAAAAAACCTGGTGATTGGGCGAAAACAAAAGTCTGGAGAGACTGGGTACTTTACCTTTCGGTATCAATTCTTCCCTTTCTGCTTTGAAACTAAGTTTTATACAAACATAGGCCTGTTTTGAGAAGTGTATGGTCTGGGGTCGCAGACCTGAGACAAACGGTAAGAGTTGTCTTACTGTTCATTGGAACAGTCGGTCAGCTGCCTCATAAGCTGAATGGAGAAGGGAATATTGCGTCCCCACTCCCGGCATCGGAAGGACAGAGGACAAGTACCAAGCCCCCGATCTACCTGATACATGTTTGTACATCCTGCATCACTATTAGGCGAATGCCGGAAGGGATCATTAAAACTACAGCCCGGAGGCCCTACTTAAACCTTGGTTACCTTGCTCTACCCTTTCAAATTTTCTCTTTAAAATCCCTTCCTGTGCTATTAAATGGGAGTTTCCACCACGTGGATTACCCTCGTGTTACTCTAAATAACGAGTGACTTGCTGTGGGGTTATGGTACAGCAGGAAAGCAACATTGGACAATTTTAACACATGTATAAAACAAATATTAAAAAACATTTGAGAAACCATAAGTATATTATTACTGCAAACTGCAAATACTCGTATGTAATACCTCTTTATCGCAGGATACTGTGGAATATATATCTCTTGTGTTATAAATATGCATTAAACTTTTCAAGGAAATGAATGGTATAAATGTTCAATTATGGTAAGCAGATTTCACACGTAAGCAGCCAAAAATAGTATCGACCATAACAAACGGGTCTTCAAATGTCATACTTTACGGTTTATTATGATAATCTTTCGATCGGACGTTAGCTACAGCTAGTACCAGCAGGTTAAGGCGTTGACATCTTTCGCTTCGGACCGCTTCCAGAAAATTGCTTGTGCATATCACTGCCTTGACACGAGTTCATTCAGTAGGCGTTCCAAGGAGCGGTCGTGAGAACAAAACAAGTGAAGATAAAGTCAAGATAGCAATGTGTCTACTACAATTCTGCGAAGAACGTCCTTCTACGAATTGTTCTGATGACATCACTGTGACCTTGTATTTCAGAGTTAAAATTCATGTCTCATTTCCAAGTTAACGACGATAATATTTTTTATTTTTTTCTCCATATAATTTATCTTAATGTGAATACTCATGTCTGCATATATCTCAAGTTCAATTGAATATAATTCGATAAATATTCATTCTGGATGGAGGAATAACCATTCTCACACACACACACACACACACACACACACACACACATATATATATATATATATATAATCTTCTATCCAAATCAGTAAAGGTGCTAAGGTTGTCTTATCCCTGCAGCGTTTGTTCTCGGATTGTAAGTGCCATGTGTACAAAGTTTCGTTGAAATTTCTCCTAGAATTTAAGAACGCTTGCGAAAAAATTGTGTAATCCCCTTCAGGCCATATTATCTGTACTTTTAATTGATTTTCTTTGTTTAGATCAGAATTTTAATGTGACTCACGGAACCCTGGAATGTTTTAGAAATATTTTTCAGTGACTCGCTTCCACTCCCACTCCTACGGGAAGTTTACTCATGTTTTTTAAAGCCAACCCTTTCCAACCAGAGTGGTTCTATGATATCCCTATCCCCATAGTGTGTGTTCCCTGGTCAGGATTAACTGAATAAAAAGTTAGGCTGTCTCTAATCAGTTTGCAGCAACGGTAACTTCATATAGCAAAAGATACGGACGACTTTTCCTGTTGTGAAGGCTAACACGAATACAATTGTTCAATGAAACAATAGTAGACGAATTAAAATAATATAAAAGTTAACATTCCTATGGCTCTAAAAATGATAAATAAATTAAGTATAATCCATAGTAATTTTCTAAAATCTAGAAAACTTTAAATTTTTTACATTGGTAACTGTTTTAAAAATTTAATAATTTCCTACACAACTATAATTAAAATAATGAAACAGTAAATACACTCTTCGAAATTCAATAGAATGTTATATATTAGCCTTAGAAGTCCCGTACTTATTTGGAATAAAATTTATTTTTGGTTCTGGTATCCATAAAGATTTTTAAACTAATAATGTATATAAATAAATAAAACAGTGTTTTGTATGTATGTGTTAATGGTCCGCATACAAATCTACACCCATGGAGAAAATGCGACCAAATTTTGTACACGTGTTTTTTTGAACCGGAAGCAAACCCTGTCGCAGTAAGACATGACTACCACCCCCCAGGGGCGGGAGTAGACGGGGATGGAATATTCTAATATTCTTACACGGGCGTAATTGCGTCAAATAATTTTAGTATTTTATAGTATTTCTACTGATGTTTTCTGTGTACAACCCCTTTCGGCACGGGAAAGGAGTACCCTTAGGGGTGGGGGTTGATGAGCGTTACAAGAAAATATCGCGAAAACAACCGAGAATGGAGTCAAATCCGGGGTTATGGATGTCGCTGGGTTTCATTATGAGAACCCGCGCAACGCCAGGCACCCAAGTAGGTGTAAATAAAGATGGAATATATATATATATATATATATATATATATATATATATAGAGAGAGAGAGAGAGAGAGAGAGAGAGAGAGAGAGAGAAATTGTGACAAAACTAAGGTTTGAAGTGATGAGATAAACACGATCTTAATAATATTGACAGCGTAGTGTAGGAATAAGTAGACTTGAATACACTCCATATTTTCTATTGTAGGTATACAATTTCTGTGAAGGCTGTGTTTCAAAATATCAGTTCCGCATAGATCTCATTCTTCGGTTTGAATATCTGGTAATGTATTTTAGATAAAGAATTAAAAAATGGCAACAGCTACCCAGTAATTTTGTATTTTTGACAGGACAAGTTGTCTAAGGATTAAAACCTACTTTAAGAAATAATTATCCCACGTGCAAAAATATAATAAACAACCGGTTGATAAAAATAAACACCGAAATATCCGTTAACACGTGTTGATTGTTAAGGAAAACTGAAATCAGCTTACTGACCTTGCTGGACAAACGCCATTGCCGGAACTATCGGTTTCCCAGAAATAGTGAGCGTTGTGATTTTTAACTGTTTCCAGAATGACTTGCAGAGCTTGTTCCAAAGATGTCTCCTCAACTAGCAAGTACACCGAAGCTACAAGAAACATTTACGGTGAAAGACAAAATAGTGTTCATTTTTACTCAGCAAATTTATTACCGATAAATTTATTACTGATAAAGGAAATTGTAAATTTAATTTCTAAGACATAATGAAATGTTTGTTCAGCTGCTTAATTTTAAAATAAGGTATCTAAAAAACATAGAGAGAAAAGTATCAAATATTATTTTTTTATTCTTTCTAAAATGTCATTATTGTTCTTTAATTTGCTGTACTGCTTTACTATGAACTTTTCGCGCTTATGCATGTAAAACATATGTAAATATTTCTCCTTAAACCAAATAAAAAAACTACGCAAAATGTTTTAAGGTACTTGCATTTACATGAGTAAGATAAAAATTGTTAACATAAAGCCGCTGGGAAATAATTTCAGCTTTGTGTTGAAAATTACTTGCGTAGATGAGCAGATACCTCCTACGCACCAATGACGTTGGCTGCTAATGATTAGCTTGTTTTTAAGGCTATCCGGAATAGACGTCGTTACTAAGAGTGTGGCAGAAGCTATTGGAAAGTCAAAGTTTAGCTTCTCTCTTACACACGATTCAACACATCCTAATCTAATTTCACAAACGAGCGGTCAATTTTCTTCGATAAGTAAATCGTAGTAGATTTGATCTGGTTTCAACTATGCACGCACAAAGTTTTGATTCGCGGCAGCAACAACTGTAGAGATGTTGAATTTAATTCATTCGATGTTATAGAAAAACCTTAATTTCAATTGTAATGCAACATATTCTTTCATTTTAATCAACTTCGAAAGAATATGCATATCCATTAACTATTCTAGGCATAATTTTAATTTTCGTCGTACAATTCCATCAGATAAGTGCACGGTATTGCCCAAGTATTTATTTTTTTAAAAATTTAATTTCACACTAATCTCTGTGTCATCGTGTGATTTAACCAGCATAAAGAGCGACAATTTTTTGAACATGGAATCAAGGAAGTATGTGAGAGTATTCTATCGCAGGTGAACCTTCCCAGAGGGCTCTGGAGGAGGCTACCTTTAGGGATGCCTTCTCCACTCTCCGTTTTTGAACTAAGGTTCCCAAAAGCCGTGACAAACTCGGCCTTTTTTGAGAGGTGTATGTTCCGGGGTCACAGACCTTGGTCATACAGTAAGAATTGTTGGCTGTTCCCATTGGAACAGTTGGCCAGTTGCCTACTAAACTGGTCGCGGCACGGCGAAGGAAATACTGCGTCTCCACAGCAAACCCCTCTCTCGCAATAGGAATGGCGTAGGACAAGAACCAAATGCCCGACCTACCTGATGGTGGTTTTTCTAAATATCCTTCTAGGAGAGATACGAAGGGGCTACTTTTGGGGATGCCTTTTTCTCTCCGTTTTTGAACTAAGGTTCCACAAGCCGAGGCACCTTGGCCTGTTCTGAGAGGTGTATGTTCCGGGGTGACAGACTTTGGGCATACGGTAAGAGTTGTCCGCTATTCCCATTGGAATAGTCGGCCAGCTGCCTCCTAAACTGGTTGAGGCATGGAGAAGAGAATGCTGCGTCCCAACAGCTAACACCTCTTCCGCTATCGGAAGGGCGTGGGACAAGTACCCAATGCCCGACCTACCTGATGCAGGTTTTTCTGTGGTTTGCCCTGCATTTCCTTAGGCGAATGCCGGGTACAATCCTTAAAGTATAGCCCGGGGGCCCTAGTTAACCCTTGGCTACATTCCTCTACCCTTCCGCCTCCCCCCTTTCAAATCCCTTCCTATGCTACCATGTAGCCAGTTATTCTAAAAGAAAACCTCGGTGGCAAAATTTCAGGAGTAAATTCCTTATACTGAGAGAAGGAAAAGAGTGCAATACAATATTTGTCCATTATCCGAAGTTATATCATCTCATCGGTTTGTATGAAGGTCAACTCACTAGTTGGAGCGCTCTGTTCACATATAAAAAAGGAAAATTCAAGGTGACATTTTGACTAAATGCAGTCAGCTGCTCTTCTTCTCAGTTCGAGTTTCGAACACGAGCAAAAACGCGAGGTGTAGTGCGTACTGTCTGATAGCCTGCCACAAGGCGTTAAGTTATTTCTTTAAAATTACCTTAAAAAATAGGAAAATAGTACCGTGGTATTATTTGCAGTCAGATGACACTAGATGGCCCTGCCTTTCCCTTCATAATAAATTTCATACTTTTGTTCACTGTACTGTACATTAAGTGGATATATTTACCGTAAAATGTAAAGTAAAAATCGAATATTTCCGTTGCATAACAATTAATTTAAAAATAAGATTCGGAAATTATTGGCGATTACGTAAACAGAAAATAATGTTTTGGTCCGGGAATTGAACAGTGTAGCGTAGCGAGTGGGCAGTGAAGCCATTCAGCTAATCCGTCGATACCAGGTGCAATTTAGTGCAAATGATAGTTACAATGTGTAATATAATAGTCTACACGTGCCCTCTTATCATAACGTCTCTTCAGCACAGCGGACCTAAGAGGGCGCAGCTGCAAGAACGCTGATGTAGACATCACTTACATATAGCGAGTAACTAAACACAACAACAACATAAATATTCACCCCTACCACTTAGGCAGCTGTGATGACGCTGCGTCTAGACGTGAGCATTTTAAGTACCTTATGCAGACATGCTCACGTCAGCAGAAATCTCCACCCTGTAAGAGTTCTTCTCGTTGGAGACTTAAAATTATCAGGGATGGGGAAAGGAGTCTTCGAATTGTTCAGAGCTTCTTGGGAAAGTCAGTCGTGATCCAACCTCCAGACGGGTCGGTGGCTCCTGGTGCTATCCGCCAGTTTGTCTTACTTTATTTTATTTCTAACTATTAAATCTATTGATTCTTCATCAGCTCTTATTTGACTGAAGTGCAGCGAAACACCAACCACTACGCCTAGGTTCAATTAGTTGAACCCGAACCCTCAAGTTACCGACTTTCCTATTTCCTGTTCTTAATTCTTCCTTTATCCTCTAGATCGGTAGCCAGGTGAGCTAACGGAGGTATAGCTCGGTTGGTGAACGATCTATCTGGACTTCCCATTTCCAACTGCTGGAATGTGACATGTTCACAGTGGTGGAGTGTTACATGATGGCAGGCGGGATGCTACATGACGGCAGCGGTTGGAAGTATGTTACAAATGACTATCACATAATTTTGTACAGTATTTTTTTTTTAAGATTTTTAAGTTTTGAATGAAAGAAACGTCCAGCGGAATAGTGAGTGTTATCTGTATCAATGTGATGTCGTCGCATCGCGTTTCGTAAATTAAATAATAAACAACACTAATTACAATATTGAGAGCCAATTTCTAAATGCAACAAGTAATATACTGTTGGAATAGAGAACATAGTTCACTCATCGGCTATGAATATCCCCTTCAATAACAATCTTTCTAATGAGTAAAGTACTTTATAAAGATTTCGAAGTACAGAACTGACTTTTATTTTTTGTTTTTATTTGAGAGACATTAATCATAATATTTCGGAAAATGCAAAATTTACCTTGCTGGAAAGGGAATTAGAACTTCGCATGATCAATCCTTACTACTACTAAAATAACAATTAAGTAGGTTTCTGTTATCCATTCAGTCTTGACGCTGCGCCATAATAGCAATGTTCAATCTTGAGTGAGCCTAAAACATACTCAAATGTAGTTTATTTCTTATACCAAATATTATTCAATTTTTTTTCCATTGGGGTGACAAGATGGATGTGTGTTTTCTCAGTTGTTTGGCACTTTGACAATGAGGATTGTTTCCAAATTGTATGGCTAAAAAGTGTTATTATATGTTATTTCACCGTAGTGCCAGAAGCTGAAGATTGTAAAAATTCGTAACGTGTAAATTTGAAATAATTTAAAAAATATATATAGTCTGTATTTGGGCGTTACCTGCATTTTGCTTGTAAATAATAAACATTTTTATTTCCAAGTGAAATATATTGAAGCAAAACAATCGTCTTTATGAACAAAATGTGTTGTTACATTAACAGGCAACATTACAGGGAAATATAGTATATACACTTATAGATATAAGCATGTTCGTAGACATAACATGGTTCTTAATATGCTAATTAATGGGCACCAGTATCCGCCATTTATAATCAGTGGTCGTGCAAGTTGTTCAACATTATTTATTGACCAAGTACGACATAAAATAACACCAGCAATCCGTGCCGAACGGTTGATTGACAAATGGTCGAACCTGCCAGCAAATAGATTCCACACTATAGTATTTGACAGATCTGAATTTTCAGAAAGGAAATGCGCTTCAGAAACATTTTAATGTTACAGGAAAACCTATAACCGCACAACATAATTTGGAACGGTCTATTTCTGGAAAGAATACATTGTATATTTTCAGGAATAGCTTAATTATAAAAAAAAATTCTAGAGTTAGATACACCACGGACAAATACAGTTATAGATTAGATGTTCGAGCGGTTTTCCAATTGGGTTGTTATTTGACAGGCGATAGAGGGATCTGAAGAAGATATCAGGAAGTTTCTTCTTAGATAAGAGTGTTCCAATCAGAAAGCTATTGCAGAAAAACAAACGATTTTGTAATCTACGAGTGTTATAAAACTAAGCATGAGAGAGAGAGAGAGCCTCCTTAACTATAAAAGTATGTACATATATGAATCATTGGCCAATTTCTCTCTATATATGCAAAACTATCTTAAAGGCACGTCGCAATAAGGTACTTCATATAGTGAAAGAAATATAAAAAATGACTTTAGAGATATGCTCTCGCATGTCGAACCTTCCAGGAGGCTCTTCTTTTTTTTTAGGGCAACAGGCTACATGAGGTTGATCCACATTGGGCAACTCTCCTTTAATAGCATAGGAAGGGATATGAAAGGGGGGATGCGGAAGGGTAGAGGAAGGTAGCCAAGGGTTAATAGGGTCCCCGGGCTATGGTTTAAGGATCCTACCCGGCATTCGCCTAAAGAAATGCAGGGAAAACCCTAGAAAAACCTGCATCGGGTAGGTCGGGCATTGGGTACTTGTCCGACGCCCTTCCGATAGCGGGAGAGGAGTTTACTGTGGGGACGCAGCATTCCCTTCTCCGAGCCTCGACCAGTTTAGGAGGCAGCTGGCCGACTATTCCAATAGGAATAGCGAACAACTCTTGCCGTATGCCCAAGGTCTGCGACCCCAGAACATACACCTCTCAAAACAGACAGAGGTGCCTCGGCATGTGGGAATCTTAGTTCAAAAAAACCAGAGAGATGTGGGAGCATCCCCAAAGGTAGCCCCCGCCAGAGCTCTCTGGGACTTCTCCAGGAGGCTCTTTTTTTTTTTAGGGCAAGTGGCTACATGAGGGTAATCCACTTAGGGCAACTCCCCTTTAATAGCATAGGAAGGGATTTGAAAGGGGGGATGCGGAAGGGTGGAGGAAGGTAGCCAAGGGTTAACTAGGGCCCCCGGGCTATAGTTTAAGGATCCTACCCGGCATTCGCCTAAAGAAATGTAGGGAAAACCCTAGAAAAACCTGCATCGGGTAGGTCGGGCATTTGGTACTTGTCCCACGCCCTTCCGATGACGGGAGAGGAGTTTGCTGTGGGGACGCAGCTTACCCCTCGCCATGCCTAGGCCTGTTTAGGAGGCAGCTGGCCGACTATTCCAATAGGAATAGCGGACAACTCTTGCCGTATGCCCAAGGTCTGCGACCCCGGAACATACACCTCTCAAAACAGACCGAGGTGCCTCGGCATGTGGGAACCTTAGTTCAAAAAAAACCAGAGAGATGTGAGAGCATCCCCAAAGGTAGCCCCCGCCAGAGCTCTCTGGGAAGGTTCACCTGCGAGAAATCCTCTCGCAGGCTTACTTCTCCAGGAGGCTCGAATGAAGCTTGCTACCTACGGGAACGCCTCTAACTAAAGCCTGCGAGAGAATTTTCTCTCGCTTTCAGAACCTTTCAGGAGAGATACCAAGGGGCTACCTTTGGGTATGCCTTTTCCTCTCCGTTTTTGAACTAAGGTTCCCACAAGCCGAGGCACCTCGGCCTGTTTCGAGAGGTGTATGTTCCGGGGTCGCAGACCTTGGGCATACGGTAAGAGTTGTCCGCTATTATTCCCATTGGAATAGTCGGCCAGCTGCCTCCTAAACTGGTCAAGGCACGGAGAAGGGAATGCTGCGTCCCCACAGCGAACTCCTCTCCCGCTATCGGAAGGGCGTGGGACAAGTACCCAATGCCCGACTTACCTGATGCAGGTTTTTCTAGGGTTTTCCCTGCATTTCTTTAGACGAATGCCAGGTAGGATCCTTAAAATATAGCCCGGGGGCCCTAGTTAACCCTTGGCTACCTTCCTCTACCCTTCCGCATCCCCCCTTTCAAATCCCTTCCTATGCTATTAAAGGGGAGTTGCCCAAAGTGGATTACCCTCATGTAGCATGTTGCCCTAAAAAAAAGGGAACGCCTCTCTAAGTTTCTCAGTTTTTGATTTAAGCTTCCCATAAGCCGACAAACGTCAGGTTTTAAGAGGTGTATGGTCGGGGATTGTACATGATGGTCTTCGGCAAGAATTACCCTCTGTTCCCGTTGAAACAATCGGCCAGCTGCCTCCTAAACTGGTTGAGACATGGTGACGGAAATGTTGCGTCCCCATAGTAAACCCCACTCCAATCATCGAAAGAGCGTGGGACAAGACCCAAGAGCACGACAACTAGGGTTGTCCAGGTGCAAACGTTAAACTACTGGCCGGGAATCCTAGTTAAACATTTTCTATCTTGCTCTCACTTTCGCGTCCCTCCATTTCAATCCCTTCAAATGCTATTAAATTGTACAGACCATCTCGTATTAGTACTCAATTGTGTACCCACATTCAATTTATTGGTATCATTTTATACATAATTATAAATTTAGTTTCAATTGTGTTTTTTGCATATATTGTACATTTTATTGTATGTGTTTATCAGTAGGAATTGGCCCAATATTGGGAGGGACGAAATTAGGAACGTTCGTGATTGGGTAGTTAAAATGACTAATCACCATCATTTTTACGATCATATCAGTCTGTGTGCCAGGCGTTTCCCGTACTGGCATAATTAAACTCTGCGACATCCATAGCCCCGTCCCGGATTTCAATCTAATCTCGGTTTTTTTTGCGTTATTTTTATGTAACACCGTCCACCCCCATCCCTAAAGAAATTCCCCTCTAATGCCGGAAGGGGTTCAATATAAACACAAAAATATCTGAAGGAACGCTATCTATTTCATTGTTTTCGAAAATATTTCTTTCGACGAAAATACCGGCCGTTGTAACATGTTTAAAAATTTCCACTGCCGCCCCTGGTGGTTAAACGGCAACTTGAATGTCATAATTAAACTCAGTGACATCTGTAACCCCTGATTCGGCTGATCTCGGTTGGTTCCGCTTTTTGTTTTTATCAACTCACCTCCACCCCTACGCCTAATGGTACTCCTCTTGTCGAAAGGGGTTAAAATTATATACAAAAATCATCGGAAGAAACACTATCAATCTCATTGACCCCGAAAAATATTTAACCCCGACGCAAATATCTGTCGTTTTATCATGTTTGATTTCCATCCCCGTCCAACCCCGCCCCTGGGGGAGGTAGTCGTGTCTTAACTATTCAGTGTTTGTTTCCGTTTCAAAAAGAACACGTGCACAAATTTTCTTCTGCATATTTGTATGCGGAACATACACGCTTTCTATTTTATTTATTAGAAGAGAAGATTATATATATTTCGGCGCGCGAAATTAGTGCATAGCCCATTGGAGAACTAAAAAATACGGTAAAAATAGGGCAAAACGACATAAGCTTTTGGAACTTTTTCTGATTGACAGACAGAGAATAATAACCCATAATCAATTCCGCAGTCACTTCGAGTGCACGAGCTTTTACGTAAAATTCGACTGACATTTAAGACACAGATAACCGGGAAGACGTACAATTGCCTTTGTTCTCTAAAGGGATACTCCCTGAGTAAACAAATCACTGATGTGTAATGCATTGTAAAAACTATGACACAGGGAGTCAGATGATAAGACGAAACATCATGCGTCTTGTCCCGTGGCAACATGCCACATTTTCGAAGGGCAGTGGCAGGAGAAGATTCGTTTCGCATAGCACCTCGTCATCTCGCTAGACAGCGCTCAAGCTACCGAAATAATTAGCGTGAGGCGGAAGATTGAAAAGTCCAGTTTTCCACTTCTTTGACCATGAACACGGGGCTTGTTAATTTATAAATGGAACTTTTCAATTGTCAATGACTACTGTGACATTAGCACGGTTAATGTTAATATCAGACTGGTACTTTTACGAAGACTTACTTTAAGTTATCAATATTAGGGCTGTTGCCAGTTTATTAGTAAGAAGTACAAGAAATCAGTAAGAGTTTGAGGTTGAGACGTTAACGTCCAGTCCATTTTTTTTAGGTAGCAGGCTACGTGAGGGTAATCCACAAGGTGGCAACTCCCATTTAATAGCATAGGTAGGTATTTGGAAGAGGGGATGTGGAAGGGTAGAGTAAGGTAGCCAAGGGTTATCGAGGGCCCCCGGGCTATATTTTAAGGATCCTACCCGGCCTTCGCCTAAAGAAATGCAGGGAAACGCCTAGAAAAACCTGCATCAGGTAGGTCGGGCATTGGGTACTTGTCCCACGCCCTTCCGATAGCGGGAGAGGAGTTAGCTGTGGGGACGCAGCATTCCATTCTCCGTGCCTCGACCAGTTTAGGAGGCAGCTGGCCGACTATTCCAATGGGAATAGCGGACAACTCTTACCGTATGACCAAGGTCTGTGAGCCCGGAACATACACCTCTCAGAACAGGCCGAGGTGCCTCGGCTTGTGGGAACCTTAGTTCAAAACCGGAGAGGAAAAGGCATCCCCAAAGGTAGCCCCTTCGTGTCTCTCCTATAAGGTTCTGCCTGCGAGAGAATAGCCCTCGCGGAAGTATTCTTAACGTCCAGTCCAGGACAGAGGCAAGCTTGAGAAGCACACTTTTGGATCTTCAACGTCGGGTGCAAATAATTAAACGAGTACATCCACTTCTCAAAGGCGGAAGAGAATTGTAACATGCAATCTCCATTTCCTAGACGCCAGCTGATGCACCGCTAGGAACTTGGACATGGATTAAGTACAAATGGTCTCTGGTCTCTCTGTGTACGAAGTGTTCCCTTTAATTCCATATTTTTCGTAAAAGAACTACATTTCATGCTCTTGATGAAACTTAACTGAGACCAATTCCTTGTTTAAATTTGAATTCAATATTTTATTGAAAATATTTTGTTTTAAGTTATACCTCATTATCAATAGTTAAAGTTACTAAAGATTAGTGAGAAAGCAACACGGCACAACACCGGGGACGACCCTCATGTGTCCCTGTCACTCAAAAAAAAGTACCTATGTTTCTCACAACATGGATTCTTAATGTTAAATGCAAATTTGATAAATTGTTTAACTAAATTATAAAAGGAAGATAAATTGTCCATGAACCCTACTACAATGTTCAATTAGTGTAACAGACGTTACCAAATGTATAATATTTACATTTTAAATTAATAAATAAGATTAGCGTGAAATTAATTTATTGATTTGGAAATACCTTGTGAAGCATGAGATATGACAGGAGGTTTGGCATTGTACCTTTAAATAAATTAATTCCCGACTAACGTTAAGGTTATTTAATTTATAGAAATATAATCATTTAGAAAAAATTGCATACATTTTTATTATACACTTTAAAACGTGAAATTTTGGTTTATTTGGACATACACTAACTTTAATCAATTTAGCTATAAGCAGAAGTCAGTAACATTGCTTCAAATACATTTTGTGTCACCTTACATTGAATTACGCGAATTTTACCAATAAAAGTTGACTATTCATATCGATACAGTTTCACGGGAAATTTAAATCTCCTGTCATTTCACTTCAGTAATTCATAAATAAAACGGTTTATTTGCATTTTTCATTTTTTTTTAATATTTCCTCTATTTGGAATAATTTGTCCTGTAACTGATTCATTTACGCTGCAAAATCGTTATATTTCAGTAATGACCAAAGTTAATAGCATATTTTTGAATTTATACCTACACATTTATCACTTTTTGTATTTAAGCTCATTATCAACAATTTTATCGCTTTGAGGTTCAAATTTCTAATTTCCCTCATGTCTTTTAACAGCCATTTATTATTTTTTTGTGTACACAATTATGTTTTAAACTTTAATTATTTTCTGAGTAATAGAATTTATAAATCAACTTCGGTACGGTGTGTCAAGTTTAGTTAATAATTAATATGTGGTCCAGATATTAAACAATTGTGTGAGGTACCGGCCACAAATCGCTGACAGTTGTCCAACCCCTGCAGCAAAACTCCTCGGACGAAACAGCTGTCAAACAATTCATCCTGAAGGTCGTGTGGAATGCGTTGTGTCGAAGAAACATGTCATAATGACTTCAAAAACTTGTTGACAACCGCAGATGAGTTCTGAGCACAGGCATTTCTGCCGGTCGAGAATTATTCAATAGAATCCAATAGGCATTTTAGCGAAGGCAAGTGACGGATTACTTGGTGTTAGTTCTGAATCGCGACGAGTGTGACCTGTTAAGAGGTCAAGATGGCCGAGGAATGTGGGCAGAGTTTGAGGTCGGAGAAATCTCGACGACAATAGCGCGATGCAGTGGGCGACCTCGCCGCATTGACGTCAACACATTACTTTCTCCTTACATGATTGCTAAGTACTGGCACACTCACGCACAGACGTGACGTTTATAGCACCATCTGCATTAACTTTAATTTGCAACCATTTATTTGCGTCGATTTCACCTACCTGATGCAGGTTACTTTTAGGCAACTGCGGGGTAGGATCCTTAAACTATAGCCCGGGGGCCCTAGTTAACCCTTGGCTACCTTCCTCTACCCTACCGCATCCCCCCTTTCAAAACCCCTTCCTATGCTATTAAAGGAGAGTTGCCACCATGTGGATTACCCTCATGTAGTCTGTTACCTAAAAATAAACTTTTGTTTCAAAATTTACATCAGGGATGAAATATCGAGTGATCCGTTAACTGATTTGGAGAAGAATATTGATATTTTCACAATGTCAAACAACAAACGAGAATATAATACGTCTGTATAAAATATAATAATTAATAGTTATTCTATAAGAATGCCAAGACCTTATGTACAGTCTGAAGTTAAGAAAAATTATGTTGTTTGCTGTTATTAATGGTTTTAGGAAAGTGATGTATCTGCTTTAGGATTATGTAATACCGTTAATAAGAATAATATTATGTAATAACCTGACTAAAATTCATAAATATTGTCATAAACAAGTTAAGGATAGGAAAATAAAGCCAACACATTGTGGCCAAATTCTATTCGTTAACTATTAATGAAACAAGCCCCACGTTGGAGAGACATTATGTTGTACTCGAACTTTTTAAAAAGGAAGAAAGTTAAAATGATTTTACCTTCAATTTAAACAAACATCTTTTAAAGAGATAACAAGAGATTATTTATTAAAATTTTACTTTAAATTTGTATGTTTTTAACATATTGCTACACCTTTAATGATACTCATAATCTCGCTGCCGCTTACTTGGCCTCTAATAATGATAGTGATTCTCTCAGGTCTCTGGTTTTTTTTTAACTAAGGTTACCACATGTCGAGGCACCTCGGTCTGTTTTGAGAGGTGTGTGTTTCCGGGGTCGCAGACATTGGGAATACGGTAAGAGTTGTCCGCTATTCCTATTGGAATAGTCGGCCAGCTGCCTCCTAAACTGGCCAAGGCATGGCGAGTGGTAAGCTGCGACCCCACAGCAAACTCCTCTCCCGCCATCGGAAGGGCGTGGGACAAGTACCAAATGCCCGACCTACCTGATGCAGGCTTTTCTAGGGTTTTCCATGCATCACTTTTAGGTGAATTGCCGGGTAAGACCCTTAAACCATAGCCCGGGGGACCCTATTTAACCGTTGTCTACCTTCCTCTACCCTTCCGCATCCCCCATTTCAAATCCCTTCCTATGCTATTAAGGGGAGTTGCCCAAAGTGGATTACCATCATGTAGCCTGTTGCCCTAAAAAAATCTTCAAAAGTTACAAAAGAGAATACAAATTTAATTTACAATAACAAAATTCTATAAAAGAATCGAACAACAACAAAAAAACCTAGAGAAATCTGACGTTAAATTATATTTATATAACAGTTTACAAAATAATGTTTCTATGTACAATTCTATTAAGCGCTTCTCTGGCACCGTATTGTGCACTCCACAGTTATTTTATTTTTAAAGAAAGTATTTAATTAACAGGCCATAACGCTGATTGCTATATCATCTTACCTCACAAAATTCCGGCGCCTTTCTGACAACCGTTCAGAAACTTCACGTCTTCCTATTTATTGCCTCACATTTTTGCTGTAGAAGTACGTTAGTGATATACGAATTCATAGTTATTTAGTCACGATAATTCTCGGCTGGTCTCGAAAACAATATTCACTTTAGTCATGACCAGACCGGTCAGACCCTCAAAACGCTCTGGTCAAGCTCTCAAATCACTCTGGCTGTTTCCGCCAAAGTTCATTTACAAAATCTAAATTATAATTATATAAAATATTTACAATCTTCAAAATTCTATAAATTTATATAATTTCTCTCTGTCTCTCTCTCTGTACATGTTCTCTGCGTATAACGTCAACCCTTTCTGATCTTTGGAGGGAGCACCCTTAAGGGTGGGGGTGGAGTGCCATTACATTACAAAAACGCAAAAACAATAGATTGGAGTTGAATCCGGGGTTACAGTTGTCACTGAGTTTAATTATGACGTTCAACTTGCCGTTTAACTCCCCTCTGGGGTGGAAATTTTCGAACATGTTAAACGGTCGATATTTGCGTCGAATAAATATTTTTTTGGGTCAATGAGATTCATAATATTTCTATACATGTTGTCTGTGTATAATTTAAACCCAATTGGGCTTCCGAGAAGAGTAGCCTTAAGGGCGAGGGTGGAGGTGCGTTACATAAAAATAACGCAAAAGCAACTTATCGTGAGTTCAATCGGGATTATGGACACATGACAACCCGGGCAACGCCGAACCCAGCTAGTTACAAATAAACAACAGTCATTTTAAGTCAGAAGTTGTCTAAACATATTTACTTAATTAATCATAAAATATATTGGTTTAATGTATCAATTTTTGATGAAGAAATGAACTACTTCTCGAGATTAATGAGTATAAAACGGCTATCAATATAAAAATAATACGAACAATTTGAACAGAATCCATGACACTTTGCTTTTGTAATTCTTTAATTTATATATTTTATTAATTATAAATTTTACATTGTTTCCATTTTAAACCGCACTCAACAATGTAACTGAGTTTATACTGGTCGGTGTCGTTTAAATTGTGTTTCGGCCACGGCAGGCAGCGGAGAACGACCTTGACTATCAAAATTTGTAAGTCAACCAAAATTTATATAATTTGTCTGTCAAATCTTTCATAAAAATTTATTTTCATTCTTGTATTTGTTTGGTTTTGTAGCGTAAAACGTCATACCTAAAGAGGTCGCGAATTAGTGACGAAACGTAGTGTAATTTTCAATAAATATCTTTCGCTGACTTCAAGTGGCTGTTGTTTATCTACACTTGCATAAAATTATAATTTTTTTTTAAAAATGAATATTGTGAAATTACAGGCCGAAAGCTCCTTGGTTAAAGACTAATAAAAAATTTAACAATGGAGTTTTAATTATTTTGAAGGCATTAAAAACCTGTGGGGTTACATAACATAAATACCAGAATGAATACTTTGTAGACGCAGCCGCACGAATGTAGTTATCTCGGCATTCTATCTCAGTAAACTGGTCGACAACAATGTTTGAACGGCTGCCACCGTCATCGGTTTCAG
This sequence comes from Zhengitettix transpicula, assembly GCA_037074705.1. NCBI lineage: Eukaryota > Metazoa > Arthropoda > Insecta > Orthoptera > Tetrigidae > Zhengitettix > Zhengitettix transpicula. The sequence goes on along the minus strand of CM073591.1, from coordinate 119,355,840 downwards.
GGAAATACACTTCGTCTGATGAAAATGTCGTGCTACATCGGCAGTTTACCCAAATGAAATCTCGAGAAGCGTACATTATTAAACTAGCATTTCTCTGAATTGGTGTTCCCAGTTCAAAGTTGTGTGTGGGTAGGGATAGTCGAGGTCACGTATTCCGATCCTTCTGGATAGGGTAATAAATGTGACATCTGCCTATCCAGGTAACAGTTTAACTTCTGTAACAGTGGTAACAACTTTCACGTAACTAAGTAATTAAGTATGAATATCCATTACATAACATCCGGCGAAGTTGCCTTCTTGCGCCGTCACCAGGACCCGTAGCGGATAACGTAAAGGCTTCTAAAAATTGATGGTGTATGACATGGATTGATTTGTTGCACAACGGTTTCAAACAAAACGGTCGAGATATTGCGCAACACCTCCGTGCTTGACAAACGGTATGAACATATTTTTGACAGTCTTTGACCGAGTGAAGGTCTCGTCGTGTATATTTACTATACAATTTTATCCTCCAGTGTTGCATAATAATATTATTTTTATCTTATAAATAAAAAAGAGTGTATGTATGTTTGTTTGTATGTTTGTATGTTTGTATGTTTGTATGTTTGTATGTTTGTATGTTTGTTTGTTTGTTTGTATATTTGTATGTTCGTTATACAAATCTACACCGGTAGAGTAAATTTCACCAAATTTCGTACACGTGTTCTTTACGACCAGGAAACAAACACTGTCGGGGTGAGACGCGTCTACCACCCCCAGAAGCGGGGGTCCACGGGGGTTGAAATATTTAAACAAGCTAAAACAGCCGATATTTTAGTCGGATAATAATTTTTAGGGGTCCAAGATGTTTATGGTGTTTCTACCGATGTTTTCTGAATATAATTTTCATCCCCTACACCCTGGGAAAAGGGCACCCTTAGGGTTTGGGGTGGAGAATACAAATCTATACCGGTGGATCAAATTTCACCAAATCTCGTACACGTGTTTTTTGCGACCAGGAAAAAACACTGTCGGGGTGAGACGCGCCTACCACCCCCTGAAGCGGGTGTGGACGGGGGTGGAAATATTTGAACATGCTAAAACAGTCGATATTTCAGTCGGAGAAATATTTTTAGAGGTCAAAGATATTTATAGTGTTTCCACTGATGATATCTGAATATAATTTTCAACCTCTACACCCTGGGGAAAGAGCACCCCTAGCGTTTGGGGTGGAGAATACAAATCTACACCGCTGGAGCAAATTTCACGAAATTTCGTACACAGGTTCTTTGCGACCAGGAAAACAACACTGTCGGGGTGAGACGCGTCTACCAACCCCAGAAGCGGGGGTGGACGGGGGTTGAAATACTTAAACATACTGAAACAGCAGGTATTAGATTTGGATAAATATTTTTGGGGTCAAAGATATTGATAGTGTTTCTACCGATGTTATCTGAATATAATATTCATCTCCTACGCCCTGGGAAAAGGGCACCCTTAGGGTTTGGGGTGGAGTTGCTTTACAGAAAAATAACGCGAATACAACCGAGTTTGGATTCAAATCGAAGGTTATGGATGTCAGTGAGTTTACTTCGGATAAATATTTTTAATTGCCCATTTAACCCGAAAGGGTGGGGGTTGGAAGGGAAGATAAATAGTCAGTTCTTGCGCGTTCTTGGAGGAGAATTACGTGAATACTATTTCAACGGATGTTGTTGAAAATATAAATCCATTTAGACATTAGGGGTGAGCTTGCTTAGGTCTGGGGGTGAGAATTGTCTATTATTCTAAAACTGCCAAAATGTTATGTGTTTATGGGTATAGTGTTTCTACCGATGTGATATGAGTAAAAATTCAACCCTTTCCACCACGGGAAGGTAGCAGATTTAGGGGTGGTGTTGTTCATACTATTTTAACCGATGTTGTTTCCATTAATAACGACGTTTAATCAAAAATAAAAGTGTTTCAGAACCATTGCTTTTTATACTCTTTTAAAAAGTTTTTATATTATCAGTTGTTATAAACATAATTTTACATTTATTCCGTAATTGAAGTTGTATTATTGAGAAGAAACAAAGCAACAAATAATCACGCACAAATACATGTAACAAAAACTCTACATGCTAACATAGTTTATAATTTAGTTTACTACAACTTCAATGAAAATATTATCCACGTAATCTACATTATTAGAACAATTTTTCTCAAAATCACGTGTTCTTTGCGACCAGGAAACAAACACTGTCGGGGTGAGACGCGTCTACCACCCCCAGAAGCGGGGGTGGACGGGGGTTGAAATATTTAAACATGCTAAAACAGTCGATATTTCAGTCGGATAAATATTTTTAGGGGTCACAGATATTGATAGTGTTTCTACCGACTGTTGGGCTGAGACGCGTCTACCACCCCCAGAAGCGGGTCGGGATTATCAGTAGAGCACTTTTAGGTGTTGGGTGGAGGAACGCTGCAAAAAAATAACGCGAATACAACTGAGATTGGAGTCAAATCCAAGGTTATGGATGTCGTCCAGTTCAATTATAGCATCAAATTGGCCATTTATCCCCGAGGGCCGGGAGTGCATGGGATGGAATTTTTCTAACATGTTAAATCATCGATATTAGCTTGGAATAAATTAATGCCGGGACCATTGACGTTGATAGTATTTCTACCGATGTTGTTTGTAGGCATGATAGGGGTGGGGCTGGAGGGGATTTCCTTGAAAATAACGGGAAAACAACCGAGATTCGAGTCAAATCGAAGGTAATGGATGTCCCTGAATTTATTTATGACAATCTGGACAACGCGCGGGTATCGGCTGGGTTGGGATGAGTTGACCGGCTGTTTTTTGCGTCGATTAAATATATTACGGGATGAATTACATTAATAAAATTTCCCTACATGTTCCCTTAAGGGTGCATTAGATAAAAATAAACCAGAAACTATCAGGATTGTCACTGAGTTTAATTATGACATTAAACTTGACCGTTTAAGTCCTCGAAGCGGGGACATGTTAAAACGGTCGATATTTGCAATAATTATTTCCTGGGGTTAATTACTTTGATAGTATTTATACCGATGTTGTTTGTGTATAATTTAACCCCTGTGAGGGGAGCAAGCTTAGGGGTGGGGTGGAGGTACGTTAAATAAAATCCCGAAAAAACAACCGAGAATCGAATCAATTCCGAGACTATGAATGTCGCTGAATCTAATTGTGACAACCTGGGTAACGCGACGGGTTTGGGAGGTGTTGGTCGGGGGAATAAATTTTCAGACAATGTAATCGGCCGATTTTTGCGTGGAATACATTCTTTTTCATTATCGCATATTTGTGGGGGTGGTCATCTTCTAACATGTAAAAACGGCCGATATATTTAGTCAATGACTTCATCCCCCTTCGGCATGGGAGGTGAGCACATTTAGGGATAGGGTTCGAGGGTTTTACATAAAAATAGCGCAAAAGTAACGAAAATTGTAGTCTTATGGATGGTTATAGATAAATGACATCTCGGGCAACGCCGGGCACCCAGCTAGTTAATAATAATAATGTTGCGTAGAACCTGTTGAGAAGCTTAGCCTCAAGGATGTGGAATGAGCCATAATAATTATTAGTTATTCACATGGATACTACAAGAAGTGTTGAAAGAAAGGAAATTTAGCGCACGTTTGTAGGAGTATATATTTACGTGAACTGTGGTTGGGTGAAAAGTGATGAGTACAAAAACAGAAATAATATGGAAAGTGGCGTAGAAGAATCTGGTGGTGCAAACACAGCTTAAAGAAATTATAGGACAGTATGACAGCTCCCAAAGAAACAGAAGAATTTTAGAACATAATTTATGGTATTAAACGAGATTTGTGACGGATATCTTCTCTCGAGAACACTACAAAGTGAAATGAAATTTGCACAAACAGATGGAAAGTGTATGTACTAGAGATACGTGGCTTCGGAGCGAGTCGTTTCAAACTATCGAGGAGAGACAGAACGGTACCTCCGAACTAGGGAGTGAATGTCTCCAAAGAGTAATGCAGTGTATAACGCCTCGCTATAGAGTTCCGCTCCGAACGACATCCATCCATCTCTGTGCGCCAGCTCACAGCTCGCTCAGGAGCAAGTGCTTTCCTACGACGCGCTTTGCAGCTTTCCTCTGAACGGCAGCTCGCTGGAGATCTAGATCGTTTCGGTACTCCATCTGACTCCGTTGTGAGGGAAGAGGTGTATGGAGCTATGCGAATAAACTTCTCCGTCTCTGTCTCAGAAGCTGAAGACATGCGATTGGACAGAAATGTTTCGGTGACTGACATATATTAATTAATGTTATTTTTGATGTGGTAAGTTGTCCTTCACGCAATTGTGTTTGCATGATGCTTCGTAAAGTGACTCTTTATACAAATTTAATATATTATTTCAAATTATTATGTACCATTTTAAATTATTACACTGTAAATGGTAATATATTATACATTATTAAGTAAATATATTCATAAATTGCTAACCTAATCCACGTAGTGGCAACTCCCCTTTAATAATATAGGAAGGGATTTAAAAGGTGGGATGCAGAAGGGTAGAGCAATGAAGCCAGCCTACTTTACAGAAAATATATTTTACTTTTCTTTCTTCAAGTGAATGGTTCTACTATCGTAAATGCTACTTAGGTCTTGTATTAATTTTATCGCCAGATAATGGATTCTGCATCTGTAATTTATTTTTGTATCATCCGTTTTAACTTCTACGGAGTTAAATACTATCCTTTATTTTTTTTTAGGGCAACAGGCTGCATGAGGATAATCCACGTTGGGCAACTCCCCTTTAATAGCATAGGAAGGGATTTGAAAGGGGGGATGCGGAAGGGTAGAGGAAGGTAGCCAAGGGTAACTAGGGCCCCCGGGCAATATTTTAAGGATCCTACCTGGCATTCGCCTAAAGAAATGCAGGGAAAACCCTAGAAAAACCTGCATCAGGGCATTGGGCACTTGTCCCACGCCCTTCCGATAGCGGGAGAGGAGTTTGCTGTGGGGACGCAGCATTCCCTTCGCCGTGCCTCGACCAGTTTAGGAGGCAGCTGGCCGACTATTCCAATGGAACATACACCTCTCAGAACAGGCCGAGGTGCCTCGGCTTGTGGGAACCTTAGTTCAAAAACGGAGAGGAAAAGGCATCCCCAAAGGTAGCCCCTTCGTATCTTTCCTACAAGGTTCTGCCTGCGAGAGAATTGCCCTCGCAAGCCCCTTTAAAATAGTATCCAAATTCACGTGAATTTTAAACGCCAATGAATAATTCATGACTGCATTTTCTGGAACTACGGCAGTAGTGGAGTTGAGACATATTTTCCGTCAATCGCAACTGAACATATTGACTTATAATAAAACAATTGATGATCTTATACAGACACTTTTTAGTTTTTATTTATATTGCAACGCCATTTGCATTCCTTTTTGTACCTTTTTCGGGGTTTTTCAAATGATTAGGACCTGTATGATTGTACAAAGTAAATAAAGGCAAACTAAGGTACCCTAACAAAAACAACATACCACAAACTAGCACAATCAAACGATGAATAAGTTATTAAATTCACACAGTTTTAACTTCTATATAAAAAATAATGGTTAATGAGAATAAAATTATACAGAACTGTGAAAAATTTATTTTCATGTCGTTAGCTCTCTTTCTGATGTTGAGTGGAAAGATTTTGTAGGAATTGGTAAGAAAGTAGTCCTAGTAAATTTGGGGAACTCGGAAAATTAGTTTAATGACGCCGAGATTAAAGTTTATGTCCTTCCTTACTCTAATGTTTCCACCATCACAGAGTGTTTTTGCGCTCTGACGTACTCTTGTTTCCTTTTTGTGACATGACTTATGGCTATGATATCGGCTAATGGAACCGCTCTTCACAGCAGGTTTACGCATAATTAAGTTACCAACCTTTCCTTCTTCCCTGCTTCTTTCATGCAATAGGGAAAAGAATTACAATTTGGTAATAAATAAGTCTCTTGACAACAATGATACCATTTCGTAAACAAATACGATAAATATGCGTAAATAATGATTACTTCATGTGTATCTATTACATCTTAAGGTTAGAATCCTGAGCCCAGTATAAGTTTTTCCATAGCAGCTTAACAGGTTTAAACTCTCACTTCGCTGGCACTAATGGGAAAGCTGATAATATTAGTTATTAGCGCTAATCGTTTATTTGTGTGACGTTCCGTTTAAAGATAATTTGTTAATAAAAATATGTCACATAATTTTCTATTTCCTTTTTAAAGATGTCCGATTCTTAATATTTATGTATACAGGAGCGTAATCCACGTTGTGACATCTGAAATAATATAGATTGAAGTTTTGTATCATTTGCGGTCGCTCTCATATGCGGTCCGATAGCTTGTAAGAGAGAATTTTCTAAAAAAAATTCTCATTCACGGACACTCCATTTGGTCTTAAAGTAAGATATTTATTTAATTGTAGATGGAGACTAAATAGCGTACAAATAGAGCTTATGCGGATCTTAAAGTCACCATCATTATATTAAATACTAGTTATTGTCCAGGTATTTATTTATATTACTTTGAAAAAGTATCTAATCTCTTGGTGAACACGTGATTTAACCGGTATCGAGACCGTCATTTTTTTTAGCATTACTTGTCACACGCCTCTATCCTACCTCTGCCGAACGGTAGTATGTTGATATCCTCATATTCAGTATGATGACTCAGTGAAAATTAAATGAGTTAAGAAATGTACTGGTACCATAAGTAAGCAAAGTAACTTAGGAAACCATAAAAAATACTTCGCATGTCGAAGAGGCGAAAATACTCCATTACCTTAAGAGAGTCAAAAATAGTTCCGGTACCTTTAGAGAGTCAAAATTACTCTCTATGCCTTAAGATGCAGAAATATATTCCTGATACCAAAAATACATCTTGCATATTAAGAGAGTCAAAAACATTCGTGGTACCCAAATACAGTTAAAATACTCCCGTTACCCTAAAAGAGTTAAAAATACTCCCGCTGGCTTAAGAGAATGAAAGAGACAGTCGGTGCTCTAAAACAAAAAATAATATTCCCGGTGTGTAAAATAATATCGGGAGCCTAGGAGAGTAAATAATATTCCTGATACCACAAGAGAGTCAAAACGGGATCCTTAAGAGAGTCAAATCTACATGCGGATCATTAAAAGAGTAAAATATTCTAACGTTTCGTTAAGAGAATCAATAATAGCCAACTCCCAGTAAGTTAAGAGAGTCGAAAATAGTCTCGGTAACTTACGAGTGAAAAATACTCGTCCCACCCCCACCCTTATATGTCTTGAACAGAATCCATGTTTGTTCCTCGATCGTAAGTAATATGCCTACAGAATTCGTTAGAAATTGCTCTACACGTTTTTATATAAAGCCATGACAAGTTTTCTAGGAATATGAAACCGTCATCTGCCATCGTAAAATAAAATTGGGGACGATTCAAATTGGGTTTCAATTTCTTGGGCAGGGATTTTTATCGCTTCTCAGAAAAATGACTTACTACTCAAGCGCTAAATAATTTTTGAGGCTATCTTAAATTATCATCCACCGTCTGGAAAAAATCAGTCTGACCAATTGGTTTTTTATTGTCCGTTCATGTTATCAGCATGTGAACAAATCATGGCTGTCAAGAGATGGCGATAAGATCTTATCTTACAGATACAGCCAATAAGTAAAATACTGAAGTAAAAAACTTCATACTAGAGTAATGAGTAATATATATTGTAATACTACTTAGAGGCCAGTAATTATTTAAATAATTGGATTGTTTAGCGGTACCATTTTCAAAGACAACAATGTGTCGGCGGTCTTTGTTTCCGGGCTGCGAACGCTTTCTGAAGCCAGTCTGTCTGAAATCGTAGGAGGGAGAAGAAGTCAAAATTTAGAGAGTGGCGAACAGCGTGGCCCAAGTTTACTTTTTTTTTTAGGGCAACAGACTACACAAGGGTAATCCATGTTGGGCAACTCCCCTTTAATAGCATAGGAAGGTATTTGAAAGGGGCGATGCGGAACGGTAGAGGAAGGTAGCCAAGGGTTAACTAAGGCCCCCGGGCTATATTTTTAGGATCCTACCCGGCATTCGCCTAAAAGTAATGCAGGGAAAACGCTAGAAAAACCTGCATCAGGTAGGTCGGATATTGGGTACTTGTCCCACGCCCATCCGATAGCGGGTGAGGAGTTTGCTGTGGGGACGCAGCATTCCCTTCTCCGTGCCTCGACCAGTTTAGGAGGCAGCTGGCCGACTATTCCAATAGGAATAGCGGACAACTCTTACCGTATGCGGAAGGTCTGTGACCCCGGAACATACAACTCTCAGAACAGGCCGAGGTGCCTCGGCTTGTGGGAACCTTAGTTCAAAAACGGAGAGGAAAAGGCATCCCCAAAGGTAGCCCCTTCGTATCTCCCCTACAAGGTTCTGCCTGCGAGAGAACATCCCTCGCAGGTATTTCCTGCGAGAGAATAACCCTCGCAAAGGGGGTTCAACCGCAGAAGTTTAAAATTCAACCGAGAGAGTTATAAGTTTTGAAATCCAAGTATAAAGTATAAAAAAAAGACCTAAAAGCTGAATCAAATATTTAGCGCCACATTCAGATCCATACGCGTACCGAAATCAACTTTTTCCACATAAAACGTTGAGTAACAATATGCCTGGCTGATGATCCGGAGGTGAAGCAGATCGAGTTTCCGGAGGAAAATCCAATAACTACGATCGTGTGTTTGACCATCAAGTGTAGAATCTGTGATTCATGGCCTTTAAATGAAAAGTGTGTTCCCAAGCCCCGAAACTAAGTTTGGTACCAGCAGGACATTTAGTAAGTAGAAACCAAATTAATTAAGTTTGTAAACGGTAGTTAAAGGGATTTGTCAGATTTCGTTCATCTCATTTTAAGTTTTGGATTGCTAATTACTTAATTTATAAATTCTTTGATTGTTTTTTAATTATCAAGTCCAAGTAAACGACCCAGAGAGCAGTGTTATCAAATTGCTAAACTTTGAGATTTAAATGTATTTAACCACAGAGAAAATGTCGTAAATTTATATTCAATAAGGTAAATTGTCTTAAAAAGGTTTTGTTTATTTAGAAGGCCCAACAAATTATAAATAAAATATTTGTTTGTTAAATTAAATTTCGGCGTGCCAACGTAGGGCAAATTAATTGTAACACTAAATGATCTTTTGTTAAATAATTTAACTAATAAGCTGCGATTAATCATTACATTTTTGGCTTCCACAACGTGGGGAAATGCATTCATTTAATTTTTATTATTCATTACAATATAAAGTCTTAAAGAACAAATATATATCGATAGTACACACGTTAGACAAATTTTGTGTGAGTACTTAACCTGAACTTTATGAACTGATTAAAATTAGATGTAATTTGGGGTTTCCACGAGGGAGGAGGCCCAGACACCACGTACACGTGGTCGTGGACGTTACATACAGCTGACTTAAAACAGTAGAATACGCTGAGATTGTCGGCAACGCTGTTTGTCCCGCACTTCATTATAAACTTTCTGATTGGTGAATTGAAGGTCTTACCATCGAGGGATGTAAGAGTAAAAGGGTGTCTTATTTTAATCGCACTGTAACTGTTTTCATCCTCGCATAAAAGCATCAGTGTGTTTACAACTAATACCAGTGTTTAAAGACTAATTTTATTCTTCAAAATGTAATTAAACTGTATAATTATCGACTAGAGTCTATCCAATGTTGATTCTGGAATTTTTTGGTTTGTTTGTAGCTAGTTGAATAATTAATCAACATAGTAAATTACATGGGACGATGTTGCAACAACTCTGGCCGTTTTTGAATTATTTCTTAATTGATTAAAAGACAATAATTCCTTTTAATTTCCGGAGGGTTTCCCGGTGAATAATCTGCTGGAACTGTTCTCCGGTTTCTCACAGAGTGGCGTTGATAAAACATAACTACCGTAGTTGTAAACGCGAAATCTATTCCAGCAATAATTTCTGTGTCTACATCTCCATATAGAACATATTTTCTAAAGCTAAAATTTTCCAGTCAGATGAAGGAGAACACACTGAAACTTTTCAGCTTGAGATAGGCTGGCTGTCGATATTATGTACGAGAGTAATTCCATGCACAGCATTTACTCGTTTTTTAAAATTACATTTTCAGCTTACAGTTTTCCTATTTTTGCAGTATGTAGATACATCCCCTAGAACCAAATTCCTTTTTCCACATAATACCCATCCCTATCAACTACCTTACGCCACCCTCGAACTAGAGCCTGTATACCCGCATGGTACAAGTTTGCCGCTGCGAGGAGTATCCGGAATATTGGTGTTCCCTCTTTCATCACGTAATCTGCTTCCCCAACGACTGTTATACACCGACCGATTATATGATCGTATTTTCACTCTGATAGATAATGGAGAAGAGTTTACACATATTATTCGGCCGGAAGTAACTCGTACTTCGATAATTATGTGCAAGTTTAAAAAAATAAGAGGAGATAACGTACAACGGCAATAATAATATAGGTGACAGATTACTTTCAAAACTTAAGAAGAATACATTTATAACTAAAATAAATTCTCATACCTGTTACTTACACATTATTATACTTTATTTTAGTTTATATCTGGTTCGTAACAAAATATATGGTAACACAAATATATTGTAATGCATTGAGGGAATGCATTGTTTCGGAACAGCGCATATGTGGGGGTGTGGATGCAAGTGCAAAGTAATTACGGGTCCTGTCTCGATGTGACAAGACAGAGCGACTAGATATTTTGCTAGCTGGAGAGCAGCACTGCAGAGTGTAAATCTCGGAGTAATGGAGAAACTGTCAAGGCAATTGCGACGTAGTCTTGGAACGGAGCAGAGGATGGAGGGGACGGTCATATATAAAGGGAGGAAAAGAATTTGTTAGTGAGTCGAGGAATTGAAGTCGAGGAGTTGGAGTCGAGGAGTTGGAGTCGAGGAGTTGAGTCAGTTGAGTGTGGAGGCGTACGGCGAGACGGAGTATGTAGAAAATTTGCAGCCTGCGAGAGAAATAGCAAAGTTATTCAACTATAAACATTTTTATATACAGAAGTTCAATCTGTAGTAATATCAAAATTTGACCACTGTCTTCGATGGTAGGAGACAAGGACATTGCATCCAGCGTCGAGTAGTTTTCCCCACGAGCAACTGGGATGTCCTTCATTATATTTATATGGAGAATCAGCTATCGTCGAACCAATAATATGTGTTAGAGTCAGTGTGTAAACGTCCAGTCTATGAAGTGTGTGTGTAATGAACGAGCCAAATGATCCTGAGTAATCGTGAGTTGAAATTTGTGGTATTGATATGTGTAAACGGAATTAAAAGATGCAGTCAGATATCGTTCTCTTCTCTTTGTTAATAAAATAAACTCTTTTAAATTTAGAATCAATCTGGTAATGCTAAGTTCGTTAATAAGTTCGTCGATGTCTAGACGATTAAATACTTCTGTTTAATTTAAAGATAAATGTTGGGTTCTTTGATTATTTAAGTGTTCTGTCCGTTATCAAACCCAGGAAAGACCCATGGGAGAAAGTGACCTTTTTATAATATTAAATGTGTAATTGTAAATTCTGATGAATAAAATTTGCTGTTTTAAAGTCAATAATTTTTCATTTAAAAGCCCATCAAATTAAATTGTAGCTGTTGTTTATTACATTTTGGCTACCACAACTGGGGGCAAATTAAAGAGAAGTCTATTTTAATTATTACAATATATATATATATATATATATATATATATATATATATATATATATATTGTAATGCCAATTAATTAAGCCATTAATTTTTTTTTAAACTTCACCGAAATACTTAGCAGTTCAATCCAAATCGAAAAATAAATCAGTAAAAGTCTAAAATCTGCAAATAGTGAGTTCCTGTAAGCAAGCAGATAGTTGGACAGAGAGATGTTCTAACAACTAGCTATTCTTGGAGCTTGAGGACAACACTCACTAAAAAGGCCATTCACTGATTCTACACAATAACATTTTAATACACTCGGTCGATGTTCTCGTTCTCTGCCATCTGGAACTTTGGATCTGCCGCCCCTCATTCAGCCGTCGGACCTAGGTCTCCTTGATGTCCCTATGTGGAATTTAGTTCAGTCTGTGAGAAGCAAAACCTTTTTCTTCCAACTTTGCGATAATTACTTGAGTCTCACCGTTAAAACTGTTTACTCGCGTTTTTTGTAAACTAGTAGATCTCGCAGTTGGACTTATTAGACTGCGCTATTCATGTTTTAAATCGGCATTCTCGCTTTACTGTAACCTTTGCCGGACGCAAACTTTTCTGTCTCGCCTCTCGCCACAGACTCTTACTCAATGAATATCTCTCCGCGACTGCCGTTTGGGCTCTAACTTTGGGCATGCGTTCGCTAACAATGGCTCGACCTTACATTGTTTATAATGTATTATATATATGATGTATTATATATATATATATATTGTAATAATTAAATAAAAATAATAATGGATGAATTTAACAAAAGAAAATCACAAAAATTACATTTACTTTATATGGGAATTAATGCGTCTGATACATAGACGAACTTTGTTGTGGAAGAAGTAACACTACAGATTGAATTTAAACAGTTTTAAATTTCATCAGGAATTAACGATCTCATGTTATCGATAATTAAATAATTAAAAATTAAAGAACGATCTGACTTTTATCTTTTAAAAGTGGTTTACAATATGATTTTAAAGTTTTTCTACTTACGGCCGCCCAGGTCTCATTTTAGGATTTTCGTGCACAAAATTTGGGGATATCACTGATTCTAATACTCACAGATTCTAAAGGTCAACAAATTCTAATTGGCGTAGTTTTGTTAATCGGTCTAACACAAATTAGTAGATTCTCGATGCTTTGCTGCAACCTGGATTTGCAGATCTCGTGTATTTGGAAATGTACTTCCTTGATTTGTCTATGGCCAGCAGGTTAAATTTATGCTCGGCCACCGATTACAACATTAGTTGCACTCTCTCCTTCCCGACTGCTTAACTTTTTAAATTTTGAAAACCTGTTATCAAACTGTTCTATTTGCGGTCCGCTGCCCGACTGCAAAACTTTTTATAATATGAAAAGTGTTGGTCTTTACACCTCGCTGTTCTATGCCTGACTGCACATTCCTGACTCTATTACTTTTGTACAAAAACTTTGCTGGTCCTTATGCCTCGCCGTTCATTGCCTGACTGTCCGTTCGTTTCGTAGATTTTGAGCGCGTAGAATCTCGACAATGTTTTCTTTGCTTCGCCGAATTGTTGCGGCGTCCGCTCTATATCCTCTAATAATGAGTCCTCTACAATCCAACTTTCCAATTAGAACAATGTCTTAATTACCAATTACTACAATATATATATATATATATTTCAGTAATTTTTTCGCATTGTGGATACTGAATTTATTTAATAAATTGTTTAAGAAAGTAGAGATGTATAATAATCAGATAATATTTATCTGGCTTTAAAAAGTATAAATGCATTAACACAGCCAAATTAGTCGTAAATAAATTATTAACAATTAATCATAAAATTAACACAACGTTTCGATCTCAATGTATTTCTAATGGAGTAAATAATTTCCATTTATTACCAAATTCTTACATTAACATTAGCCAGACATTAATGATATATAAATAAAATTTGCTTTTATTATCGGTTACAACTACCTTAGGAGGCAAAACAAGTCTTGGGAATTCTAAGCAAAATTTATTCATATATCATCAAAATGTGGCTAATATTAATAGAAGAGTTGGTAATGGATAGAAATTATTTACTCCATTGTACACCTGATGAAGTTCTATATTTAAGACTAAACGTTGTGATAATTCCTACGTTTTTTTTAAAAAAAAAATATTTCTGAGTAACTTTGGTGTCCGTACATTTAATTAACGAGAAACATATTTTAGTTTATCAGTTTCACGAGAAATTTTATTCTTCTTTGGTATATTAGCTAATATTAAATGAATATTTTCTCAAAATACTTGATAATATGAACTTGCGTGTACCTTTCCAACACGTGTATAAACATGGAGACATTTACAACACTGTATTTAATGTCGACTGATTCTCTTCGATGTTGCGTCGTTTCACAACCTCTGGCCTTGTCGGACGTTATATGAAACTTGAACCTGGTCATGCAACCGTGACATTAAGAAAATTAAGATAAAGTTTATCGACAGGCATCAGTTTACCGTCAGAAAGTATTATGATGAAGGACTTGACAAATATTTGGTCTATCCTAGTAAAGTAGATACATAAATGTGATAGTCATAATTTGATTTCATCAAAATCATCCACACGTACGTACGCACATATAAAGGGGAAACAAACGAAAGTTTGGGAACTTTGACACGAAACACAGCGAAAGGACAGGTAATAAAAACTAATCATATATTAAAAACAATTATTTTATATTTGTGTTTGGAAAATAACATTAGTCATATGCCTTCCTCTGCGTGTTTTGAAAATCAATGTCTGTCCAATCTTTCTAACGTATCGCGTGTCAAAGATCGTTCGTGGTTTATTATAGTAAACCTGAGAATTCACATAATCCTGCAGGAGTCCATAGAATTTTTTTGTACAACAATGCGCTAGCGTCGCACGTTATGTGACTTTTGGCACCGTCCTGTCTAAGAGCACATTGTTGATGTCAATATTTTCTACTTGTGTCACAATGAACGAAACCCTCTTTCACAGTGAACACGCTGTGTGATATACTGGTATATTTCGTGTCGTGGTTGAATCGTGTTCCTCTGATGTTTTACCAAAAACATTATTTCAGGCATTGTTGCATTGCAACAGTTTGAAGTTTTAAAACTTATCACTGGTAGACTGTTTACTTCCTTTTAACTTCTGGAAGACAATATATTTCGGTCAGCAGCCATTTTTAGGACAAACAATAAATAAATTGACTATCTAATCTGTCATCCATGACTGGAGAGTAAACAATGGTGAAGTCTTTTTGAAAATTTCGTAGTTTCATTTGAGAACTTAACGAGCTCATAGCCTCACGTTAAAAACATCAGCGATAAACAAAACGATGAGAAAAATAGAGTAATAAAAGGTTTGTCGTAAATAAAACTGGTTTGTGAGTACTGGGAATTTCCATATGCGCTTACAGGTACAGTAATATTTATTCACGGAAAATAATTTATTAATACTTCTCTAAATATTATGCAACGGGAAGATCGATTCTCTGTTCATTGCCACGTGAAGACCGATGGTGCAATGGTATTTCATAAAAAAACAAACTTGCATGTAAATATGACTTTCTGAGTTTTAGTTAAGAAGATTTAAAAGCAAAATATAATTCTGTAATTTGTGTACCTGATTCCCGATCTAATATTCTTAGATAATGTCGACGAGCGTCGCCTACTTGTGTTCGCCTTCTAAAAGTATTGCCTTCTCGAAAACAATTATGTATTACTTACTAAGATTCTTGTCTGCTCTTCGTTGGGCTCTACATCCCAGGTACGTCAGTAAAGTACAAAACATAAAATATATTTGAGAAAAATCGGGTCAAAACGGAGTACTTAAGTCCTCCGGGAAAAAAAATCCGATTATACACAACGAAACCCGATGACATATTATTTCTAAGGCTGAGAACAACTCATTTTTCCTTAGGGAATATATATTGTAATAATAATTAGAGGCAATTAGATAATTAATAATTGGAAATTTGAAGTTTATTGTTATCGGCGGGAATATAAACACAACAATGTAGAGGCGGGCTTTGTCGTGCTGAAAGTTTACAGGAGGCATTCGCGGGCAGATTTTCATCGAGTAAAGAGTGGGAGCAAGACTTCATTAAGAGTGGAGTGGCACACAGAATTTCATCGCGTAAAGTTTGTACATAGAATTCGATCAGGTAAAGGACGCAGGAAAGTTTTCTATAAGTAAAGCCACTGTTAAAAATTCAGCAAGTAAAGACTGTTACAAAATTTCATCGAGAAGGAGTTCATAACCATTTTTTTTAGGGCAACAGGCTACATGAGGGTAATCCACGTTCGGCAACTCCTCTTTAATAGCATAGGAAGGGATTTGAAAGGGGGGATGCGGAAGGGTAGTGGAAGGTAGCCAAGAGTTAACTAGGACTATATAATTTAAGGATCCTACCCGGTATTCGCCTAAAAGTAATGCAGGGAAAACCCTAGAAAAACCTGCATCAGGTTGGTCGGGCATTGGGTACTTGTCCCACGCCCTTCCGATAGCGGGAGAGGAGTTTGCTGTTAGGGACGCAGCATTCCCTTCTCCGTGCCTCGACCAGTTTAGGAGGCAGCTGGCCGGCTATCCCAATGGGAATGGCGGACAACTCTTACCGTATGCCCAAGGTCTGTGACCCCGGAACATACACCTCTCAGAACAGGCCGAGGTGCCTCGGCTTGTGGAAACCATATTTCAAAAACGGAGAGGAAAAGGCTTCCCCAAAGGTAGCTCCTTCGAATCTCTCCTACAAGGTTCTGCCTGCGAGAGAATAGCCCTCGCAGACCTCTACAGAGTTGATAACATTCTGATTGACCATTAATTAGAACGAGAACTACAATATTTGCTGAAGAGAGGGAGAGACTTAATACAGAGGTCCACAGGTGTTGTACGGAGTAATCGTTCCAGTTGATAAATACAAAAGTTTTGGACAGTGATTTTGAAACAAATTAAATTCTGTGAAATTATGGCCTGTTGTATGTGAATCGTGTATAGTGCATCAAAGGGCCCAAAACGAATGCCTGGTACCAGTAAAAAAACTGTAATTAGGGTGAGAAATTTTATAAAAGTTATTTGTAAACGTTAAATAAGGATCAAATCGTCAGATTTCGAATTCACGTTCATTTTGTTGTTTAATTCTAATTTTGTAAAATTTGATTGTTATTTTGAATGTAATAAAGGTTTGTTATTTATTTAAAAGGCCCAAATAAATGACCCTGAGATGAGAGCATATGAGTTTGTTAAGTAGTAAGGGCACGAATGTAAATCTATCACGACAAGAAAATTTTGTTATTTTACTTTAAATAAAGTAATTGATTCTGAGGTTTAAATTTTGTAAATTATTTAACATCCTTTCATTTTAAATTTTAATAAAATAAATTCATCTATTAATTAACCATTGATTTTACATAATTTCTTTTTTTGTTACATTTTGGGCATCAACGTGTGGCCAACCACTTAATTCATTTAATCCTGTTTTTTTATTACAATTTAGCTTCACCAACGTGAGACAATTCAACTATTTAATTTAATTGTTATTTAATTATAACAATATATTAATAATGGTATTAACGAAAAATAGAGAATCAGCACATTTTTAATAGACACGTGAGTTACGTTACCCCAAGAAACAGTTTTACGAGGATAACTACATAAAATACTAATAATACTACAATACCAATACTCAGCGGTAAATGCATCCTCCTGTAAGATATTACAGTACTGATTCCGACTACATAGTATGATATACTGTCTAGTTTTTAAAAGCGGAAAAATTTATCACCATGACCATTGAAACACAATTGTAACACGATTGTGTACCGTACATAATTTTTTTTTGAGTAACAGGCTACATGTGGCAAAATGGTGGCAACTCCCCTTTAATAGCATATGAAGGGATTTGAAAGGGGGGATGCGGAAGGGTAGAGGAAGTTAGACAAGGGTTAACTATAGGTTCCGGGCAGAAGTTTACGGATCCTACCTGGTATTCGCCTAAAAGTGATACAGGACAAACCCTAGAAAACCTGCATCAGGTAGGTACTTGTCCCACGCCCTTCCGATGGGGTTGGCCAATATACGTGCATCGTCCAGTTTAGGAGGCAGCTGGGCCGACTATTCCAATAGGAATAGCTGACAACTCTTTCCGTATGCGCAAGGTCTGTGACCCCGGAACATACACCTCGGCTTGTGGGAACCTTAGTTCAAAAACGGAGAGAGAAAGAGGCATCCTCAAAGATAGCCCTCTCCATCTTTACTAAAATGTTCTGCCTGCGAGAGCTAACAGCTCACACAGGGTCATCGTTCCCACATAATATTTTATTTTTTATTTTTAGATTCACAGGGTTATCTGCTTTGATGGCAACGCAGCATGCCATTATCCGCGCCTCATCCAGTTTAGGAGGCAGCTGGCCGACTCCTCCAATAGGAATAACATAGGATGGGATCAAAAGAGGGGGATGCGGAAGGCAGAGCAAGGTAGACAAGGGTTAACTGGCGCCCAGGCTATAATTTACGGATCCTACCTGGCATTAGCCTAAAAGTGATGCAGGGAAAACCTGCATCAGGTAGGTCGGACATTTGGTCCTTGTCCTACTCCCTTCCGATATCAATAATTTGGTCTGCTGTGGGATTGCAGCATAACAAACTCCAGCCTCGGCCGAATTTGAAGGGCAGCTGGTCGACTGGTCCAACAGGATCAGCAAACAACTCTTACCGTATGCCCAACGTCTGCGACCCCGAGGACAGGGATGAGTAAAATCCATTACGGGGAGTTATACCGTTCGATGCACCTCAATTTCGATGCACCTATATCTAATTTTAGGTACAATCCGAGAATGTTAGCAGTTTTGTGTACGTGATAAACTGCGGGACAGCACTGATTGGAGCAGGTTTGTTGAGCTTTACGAGTAGTGCAAGGGGGTGAAACGGAATACTGTGCATGCACGTTTCTCATTCCTGATAGAGATTGTGTGTGCTGAGCGCAGTGGTAGCCAGCTGGCTTCTTTTAGCGGGAGGGGCGAGTATGTTCTCCGCAATGAAAATGATAAAACTGAAAGCAGGAATTCAACAATTAAGAAAAAATGATTATCAAAGTTTTTAATTTTTAAAAATTTTTTTTTAAAATACTTGCTTCATAAGAGATCACAAAATAATAGCGATCAAGAAAACTATTGATCCGGCACTAATATGTCGTTCACCTATTATTTTTATATGCCACTCTCTTATTACCCACACACTCTTATGTACTAGGGATGTCTTACCGCAGTATTTTGTATAATTAAAAAACATAAAATATGAGTCATGGTAATCAATAATTTAGCTTCTTCGGTGGTCCAATCAAATCAGCGATCAACTCTTGAATTTGGACCGTGTACAACTTGAATCAGCTGACTAACATTAAAATATTGTTCAACTGAAAATTAACCCCTTTCTTACTAACGTAATTTAACTTCTTGAATTTTTATTATTATTATTATTATTATTATTATTATTATTAAGGGTAAGAGGCTACATGAGGGTAATCCACATGGTGGCAGCTCCCCTTTAATAGCATAGGAAGGGATTTGAAAGGGGTTAACTAGTGCTCCCGGAATATGGTTTAAGGATCCTATCCGGCAATTCGCCTAAAGGTGATGCAGGGAAAACCCTAGAAAAACCTGCATCAGGTAGGTCGGGCATTTGGTACTTGCCCACGCCTTTCCGATGGTGGGAGAGGGGTTTGCTGTGAATAGCGCACAATATATTCTTTCTTAGATTCAGCAGCCACCAATTCTGGTGAATCACCCTGGGATGGGTTTTTCCAATTTCCTGCTCTCTTGGCTATTGAAGATTCTTATTAAAAAAAATAATTTTGTAAGTGTATCTTTCTTATTCACGACTATGACGAATGTGATTTAGTAAATTCTAGGTAAGCCTGTGTTCAGACCGGTTCAATGGATGAAGAAGGCTTGCACATTTCGGGGAGTAGACCCGAGAAGCGCAGATGGATAGAGCACCACGTATCAATTGAAAATGCTGGGTTTGATTCCCGATCTGGTCGAGATTTTTCCATACTGATCCTTTAATTCAGTTTCACAGCTTCAATTGGAAGAATTTCTTCTGTTCTTGAATGTAATCGATAATCTGAATAACAATTTCAGATGAAAAATAAAAGTTTCTAAAACTATGTTAAGAAACACGTTGATATACGTATATAAACTACTGGAACCCATATTTATGAGTTAATTTTATAAATTTCGCTGCAGTTACTTTAACCGACTCGTTCTTTTCGACTTGTCTGTATATACATCGTTTGTCAATTATAATTTTTTTGGGCAACAGGCTACATGAGGGTAATCCACGTTGGGCAACTCCCCTTTAATAGCATAGGAAGGAATTTGAAAGGGGGGATGCGGAAGGGTAGAGGAAGGTAGCCAAGGGTTACTAGGGACCCCGTGCTATATTTTAAGAATCCTACCCGGCATTCGCCTAAAGAAATGCAGGGAATACCCTAGAAAAACCTTCATCCGGTAGGTCGGGCATTGGGTACTTGTCCCACGCCCTTCCGATAGCGGGAGAGGAGTTTGCTGTGGGGACGCAGCATTCCATACTCCGTGCCTCGACTAGTTTAGGAGGCTGCTGGCCGACTATTCCAATGGGAATAGCGAACAACTCTTACCATATGCCCATGGTCTGTGACCCCGGAACATACACCTCTCAGAACAGGCTGAGGTGCCTCGGCTTGTGGGAACCTTAGTTCAAAAACGGAGAGGAAAAGGCAAACCCAAAGGTAGCCCCTTCGTATCTCTCCTAAAAGGTTATGCCTGCGAGAGAACATCCCTCGCAGGTATTAATCGTTTATCAAATACTTGAAGTCGTATTTCTCAGTTCATTTCCCAACTTTCACTGCAGCTACTTTAGCCGACTCGTTCTTTTCCGCTTTCCTCTGGATTGGGTTAGTTTCATCCAGTTAGAGGCTACTCGGTGACCCTATTCCACCAATCAAATGCTGGAGCCTTCTGCTATTTCTAGTGGTTTCCAGATAAGAGCTTCCTTTGTACACCTTGAATTGACTGTCTTGCTACGACACTGCCATTACAGGATTTTTATTCGTATTACGTTCGTAAAGCAATCTTTTCAATTTTAAAACAAAATTACAGACAATTTATTCAAATAATTAAGTTTAAAATAAAATTAATGTGTCAGTGTATACTCGTACCTTTTTCTTTCACTCCATAAAATTAGAAATTTGAAACATATAATTAATAAACGTGTTTAAGAACAATTTCAGTCTCACTCGACCCCCTTGTTCACAAGACTGCGTATAAGGACAAGGTTGTATTAATTATAAACAATAATTTCAAATATTTAACTTTTTTAGGTAATAAAAATAGTAACATCCTCAAGAAGTTGCAAATATTTACTGAAACGTTGTTTAAACAGATTTTTTTTAACATAATAGATCTGTTTTGGTTGTAAAATACATTTTGTTTTTTAAAATAAGAATCAAATACGGAAAAGGAAAATAATATTCTATGTTATTCTAACAGCCGGTATTTATGCTGATTATCATCTTGTAATTTATTTTCCACGATTCTGGCACGTGTCTTCACTAGGAGTACGTATTGTGCAAATACCTTTTTATGTAGATTTAATTACATGTTTGGTTTGAATGTCATGTATAAATGTCCTCCATCCCAGCTTTACTTCTGGTATTACGGAACGTGTTATATTAATTATCCGTCATAGAAATACATAGTAACCTGCGTATTTTTTATTTCTTCCACAGATATTTCTGAATTATCCATCACGTTTTTCCTGGAAATTAATCTTTAGCTTCGCCAATTTCATTGCCGATTTCGTTTCCAGTATTAATTTTTTTAATTCATTGGCATGTCCGGGGATTAAGTATATTCTATCTGCGAATCACGGGCGACATCCATCAACTGTTTGATATTCCTTAGCCCGATTTTAATTTATTTGAAATGTATCTGTGAACAACTTTGGCGTCACGGACGGATTCACGTTGTTGGAAACAATCAGTGATCTGGAATTTCTGAGTTTCTTCCTGCGGTTTCACTGCATTCATTGCTAGCTCGTATGATTTTTAGACATCTTGAAATCTAAGTGATAATATAAATTCTAATGTATGCATCCGTTATAGAAGGGAATGCTTGAAAAATACCCGTCCGATACTCGCTTTCCCGGCTCATTCCATTTATAATTAAATAAATATGAATCTGTTGTGATTTTCCACTTCGGAATTACTTTTTTGAATTATAGAAACCTGTCTTTACTGCTCGTCAATGTCTTTGAATATATCTTGTACACACTGCTGATCATAATCTGCTTAATGGCCAGTAATTATCCATTTACTTGTTTGATACCTTTCTTGATAATTAGTATTAGAGGTAACGTATCCTAGTTCTTTCGTACTTTCTTTATAATCAACAAATGTATACATTTGATAAATATTTCATATTCTGGAGATTTCTGTTTTTCCGTACATTATGTACAACTTTTTGTACTGTAGTTTTTCTTCCTGATTTGCTCCATATGTACATTCGTCTTGATATGTTACATAATCAAAATCTTTAAAGTATTAATTATTGTTATTATAGCTGGACTTTTAATCTTTTACTGGCTGGGTGTTCGTCCTTCATACAGGAATGAAAATATTGAGTACAATTCCTATAGATAGGGTTAGTTTTGGCTCGCATAGTAATTTACAATTTATGCTACAGATTTTGCATGGCTCTGGTCCATCTTTTTTCTTTAACGCTTCACTTATAACAGTGTCGAGCTTTCTTTTAATTAAGAATTTTTGCTCTTTCTTGGTCATTTAATTAATATTATCATATGTCCTACTCTTGGCATCCAAAATTTTGTTTACCTAACCAATACTTGCACCTTTTAAATAAAATAAAAATAGCAAATTTGTTCCACCATTTGAAATTTTCTGTCTCCAATCGGTTTAAAATAAGGTTTTTCGAACGTTCGCAATCCAGAGTAACGCGTATGATAGTTTGATGTTACAACGATATTAAGTATAATCGTAATCGGTTCAACCGCGTTTTGTGAAGAACGAACAAAATCAGAGTTTTGGAAAGTAACTCACTTTGACTCAATGTGAAAAATGATATTTTTATACACCTAAGAAACTTCTTAAGGATTTGACGGCATAAATAAAAAGTTTTATTTAATTTAATATTTATCAAAATAGGAAATTATTTTTATTGGAAGAGACGAAGAAACTATGTGTCATATAAATACGAATCACCGAATTAGTTAGAATAAAATTATTAATAAAGAAATTAAAAAATCTTTATAAACAAACACGACGTTTCGTTCTTACATTAGTATCTCTTCAGAAATTAATGAAGAGGAATCTCTAGGCTGCGTGCAAACGAATAGTCCAATAGGACCTCAGAGATGTCGCTTAATTACTACGTAAAGAGTTCCCAACGTAAGGAAGGAATGATCTGGTTGTCTATAATTTTGTAATTTAATTGTTAAATACTTCATTCTGACTTATTTGTCCGTCAATATTTATATGATAATTTCAAAAATAATTTCAGTTAAGAATCTATATAACTGATATATTAACAATTACATGCAGCGTTCAAGTTTTTTCGGAGTGAAATCTTAATTTTATTTCGCTTCATGTTGCTTGCTATAACACCAAAATATATCTAAGGAATGGTAGATGTATGAACTTACCTTCGTCTTTTGGCAGATTTGTCTTATGTATATATAATATAATAAATTTCCTACAATAAATTGTTTGTCTTGATTGTGTTTATGATTCTAATGTTGTAATATAGAAAGATTTAAGGGTTTGCTAATCAAATTTAAACGGGAACATGCAGCTAAATGATAATAGTTGTTCTCAACACTTTGACACCATCATTATGATTAATATTGATTTTTATGTATATAAACGGTCTATATATATTGTATATCTAATAAATAGAGTGTTTGTTTGTGTTTGCATGTGTAGGTTCCGCATACATGCGTGGAGAAATTTTGATCAAAATCTGTACACGTGCTCCTTCGAACCAAAAACAAACACTGTGAGGGTAAGACGCGACTATAGTCTCCAGCGGTGGAGATGGACGGTGGTGGAAATTTTCAAACAAGTTAAAACGGCCGATATTTTCATAATAAAATATCTATAACATTAATTGCAGATATAAATGTATCAGAAGAGCTACAATCGCAAAACACAGACCTATGTACCTCAACGAGGGCCGCAATGGAGCTCATAAATTTTTTAGAGGAAGCAAACCTAAGTGAACACATATAGAAACCCAACAGTAAATAATTTTAAGAATATAAATTTATGTAAATATGAACTCTAAGTAAACGATATTAAATAGAATTCGGGTCGTCAATGTCAACCAGGATGTGGACGGAACCATTATAAACCTCAGTAAAACAATTAAAAAATTGTTTAACATTTTATACAGGTCATACATCCACCAATATTAATACACGCATTCAGAATCATTTGATTACCGTTAAGTTACAGTCAAAAACGAGTTCAACGCTCTAGAGGCATTCCATGAATGATATACATAAAGGGCGAAAATAAAGGAGCGACAAGGTTAGCAGAAACATAACGACGAGATTAGCAGAAACATAACAAGGTGGTTCACATGTTCGACCTACAGTGATTTCATGTAAAGGGCATACTGTAAGAGTTGTCCTCTATTCCCATTGGAATAGTCGGCCAGCTGCCTGTGGGACAAGTACCTACAACCCTACCTACCTGATGAAGGTTTTTCTAGGGTTTTCTCTGCATCACTTTTAGGCGAATTGCCGGGTAGGGTCCTTAAACTACAGACCCCTGGCTACCTTGCTCTACCTTTCCGTATCCCCCCTTTCATTCCCTTTCCTACGATATAAGTGAGAGGGGAGCGCCTCTATGTGGATTACCATATATGTATATAGCCTGTCTACACTTTCTTCTTCTTCTTGGTGACTTAAGAAATTCTTCATTTGCTTGTTAATTCATGATTATTTGCTATAAACATACAAGAACCCAGTAAATACTGTAGAATTAATCTCGCTCGTTTGTCGGACCATACTTCATCACATCAC
Source organism: Zhengitettix transpicula (assembly GCA_037074705.1). Classification (NCBI taxonomy): domain Eukaryota; kingdom Metazoa; phylum Arthropoda; class Insecta; order Orthoptera; family Tetrigidae; genus Zhengitettix; species Zhengitettix transpicula. The sequence continues at coordinate 119,331,046 of CM073591.1, read as the reverse complement.
AACAGGTACGTGCTTGATAGTGTCTGGAAAATGTTTCAAAGCATTTCTACAACATTGATGGTAATGTAAAAAATTATGAATATTTTTCTTTACATAAAATAAGTCATTAAATTAAATTTTACATGTACATATAAATCCATACGAAAGGAAGGTTTAGAAATTTCACTGACTTATCTTCCTTTATTCTGTTCATGTTTTTGGACTGTGAAAATAAAAGTTTGAAGTTAATGCAGTACAAAATAAATAAAGGATTGCAAGAAAATGAGCTAAATATTTTTATCTTCACCCAAAAAATTTCATTACAAAAATAAATTAAGATTCCGAAATGAAATTCGAAACCCAGTTCAGAAGTATGCTTACGAAACAGTGAGTTGAATGTTTTCATGGATTCTTTGTAACATTTTAATATGTAGTTATTAAATTGTTGAATTATATTTATACTAATGCGATAATAGTTCCACTTCATATCATCATGAACAAGATTCAGAATATACTTGTAGATGGGTCGTTAATTTCTAGGTAATTGAGGTCTTTCCTTATTCACCTTGTATGGTGGTAGGCAGTTGCTAATCTTCTTATTTCGCTGGTTACATATGGAATCCTCAGGTCTTCGTGGAGGGTTTGATTGTTTACGTACCAAAGAGCGGAGCGTCTTCGACTGGAAACGCTGGAGGATTTTTGTGTTGTACGGTTTTGTGCTACCCCATAGCTGAATGACGTAAGCACAAATTGGCTTCAAAATGGCTTTTTACAGAAGAACTTTATTTTTTATGGATAACTGTGATTTCTTTCCATTTAGCCAGCTAATTTCTTTGACTTTAAGGTCTAGATGTTTTCTTTTGTTCTTTATATGAGACTTTCAGGCGAGTCTCTGGTCGAGTTACATTCCTATTTATTTGAATTCTGTTTTTTCTGGTATTACTGAGTTGTTAATTGAGACTTGGTTGTTGGTAAACGTGACTCAAGTGGATTTGTCGTTATTTACGGAAATTCCCCACTTTCTGAACCAGTTCTCGATGAGGTCCAGATGATTCTGAAGATTTTCAGATGCCTCAAGAGATGGTTTTCTGATAGATAATACAGCTGTATCAACCACGAATGTTGCGATCTCTATGTTTCCAGTGGTTGGAACAGCAGATGTGAATACAAGGTACAAGAGGGACCAAGTACGATTCCTTGCGGAACTACAGCGGAAATATTCTGACAGTTTGAGAATGAATTGGTAATTTTGACATTGTAAGTTACTGGTTCTCAGGTAGGATTTTAGTATAAAATAAGTTTAGTTTGGGAAGACTGATTTGGTTGAGGTTCAGCTAATGTCCAGAATTTCAAGACATTTGGTATTTGAGTCATTTCATCATGTTTTCCACAACAATCGTTATATGTGTTTAGTTCTTATTAAGCTCACTTTTACAATATTTATAAAACCAAAAAAGTTGCCAAATACTAATAGTTTTTTAAAATTGTGACTGTTTATTTGGTTTTAGCTATTATAACATAAATTTCTAATACAGTCTACCTAATCCGTTTTAAACAACTATTTTTTTTGTGCGCAATAACTCGTGTCTATCAAAAGACAAAGTGAATATCCCTAATATTTTAGAGTGTAAAATTATATTCCATAGCTCGTCAGCAAAAAAAAAAACAGAGCAGAATAAATTTTTAACAATAGAAGTAACTTCTGTTATGGAAACGTCAAAATCATACTGCATAAAAAAGAAAAAACACGAATCTTGTTTCGTAATGAAAGGTCGGGTTCGGTCTCTTTAGATTGTGGTATCTGATTTATTGCTTATTTCAACTTTCTAAATAAAAACGGCTGTTGAAGGAGAACTGCATTATGTTAGCTTTGGAGGTAGTCAGTTAAATAGCTTGTCCTTAAAGATGTTGGAGAACCACTTTATTGTATCTCACTTGTTTGATGGAAACTCAAGTGACACGTGCGTCCTTAGGCAGGTCAAGGGTCCAGTTATAAGCTTTGGCTTAAGGTAGAGACACGTGCACGTGCCTCCAGCTCAACGGGAATGACGTTGCACTGCTAATTCTCACGTTGAGTTTACTTTAAAGATCAGCCAGGTCTTGTTTAACAGAGAACCGAGACGCTGGATATCTCTCAAACAGAAGAAGCACAATCTGCACGTTCGACAAGTTGCCGTTCAGTACAGTTTCACATAGCTACTCGGTCATCAGTACACAAATTCAAAAAAAGAAACTCTTATAGCGATGTTGTGCATAATCAAACTACAACTGAAATTCTAATGGTCTATAATTCTTTGTAAATTTTACGACCACCAGAAAATGTTTTTATAAGAAATCGGTGGTATTTGAATAATAATAAAAGAACTGAACTATTATAAAAGTGTTATATATGTATTGAAATTAACAAAATCATAAAATACAACAGTTGAAAATATATCACTTATGAACGAGTTCGCTGACATAAATAAAGTGAATAGAAACAATAATAAATAAGAAAGATAGCCAATACAGACAAAAAAGGGTAATGTAAATACCACACAGAATTTCAAGTGGTATTTATATTATCTTTTTTTTTGTCTGTATTGGCTATCTTTCTTATCAGTATTTTCAATCAGACGTATAAAAAAGAAGAGAAACAATAATAATTTTTTAATACAATTTATTCTTTGAAACGGGTTTTACCTGTGAAACTGAACGTCGTCAATTAATATTTGAAGTCAAATTATTTAAATCGATGTGTAAGAGAACGGTTTGCCTTAAAATGCAATCATATACACTGTAACACATATATTTATCTGACTTCTGTAAATAAATTAAAAAACATCAGCCTATTAGTCAGAAATTTATTACAAAAAATTTAAAACATTATAATAAAATAAATATGACATTCCATCATAAATTTTGGGGACCTCTTCTGAAGTTTTAAATTTTAATTCAATGATAAATTCGTAATTAATTATTTCCTGGAAAACACATTTTTACAAACATAATAATTTATAATACAATTATGTAAAAGAATTTATAAAATATTACATACAATTAATTAAAAGAAATATAGGCCTACATATTTCATGTTATTAATTGTATGTAATGTTCCATAATTTTTTATTTGATTGTTATATAAAGTATCATGTTCGTAAAATTTATATAATTGTATATTATTGGAAAATTTAGATTACGATCATTTAATTGAAATTTACAACAACTGAAGCGGTCCAAAAAATTAGGGACGAAAATTCGGGTCTGTTTTATTCTAACATTTTAATATTTTTCTAATAAATTTATGACTAATATACTGATCTCTTTTGATTCCTATATACTATATCCCTTAGACCGTACCTTCCAGAACAAAACCTTTGTAAATATAGATATGCCTGTGATGCAGCGTGGGTGTTCTTTGTCTATAATTTTACCTACAGACAATTAAATTGAATTAACAATATAAAATTAGTTAATCTTCGGTCAGTGAAACTGACACGTCTGATTCGTATACGCGTTATATTACTTACAAATAATAAGCTACGATAAACCAAATTACTTTGCTTGACAAGGCGATCACACTTATTTTTGTAGTATCCAACTGATCGTGCCCGTTACATTATCTTTTACGATTTTTTGTTTAATTCAGTTTACACTTTTATAAGCTATCGGCACTGTTAACATTCACAAACACAACAAAAAAATAGGACGGTCAAAATGTCGGAAACAATTTAATACGAAATAATACAACGTTTCGTTCCATTTTTCTCGGAACTTCTTCAGCTGTAGTTAAACGAAAATTTATTGATGAACAACATTTTGTGTTATTGATGTAGTAAAATAAAAAATAAGGAAATATAAATATATTGATTTCGTCGGTATATTGATAGATGAACAAAATCTTGTTTTGTTTTACTATACCTGAAGAAGTTCCAGATTTAGTAGCGAAACGTTGGCCTTTTATTAAATTGTTTCTGACGTGTTGTCCGTTTCATTTGATTGATTTAAATGATGTCAGATAAATAAAACTATTAACCAACGTGTATTATGTGCATATGTTCGTTCTAACCTCACTAGAGGTAAGAAGGAAAAGGAAATGCTCTCGTTGTGTTATGTTTGTCAAAATGAATTCCTCACCTGGAGAATTTCAAACAAGTAAGTAAAATATATACACCCAGGCAAAACCTTGTAATATATAATGCGATGGAAAGAAACCAAAAAAGGTTCACTAAATATCGAGTTCTAATCATTAATTAACTATTGTCTGTTTTATTAAGGAGCCTTCAATCATTTAAAGGCTACAAACAAATATCCAGTTAAAGTAATTTATTTAACCATCGTCAGTATCGTTACGGACCGTTCAACTATTTAAAGGTCATAAACATGATTATTTATAATGGTTGCAAACTCTTTGGTAATGCCGATAATTTTTAAATACATGATTTTATCTGAATATTTTGTGAACCTTTTTTGGTTTCGACTATCAAACAAGCAAGCAAGTACGAAAGGATTATACAGTCGGGCCTGTGCTCAGGTTTATACAATGGATGGAGAAGTCTCGTGCCTATTGGGAAATCGACTCGAATAGTTCGTATGGGAGAGCACCCAAGTACCAAGTGGAGTTCCCGGGTTCGTTTCCAGTCCGGTCGAGATTTATCCAACCTGATCCTTTAATTCAGTTTAATATCTTATGTGGAAGAGTTTCGTTTGAAAGCATTTATTCTGTTCTTGTATTATAACAGTATTCTTCAAAGTGATCACGTGTTGTGAATGTTTTAATGAACCTTAGAAGCTTCTACTAACGCTGTGGCCGATAGTATTACTGATCAATATTTCCAGTATGATGGAAAATTCTATGAACAGGTTCGATGGAGTAGCCATGGGGTCACCTCTTTCCCCGGCGATTGCCAATTATTGCATGGAACACTTTGAAGATAAGGCTCTAGATAGTGCTCCATTACGTCCGAAACATTTCTTTAGATATGTTGATGACATTTTTGTCGTATGGCAGCATGGAGCGGAGAAACTGCAGATGTTTCTTGAACACCTCAACAGTCTGCATTCTAACATCAAATTTACTATGGAGGTGGAGAAGAATGGGTGCCTCCCCTTCCTAGATGTTCTAATCCGGAGAAAACAAGATGGTGGACTTGGCCACTCCGTTTATCGGAAAGTCACACATACAGATCGATATTATCATGCCAGCAGCTTCCACCATCCGTCACAGAAGAGTGGAGTTCTCTCAACCTTGGTCCATAGGGCCAGGGTGGTATCAGACAAAGGCAATCTAGCTGGTGAATTAGAACATCTTAAAACCGTTTTCCGCCAGAACGGATACAATCCCGGCCAGATAAAGAGGGCACTTGCGCTCCGAAGGGAGAAAACAGCAGAGGAAAATGAAATTGCAGTCAACCATGCTTGCATTCCTTTCGCCGGTAACATCAGCAACCGTATAGGACGCCTACTGGCCAAGATAACATTGAGACGGTGTTCTATCCACAAAAGAAAATTAAAAAAATGCTTGGCTCGGTTAAAGACAGTAAGGACTTCGTACACCAGGGGTCTACAGCGTACCGTGCGAATGTAGCAAGAAGTACATCGGCCAAACTATTCGCACGGTAATGGACAGATGCACAGAACATCAAAGACATCTGAAACTAAAACAACCAAATAAGTCAGCGGTTGCAGAATATGCCATAGAATCCGGTCATGACATAAAGTTCAATGAAACCAAAATCTTGGATCGTGTCAATGGTTTCTGGAGCAGCATAATCAAAGAGGCCATACATATTAGGACACAAGACAACCTGCTCAACCGGGACACCGGGTTTCAATTGAGTAACATTGTTAAGACGAGGGGTCCGGAGCTCTATTGTGGCTGGGGTTGCTCAGGGTAATGTACCTCGGCGAGTGATCGGCCTTTTGACTGATGCTGACATGGCGGAGGCGGACTGTTGACTGAGCGCTGATTGGCTCTCAGCGCGTGATGATTCAGTGGTGGATATATATAATATGCAATGGAATGGTTCCGACACTAAAAAGCCTGCAAGAGGATTCTCTCGCAGGTAACCTGCGAGGGATTTTCTCTCGCAGGCAGAACCTTTTAGGATAGATACGAAGGGGCTACCTTTGGGGATGCCTTTTCCTCTCCGTTTTTGAACTAAGGTTCCCACAAGCCGAGGCACCTCGGCCTGTTTTGAGAGGTGTATGTTCCGGGGTCTCAGACCTTGGGCATACGGTAAGAGTTTTCCGCTATTCCCATTGGAATAGTCGGCCAGCTGCCTCCTAAACTGGTCGAGGCACGGAGAAGGGAATGCTGCGTCCCCACAGCAAACTCCTCTCCCGCTATCGGAAGGGCGTGGGACAAGTACCCAATGCCCGACCTACCCGATGCAGGTTTTCCTAGGGTTTTCCCTGCATTCCTTTAGGCGAATGCCGGGTAGGATCCTTAAACTATAGCCCGGGGGTCCTAGTTAACCCTTGGCTACCTTCCTCCACCCTTCCACATCCCCCCTTTCAAATTCCTTCCTATACTATTAAAGGGGAGTTGCCCAATGTGGATTACCCTCATGTAGCCTGTTGCCCTAAAAAAAATGGTTCCGACACTTTGCCTAGAAGATGACGACAGAGCTTCTAGTCGTCGAAACGTTGCGTTCTACTATAATTAAGCAAAACCCGGTTGATCTCCGAGAACAATATATTGAAGAACTGCACCGGGAAAGGCTTCAATCTTTGAGTATTACTGATACTTATCTCACACAATTCCTAAAATGTCAACTTACAGGAGTACGACATAATGCGTCCAACCATTTAACACTCAGCGTTTTGCTGTCGAATACCGACATTCAGTTGATTCCAGAAGAATTTCTTTTAATGCCTTACATTACACAATAATTCAACCAGAAAATAGATAGTATAATACTGTCGATTGTGCTGTGGTTGTACACAAGATGAAGTTTTAGTGCGATCTAAACTCAGTGAAGTCAGAGTTTCATGAGAAACGGAAGCGAAACATTTAGCTACTTCTAGATTTTTCTCATATTGTAAGCAAAGTTATACCTTAAAAAATTTACCTGTTTATTCCTAAATAAGCTCACATTAAAATATTCCATTGTTAGAATGGCTTAGTAAGGCTTGTTAAGTGATTATTGTTCGCGTTACTTTCATAAATCATAATTGTTACAACAATAAATTATGTCAGTCATTCTATTGTCAACTGACGAGTGCAGTTGTGTCGCTCTAGGCTCTTCTTATCGCCTGAAGAAAGGGACAAGGATCCCAGAAACGTTGTGTGATATTTATATTAACACTTATTTTATCTGTATTTGATTATCTTTCTTGTTATTAAACTTGAAAGTAATATAAAATTAATATTCTATCGTCTTATTCCAGTATGCAAAGCTAATAAACGATAAAATCTGTTTTGATTGACGCATAAAGAGGGTTTAATTGACCTTTTGTCCCGAAATCTGATGTCTGATATTTGCTATACTTAGCATGTATAATACGCTGATTCATTATGAAAACAATTTTTTCAATTATGGTCGGTCTCAGAATACACGTGCACGTAAAACGAGACCGCCAAATCCTCTGGAGGGTCAGTATGTACTTTGATTAATGTGGTGACGCAGTAATTGTTTTATTTCATGAATTATTTCGTCAATAATGGAGATAAATGAGAGAATCACACATGGCTGAGAATTAATTGGAACATTTTTGATCACTATTCCTTTTATTACATTTAAGATGTCCTGCGGCTGTGAAGGCAATAGATTCTATTGCCTACAGAACATTGAAAAATGTTGAGAAACATTTCCAGAGATTCAGTTAATAGCACTTGGTAGAAATTTTGCAGAATCAAAATTCCTCGGAACATTAACAGTGCTCTTCCACTCATCGTAAAAGAATATCTTGCTACCTTCGTATCATATTTAAATTTAGAACTCTCAAACATCAATCTTGCGGTAGCCGGTTAAATTCTCCAAATTTCAATGTTAAAGGAATGTTTATTAGGAAGTCTATAAGAATAAATCTTCAGCTTGACTTTCATATGTCACCAACCTCAATTGCATCTTCAAACAATTATTCATTAAGGAGTCTAAAGAATTAAAAATAAGAAAATATTTCGCGTTAGCTATTTTTAACTGTTATTTTAATCGCCTGAGAATTTTCCACACAACTTTCCTCCTTTGAAGGATACAAAACCAGGGTTAGACTGAATGTAGTAGGGCTCCATCAGTAGGAGTGTTCGGACTTATATAGTAGCCCTGATTTACTCCTACATCCTTGAGAACGTTCATAACTTTTCATTGTTCGAAACGTCGAATACATAACATTTCCGCCATTCCTCGTAGCTACGGAAATTGTTTCCATTTAATTGTTAAACTACAAAACTGGAATAACACATTCTGCTTATCGAATCTGCTACTTTTATGCCATTCATCCATGTTCTTACAAATATGACTTCTGTCTTGTCTCTTATACGTTTCTCGAATTGGTTAACATGGTTATATGTATTGACAAAAAAGAATATTTTTGTTGGCTGGAATTTATTTAAATAATTAAATTAAAATTTTTATCACACCAAGAAAAATTATTTTTTAATTTACTCCAAATTAAATAAAAAACCTTGGGATTTATATATATTTTTAAAAAAACAGTTTATTAGTCATAAGAATTATTATTGTAGTTAAAACATAATATTTAAGAGACACAACGTTTCGTCCATTGATTGGTACATTTCAGACATGCACTTAAGAAATTTTATAATCTCAATTATCTTATAAATTATAATTGAAATGTAATTATACACATGAAAGGGTCCCAATCAGGGACGAAACGTTGTGTCTGTCAAATTATTCTGTTTTAAGAGAATAATAATTTTTATGAATAATTGGCTGTTGTTTTTAATATTTAATTTAAAAAGATGTCTTGATTATAATTGAAAGTAATTTAGTTTTCTTTAAAAAATAATTTCATAACATTTTATTTAATAGCTACAATTTTCCATGTAATAATATGCTAATTCTTTCTTTTTCCAAATCATTTGGTTTATCTTGACTGGATAAAAATCAGTCAGTCACAAATTTTATAAAAAGAAAAAACTTTTTAATAAATTTCGTCTAAGTTACCTAAAGCTCCTCATAATACAAAAATTAATAATTTTAGTATTTTTATTCCCCTTTACATTCCTGTTCGTACTAAAACGGCAGCTTTCGACTTTACGTAACCGCAAAGCTCTGTGAACATCTGATTCTAAACGCTGTCGTCACTTCACGGAGTAGTGAGGCGTTAATTTTTTATTAATTACACATTATATTGCTTAATTGAATTCCATTTAAATTACACTGGAACTATTGATCAACCGGAGTATCACGAAAAGTAATAATACTATCAGGTTTCAAGAAAAAAGGTTGGCAATATTTGTAACGAATTGAAAAAACTAAAATATTTAATGTATTATTATGTTAACACTTCTTAAAGTAGTAATAAACAGAAATGTAGTCCTCGGTTTGTAACAATTGTTTTCCGTCATAGATAACCGTAATCTAGTAATCGAGGGTTCATCTTATCTCTACAATCATTTGTCTGCTTTTAGAAACATGTATGGTTAAATGTTTGCGAATAGTCAACACAGCACTCTTGCTTTCCATTACGTAGATTACGTACTGATTACGAGTACTTCGATAATTTTGGTTTCTGTGCGTCGATGCTATTAAATGCGTTGAAACCGTCATTATAACTTTAAATATACTTTATGGACAGAATTATGAATTAAAAACAAGAGCAATTAATTTGTAATAATAGTTGAGGCAATATCTGGACGTAGAGGATAGGGCTCTTTATCTCTTTATCTTTATCTGCGCTGATCAATTATTAATTTGGAAAGATAATCAATCATCTTCGTGTATATATACTAGCTGAGTGCCCAGCATTGACCGGGTATTTACTTAAATTATATTATGGTAAACATTTCATTTAACCAGTGTCAACAGTATCATGATTTGGAACATTTACCCATTTACGTTACCCTCCCAGACCTAACCCCTCGGTATCTAACTTCAAATAAACTAGGATGATGGCCGACGGTTCTGTAACAACGCAGGAATTCTCCTCCTACATAAAATAAGTGTGTCTAAAACTCACGCCAAATTATAAGTGAAATTAACGTGATAAAGTCTAAAAATACTTCTGGTGCCTTTATGGAGTAAAAACATACAACCTTTAACTACACAGAGACGAAAATATAAATGATCAATCATAAAATACAAAATACACCCGGTACCTTAAGAGGGTCAAATCTACTCCGGGTAACTTTTTGTCAATCTCGTCCATTTACACGGCAAGGAACAGAAAATTTCATAAATGTTAATGCAAGAATTAAACTTTGCGACTCCTATAACCCAGGAATGGACACAAGTCTCGGTCTTAACGCATTATTTTTATGTCAAACCCTACCATAGTCACCCGGACGATAAGGGTGCTTCACTCCCTGGCGTAATGGAGTTGAAATTAGATAATTTAAAATTTTAGAATGACAGTATCTTATCAGAGACCCCGAAAACGGTTTATTCGACGATAATACTAGTCGTTTAAAATTCCACCCCCTCTGTTCCGTCCCCTAGTGGCGATAGGTACGTATTAACCCCTCAGTGTTTGTTCCTGGATCGTGAGTAACATGAGAATACAGTGTGGTAGAAATTGCTTTATACGTTTAAGATTGTACACTGAAATTTGTTTAGCTCCCTTACAGTCTCACTTGCAGGGGCTGACCTACAACTTAACTGACATAGTTAATGACAGAATTAAATTAATTGACCTCTAACTCTGGTGTTGACACCAATCTCGGTTGTTTCGCGTTATATAATGTAACGGCCCTCCACCCCCTCCCTTAGTGGTGCTTTAAGGGGTAGAACTGACTACATCTGGATAGAAACTATTAATCTCATCGACCACGAATAGTAATTAATCGACGCTAATATCGACCGTTTTGTCATGTTTTTAAATGTCACCCACGTTCGCCCCTAGGGAGTTTCGAAAGGCCGACAGAAACCTTCGCGGGTTGCGCACAACAACTCATCAAAGTTTCAGCGCAATCGGATCCATAATTTAGGAACGCATAAGAGACACAAACACAGACATTCATTTATATATATATTGTAATATCTCATATAAAATAAAAACTACCAATTTAAACAAACAATTATTATTTATTAAGACACAATTTACAATTACACAAATAATGAAATGAAATTTTATAAAATCAAAACAATTTTATTTAACTTGAATACATTTGATAAATTAGACTCGGTACCCCAGGGTCTTTACTGGGTTGATGCGGAAACGGAACACAAATTTTACAATAAAACAAAACAGTTAAAAAATGAAAAACGAAATGAAATGATTGAAACAAATGAAACAATTTACAATTATGAAAACAGAAAATAAACTTAGAAGGTCTCTGGTCCACACACTCACTTCATATAGGCTTAAAAAGCACCAGGTTGCGCTCACACTCTGCTTTCACCGCCACCTCTTCTTGATGACGTTACCCTCACGACGAATTCAAACAACTCTGCTGACAGACAGATTTCCACGACGAACTCCCACCGACTTTTGATGACTGAGGTTCAACTGATTACTCTCGGCCACCTAGCTTGGCCTACCATCCGATGATCTCTCTCTACGTCTGCTGCCTCGAACTTCACTCTCCTAGGACTTTCTCGTACAGTTTCTGCTACTACACTACCTGTCCATAACCTTACAACTCTCACGTCTAACTCGTCTGAGGTCTCCTGTCTAACTGTGTTTTTCTCCCGTCCAGCTGCCCTCTTATTTATATCCCGGCTCTATAATATTCCCTTGTTTTCACAGCTTTTTTGCATTTCCATGTTCGCCATCTCCCGATTCGAGAGCCACTCAATCAATTAAATTAAATTATTTCCGTTTAATCTAATTGCATCGTCAAACAACCTTCTGTCATTTATGCCATTAGGATTCCGTCGTCCAGATGTCGGTCACGCTAATTATAGTCCTTGCCTTTTCTTTAAAAGTCGCTTATCCATCATTTTATCATTATCTTTTATATTTACAAACCACTCAAGGATCCCCAGTCTGAGTTCGTAAACAAATCTCATAAAAATAAGAACAGAATTCAAGTGCTTCTTTACTGGTTATTACTATATATATATATATATATATATTGTAATACTAATTATAGGCCATTAATGATTTTAATAATTGGATAGTTATGGTGGATTGTTAGCGGTACAAATTTTCAAAGTCAACAATGTATAGGCGAGCTTTGTTCGGCCGCGAGCGCTTTTATAAAAACAGTCGGTCTGGTGTTGAAGTCGGAAATTGAGAGACGTACAACGAACAGCGTTGATATCATATAGATCTGGCCAAAAATGTTACAAGTTTTAGAATTTGAGTATAAAGCTTTGGACAGTGAAATCAATCGTAAAACTTCAAGGAGTAACCAAAAAATAGCGCCACAATAAAATTTCTATAAGTACCGTTACCGTCGTCAATTTTGTAACAATCTGTCCAACTAATAATCCGGAAGGAGCAGCAGTTTCCAGTACCCAGAGGAGAGGCTCGAAAGTTACGACCGTGTTTTTGTTTAATCAGGTGTAAATTCAGTGATTCCATGGCCTTTTAGTGTAATTTGTGAGGTGAGCCCTAGCCCAAGAGAGTTAAGCCTGGTACCAGCCAATGTGTTGTAAGTACAAAAAAATTTAATCAAGTTTTGTAAACGATAATTAAAGGTAAAGTCGTCAGATTTCGCTTTCTCAGTTTTGTTTGATTGTTTAACTTCTTAGTTTATAAAGGAATTTGATTGTTAACGTAAATATAAAGGCTGTTTCTTTACTTAGAAGGCCCGGATAAATGACCATGAGAAAAGAGTATCAACATTGAAAAACATTAAATGTAATTAATCACATATAAAATATTGTAAACTTCAACTGAATGAAGTAAATTGTCGTAATTATTTTGCAATCCTTCACTATAAAAAAACAATAAATATAATTGTTTCATAAACGAACTTTAGAGTTAAATTCATGGAAATAATATTGTTTGAATAAATTGTTTAATTAATATTATTTTAATCATTACAAATTGGTTCACCAACGTGGGGCAATCAATTGATTTATTTATCTTATTTTAATCATTACAATATATATTGTAATACTAATTAGAGGTCATTAGTGATTTGATAATTGGAAATGTAAGGTGGATGGTTATCGGGTCAAATATCAAAGGCAACAATACATAGGTAAGCTTTGTTGGACGCAAGCGTTTCTAAAACCGCAGTCGGACGGCGGACACAGTTGCAGGAATATAACCGTCCAGAAAGATCGCAGGTGGAAATTGCTCAAAAAGTTTTCGGACTGTTATTTATCCAATAAAGTACAGGAAAGTAACTTAATAAGTTAGTAAAAAATCAATAAGTAAAGAGACCGTCACTAATTTCACCGAGAGAAAGTTGGTAACAGTCTGACTGACCATTAATTCGGAGGAGTAGCCGTTTCCAGTTGAGAGTTACCAAAGCAATTCATCTCATTGTTTCCTTTTTTTTCATACAGGTTTCTGAGACTGGAACACGACCAGCTTACGTGGAGTCCAAATACGCGTACACTGCCTTTGCTGTCCGAAACTACTCCACAACAATTTCCAGCAATACATCCGGCACAATGGAACCTGACAACAAAACTCGATTGTCATGTCAAAGTGTAGATACATAATATCACTAGACGAAAACATTTAGATAAACCATATTATTTAGACATTTCCGTGGTTAATTAAATTGTGTTATTACTTAACCACATAAAAATGTATAAATTGCTGAAATTGTGTTCCCGGATTCAGATTACCAAAACTGTATTTATATTAGATTATTTTAATTATTCAGCGCCTCTTTATCCTGACACTTGAATTTTCCAACCGGATATTGTCATTCTTTATCACCTGAACAGATTGTAACACTTGTGATGAGTGATTGTTCCATGCCAGCTTACAAGATTAGAAACGTTTTGCTTAATGAGCTCACATTTGACTGTATGTTAAAGTACACAGCAATACTATGAACTTCATTCTCAATAAAAATAAAATTTTAATATGTCTTTCTACTAATTGGTAGGACAAGTATTATCTTACCTAATTATTATATAATAATTTTCTATTGAGAAACGTAATGAATGCGAATAGAAATTTAAGTAAGAATCAGCATTGATCTTACGGTTTTAATAGTTTAAATTGAATTAATTTTGTTTTATAAAGTGTTTCACGACGTAATTTAATAGTGGTGATAGCATCTCCAATTTAATAACACAGGAAGCGGTATAGCACTACTATGTTAATATATGCACATTTTGGACTGAGAACATTGAGATTATCCAAGATTTCTCATGTGCAGCAACTGCCTTTTCACATTACAATAAGATATTAGACCGAGTCTGTAAATCGAAGATATTTAGAATATAGGCTACCTTAAGGAAACGAAATTTAGTTATATGTAAATTGTTTGATGGAACAAAGTTAGATTTTTGGACACTCACAACCTCATCAGCAGTCTTGGAGTAGTATATCTAGGTCCCTAAGATAATTTATGAGTTGCATTTAATTTTCGGCTCGATTGAGAGTTATGTTGAGTTTGTTGTATTTTCTATGTAATGTAAGCCAGTTTATACTCGTAGAGTTTAGTAAACATACTTCAATAAATTCTTTCATACTGAATCTATCCATTTCAATTTGATATTATTTAAAATCATGTTTTAAAACATTAGTTATATCAGGGCTATTCGAGGCCGAGTGTATAATGAATGGCTTCTGCATGCATAAGCTGGAAAGGAAAGGTGACTAGCAATAGCTTAATGATAATTATATGCAAACAAAAAAAAATGGTTCAGTATGTTAACGCTTTCGCTAAAGCACTAAATTGTCAGGTTTAATGGTTGAATATATTTTATGTTTTAATTATTTTTTTTGAGGTGTAGACAGGCTATGTATAGGGTAATCCACATAGTGGCAACTCTCCTCTTATAGCATAGGAAAGGGATTTGAAAGGTGGGATGCGGAAGGGTAGAGGAAGGTAGCCAAGGGTTAACTAGGGCCCCCGGGCTACGATTTAAGGAACCTACCCGGCAATTTGCCTAAAAGTGATGCAGGGAAAACCCTACAAAAACATGCATCAGGTAGGTCGGGCATTTGGTATGTTTTAATTTATAATATCATAAACTAGATATACTTACCATTTACTGTTTGGGTTATGTGAGAGTGATACGAGACCGATTGTGTAATGAATGATTTCTGTATGCATAAGCTGGAAAGGAAATATGATTAACATGAGCTTAATGATATTTATATGTAAACACAGAAAACATGGGAGTGTATACTAACGCTATAGCTTAAACACTAAATTGTCTCATCTTATTGCTGTTATAATTTATATCTTAATTTATAATTACATAAGCTATACACACTGCGTTACTTTTCTGTACTTTATCTATTATTCACTTATATATTTACTTTTTCAATATTTGAGATTTAACTTTCATGTATACATCTCAGGTTACGAACAACTTTTGTAAACAAATTTTTCCTGGGATTACGAACATAACTTCGACTTACGAACGCAGGCTGCTAACTCAGTTCTTAAATTCTCGCCTACTTAAGGCCTGTTTCTTCCTCATCCTCTCATAAACAAAGCTTTATTAGGACTTGTTAGTATAGAGGCACAAATCTGTGCTCTCCTACTCCTTTTATGAGCTCACCACTGAAAAACTTAATAGTTTGCTTAATCAAAGAAATAAATAGCCTAAAAGTTGAAAGTTCATCATAGATGAACTACGCCATTACATGTGCAGTAAGTGTAGTGGACGAGAGCCGACTCTTTCCCGGTTTATTGCGGTCATTTTCAGATATATAAATGACACAACCCAATTACTTCCCGTCGTATTGGTAAGAGCTGATCGTTCAATAACCTTAGCACAAAGGGTAAAAATAAATTAATTATATTCTCACAACTCTATTTAATTAATCAAAGTGTTCAGCGATTAGTAGCCTAAACTTAACGTTTTCCGGACTGGTACTAAATTATTACTTAAGTTATACTTTAATTCAAAAACAGGCACTTGTTTACAATTTGGTTGATAAAGGAATTCGTTTATCTCTCACAAAATAACTTTAAAATTTTTAATGAAAAATTCAATTATCAGAGGTTTTTATCAAGAAATATATATATATTATATAAACTCGAAAAAGTATTTAATTGTATACTTAAATATATTCCTTGAGTATTTCAGGATATAATTGTCAAATATCACTCAGTCTTCATACATTACGAAATATTACATTGATGAAATTGTTAGCTAGACTCACAACTAATATAGCGCGAAGATTAAATTTTATTTTCTGCAAGGATGGTAAAGTAATTCGTATTCTTCTTTATTACCAATCGATGGAGTATTGTTGTATAAAATTATACTTTTTATTTAAAGAAAATATTTCTGCTTTACTTCATTCCTAATAAAGGAAATATTTCCGTTGTTCGTTGCGTAGTAACGTCTCTCTCTCGCGTGACGTCATTGTCTCTTGGCGCGCAGTAATTTAATATTTAATGATCACGATTTTTAATTATAATTCTTTCCACCTTTATGCTATGGGTTTGTCACCCCTACAGTACCGGTTCTCGATTTTGGCAGAATACGTATACCAATTTTTGTTGCATTCTGTCCACGCGATAAAATTTGTATAAAGAACAACGTAAATACATACATACATACATACAAATATACATCCTTTTTATTATATAGAAGATATATATATATATATATATATATATATATATATATATATATTTTTAGGGCAACAAGCTACATGAGGGTAATTCACGTTGGGCAACTCCCCTTTAATACCATAGGAAGCGATTTGAAAGGGGGGATTCGGAAGGGTAGAGGAAGGTAGCCAAGGGTTAACTAGGGCCCCCGGGTTATATTTTAAGGATCCTATCCGGGATTCGCCTAAAGAAATACAGGGAAAACCCTAGAAAAACCTGCATCAGGTAGGTCGGGCATTGGGTACTTGTCCCACGCCCTTCCGATAGCGGGAGAGGTGTTTGCTGTGGGGACGCAGCATTCCCTTCTCCGTGCCTCGACCAGTTTAGGAGGCAGCTGGCCGACTATTCCAATGGGAATAGCGAACAACTCTTATCGTATGCCCCAGGTCTGTGACTCCGGAACAAACACCTCTCAGAAGTGCCTCGGCTCGTGGGAACCTTAGTTCAAAAACGGAGAGGAAAAGGCATCCCCAAAGGTAGCCCCTTCGTATCTCTCCTACAAGGTTCTGCCTGCGAGATCTAGCATCAAAAAATATAATATATTACCTATGAGAAAAACAAATTTATAATTTTTTATCATTCTTCCGTTTTAAAAGAGCATAAAATTT
The DNA here is from genome assembly GCA_037074705.1 of Zhengitettix transpicula. NCBI lineage: Eukaryota > Metazoa > Arthropoda > Insecta > Orthoptera > Tetrigidae > Zhengitettix > Zhengitettix transpicula. The sequence continues at coordinate 119,313,640 of CM073591.1, read as the reverse complement.
AAACTAACCGGATTATTCCAAACTTATTTAGAGTTCAGTTTATTTCATTATTTTTTCAAATATTTCTGTAACGTATTTCTATCTTCTTCGGGTTTATAACTGTATGAAACTTGTCATAAACTGCATAGATCAATAGTGATTCATTCTAATGAAATCCAGTGAACTATTCACTATTTCAGACGAAAATGGGAAATAAATCCGAAATCTTTGAGATATAAGACACAATTTCGTGACTGTTTTATTGGTTTTTCAACGTCATTTCAAATTTAAATATTTTTGTTTTTGTGATTTGTTTAAGTCGTTTTGCAGAAATTTTGTGTAATTTTTCTTCATACCTAACATACCTAATAATTATAATCATCACATTAAGGTAGCGTAAGTGGAATTATATGTATATTTTTAAGTAGTGCCTTTCATGCTCATAGCGCCCGGAGGCAGAATAAAATGGAAAAATACAGGACTAATGAAATATCTGTCGTTAATCAAATTGTTCTAATTATAGTTTACTGTACTATTTGTAAATAAAACGTAGCATGAAATTAAAAACTAACGATTAAAATACATTCCATTGCATATTCTCCAGTATTTGGTCGGGAAGAAATCGGGTCGTTTCCAGTTGTTTAGCTGTGAACGGCCGGGAAGAAACCGGGCTATGCCCAGCTTAGTGAGGAGCAGGAATTTTTTCAGGAGGATAACGCATAAGGGCCCCATACTCAATCAAACTATTTGCACGACATATGTAATTGAGCAACATCATTGGTACATCCACCTTACAATCAGTTGTGCAAACCTCATTTCATTTTCTGCACGATTGTTATTGGTTTCTCGACGGAGAAGAAGTAACGAAGAAAACGAAAAAGGAAGCAGAGGATGTGGGTGAATAATTGATTGACGATTTAGATTAAGTTCAGATGCTGACTACAAAAACTACCTTCAAAAGGACTCAGTTACGTTTCGTGACCAGCTTCGAAAGATTACACCTCTGAAACAGGAATTCGGTCACGAGACAGCGGACTCGCCATTAATTTTGGTGCTCGCCACAGCCCTATCTACTTTGGGTCGACTCTCTCAATTTTTCAACATCCTTCTTATTTCTGTTTTTTATAGTTTTCACTTTTCACGCAAATCACGATGCACTTCTATAAACTTCCGCCAAATTTATTTACTTTAACACTTCTTGAAGTCACCATTAAACAGTGGAGGGCGAAATTGATCACGACGAGATCTTCAATCAGGCAAGGACTGTCCAACACCGCCATACGCATTCAAACCGGTCTTCTAACGCGGAAGTGTTGCGCAACATATTTCGGGCCCGACACATTTATTTTAAACCGTTTGTGTAGACCTGAATCCATGCCATAGACCATCAAATTTCTTGAGCAAACACGGGTGTTGCCCAAATGGTTTGACCGTGTACGGGCCACTTAACAAAGGTGTAGTGAATAGAGCGTTTAAAATTTTTATGACAATGACGTCCCGGTTCAAGAAATTATTGCAGACTCGTTACACAATTTTCCTGGGATTGGTTTTGGTCCGGGAAGTTCCAGCTAAGAAGCTGCGACGAAAAGAATAGAATACCTATTATAATAATATTTCATTGTTTATAATTGTACGTATAATACTCCGCGTTATTTAAAAAAATACAACAAATGTAGGTTCCTAGTTTCTGAGCCTGGAAGAAACGAAGTGCAGTTCCATGAATTTAAATGATTCGGGTTACGAACAATTCGCGATACGACTAGAGTCCAAGAACGAATTAAGTTCATTGTTCCAATTTACGGAATAATTTACACATTTGTGGCCATTAATTTAGATTTTTTGATTATTTATATTGTAATAATTTATAATAACAACTACCAATTACAAATGGCTGTGGCTAAATAAAAAGAACTTAAGTGAAACAATTAAACAAATTTATTATGGTTTAATTACAATAATATTATATTTGGAATCTCAGGGTCTTTATCTGGGTTTGATAAATGGGTGAATTTTATACAATCAATTACATTTAGCTTTTATATGGGAGATTAATTCGTCTGAACATCTACGAAATTAATTGCTGACGAAAATAAGACTAAAGATTGAATTTAAATTAAAGAACTAAATACCTAAAGAAGTAAATAATTAACGAAGTGAATAATTAAAGAACGATCTGACATATCTTTTAAAAAGTGGTTTACAATAAATTTTAGAGTTTTCTACTTACGGCCGCCCAGGTCTCATTTTTGGGTTTTTCTGTGCACACGATTTGGGGATATCACTGATTCTACTCATTAGAATTTGAACACACGGTAGTTGCTCTGGATCTCTGCTATCCTGGAACCTCGATCATCTCACCCTCAGTCAGTTTCCGGACGTAGGTCTCCTCAAAGTCTCTCTATGCGAAAATTGTGAAGCAAAACTTCTGCTTCCAAACTGCGATTTTATAAGTCTCTCCGTCAAAACTGGTTACTTGCGTTTTATGTAAACTATTAGCTCGCCGTTGGACTTCCTAGATAGCCCTATTCATAATTCTGGATCCGCAAACTTTTACTGTTTCTATTTCTCTATGTGGACCGAACTGCTATGTCCCAGTTCTCGACGTAGACTTTTTCCTTTCGCGTCTTGCCGCTGACTGAAGATTGCTTTTGAACTGTTCTATGTCCGCTGCCCAACTAACTAACTTTTTTATAACATGAATTTTCTGAATTGATGTCTGCCTGCATCTGTGTCCGCCGTCTGACTAACCAACTTCGTCTCGTAGATTTTTAGCGCGTACACTCTCTTAACTCCAACAATACATTCTTTGTCTCGCCGCCTTGTTGCGGTGTCCGCTTTATATCAAAATAATAAGTCCTCTACAATCCAACTTTATAATTATAATAATGAATTAATTACTAATTACTACAATATATTGAAGTTACTGATTTTTGCTATCCACTCGGGAAAGCACTAACGTAGTTAATAAATCATTCAGTAATATTTTATTAAAATATAATTCATTGAATGACAAAGGTTCAAGTAATAAACAGACAGTGGAAAAACACATCTCTAGAAATATTAATCGTGGTAGGAAAGTTAAATGTGTAATTTACACATAATATTATTTAAAAGTAACATAAATTTGTACAAAATTTGCCGAAAAAACGTGTTATACATACTTCTAATGAGATAATATAGATTTATTAATTATTGTCGTTTTAATTATCAAAACAGAGTTTGTGGAATTTGACACTCCAATTTGTTTTGACAAATTTTCCATAAATTTATGTGAGAGGATTTTAACTATTATTCTACGTACTTTTACTTTTCCGATTATAATGTAATGGCTAATAAAGCCGAAATATCAATCTATATAATTTAGACCTAAAAAGTGGTTATTTTTATGTAAAAATATATTATACCACAGTCTTGATAAAATAATAATAAATTAAATTTTTAATTGACAGTCGATTACTGTCACTGTTACTATAGTCCGTGTTAGTATGTTTACATTAGAATACTATGGAACAGTGTGAACTACGCATTCGTCACGGATATATTGACACATGCTGCACAGGTGGAAAGTATTTTATCGCATAAATAGGCAGTTTCAAGTACTTCGTCCTGATTAGCCAACGTCTTTTATTGGCGCAGATTATAATCAATTAGAAGACGTAATACTGTCTTCGTATGCCAAACGAAGGTTTTCCACAATAGATAACTAGGATCAAATTTGCGTACTTAACGACGAGGTATTCCAAAATAGTAAATTACAATTTTCTTAATTTTATGGATGATTCCTAAGGTGTAACTGTAATAATATTCTCCTGCGTGAACTTCCGTTCTAGTATTGAAATCGCTTAACTTGCCATTAAATCGTACATTCTCAACGTACACACATATAAACGTATTGAAAATTAAACCGTAAAGTGATGTATTAGAAACTATTACCCCGTTTCAACTGGATTAGTAGATTTTTTGAGTATCAAATTTAATAACTACAAATTTATATAATGTAAAAACGATATTTAATAGAATATTTAAGCAATACGTCATAATAACAAATTAATAAATAGTCGGATCATTATTGCGTATAATTTTGGATTTATGATCTATTTATTATTCAAATATCTATATTTACTCGTTGAAAGTATAAAAAAATGTCTGTATTATATGAAGACTAAATGGGGGAAAAAAGAATAAAAATTAAGTTGTTAGATAAATACCACTCTTATTATTGATCACTTAATTTTGTCTGTCTACTTCTTTATGTAATTTTTATTTTTGTCTGTATATGAATAATTTATTATATTTTAAGTCCCTCAAGTCTAGAATGGTTTAGTGGTTTTAAGTGATAGGTAAAAGTAGCAGTTTTAACATCTGCAACAGTTTAATATGCATGTAAATAGTTATGGAGAAACTACTGGAGCCAGAGAAAGCATTTAGTGTACGTAGAATGAATAAACAAATACCCAAGCCAAGAAAATCCCACACGTGCGTCTGCTCTTGAATGTCTAACTATAAAAAGTAATTCAGAGGCTACGTTAGGAAAACGGACGTAAACATTTACGACGCTCAGTTTTCGAATAACAGCGAAGTGAAACCAAATAATAATACAGTTCTCCGTATTTTAATTTTGAACATAAATCTATTAGCTATATATTTTGTTTAATGAACTTAAATGATTTTCGTTATTGACCAAAATCTGCCGGTAGTAAAATTAAGTACTGTTCAGTAGTGAATGTCTAAGTTACGATTGATTGATAATAAATTAAATTATTCAATTAATTTTTAAATAACAATCGTCGGAATATGAAAAATAGTTTCTGTTAGTACGATTAAAATTTCATTACAACACTAAAAACCATTTAATGAAACTTTGGTGTATAGTTTTCAAAATAAAATTTTTATTTCAATCCTTATATATTGCTTTTTTAAAATAAATTATGTTATACGTTTAATTAAATTCAAATACGGAGAAAAATTGGAGGAAACTTAGTGATTTTTAATTGAAACCCGGCTGTTAAATTGGCCATTTCATTTCGTTCTTATGATTTGTGAGCAGACATTATTTATTAATTTAAATTCAAATATTTACTACCAAGAGTCAAAATTGTTTTTATATTTTAGACTCACAAAAATAATAATAATAAATACTTTCAAACCCGTTATTATAAAATAAGGAACGTTTCAAATCGTTTTATGTAGAATTCGTAATACTACTATTTCAAACAAAATGTAAGAACGAATGTATTTATTTTTGCTTATTTATTCTTTTGGTTTACATACGAAACTTGTAGATTAAACGTAAATTTCTCAGAATAATTCTTTTTTAATTGTACAAAAAGTGAAGTTTATTTTATGGGCGTACATAATTCACTTGCCATGGGAGGTCCGGTGCTGCGGCTAGTTGTTAGGAGTCTATGGTACTGAGGAGAGTTTGGTTGTTCTTTTCCTGCATTGCGCAGTGTGGTCATGCTAAATTCCGACATTTTCCTGTTAAGAGTCGACTTCTCTGCCCCCCTCTGTTCTCACATCTAGTCACAGCTTATGGACGATCAGAGGGACAACTGTTTCCTCCACGACACCTTCAAAGGTAAAATACCATTTTCTAGAGATATAGTACTGTCACGCATAAATAAAAATCCATTTATGTGCAAATTTTTGTTAGTTTAAAATAAGTAAAATTTTGTAAAAAGTTGGCATACTGTAACATAGGTATTTATAGTGAGCAAATTGTGCCCAGAAGTTATCAGGAATTCAAATTCCCTTTCAAATCAGACGTAACTAGGGTTATTCTTCAAAAATAATTAATTTTGAGAATAGGAAAAAACATTGTTATTTGTTGTACCTTAACAATAATTATGCATGGTTTAGAGGAAAGAGACGGCGTGTCATAAAAGGCATTCGATCCAGGAATTGGTTGCGGGCAAAAGAATTGTATTTAATGGTTGTGTTAAATGAAATTGTTCCTTGAATATTCCTTAAATAATATTTAAGTTCGTAATATATAATTTCCCTGAGAAATAATTCCAACATTACATTTTATCATTAATGTATGGAGTGATTGTTAACGTATTGAATACAGCAACTTTTCAGTTATTAAAATCTACATTTCAGGACTCTAGGCCCAAATTCAGATAATAAAATGTTGCCAATTTATAAACCAATATATTTTTTTTACAAATTAATTAAAAATAAATATATTTATCTGAATTCAATATTATTTCTAGTATAAAAATTATGACTATTTATTTATATAATTTTTATACTAATTTTTTACAGTTGATTTTATTTGAATTTTTAGATTTACTCTAATGCCCACATGATCCTAGATTCAGGACGAAATGTGTTAATTTTTTCTTTATGTTAATAAATCATTTCTGGATGATTTCACTGTATTCATATATTTGTAAATAAAATATATATAAAATGACTTTCATACCAACATTTGCGAATTTTTTTAGAATTTACAATATTATTAATTAAATTTTGCTTTGATATCTATCTAAAAATAAATAGAATAATATAGTGATATATTTTTAGATATATCTAGAAGATAAAGATGAAGAGTTCCCAAATTTCCGGGTGGAACGTTTTGCAGTTTAAATATTAAATGAAAAAATATAATATAATTTTTTCTGAATTAATATGCCACAATTAATTATATTAACAAAATTTTAGTTGCATATAACTGCAAGCCTAAGTTTATGTCTGAATTCTACATATTGTAACTTAACAAAAGCTTCCCGGGTTTCCACCTGGGTGAGGGTTGCAAAAAAGCTACGTTTCGAAGTCTATCACAGCCATCGTCTTCTAGGCTGAAGATGTTAGTAATAGCCCTCGAAACGTCGCTTTTTAACAAACCTCACCCGGGTGAAAACCAACAAAAACTTTTTTTAATTCAATTCACCGGAAAAGCCTTTGATCTATATTGTATCTTAACCAAATGTTTAACAGCAACGAAAGTTTATTGAGTTATAAAAATAAATGCCCTTTATTGAGAAAAAAGTTTATTGCAAATATATATATTTATATATATAATTTGATGCAAAATTGTTTCCTTCAATAAATTTCCTTAAGTATAATTTCTGAATTTTAAAAATGTCACAATAACAATTACTAATATGACTTAAAACACAATAATAGTCTAAGGTCAATTATTTGCTAGGGCCAAAATATAATGAATGCAATATTTCAGGCCAATTTATTTATGTTAATGTCAAATCAAATTAATGATGGAAAATATCTCACTTTATTACAATATTATAAATAAGAAATCGACTTTAGTCACAAAATGTATTTATCAAATGATATATTATTACATTATTAAAGTTACATTAAACAATATATATATATATATATATTTGCAATGAATTTTATAATATTTTGATAACTGAATGCCATTATTTTATTTATAATTAAGTCAGATATTTTGTCCTTTTCTCTCTGGTGAGATGTTGAAGTCTTTGTTGTAGAACGTGAAAAAAATTTGTCTTATTAAAGTAATTTATATTTTAAAATGAAAAAAATCACGTCTGATTGAAAGTAATGCATAAGAAATAATTTTTTGTCAGTATTGGTTATCTTTCTTATTCAATAATTTATTTTTTCTAAAATATACTGCAAAATAGCAATGATAAAACAGCGAGAAAAATTTGTTGTTACAAATTGCTACAATAAAATTACAATTTTGATATCTGGAATTTAAAAGAACCGTCTTATCTTAACTGGAACTCAAAACAATTTTAATCTTTTTTTCAAGAAGAGCACACAGAGAATCTCCTTTATCTACAGAAAACTACATTTGATAAAGGAAGCAGCTACATTTTGATTACCTCAATGACGTCCATGGGGAAACTGAACTGCTGATAACCTAAAAAGGAACCAACGCATTCTAATATTAACAGTTATATAATAAAAAAAACTTGAAACGGACCAAGATTAGAAGTGAAAAATAATTACCAAACTATGCTTCTGCAATCCTTGTTGATTTTCAAATATGAAGAAGTTAAATTAGATGGAGATTTTTAAAAGCAAGCTCCCCAATGCATTATTGAGTGGACATTTTCATAATTAATCCTTCTGTTGTGCATCTAATGAGCACTGATAATCATATAAAATACTCGTGCTTCGTTCTTGTTGTCTTGACCTTATTCTTTTAAAACGTTATTTTTTTCATGAAGACTGAATGAAAATATTTGATCTATATCAATGAAAAGTGAAATATTTACTTTACATTAGCTCAGAATAATAATTTACAAATACTTTTTTACGATAATGTACTGAAAATAATGTCTGATAGTGTTCAATAATACAAAATAAGGTTTAAGAGAATTAATAAACAATTGAAAATTATCTGACATTCTTTTCAAACAGCATGTTTACGAATGACAATATTTATCGGGCAAATATTAAAATTTTGGATGAGATCAATTAACTTTCTGGATTAATTATCGAAATACTCATATCTAAAAATAATACAGAGAATGTAAAGAAAGGAGACCAAAAAATCTGAACTGTATTCATGATTAAATTTTATTCTGACAGGTTTGTATCTCTACTTGCTATGTTGTAGATAAGTAGCGCGCTGCCCAATTATTAAATAATTTATTTTATAGAATTTCTGATCTTAACATTTTGGCGCTGCCGTGTCGGTAAAACAGGATTCGTACATGCCAAAATACAAATCGAAGAGATTAAGTGTGTCGCTCGAGAAAATTTCGCCCAGCGGACATTAACCCTGAGATATTTCGAAGGGTACCTCTCTCTGCAGCTCAGTACTGGGCTTCAAGAACTGAAATATTTTTAATTGATTGATGGAGAAAGGTCACGTGATTTGGTTTCTATCCCTGTGATGCGGAAAGAAATTGTTGAGCTCGGAGGAGACGCGAGCTTGGGAGGAGGATTATAAGACCACTTCTCAGAAAGAATGGTTGGTTAGCGAAGACATTGAGGAGAAGAGTATTTTATCAGTTCTTAAAGGAAAAGGAAGGTTAGAGAATTAGTTCGTCGTAGAAGCCGGAAATTATGTGAGTTACATGCACAGCCTATCAGCGCAGTCTAGGAAGATCTGTGCAAGTCCAATGCACGAGGTAAGTAACCAGAGAAAGAACGCAGCCCAATGCATCCACAGATCTGAGGAAATCTACAAGCAATGAACCGGAGTTGATTGCCCGACGTCGATACTATGTGTCGCTGAGCAGGAAGGAAGCCGAGGGAACCTTGCCGCCGCCTGAAATTCAGAGAATCATGACTGAGCCACAACAGGTTCCTGTCATCCATCAACATTTTGCTGACAGTAGAGAAAAAACAAAGTTCAGTTGTGTCTGTATTTCGCGTTTGACGATATTTCTGCTACACAACGTCCACGGGTCATGACTCTTTGATTTGATAAATAATGTTTTAATTTGAATCTCTTGTAAATAATACCCTGAGCCAATCGCCATACTAATCCAAATTGTAATAACCCCGTTAATTTATTTTAAAATTTAGTAATCAATTAAATTAAACGTTTGTCTTTTCCATTAAGCTCACCCATAAAAGTACGTTGCAGTATAGGTGACTCTTTTAGTTATTCACCAGTGTCGGTTTTAAAATTCAACACAACGATAAAACTCATTTCAATCCATAAACAGAAAAACAGCGAATTTTTCAGAAAACAAATAATCAATAAACAAATAATTATTACAATATTACGACGTTTCGTCCAAAATTTTGGGACTTCATCAGATAGTAGATAGTAAGCAAAAATTATACAATAAATTATTAATGTAAAATTGACAATAACATACTTATTGTTTGAATGTTTTGAGTTAGTCCCATAGTATGTGCTTTGTGTCGCTCTTACGGATCTTGCGTTTTTTTAATCACCTAACGAAAGCAACAAGGTTTGCAGAAACTTTCTAGGCTAATTAATCTTCGTCAGTTATTTGGCTATTTATTTATCTAATTAGTTTACGTTGTTTCATTATTTGCATCATTTATGCAGAGGTCTCGTTGACATATAGTAGAAAAATTGCACATCAAATTGAAAATCTAATTTTTAATGAAATTTATGAATTATGAAACATTGTTTTAATTACATATATTTTATATTGAATGTAAGTAACATGTTTTGTATTTTAATATTAGCTACTGTCATTTTATGGGGATTAATATTTAATTTTCAGTACTTTCATTTATAACACCAAAATGTAGATGATTAAATATTTCAAATGCGTCAAAAAATTTATAATATCTTTGAAAACAGATAAATATAAACTATTAATATTTGTGTTAAAGGAATCCTATTTATTTAATTGTTATTATCTTAAGATATCCTAATTTTGAGAAAAATTATGTGAAAAAACAATTTATTAGTAGAGAATGGCTAAAAATCTGAATATTTATTTCAAAAGGAAGAAACTTTACGTGTAATTTTAACTTGTGTAAAATTTAATCTTCTAATTTATTTCCAATTTAAAACAGGTCAAAATTAATTGTTAAAATTAACCCTTAATCCTGTCAATAAACGAAATCTCATTGCTACATTATATCCAATCGTTATAATTATTTAACAGAAGTTTTAGTCGTTTATCTTCGACATATTTATCTGCTTCAAGGCTGAAGGTTTGACTGATTCCTAAATTCTTAATAATTAAAATTTAATATGTCAGATATAAAAGTTTATTTTTCTGTCATATGTGTCCATTAATATTGATATAACAGAATTAATATATATTTAATAAATAAGGAATTTACAAACAGAGTTTAGAACATAATTCAGTGTTAGAGTTGATAGATTAATACAATTTAATGCATTCATATAAGAAATTTATTGAAACAGGAAATCGTCTTATCGTTGACGGAGATGGCGGTATTTAATGATGAACGTCTGGACAGCATGTTCCGGTTTTCCCAGAGTTTCCCTAATGGTTCAGGAAAATAGTTAAAATATTTTTTTCTTATGTAAACGTCTTATTTTTGTGCATTTCTTATCCTACATTAAAATTTATTGTTTCCATTACTTCTCATCTGGCTATATATAACTTTCCTGACAAGTAAAATATTAATGGTAACACGACCTTTATAACAGGCAATTTTTTTAAAAAAAGGGCCTTAAAATAAGTAAATTTGTATTTAAAACTGCCTGACGTTTTGACGCGGATTACCATCTTTTTCTAACGGCGATTAACTTACGATTGTAATTAATCAATAAACTAAAATCAAAGAACTTAAAACAAAACATCATACAACTTGTTGACACTATTCTGTCATGTTTAATATTAACAGTATTTGCACGATTTTTACAGCATGTAGGAAATTAATCTTTTCCAATAATATGTCTAAAATGGAGGTGTTTCCAAAATCGAAACTGTGATTAAATTTTATACAATGTTTAGTGATTGGACTATGTTTACAAGATGACAGATGGAAATTAGATTTATGTTCTTTATTTTTATTTTTTTAATAAAAGTTTATAACGGTCGCGTCGACATCGTTGTCATTGGCGACCCGTATGTTATTTAGCATAGATTACATAGCGTTACTGTTTACATACATTCTTAACATTAATTGAAATCGGGTTTCTATATTTGTTCACTTAGGTTTGCTTCCTCGATAAATTTGATGATGTCCAAGGCAGCTGTCGTTGAAGTACATAGGTCTGCGATGTAGTGTTTTGCGATTGTATTTCTTCTGATGTCGTTGTACCTGCTGCAATAGAATAGTATATGTTCTTTATTCCTACTATTTAAAATACTGTTAATATTAAACATGACACAGAAAGTCTCAGCAAGTTGTATGATGTTTTGTTATAAGTTCCTTCGCTATTCCTTTTTGTCTTTTATTTTAGTGTATTGTTCAATTACAGTCGTAAATTATTGATTGCTAGAAAAAGACGGTAATCCGTTTAAAAGCGTCAGGCAGTTTTAAATTCAAATTCACTTGGTTTACGTTCCTGTCTTATTTACGTTTTGTCTATTATAACAGACGTTAATATTTAGTTTATTTTGACAACTAAAACAGTTAAAAACAAAAATTATGTTAATTATGCAATAAAAAAATACAAATACCACAAAGATGAGTAAATAAGATATATAAAAAATAAGTTAAATTTAAGTAAAATATATATTTATTGTCTATATTTCATCATACTTCACAAGGTGAACCTACCGAAGATCTCTGGAGGAGGTTACCTTTGGGCATGCCTTCTCCACTCTCCGGTATATTGAACTTAGGTGTCCGCTGTTCCCATTGGAATAGTCGACTAGCTTCCTCCTAAACTGGCCGAGGCACGGAAGGATGTGGGATAGCTACCTACTGTCCGACCTACCTGATGCAAGCTTTCTAGGGTTTATCCTGCAACACTTTTAGGCGCATGCCGTGTAGGATCCTTAAACTACAGTTCGGTGGCCCTAGTTAACCCTTGCTTACCTTCCTCTACCCTACCGCATCACACCTTTGAAATCCTTTTTAAAAATTAAAAAAATCATACTTCATAAATATCACTTCGCTTATTACACGTTTATTCCTCTTCATTCCGGGGACTCCAAATATCATCAAAGTTAGATAACAGTTATCATCATTAAATAAAATAAACAATGAAAAATTACTATATTTTAGTTGTTAAAATTGAAGGATGTAAAATTTACATCTTTGTTACTACAAGGCATTAAAATAATTTGTTTTTCTGCTTAAGGATAAGTTAAAAGCAACGGATAAACCATAAGAAGGGCTTTTAAAAAGCTTTCAGCAAAATTTAATTGGTTGGCTTACTAACTGCTTAGACCAAGCATCCCATTAAGCAAAAAAAATGGAACTTTATCATCAGTAGTGTAACAAGGCTATTTATATCTGAAATATTCAAGTGTACTCTGTTACATAACCAGTTTCTACAACTATCGCGTACAGTTAGTCGGTGTGACTGAATTGGTTGAGTGCTGACGTATAAACCCAGGATTTCGAGTCCACCTTTCCAAAAGAATTTAATTTATTTCATTTATAGTTTTCATTAATTAATTTACGGCTCTCACGCCATTTATTTCAACTGGAGCTCTTGTACCTCAAGATTAGACATAAAATGTAAATACTAACTCGTTTTACACCACGGTAATCTAAATTAATTCATCGCTAAGATATTCCTTTCAGCTTCTTGTTATCAACGACTTAAGTTAATCGTATTGTGAAGGATTAAAATCTCCGAGTGGAGAGGATCAGCTGATGCAAGAGGATTTGGATGGTTATCGTAGCTTGGAACTATTAAGCTGGTTAAATTTTCCCTGCAACGTGGCTCTCCTTGCCGAGAAGAGATTCTATAAATGATTTAAGAAGAAGATAATTAATGACTCATCTCATCATTAAGAACTATTGAAAGTCCCATACGATCAAATATCATACAAACAATTTTATACTTATTAATAGAAATTACTTTGAAATTAAATATTTCTGTATGTAATAGTATAGCTCCTATTTGTGCGAAAAATGTTTATATACAAAATTATCTTTATAAATCCGTGATAGATAAGAAATCCTTAATGCAGACGAACAATCTCTTTTCGTTTGTCCTAGGTGAAAGACATAATTTTCAATAGGATTGTGGGCAGTTGAAAAGCAACAATGGATTCCATGCTATTTTAGAAGTTTTATCAATATTACATTCGGTCTGGTACAGCAAATTTTCTCTCAAGGGATCATTTAGCGTTACGAAAACCCACAAATGAGTAGCGTGATTAAATATAACACGCAGGTAACGTCCATACTAATTGTAGAAAATAATATAATATAGTAAGCGTCATGCTTGAGGGCGGTTGAGTTTACTGTCCTGCGCAGGTATTATCCCCTCTCCGTGAACAGCCAATCTGCTTTAGTAGTGGAGATCACCCGTCCCTGAATCTGCGCTGCCCGCTATCTTTGCTGACGCGTGGTATAGTATATTATGATGGTAACATTATATGAAACTTTTAGAAAAGTGGTTTGCATTTCTCTAATTTGCCTAATTTTGTAAATCGAGTCTGACTCACGCACTCCTTTACGCGCACTTCAAATAAATTCACTGGAAATAGTAAAGTAGATAGCGGCAATATTCTTAACCACAGGTAATCAAGGCGGTAATGAGCCAGAATTAAATTATCTGAAACATATAAGGCTCTGAGAGTGGATCGTACTTGATGAGAAGTGAATGACAGATTAATTCATCCGATATACGCAAGAAAAAATTACAGTTATTGGAATGGTGAGTATTAGAAATAAAATATGTAGATGTAGGACAATTCTGTAATCGGAGATTTGACTGTCGGAACAGTTAACTGCCCTCCAAATGTATATTAAATCAAACCGGATGATGAACTACAGTTAAGAATAGAAGTAAAGAAAATATGGATTTTTCCATATCTGGTGTTTTTCTATTTGGCAAATTGAATATGTAATGTACTTTAGTATTCAAAGTCAATCTATAAAACCTGTCATAAAGTCACCGAAAACGGCAGAAATACGTAAAAATAAAAATTATACGAATACAGGTTGCTTCAGAAAAATATTAGACTTCTTGGTGTTGTGGAGAGGACTTAATAGATAAAGTTTTAATAAGGGACCCATCTCCGGAAATGTACCGTTTGTATGCAAAATAAGTTTCAAGATTAAATCTATTTCAAATCTCCCGCTTCACGGTACGCAAACAAAATGGTCTGAGAGCAACTGCTGATTTCGTGTGTTATGGTTGCACAACGCATGTATCACGAACGTTTTCCGCACCGCCTCACTACATCAGATACCATTTTTGTCAGAATACAACGACGACTGCAAGAAATAGTTATCTTCGATGCTAGAAGGACTGGCTGTGGTGCTCCACGGACGCGCCGCACTGTGGACTTTGAATAGAAAGTCCTTCAGCACGTAGAAGACAAAACGTTCGTTGTGCAGCTGGACCATTACACACGATATCAGCATTCGCCAATCAGTCCCTTTTGATTTCGTACCGTGAAGCGGGAGATTTGAAATCGGTTCGATCCTCAAACTTATTTTGCATCCAAATGGTACATTTCCGGACACAGGTTCCTGATCAAAACTTTATCTGTTATGCTTGTTGTTCAACCTCTACAAATCTGTAATAGGAATTCTGTATATAAATACGGTAAGACACATTATAAAAGGAAACTGGATTAAAAGGGAACATAAAATATAATGAAAGTTCTATGACGATTTATCAAGGGAATAAACGCTATCCCTTATTGAATATTTTGAAAGATGTGAATTAATTTTCTTAATCTTGTACTAGAACTCAATTCGCCCAGTTACCTGAATAAGTTCGGTCGCCCTGAATAGCTTGACGAAGTTTAAACGTAAGTCGTCTATGTTGGGAGTCCTTTTGTTTTACTGAGAGAGCTCCATATTTACAACAATCTCATGTTTTAGTTATTTAGTCAATGAAATGGTTTAACACAAATCAATTAAAATTTATAATCCCGTTGCAGCCGTGATTGAGAACTAGGCATAGAAAGCAGAACTTGAAATCGCTAAGAAGAGCCGGAACTTATTTGAAGAGGCGATGACCTTGAGTCCGCAGTTAGCGATATGCTAAAAACTGACTAGCAAGTAATGCGCAGAAGGCGACCGAAAAGAAAACACTGTTCAAAACCACTTTGAATAAATTTACTCGACTGTTCTACCTGTAAAATATTGTCATGTTTCTGCACTATACGTTTTTCTTTTAAGTTGTTGTTTCCAAGAAATAAACTAAATTTACATAATTTGAGTTCTATTGCTCAACATTTTGCAGACCGGATTAAAGCTCGATGAGTGAGACTCTTTCAACTCGACTTTTAGGAATTTCCTCGCACAGATATTCATTTTTCAGCAGCTAAGGAATTCAAAGAAAATTAAAAACGAAGCAACGGGAAAGTAGCATTTGTAAAAGAGGCATGCATGATGAAATAATGGCACGGTAATCCGATGAACTTAGCCAAGAATCGCATACAGTGAATAGGTATTTATATGACTATAATAATACAATAAATAAATATATAGGCCAATAAATAGATATTGTTTGTTAATAAAAAATATAATTAATGCAATGAAAATAACAGTTCACTATGTTTCGTCCATATTTTGAAAATAAAAAAGATGAGAACTTAATATATAATAAATATCATAAATATTCATTAAAGATCTTGAATATTGTGATGACCAGGATTTTAAAAATTTATTGAAAATTCTTTCAAATAAAATCAAATAATTTTTGTGTATACAAAAAAGTATAACTTTAAATTTATTTTCTGTATTTTAAAGTAACAATATATTTTCTACATGTAGTAAAATATGTTATCTTAGAATTTTAGTATGAGAACATTTAAGATCTCTGAAGAAATTGAAGATTAATCAACGTCTCATATTTTTTTATTGTCCACCTGAAGAAATCACAAATTAGGAACGAAACGTAGTGATGTGATGTTCTAATTGCAGTAATCATATTGTAAACTAATAAATTGTTTCTGACTATTCGGCAATTATATTTATTTATTTAATATCATACTAGTATCGAGTTCTATAGGTTCTATGCCAGCTGAAAATACGTTGAGAAGTAGCTAAAAAGATCGGATAGTATCTCAGGAAATGTGTTTAAGGTTCAATCGCACTTAAAATATTTCAAATTTTACTTAATAACCAACAAATACAAATGCAGTAATGTAATTTTTATTCGCATCCTGAAAGAATAATTAAGATGAATTCGTTCACTTAGTTACACATGTGACACTGACTAATAAAATCGACCACATGCCTTGAGCGGAATATTTAATAGAGTAAAATATGTGTGTGAACGAAGAAATGGAAAGTCCAGAATTGATAGTAGTTCTGTTTAGTAAGAAAAACATGAAGTATATATGTGGAATAAGTTTATGGAACAATTCTTTAGGCAAAGAAAAAATTATTGAATTTTTTTTAAAAAAATTCAATCAATTGGGCATTTCTTGTTACATCATTATATGTACGCCCAATATTTAATGCTATTTGTGATAAATAATAGTCAACGTTTAACTTTTTCAAATGGTTCGTACAATTTAAAAAACCACAGATTTAGTTACCAATTAATCGAAAAAAAAACGTCGTTTTTCTGTAAAGCGAACAACATCCAAGGCAAAACAACTTTGTACCTATAATAACCTTCGTACTGGTCTGTACATCGCATAGTTTTATCTAAATGGGTTTTACCGTTTCTTTTATTGTGGAAAGCAAACAAAGTAAGTTTGACAGACCAACAAAAATTCAGTTGACGTCAGTTTCAAATCACATTATACGTAAAAATGAATATACTGAATGGTTTTGGAAGTTGTAAAATATAATATTGTTGTTAATTTCTTTTCAATTATTATTAATAAGAAAGATAGACAAAAGAAGTGATAATATAATTACCACACAACGTTTCAGGAGGCCTTGTTCATTTCTTCGGGTGCAGTAACAACGCAAGAGTCTTAGAGAGACACAACTGCACTGGTCAGTCAACTCAAAAGGTTTTTCAACTGACTAGTGCAGTTGTGTCTCTCTAGGACTCTTGCGTTTCTTCTGCACCCCAAGAAAGCAACTACGCTTTCAGAAACGTTGTGTGGTATTTATATTATAACTTCTTTTGTCTATATTTGACTGTCTTTCTTATTATTAATTTTCAATCAGACGTACATTTTTCACTCTTCAATTATTATATGATTTTGTTTTTAAAGATTACTATCATCTAAAATTAAAATATTCTATTTATTATATGTGACTTTTTAACCATTAAATAAAGGTTAAAAGAAGTCAGTGATGACTGAAAAATGGAAAAACTGTTAAAATTACTCGATTCCAAGAAATGTGTGTTCAAAACTACGAATTGTAAATATAATTCAACCTTCTACTATTCAAAACGTATTTGAAAATTAATTATGATAAACGAAATTGTTTTAGCTAATTAAATGAGCGTGACAATAACTTGCGCCCTTAAATAATTTCTGCAATTAATACAAAACGTTGAACTATTTTCTGTATTTCTTTATTATACTTAATAGCCGAAGAAAATATAAGTTCTGTTATCAGTGTTTCAATTTTCTCTACAAGTTCAAATAATCGACAGATTGGTTTTTAATTTCTTTGAAAGTAGTAGCGTAGGTGGACTTTAAAACCTCAGGCTTAGACAAGAAAGATTATACCAAGATATATCCGACACGTACAAAATCCTTCGGTTATATGCAGATCTTCAACATACTTTGATGAAGAAAATCGTATTAAGTTGAACATATTTTAAAATTGATGTTTCAACTGTTTATTAGTTCTTCATGATAATTAAACGATTAAATCGTCCAATTGTTTGTTGTTTTTATATTATTATATTTTATATGTCTAAATGTTTCTAGTAACCCATTGTAAAAATATATTGTAGAAAACGAAATTTATTTTAAAAAAATCCACTAATGGTTTTTTATGTTTATCATATTACTCATATTTAGAGTTACGTATGAATTAAAAGTTCAATTAATATGCAAATAAAACAAGTAATTGCTTGCACTACGTGTCGTAAATGAGTCCTACAAACCCTATTGAGAAGATAAAATTCAAGGATGTTGAATGAGTCATATTTTAAAAGTAATCATAATAATACCTCAATAATTTTGTATTCAACGCTATAATTTAAATAAAAATTTCTGGTATCTTCCATAATATTATTACAGAGGGTTTATTTAAATACACATCTAATTCTGTCATTGAATTAATTAAATAACAGAAGTGACTAAGCAAAATTTTGGTTAGTGTTCTTTTAAAATCGATTTAAAATATTTTAACTGTGTATTGTGTTCCGTAAGTTTATTAAAAACAGTAATATAATGCATAAATTTGTAACTGCCATTATTTAGCACGTTTTTGTATAAAGCTTCTTTTCTTTCAGAAATTGAAATGTGTACGTCTGAATTGGTTGGGAATCGACGATTGTGGTGTGCGGTGACGTGAAAGAGTAAGAAGCCAATTCTGTTTTAAAGTACGCCGAATAATGTTCTTGAATGACCTTTTTTTATGTTTGACGCCAAATGATTAATTTTAAAATAGCCGACGATATTAGTAAATGAGAGTGAAAACATTTTACATCGATTGTCTCCGATCTATTTAAAAAGTTTCTGATAGCAAATTACTAAATTAATTAATTTTTAGTATGGATGGGGACTTTTCTATAAGACAATTAATGTAGATAATAATGAGTAGTATAATTTAGAATTCTGTCTTAATGAATTTAATACTAAAAACCTTCCTAAATATAACTTTTTTTTGTTGGTGTAGACAGACTGTCTAGACATAGTGGTAACTCCTCTCTTATAGCATAGTAAAAGGAGTGAAAAGTGGAATGCGGAAGGGTAGAGCAAGGTAGCCAAGGGTTAACTAGGGCCTCCGGACTATGGTTTAAGGATCTTACCCAGAAATTCGCCTAAATTGATGCAGGGAAAACCCTAGAAAACCTGCATCAGGTAGGTCGGGCATTTAGTACTTGTTCCACGCTCTTCCGATGGCGGGAGAGGGGTTTTCTGTGGGGTCACAGCTTTCCCCTCGCCATCCCTTGACTAGTTTAGGAAGCAGTTGGCCGACTATTCCAATAGGGATAGCGGACAATTCTTACCGTTTGCTCAAGGTCTGCGACCCCGGAACATACACCTCTAAAAACAGGCCGAGGAGCCTCGGCATGTGGGAACCGTTGTTCAAAAACCAGAGAGATGTGAAGGAATCCTCAAAGGTTCAATTCTACACCGAATCGATGTTGAACAATTATTTAAATAATTTTATTGTGTCGGGAAACGTATTTTTCTCATAGCTTAAAAAAAAGTGGGGTTTGTATCTTCTTTAAGGTTTGTTTCTTGGAGGGCAATAACAACTGGTTTATATATTTCTATCAGTCTACTTAAATTGTTTTTTTATTTTGAAAAAAGCATTATAATTCCACTGTAACAGGTGCATTAGATTGGTCGCTATTGCTGTTGTGAGGAATAGTCTTTGTCTCAGGAGTTTTGTGATGACTGTAATGCAAGACTCCTTTTTAGCCTAGTTAATCTTGTCTTTGTTCTTCTGTCTTTCACCGCTATGTACATAATTGATATAATCTTGAGAAATGTTTCCGGTGGAGTATTATAATCCCGTAGGGTACTTCACGGGGTTTTGATTCCAGCCGCACTAACTGCACTTCGAGCTTTATCGAAAGTTAAGTTGAGATCCTTCTCTTCCGATTTATATGAGTCCCCTGCCACTTCTAGTGCTTCCTTCATATTCAGGTATTTCTACGTAGAAGACATCTGTTTATTATTCTTCGTCGGGTTTATGATAGCAGGTTGTTCGAGTTTTGGAAAATCTGTGCTGTCCGATACTTCGGTGATGTGGCTAGAGAGAGTTTCTGAAGGACTCTTTTTATTGACGATGATTTTGGAAGAAACTTGAATTGTTACTTGCTCTTCTTTTGGATTGATTCCAGGTTGTTCCTCTACTTTTATTATTTGAGATGACTCGGTGACCTGAGATGCCAACACTATAATTTTACAAATTTTTAATATTGTTAAATTTACAGCGATTTCACTTATTATAAATTTAAAATATTCTAAATAAATTAATATTACTTTTATCCCTCGTAAATTCAATAAAATATCTCAATTACAATAATTCTAATGAATTTTACCCCCCCCCCCTCGATATTTCTGCCGCCCGCCAAAAAAGTTTTTCCATGTGTGCGTGACCATCTAGGCAAATTTACGTGTCAAGTGTTAACATAAATAGGGGTTTCACTTTAACATGATATATTATTGTCTACGTCTAGTGGAATTTACAAGAAGATAAAACGAGAAATACTTGATACGTAACATTACCTTTTCTGGTGCAAGAATGAAGGTTCACAAAAATATCTTGATATAAAACTTATAAATAAAATAAACTGTTTGCGCGTGTGTTTCGTGTATGTATGTGCCACATACAAATCTACTCCCGTGCAGCAAATTTGATCTAATTTCGTACACGTGTTCTTTTCGAACCTGAAGCAAACACTGTGGGGGTAATACACGACTACCATACCCAGGGGCGGGAGTGAACAGGGTTGGAAATTTTTCAAACATACGCAAACGGCCGATATGTGCCTCGGGGTCAGTAAGAACATTTCTGTCAATGTTTTTTGTGTTTAATGTCAACCACTTTCGACATAGGGGGAGAGCAGCCTTCGGAGTAGGGGTGGAGGGAAGTTATATAAAAATAACGCAAAAACAACCGAGATTGGAGTCAAGTTGGCGCTGAGTTTAATTATGACTAGCAGGGCAACGCTTGTGAGTGAATGTCACAAAAGAAAGGTGGTATACACCTATATGGCTTTAAAATTAAACACCCCAAGAGAAATCTTTGAAGAAAAACATAGATAATTGAAAATATATTTATGGTGAAGACGAATAATAGTCGTACGGAAACCGATTAAGTCAAACATTTGATGAAAAAGGAAGACTTTTCTGCGTGGGTCGATAAAGGTCGAAGTTCAAGTGAATACTTAGTTATTCTGCTAGATACGTATGCTTATTAACGAACATATTTTCATCGAAATAAATCTTGCTTTTTTTTTTGGATAAAGTATGATAAAGCGATGGTCATTTATTTCCTTCGCTCTTTGAGACTAAAGAACTTGTTTTGAACTGATGAAAAGGCCTGACAAAATCTTGCTAATAATATGATCGGGAAACATGTATCTACGCGGACTGTAATTTATTTAATACAGTCAGAACCTGTTCCTAAAAAAAAAGAAAATTGGTACAAAAAACCGTTCAATCCTGTCATTACCTTATATTTAAAGGGGGTACTCACGAGGGGAACAGATATTTATGCAATCATACAGCAATTTGTATGAATTAACTGATATATTCGTTAATAATCTCAATAACGAATACGCCCAATGCATTGGAATTTTCTCACCTCTTTCAAGAATAATGCGTCTTAATAATACGCTTTGATCACCAATTTTATATTACGTATTTGTGGAATATGTTCGAAAATATATATTTTGTTTAGTATAAATTATTTATTTAGATAGAAAAACATTTGAGCAATATTTATTGTTTTTATATTTAATTTAGATATATATTTTAACAATCTCACTTCTGAGTCATAAATTAGTTTACTCTTCCAAAATATTTAATAGCCTGCACGTACTTTTCTACAATTTTAGTTCGTCACTTGTTTTGCGCCGTGTTTCGTTTTTACGGTTCTTGCGTTTTTTGAACCCCTTGATGAATGCAATAAGGATTGGAGAAAAAAATTTGTGGTATTTAATTTAGCAATTATTTTTTGCTATTTATTTATCTAATTAGTAAATATTTTTACAGTTTGTAATGAAACATTAACTTTGTAAATTAATACGGTAATTAAATAAAAAGGACCTAACGAGGGAACAAATTAATCAATATAAATTTAATTTTTTTATTTGGCTTGAAATACGTCTGAAGCTATTGTTCGCTACCTGAGAAAAAAATATTACGATATTCACGTTTCAAGATAACTATAGTTCATTTTACATCATTGAAACTTCACAGATACATAAAATACGTGGATCACAATGTGGGCTTCGGTCACCGGTGGCGTATGGAAAATTACGGGCAACGAAACTGAAGCTTATCAGAGTCCGGTCTTGTGGTCTACAAATTAGGCTGCCGAAAACCGAAAGCCTGTAATCCCGATCTCCAAACGACAATTAGATTTCAATCTGCATGAAATCTAGGCTATACTTCAGCGAAACTATTATACAAACTTCATAACATTAAAATACATAAACGACTCCCTCAGTCAATTCGAGACTCGTGCTTGCTCCACGATTGTTAATTTCTTTCAATTAAGTACATTAGCGATTTCCACAATCAAACATGTTGCTTTGTTGCTATCTTATTCATTAAATTACGTATACGACACCCTCTAACATATTCATGATTCAATAAGGAACGTAGGTTTTCCCGGTGTAGTTGCTGGATGAAGTTCTCTCGGGATTCCAACCGGGTAGCGTAGTTTTGTAAACACAACGTTTCGATGGCTTGCACCGCCATCTTCTTCAGGTGAAGTGCCGTTTGAAGAAGGTAGGACTGTATTTATACAGCCCCGTCTGTGGTACCAGGGCACGGGATGTTTCATGATTCTTTGACGCTTTCCAAACAACATCAATTAACATTTATTGGATTGCTGATAACGAAAATATTCGATCGCCATGGAAATATCGCTATCCAAAATATCTGTGACCAAAACCAATCACTTTCTGCCTTATGAATCATTATATCTTGACTCTCTTAACTTGACTTAGTTTTTCATTCATTTTATATGCTTAATTATTTATTAGTACGTATTAAATTATTTTATTAGAACTGTAAATATATTAGTATAGTTTAAGAATTATTCTTTTTTGTTATTATTAATATATTTTACTTATGTTGGACAGAGGAATTTTTTTCCCCGAATTTTAGTATTTTTATATTAAATTCTAGTTATTTATAATTGTTGCATCCAATTATTATATTGTAATTTTATGTATTGACATATCCTATTTCCTTATATTAGGACTGATAGAATGAAATAAAATACAATCCAGAATTGTATTATTTTCGCATAAATCTTGTCAAAAATATAAGCTCACCCCTTTTTCGCATGAAGCGGTCAATGACTTGTGGGTATTCAAACTAATAACAGTGAATGTAAAAAAAATCAAATAAAATGTTTCCATTTTTGTCTAATATCGTATTATTCGAGCATTTCAGTAATTTATGTAATTAAAATTCGTGCAGCTGTTTATGAATTGATCTTTGTCAAATGTAATTTCTGTTATCCTCTCTCAGTTTTTGAACTACGTTCCCACAAGTCGAGGCGCCTCGTCCTGTTTAGAGAGGTGTATGTTCCGGTAATTGTTATTTACTGTTCGCATTGGAACAGTCGGACAACTGCCTCCTAAATTTGTCGGAAGGGCGCGGGACAAGTAACCAATGTCCGACGTACCTGACTCAGGGTTACTAGGGGTTGTCCTGTATCACTTTTAGGCTAATTGCCGGGTAGGATCCTTCAACCATAGGCCGGGGGCCCTAGTTAACCCTTAGCTACCTTCCTCTAAATTTCCGCATCCCCACTTTCAAATCCTAAGCTATTAAAGGGGAGTTGCCACCACGTGGATTACCCTCAAGTAGCCTGTTACTCTAAAAAAACAGTATCTGCTATATTAGCAACACTAAGGTTAGTGTCACCATTAAAATATTTCTGCTTACATAAAAAGAAAACAATCTTGGTTTATAGTCGATGTATGATATGACTTTACGATTAAAAGACAATGAATATATGCAGGCATGCACTGTGTTTTTATTACTAGTTTCCAAGTGCCGTTTGTAGATAAGATACCTCAAAACATTAACAAGTGCCTTAAATTAATTTTTTTTTATCGTCTTCCATTAATTCAATTTCGCCATGAAATCGAGCTGATCGTTATAATAAGTATTTCTGTTTATATAATAAGAAATAAGAATTTCAAAACCAATAACAAAAGAGACAGAGAAGACTTACACGGAGCTTGAGCCTACAGAATATCTCAACGCTTTCGTCCCGGGTTCGATTCGCGGTTTTGTCAAGTTTTTTGTCTTTATTAATTCAGTTTCTCATATCTTTCGAGCTGAGATTTTAATTAAGCATTTTCTGTTCACATATTAACAACTTTGATAGTTAAGGATACTGAGAAAAAGCCAAGGTCTTTTTGAAACAGGAAAGAACCGGCCAAACGTCTAGCTTACATTGATAATACTTATTTTTCTACATATGACGACGTATTCGACACGTGAAGATGTAATTATATGCATAATTAAAATTCTAATTTCTTTGTAGTTACTGACAGGTTTGATATGAATATGAACTAAGCAACGTCCAAAGCTTCGTTAGAGAATGTATTATACAATTACGTAGTTAATTTTGAGGGCTCATATTATTTATTATTACTATAATTAAATACTACCCATTTTGATAAAGTCTTTTTTAATAATAAGGTGAAATTTTGGCCCATAAAATTTTATGTCCGTAAGAATTTATCCTTACCCTATAAATAGCAAACGCTGTGTCGTGAACCTTCATTTATGAATTTTTATGGCCGCAGCCATTTTATTCCTGATTAAAGATATACGCGCTTTAAACACCTTAGCTACCTTTCTCTAACCTTCCGCATCCCCTCTTTCAAATCCCTTCCTACGCTATTAAAGGGGAGTTTCCACAACGTGGATTACCCTCATGTACCCTGTTACCCCCACGCCAAGCCGAGGCACCTCGGCCTGTTTTCAGAAGTGAATGCTCCGGGGTCACAGACCTATTGGAATAGTCGGCCAGTTGCCTCCTACACTGGTCAAGGCACTGTGAGGGGAATGCTGCGCCCCTACAGCAAACCCCTCTCCCGCCATCGGAAGGGCGTGGGACATGTAGCAAATGCGCGACCTACGTGATGCAAGTTTTTCTAGTATTTTCACTGCATAACTTTTAAGCGGGTAGGATCCTTTAGCCAAAGCCCGGAGGCCTAGTTAACCCTTGGATACCTTCCTACACCTTTCCCCAGTCCCTTTCCTATGCTACAAAAGGCGAGTTTCACTATGTGCATTACCCTATATATATAGCCTGTATACTCTTTCTTCTTCTTCTTTCTTCCGAGTCTCGATTAAGTAAACGTGTTGTTCTAAGGTCATTTACTAACTTACCCAAATTTATTAATGATTGAAAATCGGTTTCAATGCTCCCAAAAGAAAAATAGATTAATTATAATAATTAATAAATATTTAACCTCAGCGGTTCTTTCACCTCTGTTACATCATACAGACATTTTATATTAGTTAACGCTATAAATTGTATATAGAGAGTATCACTATTTTTGTAACAAAGTTACCATAATTTATTGTTTGTTTCTTTTTAATGAGTTGAGATATAATAAAGATAATCGGTTAGATAGTTGCGTTACTTTCCGTGGCAACAAACTCATTTCTCAACGTCATATTTTATGAGGCCAAGGCACTTTCAAGTGAGGTGATACCATTCAAATAAGACATCAAGCAAATGATAAAATCGGCGGTCAAAGACAGGGAGCCACGATAACGGTGACTAATTTTAATGCAATTTAGAAGAATGGTATACATACTTATTATGTTCTGCTATTTGAGAGCATTTATGTTATTTTATATTATTCTATCAAATAAAACATACAAACAGATAACTAAGTGGCTTTTATATATATATATATATATATATATATATATATATATATTGCAATTCCAATTAATTAATACATTAATTGATTGAAATAAATAATCTAAATTGTTATAGAAATTGTTTGTAGCGGCAGGAGCCTTTGAAGCGACAATGTAGACAAGCACGGTTCCTTTTGTCGGAAGACCCGTCAAAATGGCGTATGCGCGCTCAAATTGTGAGTCAAGGAGCAGTTTGCATTAAGATCTTGAGGAGTTCAGTTCGTAAGAAACATTGAGACGAAAGTACAGTTTGAATTAAGATTTTGAGGAGTTCAGTTCGCAGGAACAAATTGTTAATGAGTTGCATTAAGATATAGCCAAGTTGAGATTGAGTAAAAGTTTCGGAAATTGTTCATTCACAATACTCCAAATGCAGAATATATGAATGTTAAAAGCTTTCTTATTTATGGAGTGGTAATTAATTTTATATAAATACAATTCGAATATTTGTATGAAAAGGCTTCATCACAAATAAAGTACTTAAAATACGCTTTAAATGTAGCTGATTAATTCAGTAAAATAATAATAATTTATAATATTGTTTAATTGTTTAAAATCGCTTCAAACATTTTGAATATTTATAAAAGTATCTTGGAATAGCGAACAACTCTTACCGTATGCCTAAGGTCTGTGACCCAGGAACATACACCTTTTAGAACAGGCCGAGGTGCCTCGGCTTGTGGGAACCTTAGTTCAAAAACGGAGAGGAAAAATCATCCCCAAAGGTAGCCCCTTCGTATCTCTCCTACAAGGTTCTGCCTGCGAGAGAACATCCCTCGCAGGTTACCTGCGAGAGAATTCTCTCACAGGCTTATTAACTCAAGTTCGACGGAAAAAGTACATGAACTGTTATTTAATCTCCTAGCCTTCCAATAAGACAGAAAGTTATATTTACCAACATAAATTTGGTAGTTTACAGTTCATGCGATACACTGATGGATTCAGACACTCGTTTATATCCATTCCTGTCTACCTTGATTTAGCTGTCTGCTTTTCCGCCTCTGTCAGTTCATTATAAAGGTTGTTCCAGGTCGTATTGCAATCCGGATCCATCTATTACACCTGTGCAGCAGTTGTCAGCTTATCCGGTTCTCTGCATTGAATCGTATGCAGTGCAAGTTTCTGACCTTTATTTCATTTTATTTTAAAAAAAGATAAAGTTCAAATGAGACTTGCCACAGTTATAATCGCAACGCACTTGCTTCGCCCTGTGATAATTTACTAAAATGGACTGCATTACTTATAAGGCTGATAGCCATTTTTGAACCTTGCTAATTTTCAATCTAAGATTTTCTAACGTATCTACTAGCACTACTACTCCTTGGCTCGAAAGCCCATTAAGGACCTTGGCCAACCGAGACGACTGCCATTCTGGATTTAGGAGAGACACGTGGTCAGAGTGTCTATTCTCCCTCATCCTTAAACCTAAGTTTTCGTCTCCAGGACGACCACAAACATCCATGCCCATGCCGGGATTCGATTCGATTCTGAGATGCGAGGCAATGGTGCTGACCACTTCAGGCCGACCTTCTAATATATCACTGATATTAATAGTAATAATGACAAAAAGAGACCACTTCGGCCCGTGACAGATTTTATAGCATTTTAAGAAAACTACCAATTTTAATTTCCATACCATTTTTATTTTTGGAGAAACGGGCTACTAATAGGACAGGGAGTGATAAAAAGAGAGGATGCGGAAGAGAGAACAATTAACCTGACTGTAGCTTAAGGATCCTACGCAGAATTCCCTTATATGTGATGAAACAAAACCTTACAGAAGGGGTTCTCAACCTTTTCAGCCCACGTACCTCTTTTTGTGTATCATTAACTATGAGTACCCCCAACAAAAACAATTTAGTTTTATTAAAACTTAAAGTTTAACTGTTAAACTGTTAAGTTTAATTACAATCAGGTAATTTAAATTAAAACATTAAATTTTATTACAAAATTTTTATTATTCAGACAAATATAAAACAGTCTCAGAAATTAAATTATGGAAAATTTTGTTTTTGTTTACAAATTTCATTAATGTTTGGCTTCAGCTTGGTCAAATACATCATCCTCAATTTTAAGCTTGCTCTATACTTGTTCTTCAGGTGAGTTAAACTTGAAAAACCCTTTTTCGCACAAGTAAGTTGTAAACCCCAGGAGGTTTTTCACAGTCATGTCTGCTAGTTCTTAGTGTTCTTTTTCAATACCAGTCCAAATTATTGCAATACATTGGTTTAAACGTTTTGTGAGTAACTACCAGGTAGTTAACCCAGTACCCCGTACAGATTTTCGCGTACCCCCAAGTACGCCCTTCCCATGACTAAAGACCATGGTTGGCTGTGGGGCTACAACACCAAGCCTACGTTTCATTTGGAGGTAGATGGTCGACTGTTCCAATAGAATCAGCGGACAAATTGTAGTTTACAAGAGCGAGATTGATTAGTTGTCGTTAATTTATATTCTTCTTTGTGTATTTCTTTTACGAAAGAAAATATCTTGGGGAAGTGATGCTTTGGTCTGGAGGGTCAATGCCGCGTCTCAGGTTGGCCCTTCTCACAGAACACGTTAACAACCATGGTGCGGCAATCCTTTGTGGGGATTATAATATCGGCGAAGTCTACCTAGGATAATCTTTGGAAACGAGATTTTGGCACGTTGATGCCAGATGTTTGACAAAATTGACGAATCCCGTATCGGGTGTGGCTGATTGAAGAAATCTAGATTTGTGGGTGCGCATGTCTGATTCCGATTGGGTGGAAGCTGCGGAGTCCTATACCCCGTGTGTGTGTGTGAGGGAGGGGGGTGGGATTTTGAACAGCCGAGGATTTAAGGAAGATTGTAGATTAAGCGCGAGTTAGTTAATTTAGAGTCATGAGTTGGATAAGAAGTTAGTTGGAATTTATGTTTGAGTTAGTGAATTTTTGGCCGTAATTTGGATTTTAAGTGAGTTGAATTATAAATAAGTTGGATTTTAATTTGGAGAAAATGCTTTTTGGCTACTAGCTGCCAAGAACTGGGGAGCAAAGATGAAATTATTTAGCCTCACCTACAGGGCAATGATCAGAACAAAAATAGATTATGGAGCACACATATATATGACAGCACAGAAAAGGATGCTAAGAAGACTAAACGTTGTCCAAAACGAGGCAATGAGAGTGATAACCGGTTTTATAAAACCACCCTAACACCGAGACTCACACTTGAGGCAAACGAAATCCCGCTTAGACGCAGAAGGAAAGTAATTGCAATTAGATACGCGATCAAGGCAAGAGCGGCATCGAACCCAATAATAAGAGAACAAACCATCACTCCTCGATATGCAGAGAAAGAACCACCCAGAAACCTAACCCCATACTACACTACACTAAAGAATATATTACGAAAGGAAGGAATAATTTTTCCAGAGATAGACCACAACACCACGGCAAGAATACCACCATGGAAGCTTAACGAACTGCCAATCGATACATCGCTACATAAACTTAAAGTAAACAATCCACATAACACTAACCGGAACGCAGAAATCTATCAGTTGCTACAAAGATATAATTCTCCCAGAGTCATTTATACCGATGGGTCCAAAAATTCAAATGGAGTCGGGTGCGCAATTGTTACGACAGGCAAAGAAAAATCTATCGCTATAAACCATAATGCGTCGATAATTTCAGCAGAATTATACGCCATCCTCATGGCCACGGAACTGTGTCCGGAAACAACGGAGGCCAACAATATCATCTTAACAGATCCCAAGGACGCAATACACAGAATAACCAGTACAGTGCAGAGAAATGGTTGCATAAATCGAATTAGAGAAAATATATTGAAAATACAAGAAAAAGGAAACCGGATCACTATAGCCTGGCTACCGGCGCATAAGGACATAGTAGGACACGACAGGGCAGATCTCCTAGCGAAGATGGAAGCTGATCATCAAGGAAGAACCAGTTGCCTGCCAATCTGCACCAGCAGGGACTGCAGAGTACGGCTCTACAAGGAAGTGGAGGAAAAGTGGAATAGAGCAGTAAAACCAGAAGAATGTGGAGTCATCCTCAGAGGTGTCAACAGCATCAAAGAAATATCGCACCCTAAAGAACTATCTCGAAGGCAACAGGTTGTTGTAGCCAGAATAAGAACATTGCACTCCAGTTTCACTTATTCATTCTTGATGTCCAGATCTCCGCAGCCGGTATGCAGCTCATGGAAGGAGCCCACAACAATTCCTCATGTTCTCTTTGACTGCCCCAAATATAGCGAGATAAGAAGATCAACCATAGCCGCCCATTCAATGATGGAGATTTGCAACTCATCAGCAGCAATAAACAACCTCATAGACTTTACGATGAAAACTGATTTGTTTAAAGTAATTTAAATGTTTTACAAATATAGGACTTAACAGATGTAAGTCGCTAATGACAAAAAGGTTACTGCGACGTTAAATTGTAATTTTTAAAAAAATGCTTTTTGGTTGACGTGGGATTGCAGAGACTACCACCAGCCATCTGTGACGTCTTTACCTGACCAGATCAGCAAAGGGTAATGTTCCGGACATTCAAAGTCGCTTCGTAAAAAACATATCACCAACGTATTTTGACCCACCAACCCCTGCTAGAAATTTGTTTCTGTTTGTCTCATTTTTTTGTTATTTTTAACTAATTTTGCAGAAGAGCAGAAAGGTGATGTTATTGTTAAGAAAATATTAATTATTAATTTTTTTAAATTTCTCCCCTTTTATCATAATTAAATAAATTAAAATTCATAAAATACATTGTTAAAAATACCTCGTCACAAATAAAATATTACAAAATCTTATCGCATTATCAACGTCTGCGACCCCTGATTATCAACACCTCAAACACGACCTAGGTAATGATAACCTGGTTATTAACCAAGAATTAAAATGAAATTTTTGCCTTCATCTGATCTTATTCTTACTCTATATAACGTTTTGTTTCTCGTTCATTTGTTTTACCGAATTGCCAACACTACGTCGTGTTGCAGATAGATGCATAGACTCTATCCTCCTTGTCAGGGCTTTTCAGCCTCATATTCCCGCTAAATGACGTCTTGCTCCTTGGTATCTGTCCTGGTGCTAAAAGGCTAGAATGTTTAGTTAGCGGTCTGGTGGTTTTGCGACCGTAATTGTCCGTTCACGCTTTAGCTGCTTCCTTTCATTCAACGGGAGCCGCACCCACTCTTCGTCTTGGCAGCCACATTTTTTCATAATTGCGTACTCAATGTCCATTGTATTTTATCGTGGTTCAACTTGTAACTGAAAAGTTACGCATGATCATTTCGAACACAATGAAATACAATTATAATTGTTCAGTATCTCCATAAATCACATAAAACGAGACAGGACGTTCTCAATGTGCGAACCAAAACAGTTTCAAATATAAATTTTTACTTAATCAGTTTTTCATGTAACAAGTAAGTAAAATTTCAAAATCAACTGATTAACTGACACCAGTATATTTAAAAGTTGTTAGACGTAAATTTTTTTATTGCTCTCTGCTAGACACAAATAACTAACTCCATAAGAGAACAGGTTTTCAGGTACAATTAATTGAATGTAAATTCCGTAGGCGCTGTGGAATAATAATCGTTAAGGAAAATGGAGAATTGTTTCAGCTCCCATACTGTATGTAGTACAAATCTTGTGAGTGAGACTATTTTATAACTGCCAAAACGAATGAAAAGATGCTGTATATATAAACAATTCTTTACTGAATAGCTTACTAATGATACCAAAACCACGAATATAAAGTTAGAATATATGACAGTAACATTTCTCCAATTTAGTTGTGTTTTTTTAAATAACTTTCAATATTTTTATTGATAAATATGTTACTCGAAGCAAGTGGATCGCAGATCATGAAAAATTATTCGAATTTTGGAACTAATACGAGTTTTTATTTTTTGGTAAGTTTACTTTGGTGACGAGGAGAAAACAACGTCAGTCCACTATGTGCTATTTGGCGTAATACTGGCTTATAGCGTTTATCAAAAACACCATATAATCAGTATATATTGTAATAAATAACAAATTAAAGAATTTAAATTAAATGAAATTTGCCACACGTTGTGGTACCAATTTGTAATAAACAACTTTTAAAGAATGAAATTAAATTTAATTGCCCAACGTTCTGGTAGCCAATTTGTAATAACCAATTTTAAAATATT
This sequence comes from Zhengitettix transpicula, assembly GCA_037074705.1. Classification (NCBI taxonomy): domain Eukaryota; kingdom Metazoa; phylum Arthropoda; class Insecta; order Orthoptera; family Tetrigidae; genus Zhengitettix; species Zhengitettix transpicula. The sequence continues at coordinate 119,281,256 of CM073591.1, read as the reverse complement.
TAATGAAAGGAAATTTAAATTAAACAAAAATTTAAATTTAACAAAACAAAACAAATTTATTCACACAAAATACAATTTATATCTCTACTTTATTTCACCACATTTAGATCAAATTTTACTAACAATTAATTTTACCTTTTGTGGCATTTAAGAAAATTTATACCTTTATTTATTCTTTTACAAAAATGAAACTCAAAATCTGAGGATCTCCACTAGGCCTGATAGAAAGAACAAAAATCCATTTTACACTTGAAAGAAATTTACATAATATAGAAAATCAATTTATTGAAGTTACTAGAAACGAAATATGACCTTTCACCTTTAATTTACAGTTTAAAAAAGTATTTATTTTAAATCGATACTTACAAGGTTTATGCCTTTGTGTTCGGGAAAACACTTCACTTTAATAATGGCCACTCTGTGCACAAAATTTATTCAGACATTTTTACTGACACACGTTTCACAACACAACACTATCCTTTCAGAATCCAAACTCCAGACTGCAGAATTCCGACTACTCGTATGGATGTTTCGCCCGCGGTCACCAATCAATTTGTCTAGTATGATTGACAATTCCAATGCGTTTTGTCTTATTTAAAATGTTCTAGATCTCTCAACCTTCACCAAGACAGAGTTCAAAACTGGTATTCAACCTAACACTCCTTTCTCCTTCCAGCTATGACATCAACTTCTTTCTCCCTTGAGATCTGGCACCCGACTGCTTGCACCTCCTTCTCCCTTGAGATCTGCCATCCAACTAACTTTTCTATTAGCTTCCCCCTCTCCAGAATATTCCTTCTTCCCACAGTTCCAATTTCCCACGTTCGGACCTCATCCGGCTTTCTCACACTCAGAGAGCTAATCAATATTGTTAGATAAACATTCCCTTATCCCATAATTGGATGTTAACAAAAAACTGTTGTCATTGTTCCTTTTGGGGTCCCGTTCCGATGTCCGTCAGACACCAGATCTAAGAGCCGTTAAAGACCCCCAATTAAAAATAGTTCTCCCTTTTGAGAGCCTTCATCCGCTGTCATTTTTTACATGAGCCACCCAAGATCCCCAGTCTGAGTTGGTAAACAGATTTTAAATAATGGCCGTCCACCTCTAGTCTGTGCCGTTAAACAAATTATTATCAAATTTAAATAAATATTATGGCCTTCTTAACTAGGTATTACAATATATTGAGAGATGTTTACTTCGGATTGAGTTCACTGAATTGTGCACGTGTAGTGGATGTAGCTAGGTTTCAAGGGCCTGAATTGATTGGTTCTACAAATAAACGTCGTATCGATTGAGAAGGAGAACAGAGATTCCGTAAACAATTGCACCAGAGTTCTTAGAGTAGATCCAAGCAGTAACATAAATACGCAGTTGAACAGAAACAGCTGATAACAGAGAATAGTAAAAGGAAACATCAGCGATCAGAGAGTAACTGATTAAAGTGACAGCAGCACTTTAGGTTCCACACGCCGAGAAGTAAAGCCAATAAATGACATGGAATTGTATGTGTTACGCTCCGATACCTATCTTCCTCCCATGACAGCAGCAATCCTGACCCAGTGCCAAAGTGACAGATCAGCGGTAAGCTGACATTAGGTGGTATTTCCGCGAGTGGGTAATTAACATCTTCAACCATTCCATATGTCACCGATAATTTAAAATGTATCTCAATAAGCCACCTGCGGGCACCCTGACACACGCAGTTAGGGCACGTCTCTTACTCCTAGAAACTTTTAATAAATTCGGGTTATTAAATAATTTTTTCTTTAATGTACTTAATATAATTTTATTTCCGTTTTCTTAATTTTAATATTATTCTTTAAAAAAAATTATTTAATCAAAATTGTTTACAAATTAAATGAAAATAAACAGCTAAACTGAACGTTGCATCTTCGAGTACGAAATGGAGAATCGTTTCTGATTTGTTGAGGTTGATAGTAATAAATATTGTCATTTACATGGATTATTTCAAGCGTTTTGAATAATAAACACACACACACACATATATATATATATATATATATTATCGTATTAAAAGAGTAATTCTTTTTATTTTTCCTGATAGAGTTTTGACAGGATTCAAAGTCTTGTAAACACAATAAGTGTTTATATATCCCAAACGTAGGATTTTATCTAGGTGTAGCTTGCTTTTTTATTAGGATTATATTGTATGAATATTTAGTATTAATTAGAATATATTAAACCAGATAATTACATAAAGTTATTCTTCTTATAGGAATGATCAATTATACATAACATTCGCTGATTTTCAGCTGCCATTAAATTAGTTTTTAATATTTGTAAAATTATTGTCTTGTTACCCATAACATTTAAAAATTTTAACATAAATCCTTGTTAAATAATAAAACAGTCAAGGAACTAATAAATTATGTGAAAAATCAGAAACACACCATTTACGTTTCGACTATCGAATGACGAGAAGCCGTGAGACAAATTGGAATCGACTCCGCCCTGAAGTAATGCTAACGCGGTCCCGGGGCGGGAATCAAGTAGATTGGAAAGGGTTTCGTGGTTTTAGTGAGTAAGAGTCTCACACTACCCGAGAGGTGCGGAATCCTCTCAGGTGTCCATGAAGGATTTCCACTGTTATCCCTCTCCCTCTCTCTCTCTCTCTCTCTCTCTCTCTCTCTCTCTCTCTCTCTCTATGTATATATATATATATAATCATCTTAGTTGCTTTTTTCAGAATTGTTACACAACTTATTCAATGGATTTTACCAATATTATTTCTATCATCTGAAGAAAGCAACAAGGATTGTCGAAACGTATGTAGTATGTTTATGATTTTTCACGTCTGTTTTTGGTTGCTCTTGGGTATTTTATTGTTAACTTCTTCACGTATATATATAATTTTTTTTAAATTGTGGCAACTCCCCTTTAATAGCATGGAATGGATTTCAAAAGGGTATGCAGAAGGGTAGAGGAAGGTAGCCAAGGGTTAACTAGGGTCCCCCAAGTGTAGTTCAAGGATCCTACCCGGCATTCGCCTAAAAGTATTGCAGGAAAAACCATAGAAAACCTGCATCAGGTAGGTCGGGCATTGGGTACTTGTCCCACCCCCTTCCGATGGCAGGAGAGGGGTCTGCTTTGGGGATGCAGCGTTCCTTCTCCGTGCCTCGACCAGTTTATGAGGCAGCTGGCCGACTGTTACAATGGGAACAACCCTTACCGTATGCCCAAGGCCTGTGACACCTCTCAAAACAGGCCGAGGTTTCAACAAACTCTTATTAACAGAAAGTTTTTCACAATTCAGGTATTGTTTTGGCTCCAATTCGACAAAAAGCCTGAGTCATATCCTAAATAATTGTTTTTCCATTTCGAGGTAGGGTGTGATATCAATCTCCGAAAACATGATTTATCTCTCACATTTTTTAACTCGTTTAAGGATTCAAGTTATAAAAGCTTACAGGTACTCATATAAATCGTATATTTTGCCTGGTGAAACTGTATTTATTCGTTTAATCTCAATAAAATTGGCAGCAAATTCCTTTTGAAGTTTTCACTCGTTTTGGTAGTTGTCCTTCAACGAGTTTTATTTATTGCCAACCTTGAGTATCCAAGAACACAGATCGGCCATCATCTTTAATGAATTCATTTTCTATCGATACTCTACGGTGTTAATTAAAATCAATTCTCGCAATAAGCACTTCTGCTTAAACTTGATACAGGATGAAAAAATCACGAGAACTGAATCAAATTTACTTTACTCATTACTAATACTGACAACATTTATTGATGTTTTAGATCGATGCAAACAAATACATCAGAACTATTACTACACGTAATAAGTGGCATTGAATAAAATAGTCCTTTGTTCGATTCCTGGAGATTGTTCCAGAAGGCTCTACATTTTATTCGATTGATTATAATTATATTTATATTAAAGGTTTAGTGTTTTGCAATTATGAGTGCAGATGATCCAAGGAATGTATACATTGGACAAACGGCAGTAGTGATATGAAGAGCTACAGGTTTTCGTAACAGTCTGATCCACTACCGCCTAAAATGATTTCATAAGAATCTGATCCAGTACCGCCTTGAATGATTTCGTAACAGTCTGATCCAGTACCGCCTAAAATATTCCCAACAGAATTCGACGAAGTGATCCAGAAGATAAACTGGAAGGAATGTATTTTTTTGTCAAATCTTCAGCAGTTATTATTCACAGATTACAATTAACGTTTCGAGAAATACTACATCAGTTACAGATTGACTGGATAATTTTAAAAATATGAAATGATTGAAGGCGGGACTGATGCGAGGGTAAAAGGAGATCTGAAATGGAACCCACGAGAATATAAACAACTAATATAATGTGCGTAGGGACATTAGTAAGCTGTCATATGTAAAGGAAAATAAAGGCAATTGAAACCATACTAAAAATTATTAAATTACACAATTTAAAGTATGCTCGAAAATAACACGAGACACTAACTTCAGTATCTACTAATTTCCATTTTATCTAGGCGATTGACTTAACTTTCGCTTTATTATATATTCAGTCTAAGATGACTCACGTTTGCACTTCTGTGGCAAAAGCACTTTTTTTCTGGCTGTGGAAACTGTTGTAATGGGAGAGTGTGAACTTCTCAAACGATGTGCACAAGTTAAACGAAGGAGTTAAAAGTAGCATCTTTTGCAATTCTAACCTCTTTGTAAGGAGACTCTCGTTTGAATAAGTCAGTCATATACCAACTGATAATTTTAAGCAACCTCATAAAATCAATTTTACATCTATTTAAAGACCGTAGACAAGTAGTACGTCGTCAGTAAGAACTTACTGATATCATTTGTCTTCTTACTCGGAGTGATACACTCTCAATTTTGGAATATTAGCGGCTGTATTAATGTTTATAAAATTTCATCGATATTTATACCTTATATCAGATTATTGTATTTTAACACAGACTCTCATAATTTTATTTCTATTGTAGTGGTAGGTTTTTAAATGATGAATTAAAAGATATTTTACAGAATTTATTAATTAATTATCTGAACATGGACAAAAAATAAAAAAATACAGTGTTCAGTTAGCCTGACAAAACAATCTGATCCCTTAATCTCAGTTAAACATGGTCTACGGTAATTCCCCAGGCGCGTCAAGGATTGAGGTACTTGGCAGTTAGTTACCTTCGTTGATGTCTGGCCGTTATCGTGTGGCACCCTCGATCTCTCCGGGTCCTCTCGAAACTGCAGTTGGGGCTGCACGTCCGTGGCTGGCGACGGTTTGTCCCTCTGTGTCAATACTTTCTTTTCAGCCCCCTCGCTGGATGTCAAAAATCGATCGTCTGGATCATCTTTGGATCGATCTTTCCTGAACCAAGAAATGTCATTGGTTCCGGCAGTCACGTGTTAACTCAAATTTCTGGGATTTTCAGAGAGACGTTTCCCACGGTGTGACAGTCCAGGTAACTTCCGAGGGTCAACATCATACGTGTCCAATTCCAGACTGAAGGGGTTATCTCCCCACCTCGGCGACGCCTGCTCAAATTCCAACTTACCAAGCTCTCAACCCTTGCTAAAATCTAATTATATTGAAATGAAACATATATATATCAATAATAAAACTATCGCGCTACACTATATGTAATTCTATTCTACTTTATTTTCCGTATTCTAAATATATCTGTTAAAATATTAAAAGTACTTTATTTAATGTAGCAGCAAACTTTCTTCACTGGATATATAGATCATTTCTCGATTGAAAATTATTGTTTCGCTGACAATTTTAAAGAGAAAAACAAATTTCCAATATTTATTTTTTTTCCAACCGACCTTTCTGTGGAATACTTCGTATTAAGTGGAAACATACAATTTTCTATGCTTCACTGCGGAAACACAATTCTGAGAACGTGGTTAAATATCAGTCTTTTTAAAATTATAATATTAATAGATGTTTGACATTTAATTCCAGTCGGCAATACATTATTCATTTCCCTTATGAATCATTAATTCTACATTCATCGGAAGCGTGAAGCTCATAGTGACCGCATTTGATATTTCAATATATCACAGTATACACGAAAATTCAGCATTTTCTATTGACATAATAACATTGCTTTTGAATACTTAACCTCGGTTCAAATCGTATCGTGTTTGATTTCAAAGTTTAAGTGCCAATTCAATTATTAATATTATTTAAAAATATTAAACCAATTAATTTTTCTTATCCCACAAAAGTCTTTAAAAGTTTAACCTGTGCTTATTAATGCGTCGTCTCGTTTTTAGTCTATCAGTTTAGAACTAAAACATGCCGAAGGTCCTTTAAAAAATTAAGGATTATTCAACAACATTTGTTTGCCAACCTTGACTTTTTTACAACGTTTGAAGATTTGCCTTGAAAAGTCAGCTGGCACATTCAAACGATCTGTCAGATTTTCTGTTTATAACATATGAAACTTTTTATTTCCAAATAGACTACAAAGGACATGATCTTGCTAATCTTTGAGTTACTCGCATCACTAAATTTTGTAAAATTTTAGTGTACGGTATATTTCAGTGAAGTCAAATGTAGAAACTCATACCGGTCGTAAGACAGTAATGTAGCCTTCCCGGTGGCTACAGGAAATTGCAAGTTAAAATAGGATGTAATTTTAAGATAAAAGTAATGTTGGTGGTTCCTTCAGACTTCCAACAAATAACTGAGGATCAAAATTGCGGAAGCGCAATCGGAAAACCGGTTTTAGCACTTAAAGAAAAAGCAAAGGAATCCAATAATCCAACATAAATTACTGCTCGGATATATATGTTTATAACTCGGGTGTTAAATTTCACGATTCTGTTTAGAATTCAATGTATTCCCGTCCTTTAACGAAATATGTGTTGCTGTGTACATCGCTTGAAAATTTTGGTTTAATGCAATTAAGCAGTGTCTTGAACATATTTAGGATCATTGTGCAAAAAAATGCTTTAATGAGGTAGAAGAGTCGTTTTTACAAAGTATATAATAATTAAGCTGTTTCCGGGCGAAATTAATATGCGTCAAGAACATCCGTTGTTGTGCTGACACGTGAATATGAAGTTCCTAACATGGTGAAAAACAGTTTTAATGAGGAAATGTGCGTATTACAATTTTAATAAAACAGATAGCATCTCATTGTGACTGAATTCATTTTAAGAAAATTGTTTTTTTAAAATTTTAACATATGTATTTATCTGACATATTTAAAAAAATGAAAAAAACGTCAGTCTGTCAGTCAGAAATTTATTATGAAAGATTTAAAAAATTATAATAAAACAAACACGACGTTTCATTCCAAGTTTTTAGCAACCTCTTCCGGTGTACATTTCAATCAAATGATAAATTCGTTTTCTAAAAATTCTAAAATAACAAAGTTTTACGAACCTAATAATTTATTATGTCATTATGTAAAAAGATAAACTTTGCTTACAATTAATTACATGAAATATATATTAATATTAATTTTATTCATCTACGCCCATTTATAATCTATGTACACATTTTACTGATGAGTGAAAGAATTAGTTTAAAAATATTAATGAGCACAATGTGTTAAATTTTTATTAATTGGATGGACAAGGAAGTTATATAATAAAATTTTGATACAAATTTTTCTGGTAATAATAGTAATATTTATAACTAAAAATTACAAACATATTACAGTAAAAGCTAAAAAAATACGTTAAACTTTAAAAGTCAACAAACATCGAATCACAAATCCTTCCACTTAAATTCATATCATTAATGGATACATAATTACTTTAAATCGTTTGCCTTTGTTTATAATTCTACAGAGTCAAGTTACATTTGTAACGATATTGGAAGCAGGTAAACATCAACCATCTATTTTTATAATTTGTTAACTGTCATGCAACGTTTTTTAAATAAAAATAATAATATATAGCCATATAGCAATATAGCCAAAAAATTTCAGTCGTTGTTGTACTTTTTTTTTAGTTTTCTGTAAACTGGTCATTTAGATTATGTTATTATCTTTTTTGAACGCTTGAAAAGTGTTCAAACCAATAGTGTGTTAAAACGTCGTGAGCATCTGATACGATATGTATTTGGTGAGTGTTATTTTTTTCTTACGGTGTCAAAAAATTTTCTGTAAATTTTCCTATTCGCATTAGTTTAAAGGGAAAATTAAATCAGAAAATGTATGAAAACTCTTTATCACATATTGTTACATATCACATTTGTTATACTTGCACGTTTTCGAAATGAAGTTAGTGTCCAAACACGCTGAACTCGTTGAAAATAACCAAATCAATTTTTTTTTTATGAGGAGAATCATTGCGGTTCTGCCGCCGAATTTAAATTTTTCGCAGACAAAGTGTGGGAGATTGTGGTGGCTGAACGAGTTACACTTGAATACTTTATATAAGCAACGGGTTCTCCAACAAGCCCCTGTTGCCGTTTCTCTAACATTTTAAAATTTCAGTTTCCTTGCGGCAGCTTAAGGCTACACTGTAATTAAATATGGATGAAAATCTGAATTCATGTCTCGTTGAAAAATTAGTAAGGTCTAACAAATTAAGGAGGTAAATAAGATGTCCTGGAAGACCACTGAAGCGTTGGTTTGAAAGCTGGGTTTCGTCATCATAAGACAAATCCAAATCAGGCGTCTTAGTATATATAGGAAAAGTCCTAGTCAATGAAGAACAATATAAATTTCAATTTTTTTCAGGGGGAAAACCCGCACACATCCTCAAATAAGGTTAATAATTTTAAAAGAAAGATTCTTTAGATCTATTCGGTTATTTACAACATCTATATAATGGTGTAGTAATTATAAAACACACAACAGTGTAAAATTTACTGCGACTCTTTTGGCAATAAAAAATTATTGTAATATTCAAAAATAAACACGTTAACGGGAATTTATACAAAATATTTATACTTAATACTAATTCGTAAATATTACATCATTTTCAATTCACCAAGTACAGATTCTCAATCAAAACGAATATGAGAATCAATATAAAAAGGTGTCGATTGTATAAAGTTAATATTATCATTACGGTGGCTACGAATGTATAATAAAATTATTATTTTTACAATCTTTGCTTAATGCTTTCACGTAAAAACTATTTTACTCTCGCATTAATAAATAAAAAAATATTTGTTTCAAAATTACGCCTAACTGAAATCTAGTATATGTTCTTTCTCAAGCCATGAGGCTGACCGTTTCCTCAAATTACTGCTTTGAGAATAGAACAAAATCATGTTTTTAAAAATTTATGGACCCTAACATTTTCTCTCTTCTCAGTGAAACAAAGGCATGAATTACAAAATTACAAAAAGCCCATCGTGTCTGTGATTTGGGAAAATATATTTTTCGTTCTTCTTTATCAATGTCAGACGGAGTGGTTAAGACTGCAGATTTTTTTATTTTATTTAATTTGATTTAACTATAATAATGCATTATTATCTTTAACTCGTCATAAACCTACAAAGAATTAAATTATTTATTCTTTGGAGGGTGACGAATAAATATGATTTGACTGACGGAGTCGTTTATATATTTTAATGTATTTAATGTTCGTGTCGAAAGTAAAGGAGAAACATTTTTTTAGGGTAAGAAGCTACCTGGCGGTAGTCCAGGTGGTGTCAACACCCTTTTAATAGCATAGGAATGGATATGAAAGGGAGGATGCGGAAGGGTAGAGGAAGGTAGCCAACTAGGGCTCCTGGGTTGTTGGTTTAAGGATACTACCCAGAATTCGCCTAAACGTGATGCTCGACAAAAACCAAAACAATAGAAATAACGTAATAAATGTCATAAATCTTTTTTATCCACATAAATGTTTCTTTAATAAAGTTAAGAAGAAATTTTCAGTTAGTTTTTCACTTTCATATTGGTTCCATAATTTAACTTCTATATCATTTTTGGCACATCATTTGAATTTCAACTGGCTGAATTTTTCTTAAATTATTTTACTTTGAAATATTCACATATGTTCAGGTGAACATAACTGATTTAACATTATTATATATTTCATTATATTGATTTAACTTCAGTATTTATTAGTCAATATCGCCTATTTTCAGATTTGACTTGCCGTTTCTAATTGTAATAAACATGTTCTTCGTATATCAATAACTAAATGATGGAATAATTTTTATTAAAATCGGAATTTATTGTTCATCATTATTATTTCCACATTAATAGAAATGTATATTTGTAATGACCGCAGTATTATCTTTCAAGAATATGTGAATATAATTGGTAAAAATTATTCTTAGTATCTCTTTAAACTTTTGTTCATGATCTTTCATTTTCAATATTCTGACTTATTGGCTTTCAATGTTTATAGCTATATATAAATCGTGTTATTTTAAGCTGTTAAGCTTATTTCCTTCGAATACCACTTCATTTTGGCCAAAAAGATAGTAAATATCTTCTAAGAATACTATCGTTATACGAGAAAAATAAACTTATCCACATGTCATTGTTTCTTATTTTAAATGTAAAATTCCCAGGAAACTGTATGAGACTCATGCTGAGTTATATGCTTTTAGTTTTGTTTTGCAACGCGTACGCGTAGATAGCAACTCAAGGCCAGGTATATTGCCTTTAATTTCGGCAACACGTTGCTTAAGTGCATTTTACTAAATAACCAAATAACCTAAGATACATAAACTAAAACTGGAGAAATAGATTATTTCAATTATATTCTGCATATTAAGATACTGAAATATCTTACAATAAACCAAAAGATCAAAAGAAACTCAGCCAAGTAGTGCAAAAATATTTATTGCTCATAAAACAATTTTTATTTAGAGATAAATTCGTTTCCAAGTCGTTACGCTTTAGCTGATCACAGCAGAGAAATCACAACACAATTATAGTTTAGTGTAATGAATATCAATTATAGGCATAATCAGTAAAGAGGTAGATCAGGGGCATGGCACACATTGTGTGTTTACACATTTAATAGTTGGTTGTGTGTGTGTGTTGGCGGGAATATATATTGTATGTTTATGTCATGTTGGAGGCGTTTCCGTGACATTGTTCGCGGGAAACGCTTGAGATTATTGTAGTATAGTTTTGTGCCGGAAAGACAGTGTCGGAGCTCCAACGAGGAAGGATGCGCTCGAGTCTCAATCCACCGCTCTCTGTATTAGTACCAATACTTATGTAAAATGATAATTAAAAAACATCTAACATTTATAAATTAACAGCTTTGTATCAGAAAATTGTTTATTAAAAAAAACTTAACTATTCCTACGTTTTGTCCTTCTTTCAGGACCTCTTCACGTTTACTCAAAAATTAAGAAATTATTTTGGTAACATAATAGTAAGATTTAACAATTTCCTGACTCACGACCGTTTATTCATTTTTCTCTCGCCGGTGAATTTTCCCAGAGAGCTCTGGAGGAGGCTATTTTTGGAGATGCCTTCTCTCTGGATTTCTGAACCAAGGTTCGCATAAGCCGAGGAACCTCGGCCTGTTTTGAGACGCGTATTTTCCGGGGTCGCGGACCTTGGCCATACGGTAAGAGTCGTCCGTTATTCCTATTGTAATAGTCGGCCAGATGCCTACTAAACTTGTCAATGCATGGAGAGGGAAATGCTGCAACCCTACAGCAAATACTTTTCCCGTAATCGGAGGGGCGTGGAACAAGTACCAAATGCCCGACCTACCTATTAACCCTTGGCTACCCTTGCTATACCTTTCCGCATCCCACTTTTAGTACTTTTCCTGTGCAATAAGAGGGGAGTTGTCACTATGTGGATTACCCTATATATAGCCTATCTACACCTTCTTCTTCTTTTATTCATCATGATTATTAGTATTTGATTCTTGCACTGAAATATCGAATCTATTATTTAAATCTTACCCAGATAACTAATTTTATTAAATCAATATATTTTAGTTTAATATTTTAATTACAAAATATTTTAATTAAATTAAAAAATTAATTAGTTTTGCCCGAAAGACAGATATTTTGTAATTAATCATTAAAAATCTTTGTATACGTATGTTATTAATTTATAAATTGTAGAAGTGGTACATTTAATTTGTTGTTAATAATCAATTTTCTGACTGAAGACCATTTATTTTTTATAAAAATATTTAAATAACTGTAATAAATGTTAAATTGAGTTTGTTACAAATTAGCTCCGTAACGTGGGTTAATAATTAAATACTTATTCAAAATAATAATTGTCTTTTATACTACCTGTGCCTAAACGATTTGAAACTACTTTTTTGGAGTTTTATCATTATTATTATTTCAACTCTATAGTGTAATATATTTCGTATATACTGGAAATTTATCACCTCTTCAGTTGCAGTTATATATATATATATATATATATATATATATTGTAATAATTAACTGTATAGCTTAATTAAACAATTTATTAAACAAAGATTTCTTAAATGATTTTAATTCCATAGTTGGTTTATAAATCAATTATATTCATTTTTATTTAAAGTGAAGGATTGCAAAATAATTACGAAATTCTTTAAAATTTTACATGACAATTTACTTTTATTCAGTTGAAATTACAATATTTCTAAATGAGGTTATTTACATTTAAGGTTTTTCAATTTTATAGATTTTACAACTCTTTTCTCAGAGTCATTTATCATTTGTTCGTACTTACAAAACATCTGCTGGTACCAGGTTTATCTCTCTTGGGCTCGGGCTCACCTCACAATTCACACAAAAAGACCATAAAATAACTGAATTTACGTGGATTAAAGAACACTGTCGTAACTCTGGAAAATGAAAGCTGCAAACTCCTTCTGGATTATTCGTTGGACAAATTTTTCCGAATTATTTCTCTCTGGAGTTGGTGGCGGTCACAGTACTTATAGATTTTTATTTTGGCGTGATTTATTTGGTTAATGCTTGTAACTTTATAATTGAAATTTTACTGTCCTAATCTTCTTACTCAAATTTAACTTTTAATCATTCCGGATGAATTTGTGCCTGCCACCCTGCTCGCTGTCTGGTTTTCAACTACCGACTCTTAACACCCAACTTCAAACACCCGACTCTTCTTTCAGAAAGCGCTCGCGGACAAACAAAGCTCGCCTATACATTGTCGCATTTGAAAGTGTACCGCTAACAATCCACCACAAATATCCAATTATCAAAATCATTAATGGCCTCTAATTAAAATTACAATATATATTGTGGTAATTAAAAGGAAATAAAAAATTAATAAACAAAACAATTTGGACTCGCATTGTCTACGGCATAAAACACACAAGTTGAACACAAGAATGTGGCAATAATGCCACATGTTTGGAGTATTGCAGTTTGGCTCGCTAGAAGTGTTGTGTGGTTCAGCCGTCGTGGAAGTTTAGCTGTGAAGAGACCAGAAGTAAAATATCCAGAAAGTATCTGGATACTTGTAGTACAATAGCTAAATTTAATTTTTACACGTTGCAGCCCGCGACATAAATACGTAAATATTCAACGCAAAACATTTAGAGCGCAGAGTCTAAACTATTATATTCGTGATTTAGACCATTGTCTTGGATTTTGGGGGCCAGGTAACTGCATCCTGCAGTTAATAAATTACTGAGCGAGCGTTTTTCCTAAACGAACAGTGAGCCACTTTGTCAAACCAATAGTGTTCATTAGAATCAGTGATATAAATAGCCTGTATATAAAGTGTGTGTGTGTGTGTGTGTGTCTGTGTACAAACGATCCAAATTGTCTTAAGTACCAGAGACCGTAAGTTAAAATTTCACTGAATACATATTTGTAAACCCGTAAGTAAAGGTAATTATCGACAGATTTCAGATTTCGAATTTCGTCCATAATTTAAAGTCATATTTTATGTTTATTTTTTTGCATTGTAAATAATCTATGGATGTATCATGTCCATGATAACTTGATAAAATTAAATTGTTAACAAGTATTTTTTATTAAAGACCCAGTAAACGACCTGAGAAAGAGTAAAATTTTATTGTCAAATATTAATTAATAATGTAAATTGAAGTTATTTTCTTAATAACTATTGTAAATTCATTTGATTTTTTGTTGATTTGTTGATTAATATTATAACATCCTATCATTTTAATATTTAAATGACTAAAATTTGATGCATTAACGCGGCGATTCAACTTTCATTAATTTAGATTATTACAAATAAGCGTCATCAACGGGTGGCACAGTTTAACTTTTTTTATTTAATTGTCTTTTAATTGTGATCACAACAAAATTAGCACCTCAACGTGAGGCTAACTTTCATTTTATCATTTTAATAATTTGTAAACACCACAATATATATATATATATATATATATATATATATATATATATATAGTTTGATTATTAGAATGTAGAATCAAATTTTAGTGATTACAACTTGCAGTATTTCTATTAATTTAAATAACTGAACCTTATTCATAAACAATTTAATTAACCTGTATTAAATAATGTTTCAAAACAAAACGAAATCTAACCGCATTACGTCAGAGTCACGCATGAGCAACGTGTGGGAAGTCAGCTTAAATGTTATTACACATCACTACCGCCTTCAAAATGCGTTCTATAAATTCTGTATGATTCTTACTAAATTATATATTTAATACATAAACGAAAATAATTCTTCTTTATTTGAAATTATGATATTATTTTAATACACGAAGTCCCTCTTCCTTTCAACACTTTCCGCAATTTTATAGGGCACCAGATAATTTTTGTTTAATAAGAAAATTATTAAACTTAACAATTTTTATTGTATCGAGACGAGATACATATATCTGCAGGGCGTGGCTTATTTATTGACGACAAATTTTAAAGTTCCTTATACCATTTCTAATAATTGTATGATCCAATGTTTTGAACTCCTTTCTGGAGACTCAGCTCGATACCCGATTAAACCTACACGGGAACTGTACTAATACATCGACGCGCGTGCCATAATCCGCTTCAACTTAACAATACCTTACAATAGACGTCGCGGCAGATGATGTCGACAAAGGAAATAATACAATAAGGTCAAATTGACATGTTACAATATATATATATATATATATATATATATATATTGTGGTAGACAAATTAATAGGAAACAAAAAACCGCAATGTTGTGCAAATTAATGTTATAATAAAACTTAGGTGAATATAATTTATCTAAGTACTGATGATTTGGAAAATTAAATAATTGTCAACCTGTTAAATTTTAAATACAGAAACATTTATTGCCATTTATATTTTATTAGATTTTATACAAAAACTTTTTGAATAGATTACAAAGCTTATCGAAATTCTACAGTCAGGTTCGCTTATCGGGCCTCTAACTGTAATGGTAAGTCACAATGATATAACCAAATTTTAAAAAATGTTACAGAGTATTGAAATGAATTTACATGCATCAGAAAAATTTATAGAAATCCGACGGTACGGAATTATATTCTATGTTTACTATAAAATTTTGTTTCATACCAGATATGAGAGCAGCTCTCGTATAACACTAATTATTATCTTTTCACAAATTATTTTGAAAGACTTTATTGAAACAGGCCATAGTATTACACTTGTTAACAACCTATGTCAGCATATGCGCTTGAATGCCTAACACCACAGACAAACCTATGTTTATCTCGAAATATTTCGACAAACAGTAAAATTAGACAGCAGGGATAATTGAATTACTCTTTGAAATATCGTTTCAATGTAGCTCATTATGATTTCTACCAATATCAGTTCAATAACATCCAGAACAACTTTCTTTAATATTCTAACGTGTCTCCTTCAATTTCTCATGCCAACAATATTAATAGCTGTCTTTGCATTCTTCGACTATCACTTGAACTACTTAACTTAGTTTTAAACTAATTCTAACAAATACTCCTCGTGATCTGACTGCTACATAAATGAGAATTAGACAGAATTTTACTGTTTCAGATTCCTATTGCAGACTCTAAACAAACTTCTCCGTTCCAGCTCGTATCGCAGACTAAACTCCACTCTAGTCAAAGCTTTCAACCTCAAAAACGCCGCCGACACCAATACCGTTGGAAAACTCCACATTCTTATTCAACGCTGACTGTTGCCTTCAATACCTGGACCACAATATTACGCCGACAATATAAATTTTAAATAAATTATAAAAATCCTTTCATGACACATATTAGGCTTCACTATTATATATATATATATACATATATACATATATATATATATATATATATATATATATATATATATATTGTAGTAATTGGTAATTAAGGCATTGTTCTAATTGAGAAGTTGAATTGTAGAGGACTCATTATTGGTGGCTATAGCGGACGCCGCAACAAACCGGCAATGCAAAGAAAGTATTGTTGATCGCTCGAGAAGGTTTTACGCGCTCAAAATTTACGAGACGAACGAACAGTTGGGCAGCGGACAGCAAGTAGAACACAGTAAAAGAACGAACAGTTGGGCAGTAAACGGCGAGATGTACAGAGTAAAATTCTAATTCACGAAAACTTGAACAATCTTTGTCAGTCAGCAGTGAAGACTGAAAGGTCTAATTTGAAGAACGAGAAAGTGTTCCAGTAACCAGTACGCTGTTATATCCAAAATGCAGAAACTAAAATAGTCTTCAGTCAACAGACAAAACCAATGAGGTGCATTTTCAACAAAAATCCACAAGATCTACAAAGCCAGGTTGCAGTAAATCATCGAGAATCGACAAATTTATTTAAAACCAACTAACAAACTACGCTAATTAGAGTCTGTGAACATTTAGAGTCTGTGAGTACTTAGAATCAATTATATCCCCAAAATTGTGCACGAAAAGTTAAAATGAGACCTGGGCTGCCGTAAGTAGAAAGAAAACTTTAAAATCATTGTAAACCACGTTTAAAAGATAAACGTCAGATCGTTCTTTAATTATCGATAAAATGAGATCTTTAATTATTCAGATCATTCTTTAATTATTGATAAAATGAAATTGTTTAAACTCAATCTTTTAGCATTATTCCTTCAGCAACAAATTTCGTCTATGTTCAGACGCATTGATTCCCATATAAAGTAAATGTAATTTTTGTGATTTTGTTTATATAAATTCTGCCATTATCAAACTCAGTTCAAGACCCTGAGATCCCAAATATTTTGTAATTTGAATACTTGTTTTAAAATTGTTAATAAATCTTGTTTAATAGTTTTCACGTAATAGTTCTTTTCATTTAAAAACGCCACATAATTCACATCTTGAATTATTGTAAAAGATGAAATAAATATAAATTATTAATTATTACAATATATATATATATATATGTTGTGGCACAAAGTAACAGTTGAAAAGAGTGAAAACTGAATTTTTTATCATGTGAATAAAGAGTAAATTATATTAATTGCTCTACATTGAAATAAAACTCATCGAATTAATAGTTTTTTAAATTTTGATTATTTATGTAACGGTTTTTTCCCCACTCGTTTATAAAAATCATTTTTATTTGTTTTCTCATTTTTATTTAATATATATTCTGTATATATATATATATATATTGTAATACTAATTAAGGAGGTCATTAATTGTTTAAATTAAAATGAATTGTTTAGTGGCACCGATCTCAAAGAACGACAATGGACGGCAGCTCTTTGTCGGCGAGTTTTGTTGTTAACTACGCGCATTGTACGGGAGGTTAGTTGGTGGCTGTCTGGCGAATAAGAAAGTTAGTTGCAGTCTGGCAAATCTTGTGGTAGAGAGAGAGAGAGCGAAATTTAGAGTAGGAACAGCGTGGTCCAAACTTAGTAATTTCAACTGAGAGACATATGTTAATCATTACATTTGTAAAAAAAAGATCGGGACGGAGAGGCAAGTTATACAAAAATCTGAAAAGCTGAAACAAAATGTTTAGGATTGTTTGTTCAGATACATACGCGCTCTAAATAACATTTTCCGCAAAAGGCATTGAAATTTAATACGTCCGACGGTTGACCGGAATTTCAGATAATCGAGTTCCTGGAGGAGTAATCCACGAAATACAACCGAGTGTTTGTTCAAGTGTAGAGTCTGTGATTAATGGCCTTTTTGTGAATTGTGACCCAAACTTCGAAATCATTAAGTCTGGTACCAGAGAGGGTGTTTTTTGAGTACAAACCAAAATAATTAAATTTTCTGTAAACGGTAATTAAGGGTATAGTCAGATTTCGTTTATTTTCATTTCGTATTCCGTTAGTTTCAATTTGTTTAAATTGTTAATTCTTTAATTTCTAATCTTGATTGTTTCTTACTTATCAAACCCAGTAAAGACCCTGAGAAGAAGAGTTATTAGATTTGATTGTTTGTAAAAAATTAAAGTTTGTATTTTTCCTTGAATGCCACAAATTATATAATAATAACAAAATTTGTTTGTAAATTTTGATTGAATTTGGCGTGCCAAAGTAGGGCTAATAAATTGTACCCGTAATGAATAAATTAGTTTTAATTATAATTATTTTTAATTAAGATTCCTTTATAATCATTACAATATACATATAAAGATATATAATAGAGGGGTGGGATTTTTAATGTTAAAAACGTTAAAGGAACAATTTAAGGGGTATTTTTTGGCAATTGTTAATTGAATTACTCTAGCTGGAGAAACAATCGGGTCTTTTTCTCAGGGTTTAACTGTGGAAAGTTACCTTTGGTGTATCTGTCGCATCGCTGCATTCATGGATCAGCCAAACTCCATATCCGACGACGACACGATGACGAATGCCGGACTTCACAGCGCTATGACTGTTCTCAAAATTTTCATTATATCGGCCTTTTTGGTCGATCTTTCTGGACCACCAAATAGCAAAATTGTACATTTCTGGAGACGTCTCGTCTCCACTTCTCATGCACGGATCAGCGCCTCTGGTGAAGCTAGGTGTCTGCCTGCTTCGGGCTTATGATCAGGCTCCAGGGATTATGTCTCCGACAAACTGGCGACGCTTGTCAAGCAAGTTCCCCGTATGATATTGACTTAAGCAGAAACTCGTTAAGGCAATCTCATTAAATGTATGTATTACTTTGCATATTTTTTTTGTTTGTTTTTCTTTCATATGCGTTTGTGATGTGTGTCGCGCCAAATTGCATGTGTGCGATGTCTTTGTTCCTCTTTTATATATTTTGTCATGATGGGAACTTCATTGTTGTTTTTGCTATAAAAGTATGTAATAATTCTTTGACTTGTCCTAATTCCTCAGTAAAGTACTAATTGAATCAATAAATAAATAAATATAATTTATAACTTACGTAATGTTCTTTCACTTCGTGATTTGCATTTAGATTGTATGGAGTCGACGGGAATAATCAACATATTAGTTGGTAGCTTTCGGCAAATAATAACCTGCTATAATCATCCTAAGATATTTAAAATTGAAAAACTACAACAATTTTAAAATAATCCGTAAGGCGTAGTTCGTAGTAACAAAAATATTCACGTGCTCTACAACACGTCGTCTGGTCAACAGAAACTTTTCTTATTGAATGCTTCACACTGATGGGTTTCTCTTATTGAAAAATTTTGTTTTTGTCCTATCTATTATGTTTTTAATGTATTATTTGCTCCATATATATTTTGTTATTCTGTTACCCAAATAGGACAAATATCCTTCACCGCTTCAGCACCTGCTGAACTTCGCTAATTAACTCTTGGCTCATACTTGATTGCTAATTTATGATTTAATACAACTTCCAATTCAGAATTTTTAATTTCAGTAATATTCGTAAAATATATTTTTGAGATAAAATGAGGGATTTGTGATGAATCATAAATTTATTAATAGTTATATTTAAGTATGTCCGCATTATTTAAATTGTGAAAGCTAAATGTGGGGAAGAAATGTTAATTAAAATAATAGAAAACAATACCAGCATTGTAAAATCATTGCAGATGTGTTCTATCCTCAGATAGAGAAAAAATAAACTACGAGGTGGATGGAGAATTTTACGATCTCTCAGAGCTACTTACAGAGCGCGTTATATAGTGTGTGCGATGTGAAAAATGTAAACGGAAACGCTGCTGGTCGAACAGTGGATGTTGTTTTCTTAGAGGGGGCAAAAACCTTAAATCTAGGCATTTAAGTATACACACAATGTCAAAAAGCATTAAAACTCATTTGAAAGAAATTAGGTAGTATTCAGATCGCATATGACACCAAAGTTTTTTTAGGGTTACTTTAACTCAGTTTATTGAAAAAATTGGACTATGGTGCGGAAAATGGAAGCTGCTCAAATAAATTCATGAGGACTTGATAAATATAACTGATGGCTTCGTGACAAATAAGATGAAAGTATCGAACTGAGCGTATTAAATTTTTAGTCAGGCATAAGGCGGTCTCATTATATAATTTGAAGATAATAATTTTGGGTTTTTAATTTTAAGTTTGGAGAATTGAATTATAAGGGTGGAAGAGAAAGAGAAAATTGGCAAGTGATAAAAGTGGAACCTCAGACTATAAATTTGAGATTGAAGCCGTGTACTGACATTGAATTCGTGAATAATACCACTAATTTTATTAAATTTCAAGTTCAGAGTATTAGAAGGCAGGAAAAGAAATAAGTGAGAAAGTTCTGAATTATAAACTGCCTGAAACATGGATTGAAATAATTTTTGTAAAATGCAACTTAAATAATGCTTACCGACAGATTAAACCAACTCAATGTATTAATTTGAAAATTATATTTAGTCGTTTCTTTAACTACGCAATCAAACCACATGTTATTAAAATTTCTAACAATCATATGTATTTAGAGTTTATTAAGTTGAATATAACTTGAAGGTAAATAACATTGTTTATGTCTTGCGAAATCTGATGTCGGATTTCCTGAAGGAAGTGGATATACGATAATACGGACACCACAAGTTTTGCAACAAATTGGCACAGAATAAGACATCCTCTAGTATTTTTTTTTAGAAATATTTCCGATGTAATACGTAACACAGACGTTGTCGTAATTGTAATGAGACAAAATTTTGAATGCCTATGACACTGTATGAAAAAATTAAATAAATTTGTCAAGGACTTGAGCGTCTTGGAAAACATGAAATCTGGGGTGTGAGTGGCATCGGCCGGCCTCTTGTCCAGAAAATTTATGCTGGTCACTTTCACACACCTGTTTGGCGTCCGTGGAAATCGGGCGTAAAGTAAATTATAAAATGTAAAAAGTTATTGGCAGTGTTCAATGAAACATCATCGCTACGAGTAAAGTTGAAACAGTTAATACATCGAGATAAATTAAAGTGTAGTCAATAAATGTCAAAAGCAGAATAAAGTGTTGTTTTTTTAATTAAGGAAGTGGAATGTGACCAGTGATAAGTCTGCAAGACGTGGATAACGTTTACAATCATAGAAAGTGGAATTTGGACAAAATTTACATTTAAATTAATAAATAAATTCTGATTTATTAACCACAAAAGTTTTGCCATTATCTCAACACGTAAATTTAACCGTGATGGAAAAAGGTGGATGATACATGTTTTAAATAGTTTTCAAATTTTTAAAATTTATATACTTCCATTTAATTGCATTTATTTAAATTAAACTACTTTATATAAATCAAAAACTTAATTATTTTATAATAAATAAAACTAATCAAAATTTATTCATTACAACATATACATAAAATAGACCATTTCAACTGTTCATGTGTATACACAACATTACAGTTTTTTTTAGAAATTAATCCTAGACTTTCCGTAGGGTAATACCACTGAATACAGCAGTTCTCAAAAAACTGTGAAAACCTACAATAGTAATAATTGATCAAATTGCTTCTCTCCATATTGCATAAACTTCATACCGTATTTCTTTGAAGTTCATATTTTTTTCCAAAAAAGTTCTTATAAGCTCCTTTACATAAGAGCAATGAGTCGTATTTGAGGTTTTAAAGTTAGCCTGTAAAAATCATTTGAGTTTATAACACTTAACTCTGTTAGGCGTGTATAATTTCTTGGAGGAGGAGGGCGGGTAGTTCTGTTCTCTACCAAGCAATTATATTTACAGAAACTGAACGATATTACAACTAAACTAATTTGGTAACAGTTCTTAATACATAAACAATGAATTTTCGAAATGGAAATATTGTCTCTGAGTCGAATCGTAAACCTTAGTAAATATGATTTTATATTCAGACTCAGAACCTAGTTGATAAAATCGATTCGCAAAATAATATTAAACAAGGGAGGCATGTAACTAAGGCATTGAATCGAAGAATCTTATGTTTTTTCTGGAGGAGTAAACAAGATATTCTTTAAATAAATTAACCAATTCTTTATAAATTAAACAAAAATTTGGTACAACAATCAAATTATTGTTTTTTTTTGTGTGTAACCGAATTGATATTTTTACCCAGTGATATATTTAAATCACTTTTAAATCTAACCATTAAAGTCTTCTCGGGTTTCTAGCCTAGTAAACAATTGTATTCGCGACGTTTCGCTGACGTTCACTGCCATCGTCATCTAGCACTATTGCTATTGCGTAGTGAAAGATTTGGCGTGATACGAGAACAGTTCCCATGTTTGGTATGTAACAAAAATACTTTGTAAACTTTGCATAATAATGTAGCACTATTGCTCGAAGACGATGCCACTGAACGTCACCGAAACGTCGCGAATACAATTGTTCACTCGGTTAGAAGCTCGAGAGAACTTTATTCATTCTCTACATCGAGAAAGACTACAATTATTTGTTAATATATTTTATGTCTCCCAAGAAGCGGATTATGTATATAATGTATATAATGCTATGTATATAATGGCAACTCCCCTCTTATAGCATAGGAAAGGGATTTGACAGGGAAATTGAAGTATCCTTGTATCAAATTATATACAAACACACACACATATATAACTATCAGTTTTATAGTTCAGAATCGACTGAAATATTGTACGTACATGCATGAATACATAAATATTTAAATAAATATATATTGTAATATTTATACCTGCGTCCTCTGAAGGGCAGTCGGTGACGTCACAAACATCTGACTTTCGTATATTTACGTAATAAACCATGGTTTTAGTAATTACATTTATAAACATAAAACACTGAATTATGTTGATGAATTATGATTCAATTTCTATTTTCTATCCGGATATTATCTAACCCACCCCATTCTCATACTCGCAGACCCCACCCACCCACTCCATCCATCCCATCAAATTCAACATCACCAGCGATCCCTCATAACCCAACAATGTATGCCCCTCAAACACCCAAATTAAAATACAAGAAAAAATCTACAAAATTACGTTACTTGCTGGATTAACATAAGTGCCAAGTTCCCAAGTTAATTATGTACAGAAATTTTAATTGTATATACTGTAAACTTAATGTAACAACAAATAATCTTAAGATAAAAGTTTTGTCTAATAAAAAAAACAGGCTGTTGGCAACAACGTTGACGGGTCTTGTTTACACTACATATTATCGAAATTTGTTGTCAACTTTTGTTTCCAACATTGTTAGCGACAAAAAATGTTGAAAATATTTGGTGTACAGCCGAAGCCTTCAGACAAGTGATGTTCGACAAGTCACAGGCCGTGGCAGCTCATCTGCAGTTGAACGAACCCATTCAAGACCCCAAAAAGACATAGAAAAAGAATAAGTAATATACGGTAACTACTTTTTTATATCTTATTTATTTATAGATTTTCCTGTAGGGATAGAGGAAAGCGGGGATTCCCGATGCGTTCTTTGGCAGCAGCTAGTTGGCCTCGCCGTAACCTTGGATCCGGGAATCCCCGCATGTCCTTACGCAGATGCTTTACAGCTGCTGTTCAGTAAAGAATTCCTGTGACGTGTAGCATCTGAAAAATGTAAAAGTCGCCATTCGCTTACGGACGCAGCTTCAGCTGTGCTCACATTTTTGTATTGCTATTACTGATCAAATAACTTTGGATGTTGAGAATAGTAAATTCTGTGACCAAAACGTGTATATACACGTATAGAAGTTTCTGAATGTGTGCATACGTTTTGATACATTCTTATTATTGTTTTCAAATAGCGACTGAGAACAGAAAATTAGGCAAACGTTGGCAAAATCGTCAAAATGAAGGGCAAAAAACCTTTACTCCAGTTTCGTTGACTATAATCTGTGATAATGTCGCACGAATTTGACTCGACGGCGCAAGGAAGAGCATCAAGGTCAAATCGGCTCCCATTTGAAAAGAACTATTATCGCATATCCAAAGAGGTGTGGATGGAAGGGGGTGTCAGGTAAAAATTATGCGAAATATTTATATATTAGCGTCAAGCAAGGTGACAACATTTTACGCGTTTAATCTAATTTGAGCCCTCAAATACTACGAGGTGAGATACGGTTTATATAAAATATTAAAACTGACAGAGATTGATAGAAAATTCATAGCGTTAGTGGTCTCTGAGATGACCAGGGGCGGTTAAGTTGAAGCTCAGTCTTTGTTGGAAATAATAAAACTTTCGTGAGTCTCTTTGACATTTTACTGTTTATATTTCGTGTATAATAGCTTATTTTTTCAGATATTTGATGGTGAAGGTTGTGATAACTCACGAAGTTGCTTAAGGACAATTTCAACTCTTGAGACGAGGGGTTTGGGTGGTTAATTTTAAGCTGTTCAAAATGACAGAGATTGAATACGATCCGCAGATTGAAGGAAAAATAAAATGATGGCCAAATTGACCTATATTAGTTCACATACATTTTTTTGTAAATAAATCTTTTGAGAGTCATCTTGGCGAATGGTGTCATGGCTTTTGGGATACTTGAATTCAGTTCCCTGGTTTGGAACGAAGGAAAGCAAAATTCCGAAGACGGAACTTAACCCTTTGGATTATGCCCAACTTTCAGGATCTCTGACAGCAAGTATTTATCCAAATTCTAACTTCATCCACTTTGCAGTCGCTATTCCCAACGTTCACTCACCACTTCCAGCCAATCCTAAAATAATTTCCCAATTACAAAATAATCATGAACATGTAATACTAAACTAATCACAAACTGAGTCCTCTCATTTTGATACGCATATAGTTTTTGAAAATTCGTAGGCTACAAGCTACTCCTCATCCTCACCTCTCTCTTTCTGTTTTAGAATAACAGGCTACATGAGAGTAATCCACGTGGTGGCAACTCCTCTTAATAGCATAGGAAAGAATTTGAAAATGGGAAGATATCCAAAGGTTTTCTAGAGTTTCTGGACTCTGGTTTAAGGATCCTACCCGTCATTCGCCTGAAAGTGATACAGGACAAACCCTAGGAAACCTGCATCAGGTAGGTCGGGCATTGGGTACTTGTCCAACTCCCTTCCGAAGGCTAGAGAGGGTTTTTTTTACGGCAACAGGCTACATGAGGGTAATCCACGTTGGGCAACTCCCCTTTAATAGCATAGAAAGGGATTTGAAAGGGGGGGGGGGTGCGGAAGGGTAGAGGAAGGTAGCCAAGGGTTACTAGGGTCCCCGGGCTATATTTTAAGGATCCTACCCGGCATTCGCCTAAAGAAATGTAGGGAAAACCATAGAAAAACCTGCATCAGGTAGATCGGGCATTGGGTACTTGTCCCACGCCCTTCCGATAGCGGGAGAGGAGTTTTCTGTGGGGACGCAGCATTCCCTTCTCAGTGCCTCGATCAGTTAGGAGGCAGTTGGCCGACTATTCCAATGGGAATAGCGAACAACTCTTATCGTATGCCCAAGGTCCTGTGACCCCGGAACATACACCTCTCAGCACAGGCCGAAGTGCCTCGGCTCGTGGGAACGGAGAGGAAAAGGCATCCCCAAAGGTAGCCCCTTCGTATCTCTCCTACAAGGTTTTGCCTACCGGCTGGAGAGGGTTCACCAATTGGACTTTGGACTTTCGCTCCCCTAACTCGACTTGCAGCATGAAGGGATTTTTTCAGGGACGATTTTTATTATCCTAAGGTGATATTTGTTACCTCTGACTTGACAACGTCATTAATAATCAGATGAAATAGCGGAATACAGACAAAATGAAGTGATGATATTTTCTGGGATCCTTGTTCCTTTCGTCAGGAGATTGGAAAAACTACAAGAGCCAGGAAACTGCATAACTGCTCCATTTCAGTTGACAACCTAAAACTTCTTTGAATTTTTATTGTGATATTTATATCATCACTTAATATTTTCGGTATTTGGCTATTTTATCTAATTATTATATTTAATACATACGTGTTATATTATCATTTCAGTCATTATTAATTGTCACCCTCGTGACTATATCTTCAGCTCCGAACAAACAATCTCGTAAAACTTCACAAAATTCCAAACCGTATATCTGTACACAAAGTGACAAAATGTAAGTTACCTTTGAGTGTTTTATACCAACTTAATTTTCAAAACGATTGACGCTAGTAATTATATACAGTAGTACTGTCAAGTTGTATTTAATTGACAAGAATGTTGTTCTTTAAACTATCTTAATTCTGATAGCGCCAATCTGTTGATCTTTTATGAAATTAAGTACTGTCACTATGACACAATTGTGTTCATTATACGAAAACATGTTTCAAAAGTTCACTCTTTACATGCCAAAGTCCAGAAAATTTATAATTCTAACGTACTTAACAGCACAGTAGACAATTATGAAACAAAGTAACACGAGGAATCGCGATGAAGTTTAAAAAATAAATGCTCCGTAGCAAGTATTGATAGCAAATACTTTATCTAGGCAAAGTAAAGTTATATGTCAGACATTAATAATTTATTTTCTATGACGGAAGGTATAATTAAGTTGACATAATTGAGTCTGTTAGTGAAAACCCTTGATTTAGTACATTTTAAAGAAAAATTAGGAAAAAGCGTAGATAAAAGGAACGATATTTGCGAGCTTGACAGGTTAAAGTCAATTTGATGGGAGTGGAATATCACAAATTTTCAACGTAGCATATTTTTACACGAGTTTATAGAGTACCAAAAATCCCATATCTTTTTAACTCTGAAAGTTACCAATATCTTTACAGTGTGCTGACGGTTGGGAGATGATCGCAGTACTCAACACATTTGTGTCATTTTGTGACTTAACAATATTGTATATATTATACTGCTATTCAGTTAACGTATTTGTCAATTTACAGCGTTCTGGAACTATTTATTTTACAATTAAAATATTTTTATTTACTTGAACTTATCAGCACTTCAAAGTGTTTCGTGCGTATCAGCTCTTGTAATTGTGTGCCAGGTATTATTATAATTTTTCATTAGGCAATTTCTCTGTTGGAGGAAAATGGTACTGTGGAATATGGAATTCCTATATGCATATTTCAACAGAGACTACAGTTGCGTTCCTTTGGATTTGACGTCAACTGCTCGTTAAGAGATGATAGAAAACAGCAGCGTTATAAAATCGTTACGGTAACGAAAAGGAAAAGTTTCAAAACACAGGAAAATGTGTTTGTTGTCCTGACTGTAAATAGCAAAACACTTCAGTCCGTCTAAGCTAATGTAGATGTAGGCCTCCTGAATATCTGCATCCTCGTTTAAGAATCACCTTTGACATATAGTTCGTTGACTCCAGCTTTATCGAATGACGTCTGAGAGATCTGGGAGTCAATGCTTCACAGGCAAACCAAGAGATCATATATGAACTTTCTCACCACTCGGGACGGTTTTTCCAGCGAAACGTTTTCTTCCGACAATAAACTTGAAAAGTCTTCGATATTAGATCATACATATATTTGTAACAAACTAAAAATATTGATCTAACTCGTCGTTAATTCTGTAATAAACAACTATTATTAAGAGGTGTCTGTCCACGGAATTGAAAGATGCGCAATAAGTAAAATCTGGAAAATACGAATAAGGGTGTATTTAACGACTGAAACATATTAAAAGCCAATTGACTATAGTATTACATTTTTGTTATGTTGATAATTTATTTATGTTTTATTTCGATCAGCTTAAAGGGCTAATACATTCCCACATGTGTTGGAATTCCTACCACGAAAATTCTTCATGATTAGAGTGTGGTGTGATCGTGTCCCTCGTTTATAATTTTAGAATGATTTTTTTTTATTGGCATTAACGCCAGATACTAAGTTGGCACAAAATGGAACAAGAATTTGGTTTCGTAAACAAAACAGGACGCAGGGAAAGTGGACTCGGAGGTACAGATTTTTTGTCCCGACCACGCAGCCGGTGGTCAGAGGAGGTGAAAAGAGTCAACGCAGATGGGGGTAGTTTTCAGGGTGACAGCAAGGAAGCTGTTGGTAAATATACGGGCTGGACAGTCGGAGAGAGAGAGGATCGAGTTTGGAAAGGTGTATCTGGATAGAAACAAAATGTTGTTATGCTCGTCAAGATTGTTGAGGATTGCAGAATTTCGGGTGAAATAAGCTCTGAAGGCGACGAATTACAACGAGCCTACAGAGGAAGCCGTGTGGCTAAAGTTTACTGGACGATTGAGGAAGATGACATCAAATATGTTTTGAATGAGGAGGCAAGAGAAGAACAATGCCACTCGCCATTTCGCGATGACACCGGCTGATCTTTACGTAAGAAAATCCCGCGGTTGTTTCTTATTACTTTTCTAAAACAAATTAAATTGTAATTATCATGCTGGTTCGTTTCGTATTCCATCCTGAGGTATTTCTCACTTTACAGTGTGCACTTTTTATATATGGTTGAATTGTGTAATATTTTATTTTAATTAATTTGTCAATTAAATAAATTTTAGATTATTAGATTAAAGCATTATATCAAACAAAATTATTAATAAATTAAAATAATTATGTATGAAATATAGAGTCTCTTTAAACAACCTCATCACACCAGTTTCTCCGAATCTTCAATAATGGAATAAATTCTCTCGGGATTCCCGGCTGGAATCCCGAAAGAATTTCGTCCACTATAACTGTTGATCTGTTTACTGAACCTTGATATCCTCAAGATAAATATACATCCATGTTTATTTCACTTAAGGAAATGAATCACAGGTTCAATCGGCCATAAGAAAGTAACACGAGTGAAATTTAAAACGTTGAATTTGTAACCCTCAGTTAGTTTTGTTACTATTTACATAAGTCCTGTCCACTTAAAATGCTCCTGTTTAGATAATGATAATAATAATACCATCTGTTAAATAGAACTCACTAAAAGTTCTCATTAAGTAAAATTATTTTCCCTAATCTGCGTGTTTATTTATAAAGCTTATAATATCGCTTTATATTTTACCTTTTGTATTTTAATATTTACTTATTTACAAATTGTTGTTTTATATATTCCTCAACTGTGTATTTATTATTTTGTACCTCTTAATCCAATATATTTTTGTATTTGAGTATTTTTCTTATTTATTAATTTTACTTACAAAGTACATTTCATTGTTGTATTTTATTATTGTGAATAGAAAAGGATGATTGGAATCAATAAATAGAAAATCATAGTACGCTTTCAAACAACGTTCAATCTACCAAGAAAATACAATAATAGCGGGATGAATTGAAGAAAATTATATAATGACTAATTTTTATATATTTCTATTATCTAGTAATACTTTGCTGAATCATGCGTATTTTAGATTAAACACTTATTTTTACTAACAAATAATTGCATTACTAATCTTTCCGGGATAGTATCAATATAATCAAAACAGAATTAAAAATAAAACAAATAATTCTTAAACTAATTTATAAGTATAGGTGACTTATAAATTACAGTAGATTAATTAGAATAGATCTATTAATCCTAAAATTATATTTAGGTTTAATATACAGAGAAATAAATCTAACCTAAAATCTTTAAAGAAGGTTATGTATATAATAAAAATATATTTACCCATGAAGTAGATAACAATAACCAAATTAATTATTTAAAAATATCTTTCAAAACGGATCGGATCGGATATTAAAAAAAAGCTATATGAGATAAAAAGCAACTGATGAAATTCTTAATTTTTATTCCCAACATTTACAGCTCACTAAAGTAATTGCAAAAACTAATATACAGAGAAATAAATCTAACCGAAAATCTTTAAAGAAGGTTATGTATATAATATAAATATTGGACATAATTTTATCCCAAAAATTAAACTCATTAAGGTATATCTCAATAAATAAATCCAGATATACATTAATCACCAGTCAAGAAAATTACGTTGAAACTGAACTTAAAAAAAACAACTGAGTTAACACATTTTTTAATTCCCGTAACAATAATTAATTGCTAGAGGTGATACGGAGGGTAATCAATTACAGACAAAGAGACTAATACCAATGTACAGTAAACGGCATGTACGATGACAGCTGATTTTAGTGTCATTCTTCGCAGGTGGTAATCCCCTCTCCGTGCGGAACAAATAGGTTTCAGGACGAGGCTAGAGCTTGACCTCGTTATATTACAGTTGTTTGCTCGTTTATTCTTCTAGCATCGTGGAAACGCCAGACGTGCTTCACCTCCCTTAATCTGCGACACAAGCCTTCGTTTCTGACTCCTGCTACAGTTCCCCCAAAATTGCTTCACTTCTATAACATATATACTTATATATATATATATATATATATATATATATATATATAGTAATGCCAATTAATTAGGCCATTAATTGTTTGGACATAAAATTTGAATTGTTTGATAAATCCATTATAGCGGCCTGATCGAACAAAGAAACAGTGGAAAAGCAAGCTCAGCCGCTTTTGTTGAAAAGTCAAAAGGGCGTTTTGCGCGCATGAAAGTCCAGCAGTATACGTCTATAGCCAGCCAGGAAAGGAAGTCAGTTTTTTTACGTCTACAGCCAGCTATGATAAAGTTGGTGATGAAAGATTGCTGAAGTTTTTCTGGTGAGCAGCAAAGAGCGGAATAGTAAAGTTGACAGTTTAAGTCTACAGCAACGAGCTAAAGAAAAGTTAGTTCGCTCCGAAAGAATAAACAGTTAAAATAAATCTTCAAGGAGATACGTTGCAGTTTAAGCCCAAATCAGTAAAAGACTAATAAATCTACGAATCATAGGATTCCTGTAAGGCAAGCAGACATCAGATAGCTGACATTCAGGAGGATCATCCAAGTTCCTGGGAGCCTATCAATTTTGACTTCAATAGTGTAAAATATGTGAGTCAATGTTTAGAATCAGTGTATAATTTTTTCAATAGTGTACTTCCGAAACCAAAAAGAATCCTGGTACCAGCTGGACACTATGTAAGTAACAAAACCAAAACTAATGATTAATTGTAAACTTTAATTAAAGGATAAAGTCTGATTTCGTTCTCTTTTAATTGTCAATCAGAGTTAATTTCTTTACTTTTAAATTTCTTTCATTCTATCGACGTATTGTTTAAGTAAATTGTAAACTGTTTTGTTAATAAGATTTTAAATCAATTTGTTGTGTGCATTATCAAACCCAGTACAGGCCCTCAGAGAAAGATCTCAAATTTTGTTGTAATTATCTTTATTGCCACAAAATAAAATAAAATATTTTGTTTGTTAATTTTTTATTATTATTTCATTTAATAAAGCTTCATATTTTATTATTACATAAATGGCGCTTCAACGCGAGACAAATTCTTTAAATTAATTAAAACTTCCATTATTGTTTATTACATAATGTCACCACAACGTGAGGCAAATTAAATTAAATTAAAACGACCTACTATTTGATTATTACAATATATTTAAACAATCTTTTAAAATTGTGAAAATAATTCACATGAGCGGAATTAATGAATTCAAAATTGCACACAAGCAAACAATTGGAAAACAAAAAACTAAGAAACGATAAAGGATCACGTTATCATATAAACTTTACAGACTGCGATATATTTCACATCGGTCAAACATCTGCAAATATTAAGACTTAGAATATACAACCAGAAAAATTAACTGAAACGAATCTCTGAAACCAATGCAGCACTGTCGGTACACACTACAGACTTAAAAAATTAAATTGATTATGATATTGTAAAAATACTTCATAAAATGGAATTAACTACAAATCTTTTATTACAAAATACAAAGCGTTTAATTGTCTGTTTACGTAGTGATCAAACAATAAATGTTAGGAAACATGTGGGAGACTGTACGCGAAAATTTTAAGCTTACCTCAAATTTACGATAAACTTAATCGATATCGTATAAGTCCGATAACAACTTGCAAGGCAGCTACTTTAAAATATTTAACTTCTTAGGTGTGTATTGCGTATTCAGTAATTTTGATAACATTTAACTGAATAAACTTATATTTTAATTCAATTTGTATGAATGCAGTGTTAATTAATTATGAGAAGAGTGTGGCATAACACCGGCTTCTAATGTAATCCAATAACAATTTGGCTAAATAAAAATTACTGCTATTGTCTTGGTTCCAATAACTTTCAATGATAATAAATACTTGTAAGAAGAACAATTTTCAAAGTTTCATGCATTTGTCTTTTGAAATAAGATTTCTAAAAAAAATTCAATCATTTTTTAGTAACCTCATCTAGGAAATCATCATTTAATAAAATATGGACAATCCTAAAATATCATATATGAAATAGAAAAAAATTATTACAAAGCTTAAAAACTTTAAAAAAATCTTTGCAAGATCCTTTAAATAAAATTAATGTTAATTAAGATTAGCTTCGTAATTATCATGTATTTCAGTAATAAATAGTACGAATAAACTTATACTGATAGTCATTTCTTATAATTACCGACATAAAAAATATTGTCATTTAATTTCTCTGAATATAGTAATTAATTGTTGTAGTAATTTATCAGTTTTTAAGTACGCTATACAAATCTCAATATCAAAGCGTTTTTCTATCAAATGGAACACGAGTAAACAGGAAAATTTGGTATCTTTGCTACTTGACATTGAATAACTGATATGGTTCGTTTAACAATTACATCCAAGGAGTTTGATTAGACTGCGCGAGTTTTTTTTATCTTTTTCCTAATCCAATTATTGCAATTTACTAAGTTTTATCATATTTACTGAATCAGAAGCCGTTTATTTTACCTGATAAAACTTTTCATACAATGAAAATCATTTTATTTCCGATATATTACTGGTAAAATTTTCATCTGGTACGTACAAATGAATTCATTATTACGACAACTTGTTGTAATAGAAGAATGAGAAATAAAGCATAGAATTAGAAATTCAAAAAAATGGTTACCATTGACGCTTTTCTTAAAATTGTTGACTAACGATCACGTGATTGTTACTTACAAACATACAATGCGATGGTGACACGAACGCCACGATTAAGGGGGCATGTTCGAGGAAACCATTGATTCGTTACTTCCCCAGAAGTTGCTGCTGGAGGTACTCGTCGAAATGTGGGATAGCAGACAGAAGCCGGAAAACCGATTGTTAAATACAGGAGTGTTTTTAAAACTAAGGAGATCGCTACCTTTGGGGATGGTTTCTTCTCTGTCAGTATTTGAACTAAGGTTCCCACAAGTCTAGGAACCTCGGCCTGTTTTGAGAGGTGTATGTTCCAGGGTCACAGATATTTGGCATACGGTAAGGCTGTCAGCTATTATCATTGGAATAGTCGGCCAGCTGTCTCCTAAACTGGTTGAGGCACGGAGAATGCCGTAGTACCTACTGCCCGACGTATCTGATGCAGGTTTTCTAAGGTTTGTCTTGCACCTCTTTTAGGATCCTGTAACTACAGCTCGGGGACCCTAGTTAACCCTTAACTACCTTCCTCTAGACTATTGCATACCCCCTTCCTACTCTATTAAAGGGGAATTGCCACCAAGTGGATCCCTCATGTAGCCTGTTACTCTAAAAAAACTACGTTCATGTATATAATTTCCAATTTTTTGAAATAAATATTCCTTAACGTTCAACTTTTCTTCTTTTTGAAATAAAAATTCACACTTTTCACCATCTAATGTCGGAGTAAGGAAACGACGTGTAAACTGTTTTTTTGTCGAAATTGTAAAGATTTCCTTGTAATAAATAAATAATACCGCCAATATATCATAAAAATATATTAATTAATTAAACCAAAAAATCAGTTCATACGGCGTTTCGTTTAAAAGGTTCCGACAAAATAATCATATTAATAATAAGACTTACAACTCTGTATTCATAACGTCTAATAACTTTGAGTTTCCCAGATTAACATAATTAAACTCAGCGGCATCCATAACACAGGATTTCACTCCAATCTCGGTTGTTCTACGTTATTTTTATGTAACTCCCTTTCCACCCCACCCCTAATGGTGCTCCACTGCCGTGCCGAAAGGAGTTGAGATTATACAAAATCAACATTGGGAGATATAATATAAATCTCATTGACAGCGAAAATATTTATTCGACGCAAATGTCGGCCGTATTAGCAAGTTTGAAAATTTCCAGCATTCCCTTCTCCGTGCCTCGACCAGTTTAGGAGACAGCGGGCCGACTATTCCAATGTGAATAGCGGACAACTCTTACCGTATGCCCAAAGTCTGCGACCCCGGATCATACGTGGAGGTCAACAACATAAAATGAATAATAAATCGAACTCCAAGTATTAAATATTTATTAAATTTAATAAAATAAAACAAATATAAAGTGTTACGACGGCCGTCATATAGCGATCTCGTTTTGCTAATTTAGGGTAAATATATTACCGTCAATATTGAGCGGCTTTAACCAGCTTTCCTAGTCAGGGAAGATATACCTGCTACAGAAGTGCACACATGTACAGCTCAACCTAATGTTTCACTTAGGAAGAAAGTTAATTTTTCTTGTTAATTT
This sequence comes from Zhengitettix transpicula, assembly GCA_037074705.1. NCBI lineage: Eukaryota > Metazoa > Arthropoda > Insecta > Orthoptera > Tetrigidae > Zhengitettix > Zhengitettix transpicula. The sequence goes on along the minus strand of CM073591.1, from coordinate 119,246,664 downwards.
TATTTTGACATTTTTCTTATTTTGTTTCTTTTGTGCAGCTACCGATTTATCCACTGAGTGTATCATTCCGTGGGGAGTACTGTGGCTACTGTCAGTCACAGAGAAAACGCAACTGATTCAGAGAGATTACATCGCAGATGACGTCATCATAGCGTTGCGTAGTAACGGATATAAAATAATAAACTTCTGTACTTAATCTTTATGCTCGTCCGAGTGAATCATACTTATGTGCTATTAAGTTATTTTAATAAATATTTAATAGTTGGAGTTCGATTTATTATTCATTTTATGTTGTTGACCTCCACATATACAGCTCTTAAAACAGGCCGACGTTATCTATATGCACTTTATATTTTTCACGCTCCTATTTTCTACTGCAACCCGATCTGCGAAGATGGATACAATATTATCCAAATATTAATTTAAAAGTTATATTAAACTTGAAATACATATTATGCAGTCTAACGTATCACCGAAATAAGAATAAACCTGTTTGTGATATGATTTATAATCAAGTAATGACAGTACGTGGGCTTTAAAAAAATAAATACAAGTTCCTTACAAAAAATGTAAACCAAATCATGAATAATGAATTTGAAGATTATGTCAGACAGCACGAAGTAGAAACTGAAAGATTGGTTTGTTGATATGTCCACCAATAACTGTCTAATTAGATCGGTGTGGGAATAATATCCGAAATATGATTTTTTTGGGGTTGATTCATATTCATTTCTCAAGATAATTTCTTTTCCGTTCGATACAGCATATATATAGAGAGAAAAGCACAGGGCACGTTTGAGAGGAAGCCAGGACGTTACGATCGAGGGTGGCAAAATACCCTTCCAGCCAAAACCCACAAATGATTGTACAGCTAATAGCTACGATTTTATCTAGAAAACGAATCGTTCATTAGAAAGAGTCCTGGACACAGAAGATTTGACTCAGAATGTTCAACGTGTGGAATTCGACAGTGGCAAACATGCGTAATGATATGTTTATTTGAAAAGTACGTTTATTTTTCAGCGTTGAAACATACAAGACTAGTTTTAATTATCTATATATAAAAATGAATTGCTGTTCGTTAGTCTCACTAAAACTCGAGAACGGCTAAACGGATTTATCTTATCTTAGTCTTGAAATGTTCGTGGAGGTCTAGGGAAGGTTTAAAATGCGAGAAAAAATCGAATAATTTCCGGGAAAACCCTAAAAACAGCCCTTTTCTATTTCCCATACAAACGTTTTCTAAATAAAAATACAAATCTACACCAGTCGAGCAATTTTCACCAAATTTCGTACACGTGTTCTTTTCGACCAGGAAACAAACACTGTCGGGGTGAGACACGTCTTCCACCCCCAGAAGCGGGGGTTGAAATACTTAAACAAGCTGAAACTGCAGGTATTAGATTTGGATAAATATTTTCGGGGTCAAAGATATTGATAGTGTTTCTACCAATGTTATCTGAATACAATTTTCATCCCCTACGTCCTGTGAAAAGAACACCCTTCGGGTTTGGGGTGGAGATGCTTTACAGTAAAATAACGCGAATACAACCGAGATTGGAGTCAAATCAAAGGTTATGGAAGTCACTGTGTATAGTTACGACATTCAAATTGGCATTTACCCTTCAGATGCAGGGGTAGCGGGGTGCAAATTTTGGAACATGCAAACACGGCAGATATTTGCGTTGAAGAAATATTTTTTAGAGTTAATTATAATGATTAGGGTTCGAGTAGCGTTACATAAAAATTGCGCAAAAGCAGCCGAAATTGGAGTCATATCGGGGGTTATAGATAAATGACATCTCGGGCAACGCCGGGCACCCAGCTAGTCTTTTGATAAATATATCGGGAGAAAGCAAGCAATCTCATGTTTATCACGCTACAGTCTCAAAAACATGCTCTCTGTTTCTATTCCGAACACGTACGGTAGTTTGTTTTTTTGAAATGAACCGGAAACTCGGTCTTTTGAAGACGTTTTGTTATATGTCTGTTAATAAAGTAACGCCATTTCAAAGCTATAGTTTTCCGATATACCTAAATGTTACTACAGATTAAGTAAAAGCAAGGAACGACAGTTGTAAGATTATTTTAATAAGTGACTGAAAGTGAGGGTACTATATGTTATGGTTCTCTGATAACAAACACGTTTAAAATTTTAGTAGATGACAATTATTTAGGTTGAGTTGAAGAATAGTTTCCCATAGTATAAATCTATACTAAAGAAACAAAGTAATAATAATTACATTGTTCTTCTCGTAAATCACTGGTATTGCCAATATTAGGTTCCGGCTCTGCGTTTATTCGTGTTAGTAGATTAATTTATTGTCACTTCTTAAAGGCTCCCTTGGCTACCTTCCTCTACCCTTCCGCATCCCCCCTTTCTAATCCCTTCCTATGCTATTAAAGGGGAGTTGCTCAATGTGGATCACCCTCATGTAGCCTGTTGCCCTAAAAAAAAAAGGCTTTCAAATCCCTTCCTGTGCTATTAAAGGGGAGTTGCTCAATGTGGATCACCCTCATGTAGCCTGTTGCCCCCCAAAAAAATAAAGCAAATACACGAAGTCTCCTAAAATCATCGATAAGTCTTCATATTTCAGTCTCGGTCGTTCTAATAATGTGTGAAAAATAAATAAACAAATCAGTCACGTAATTACATAGTTCAACTCAGTTCATTAAATAGGCTAAGATATAATCATAGTTATATGACTATAATAGTGATTTCTGAAGATGTTTATAGAAGCGAAATTGGTATGTAACAAAATATGTTACTGCGCTGTAGGAATCGAAAGAGAATTGAGATTAATTTTATACGTCACATTAAATGGCAATTGAAAAGGTCTTTAAAATGTTCGTAGTGCGCGTCACATTTCTTGGCGGCCCAGTATAGTGTCCTGCGATGCCAATCAGCTTCAGTAAGCGCCTAGAGCTTGTCCACGATAGATCGTGTCGTGAATGTGGTTATTCTGCTCTGCCTCCATTCCCTCATTCCGCGCCATACACATTCGCTGCTGACGCGTTCTATACTCACCTGAGCGAAATATCATGGTAATTTAAATTTCTGACGTTAGTTAGTCTCGTTAGATTTTCTTTTAACTGGTCGGCGAATATGAATGAGACTATATTGCACGATGTTTGTAATTTGGTCATATTATATCAAGAGACAGTATAGAAATACGAGGGTTGTTCAAAAAGTCTGGTAAAAATGTAAAAAAAAAAATATTTTTTTTTAGAAAACTTACTTTATTTCTCAACTTAGTCTCCTTTCTTGGCTATACGCTTGGCCCAGTTTCCAACTTTTCAACCCATCACAAAATACGTTTTGGCAAACTGCAAAACACTCCGTCGCGGCCTCGATCACTTCTTCGTTTGATGAACATTTCTTCCCTCCAAGTCAAATTTTCAAGTTCGAGAACAATAAGAAGTCACTTGGTGCTGGTGAACAGTTCACTTTCGCCATTGAGATTGCTTCTGTGCGCGTTGGCGCGCTGTCCTGGTTAAACAGCTCTTTCTAGCGCCAATCTTGGTCGTTTCTCAATCAGCATCCTTTTCAAACGATTCAACAGAGTAGCATAATAGAGCTGAGTTATGGTTGTGCCCTTTTTAAAGAAATCTATAACTACTATACCCAGAGAATCCCAAAAGGCAGCTGAGGAAACGGTCTTAGCCTTTTTCAGAGCATTTTCACCATATTTTGTCCATTAGTTTGTTTTTTTGTCTCTTGAGTGAACTGATGGATCATAGTTCATGGATGCGCAAGAAGTCTTGTGGGTTACGCCTAAACATTGCTAGATTCTGTTTTGATCCAACAGTCGCAGCACCCATCTCGCAAAACTTTTCATTGCCAGTTTTTCATGGAAGTTGAAATGCATTCGTTCAGTTGAGAAGCTTACGGCTTCAGCTACCTCACTCACTTTTAGACTGCGATCTTCCTTTACGATATTGTTCATCTTATAGGCTTCTGCGATCTCATTTAAACTCACTATTCCAGAAGTAAAAGTCCGCATGTACTTCATCCAATTCGGTTTTGATTTGTGCAGCTGTCCAACCATTCAAATCAAAGTATTTAATGACAGCGCGAAATTCGTTTTTTATTGTCTCCACCTGACTACACATCTAACATTACAGAAGGCTGCCAACAATAAACTACAACTGGAATACGTTTAAAACTTTTAGGATAATCTTTGAAAGGATCATGTTAACCAACAATGACGCAAAAGTGAAAAATTTCCCGTTTTTTCATATCAATTAATTTATTTTAGGAACTTGGTGAGATTCTTCGTAAGTTCAGTGGCGCCAAGAATTATGATCCGTATTGTCGAAATGTCCGTCTGCAAAATACAGCCACCGAATGTGGAAAAGCTGTTTTGTAACGAAATTGTGATTGACAATCTGCTTGGTGCGCACTTCGCAGATATTCGATTCTTTTGTTCCTATGTGACTTCATGCACCAATGCGATCCTTCTTGGTCCAGTGACCAACCGGCGAGGAGAGAAACAAGAAATATTGGCACTTGTCAAGTATCCGGTGTGTAAGGAACGTTATTACTTTAAAAGTAGGTGATGTGTATGAGATTCGCCAAATAGTCATATTTATTAATTTGCAAAAAAAAACACCAGCCTATAGTCAGAACGAGATTAATATAAATTTTTATAATATAATGTAACTGAATTTTATTGAAATTTTACTCCTGAAGAGCTCCTAATTAGGAATGAAACGTTTTGTTTATCAAATATAATGTTTTAAATTTAATAAGAAAATATTTTTATTAGGCTGGTTTTTTTCACATTTATTTATATTTATTATAATTGCTAATATTTATTTAAATAAAGTAAGGTAAGGTCAAAGAAAGTCTGTGGACAACCATTCTTAATGTGGTATTATTAGAATTGTTCTCTAGAAATTATTTAATCATTTTATCGCATTGAACTGCCATAAAAATATCCCGTTCAAAAAATATAGGCGTGAAATATGATAAGAATGTCGATTTTTGAGCTAATTTGGAAAATTAAAATTTGTGATTCAGTCGAATGGCGGTAACTCCAAATAGAGCAAAAAGTCTCAAGCATGTAGCCGTTTATAGCCGATTTCTTAGTACCTGATAGAGTTTACGAAACGGAGTCGGTACAACTGAAAGACAAGAAACAGAGTAATCTATGGAATGTTGGAAAAATGCAATGAAATATAACAGTGTTTCTCAGATCTCTTATCAGTGGACGTTCTGTATAATACTACATCACCGTGGTAAACTGATATCACTTCATCCAACGACTTGTGTACAACATTAAGAATACACTCTAAATATCATTCAATAAATAATGACATATTACGGAATAATACCTGCGTATTTATTAAAATTCGAAATTTATAATTTCATGAAAGAAGATTAATTAATGCGATTATTATAAAGTATTTTGAAATATGTTCTTATGATTAACACTGAATCATATTTACAAATAAAAATATAGTAAAACACATAATAACAGCCGTGATAAGAAGTGGAGTAAGTAGCAAATGAATAAATTTATGAACATATAACAAAAACACAAGGTATTTGGTCACTGTATCATGCAACTGTTGTATCTTTTTGTTTAGAGCACTTACACGACAATGCAATCCCATATTTATGGAAGAAGTAAGCAATGAAGAGTGGTGAAACAGACAAGTACAACATTTCTTGAAAAAGTATTAAATACTGGTTCAGTCCTCGATTTTTTAACAATAGCAGCATTCGTATACGAATAGTAAAACGCGATGCAACCCAGTGGTAAACAGCAATGAAGACGGTAAAAATTTGTTGGAATTTCTGTAGCAACAAAAATAACGCCGGATTAACACTTCATGTGATGCGATACGCCGGGTTACTCTGAGTTCCGATGCGATACGTTGCTTTGCTATGTGATACAATGAGTTGCGATGCGGGAGAAAGCAAAGGTAACAAATTTTCAAATTGTATTAAGCAACAGCGAGAAACCGGTCACACTAAAACTGACGGAACGAATTCAAACGATAATTTTGAATTGAAAATTTGACACTTTCAATTGCACATATAAAAGAAACATTTTATCTCTGTGATTAATGTCTTAATGTCCTCTTGCAAATAATGTTCCTTATCAGGTTATTCAAAATTACGTATTGAATTACAAACAGAAAAATAATAACGGTTAAGCTCAGATTTAATCGGTAGTCAGAGGTACACTTTCTCTTCAGGGATCATAAGTGGGGGTTTGCAAGTAGATCTAGAAACTGAAATTGAATACTTACGCGGTAAAACTTCGTGATACAGCTTCACACGACATACGATAAATGGCACTAGCTTACCTTTTAGTGTTGTTTTTCCCGTACCGACGTACTGGTGTCTGACGATTCTCACAGCTGCCAGACTTGGCTAATGACAGCGTTGACTTAGGCAGGACCACTGAAAGGCGTGGGTCTCAGGGGTTGACAACTGGCTAAGGCGTCGGCCTCCGGAATTGATCGCGTGCTCATACGAGGATCTCCTACCGGCATACTGGTTGGTGTATCAACGTACTGGTGTATTGGAGCTTTAGGTGCTAAGTCAAGTGGCGTCAATCACTATTCTGCGGCCTGACGACGACGGCACGTCCCTCTGCGATAATTTCCTGGCAATCTGTGGTACTTAAAAAGGTTGCATAATAAAAAGAATTGTCTCCAAGTGCCGAAAAGTATTAATTATTCATTAGAAGTTCAAACTTCCAATGATCACAGTAGCGTGAAGTTGCTCAGATGAAACTGACATTAAGACTACTCATTTTTCCCTTTTCCAGATCACATTTTATAGTTTTACTCCGAAAATTAATGTTTTTAAATCTCAGACACGACTATATAATGGTAAGATAATTCATTAAAATTTTGGAAGGAATTAAGACGTACAAGACTGTCCACAATTTCCTAAAATGATTTCGAAATTAAATCTCTTCATTCTTATAAACCAAGTAATAATTAAAATATTCAAAACCAAATTTTAATACGACTTCACTTCATTACACACATACACACACACACACACACACACACAGATATGTATATATATATATATATATATATATATTGTAATAATTAAATAATATAACTACAAATGGATGTGGCTAAATAAAAAGAACTATTACGTGAAAACTACAAACAATATTTATTAACAATTTTAAAACACAAAATATTTGGGATCTCAGGGTCTTGAACTGGGTTTGATAAATGGGTGAATTTTACACAATCAAATTACATTTAGCTTTTATGGAAGTTAATGCGTCTGAAACATAGACGAACTTTGTTGTGGAAGAAATAACACTACAGATTGAATATAAATGTAATAATTAAATAATTAAAATTAAAGAACGATCTGACTTTTATCTTTTAAAAGTGGTTTACAATATGATTTTAAAGTTTTTATACTTACGGCCGTCCAGGTCTCGTTATAGGTTCTTCGTGCACAAAATTTGGGGATATCACTGATTCTAGTACTCACAGACTCTAAATGTCAACAAATTCTAATTGGCGTAGTTTTGTTAGTTGGTCTAACACAAATTGGTAGATTCTCGATGCTTTGCTGCAACCTGGATTTGCAGATCTCGTGACTTTAGTTGGAAATGTACTTCCTTGGCTTGTCTATGGCCAGCAGGTTGAATTTATGCTCGGCCACCGATTACAACATTAGTTTCACTCTTTCCTTCCCGACTGAAGATTGCTTTACTTTTCAATATTTTAATGCATGTTTGTAACTGCTATCAAACTGTTCTATTTGCGGTCCGCTGCCCGACTGCAAAACTTTTTATAATATGAAAAGTTTTGGTCTTTACACCTCGCTGTTCTATGCCTGACTGCACATTCCTGACTCTATTACTTTTGTACAAAAACTTTGCTGGTCCTTATGCCTCGCCGTTCATTGCCTAACTGTCCGTTCGTCTCGTAGATTTTTGAGCGCGCAGAACCTCAACAATGTTTTCTTTGCTTCGCCGAATTGTTGCGGCGTCCGCTCTATATCCTCTAATAATGAGTCCTCTACAATCCAACTTTCCAATTAGAACAATGTCTTAATTACCAATTACTACAATATATATATAAACACACACACACACATATATCTATATATATATATATTGTTGTAATTAAAAGTCAATTATTAATTAATAATTAGAAAATTTGGACTCAAATTATTAGTGGCAGAAACACACAAGAATGGTCAATAAAGCCATAGGTTTAAGGTATTGTAGGCTGTTGTTTAGAGCGTAGTGTGGACATTCGTCACCAAAGCATAGCAGAGAAAACTTGTTGAGGAGATATAATTGTGTAAATTCTTCGTGGAGAGATAGCAGAAAAATACTGATTATATGTTTCAACATAGTTCATGCTACTGTTTTAAATTTACTTTAAACACTTCTCGGCTAATGTTTATTACTGAATAATCAATTAAATTCTACTTGTAAGTTGTTGTTCCCAATATACTGGTTCTTTTAAATTAATTCTATTGTGAGTGGTTGTCATTTATCAAGAAAGGTAAATTTGGATAATATAACAATATTTATAATGCAAACCCAATATAATTCAATACAATAATACTTTTTCCGCATGCTGCTTGTCAGTTCGTTTCATTAATGTTTAGTAATTACGAAGATAATGATAGATCTATGATTATTAACAAAACTGTATTCAAAAGAAAAGCTTTCAAATGATGAAGACTATAATACGGAATTGAAGGATCTGGATAGAAAAATTGCGAACGGGCAGGTAATCAGGCCCGGGATCTCCACTAGCTACGCATTGCTCTACCGACTGAACTATCAGAGTCACTTCCAGGCCAGGTACGAAACTTCTCCATCCTTTTCCACAAACTTTAGGCAGGCTCACCTACAATTTCACTGTGTCACATTCTTCACAGGCTAATATTAGGACTTCAATGGAGAATTGATATTACATGTAAATCCTAGATGCCTGAGCTACATTTGAAAGCTGTTCTTGAATTAATTCATTGACCTTTTGATAAATTTACACATTATATCCACTCTTTATTGAAGTCCTAAAACGAGGCGGTGGTGAATGTGATCTAGTTAATTACACGTAACCCTGGCTCAGGCTTATGCACTGGATGGAGAAGTCTTGTACCTGGGCTGGAGTCGACTCCGATAGATAAAAAGGTCGTGCACCCGCGTTCGATTCCCGGTGTGGTCGAGATTTTTTCACCATCATCCTTTAATGTCGAAAAAATATATTTATATGAAAATATATTCTGATTATAAGTGATTCACCAACGTTATTTACGAAGCGTTGTTTCTGAACATTTAGAAGACAAATTACTTTAGTAAGAGTTGAAATAATTGTAAAACAGTTGTTGAAATTATTTTATAGCGAATAGCGATTGCTACTGCACCAACATTATGATAAAATGGACAAAGTATAGTTACAGACAAAGTGAAACGAAAGAATATTTCTCGTGAGAAAATTGAGTTTGATTATAGACTTTTTTTATTATTATTATTTTTTAGGGCAACAGGCTACATGAGGGTGATCCACATTGGGCAACTCCCCTTTAATAGCATAGGAAGGGATTTGAAAGGGGGGATGCGGAAGGGTAGAGGAAGGTAGCCAAGGGTTAACTAGGGCCCTCGGGCTATGGTTTAAGGACCCTACCCGGTAATTCGCCTAAAAGTGTTGTAGGAGAATGCAACTGTCAGATACAAAAATGACACACGTCAGAGATTCTATGCCAAAAATTTATAATAATGATAATCTAAAATAACTAATTAATTTTGTCTTATCTAAGTACACCAAACAAGACTAGGGGATATAAAATCTAGCAATACGTTTTCACAAAAAAAGTCAGACCAATACCAAATTTCTCAATTTGCTTAAACAATAAGAAACTTCCGTCTACTTGTCACTGCTGCAATATAACCCAAACAATATACTCATCATATTTGAAACGCAAAGAGACGAAAACTTTGGAGAAAATACCACCAACAAAAGTATAATTTTATCAAAAGAAGCCATAATTAAAACAGTAAAATATCTAACCCAAATTAATGTATTGTATGTAGATTACGAACATTTAACGTATAGGGAAAGTGGAGGGTAGCTGGCAGGACATGTGGAGAGAGGAAATAACGGGTTTATTCCATCAGAACTCGCAAACCTCAGCCGAAATGTGCCACCTCAATGTAATCTCAATAAAATAAAAATAATAATTTTGAAGATTAGATCACTGCACAACCAACTAACACATGAATATATTTTTTCCAGAACAGTTGAACCCACACCGTGAGGCGTGTGATCGACCCCTCACCATTCAACATATCTCATTCAAATGCAGGAAGTGTGAGGATATACGCAACAGGACCATAGCCAAAATCTGAGGCGAAGACTTTTGCTCAGACATCTCGACGATCAAGAGTCTCCTCGAGTTCGACTCCGACGCTCAACTGTCAACTATGATCGCAAATAGAAACTTCAAATTCAGCGTAACCTAATTATGTAATCACAATTAGAGGGTCGCCAAGAACTAACAAGTTGACGCTATCATAAATTACTAATAAAAAAAAGCACATTTAACGTATGAAAATTTTTTGGTTGCTAATAACGTTTTAATTTAGTTAAATCGACCTAAAATACAGTAAATAAAAAAATTATGAGACATCTATTGTATACTTATTTAACCATCCTTAATACAAATTTATAAAAATCCACAAAGATTCGATCAACATAGTCACAAATTGTTTCGTTGAATTTTAATTAATTCAAGTTTAATGTTTTTTCTACAAATAAAGGAGTTATTGCTGCATTCTTGAAAACGGCCTTCATCCGAGCGACTGTCGAGAGGCTTATATAAATATTTCGTGTCGAGCCACGAGTTCTGCACTGCGTTCCTTGTATGACGCACGGCTTGATATCCTTCTGCGGCGGCTCCATTTCATCAGCGTGGACACCTTTATGAAGTAGGTGGTTGTTCTAGTTCATTGGCGCTCAATCAAAAACGCCTCCAGATCGAATTGAGCCTGTGACGCTTTGATTGCCGAAAGAATAGTGGTTTTTCAAGAGTCACGCTTTACCCCACAGCTACAACCTGATCCGATGTGGTTTCGGATGCTTCTATAAAAACGGCACCTATCCTAAAGATACTTTAAATTAGTTTCAGTGCAACCCACGGTCTAGCGATTCGTCAGTAAAATTTGCAACAATACAAAATATTCGTATATTGGATTACAAGTCCACATCAGTCATAAAACTGTAAGTAGGTTGTAAAATGGCATTTCTGAAAAGACAATTATAGATTCAGTCCATTTCAAAAGGTAAATATAAATTTCAGAAGTACATATGCATATGTTCGATTGCCTCGCACAGCATGCATAACACAAATAAATACATTTTCGATATAATGAAATGTAATTTAGACTCGCAGGAAAAGTATATTATAATTGTATTTTTTTTAGGGCAACAGGCTACATGAGGGTAATCCACGTTCGGCAACTCCCCTTTAATAGCATAGGAAGGAATTTGAAAGAGGGGATGTGGAAGGGTAGAGGAAGGTAGCCAAGGGTTATCTAGGGCCCCCGGGCTATAGTTTAAGGATCCTACCCGGCATTCGCCTAAAGAAATGCAAGGAAAACCCTAGAAAAACCTGTATCAGGTAGGTCGGGCATTGGGTACTTGTCCCACGCCCTTCCGATATTGGGAGAGGAGTTTTCTATGGGGACGCAGCATTCCCTTCTCCGTGCCTCGACGAGTTTAGGAGGCAGCTGGCCGACTATTCCAATGGGAATAGCGGACAACTCTTACCGTATGCCCAAGGTCTGTGACCGCGGAACATACACCTCTCAGAACAGGCCGAGGTGCCTCGGCTTGTGAGAATCTTAGTTCAAAAACGGAGAGGAAAAGTCATCCCCAAAGGTAGCCCCTTCGTATCTCTCCTACAAGAATTGTATAGTCCAGTCTGTGAATTTATACACGACGACATTACATTGCTTCAGACGTAAATCAATGTAGGTAAAACACTTCGTATTAAATACCCGTTATAAATGGATAATATAGGGGTTACTCACGTTTCGTACCCTTTCCCGTAAATTCGTTGGACTTCACGTTCTTCTGTCACGCAGTTATATGTTACGGTTTGGATTTAAGATTTTAATATTATGACAGTTTTTCTTTATGATTCAAGAGTAAAATTTTAATCAAAGTCTCAAATTATCTCGTTGCAGTAATGCATGTTTACGTCGTTATATAAATACAAAACCAGTTTGCGTTATATGGTATTGAAAACATTACATGTAACACGTTATATTAACCTGAAAACATGTTATCTGGCGTATCTATAATTTACAATAAAGCGTACCTTAGATAATTATTATTCTGAGTCAGGTAAATAAACTATGATTTCTGTCTCCCCCTCTCTCTATATATACATACATATACATAGTAACAAGCTTACGATTGCATCAGTCGGCTGAGAAGGCAAAATGAAGGGGAACCACAACAAGAAGTACCAATAGCCAGCTTAATTTACAAAATTATCAGCTTTGTGATATTTATTGTCGGTGATAACCTTAAAACTCACAATTACCACCAGAATATCTCATAAATATAAAATCGGTAGTTACATCTACCATAAACACTTTAGTAACAATTTCAAAACATATTTCATCAATTAAATTATTTTAAATTCCTTTAAATAAGGATTCAGACACACAAGCATGGAACAAAAATAAAATTTAATTTTACAGAAATAATGATTTCAATCAATTAAATTCAAAAAACACTTTAGTTTAAAATTCAGCTGAACTATTAACTGAAAATTCAAGATTCAAAAGAAAATTTATCTTTAAATTAAAATCCAAAGAAAACTAATTTTTATATTAGTTAATTAATATAATTTTAATTAACGATCAACTTCAATCATGATAATTAAATTCTCATTAAATTTAAATTACGTCGACAAAAATATTACAAAAGTTTTCCCTTAATTCAATCCATGAAATTTTGCAATAAAAAAAGGAAAGCTCTTATTATATTCGAATCAACAAATTTTAATTCTAATCAACGTAAATATATTTGAATCGTTACGTTGAAGTACGATTGTCTTGTAAATTATGTGAAGTTCACTTCATATTACATTAATTTTAAAGTTATTTCAAAGAAAACTAATTTAATTTTGATTCAATAATCGTAATAAAAATGGTCTTAAATGAATTTTGATTTCAATAATAACGTTTTGAATCATTCATTATTCGTCGTATTATTTGATAAAACTTTACATTCACAATAGCATGAATTGCCAATATTCAATATTACTTATTGTGAATTAACCAATACTGAAAATTGATTGACACACCTTACGAATACAAGTCTTTATGAAGAGGTTACATATATATATATATATATATATATATATATATATATATATGTATATATGTGTGTGTGTGTGTGTGTGTGTGTGTGTATTCTGTTTGAGTTTGTGACTACAACATAGAAATACGCAGCTGTCGTGTTTAAAACCGTTATGGTGACCTCTGTAACACAAGTAGCGATAATCCTTTCATGCATATGCGTTTATATGACTCCCACTACCTGAATTTTTCGTACGAGTTATTGAATATATTATGAAACATAGCTAATTACTGAACTTTTCATCCGTTGTTACTTTATAACGAAATTATTGATTTTGTACAGAAGCAAAGATTAAGTTTAATAATAATATCGGTTTACAGTATCCAAAGACCATTTATTTAACCTTGCAGCTTGAGATAAAGACAGCTGCTAATAATCCATGAGTTACAATCATAAAGAATTCGTGTATGTTTTTCATCGCTAATAATGTTTAATATAGTGGACGCTACAGAAAAATAATCGTAGGAGAATTAATTCTATTAACAGAATAGTAAAGAATTAGGAACAAAAGTACATTTGTGAAGCAGCACCGCTCGAAATACATTATTTCAAGGAACTTATCACGATGTAATTCCAAAATACGAAACAGATGAATAATTTATAATCCGTGGGAGGACGCAGACTAAGTGAAGTACACTGCATCCTTACTTGATCTATATTGTCAGAAGAGGCGTGCTGATTATTTCCCAAGTTATATTCATGCAAACCATGCATTGAAATGCAGATGTGATCGCTATCGCTTCTGTCCGCTGGTTGATTGTGCAGGTTTTGGAGTTCGCGTGAGGAACAAAACTCGTTCCTGGAAATAGGCGACGAATGTTCATAACAAAGCTTCAGCTAACATGGCAACACACGCCACAGATCCGGCAACCTTTGACACGATCAGAAGCTGCCTAACTTTATCTTTTCCTCGTTCCGTAGCTCCAGTCAAAGAGCAAATTAACAGATTGTTTTCTCTGGTGGGCCCTACTGTACCTCATATTTACACAGAAAACATTTTCAAAGCAGACCCTGTGTTTCGGTCCAAATAGAGTTTTTTCAAGGTGCACACGCAGTCTGCAATTGCATCACAACACTATATCAACATCTGGTCGATGATGACCTCCAGTGATACTGCGGCTCGAGCAGCTGTCGTTCAAAGAATGTCTTCCCAAGAATAATTACTCCACATCCTGCCAGTCTCAGAAAAAAAATTGGACACCAGCTTAAATCAATGCTGTTACATCCAACTAGTAGTTCCTTTCGAAGTGCTATATTTCTCTATTCTGTCATCTAACGTTAAATAAACGAACACAAATTCTTGAGTAAAATTGCCTTTGTCAATTCCAAATTTATTTATAGATTTTGTCTTTGATCACAGTTTCCCAGAATGGCTCTCAAGTTAAGGCTATCTCCCTCACATAGCAACAAGCTATAGCTACGAGGAGAAATATGGCCAGGCGGTTTCGTCATCGAATAACTAAGAGGTGGAGACGATTCCGCACCACTCGACACCTTAGCCTCCCGGAGTGCGGTTGGTTGTGTGGTCACCAACACCTTCCACACTCCAGGAGACTGGATGACCGCCTTGAATCAAACACCACCACCTCCTTGCAGGACAGGATGATAGATTCTCAAAGAACCACGTGTCCTCCCTTCCTCCTCATCTTCCCACGTGCCGCAACCGCAGGAAAACCTCTTTACCAGAGTTCTATTTTCTGCAAGATTCCTCCCACTACAAAGAATAGTCACGGTTCGAGGGAGCTTTCGCAACCTCTTCTACACATGAAATTTGTAAGCAATGAGACCGTTATCCACGGTCATGGGATTGCAAACAATACAGACAGTTTAAGGGGTGGTCTGCCGTGGGTCTCGTTTCGGATACTACCAACCGTGAGCAGTTCATCGAGGAGACACCTCAAATGACTATTATTACACCGTTCACCCACGCCTCTCGTCATGCCGCACCATCATAGAGTCCTCCGTAGAGTACTAGTGTTAAGGGGATTCCTCCGCCAACTGAGACTAGTAACAGTTCGATGTTTCTCTCGCATACATCTACCACACCTGACCTCTGGAAGCAGCGAGACTTACGCACATGCATATTCTATAAAACAAAATTAATAATAAATTAAAATAATTTAGCTATAAGAACTAGAGTTTCAATAATTAACCCCTACAACAATGCGACTATCTTTCCACAACAAACTATTATAAATATAGCACTAAAATAAAAGTATGGCCAAAAACCAGACAATGAAGAATAAACAACCTCTCAACGGTACTCCACAAATCGGTGGACCTTATCAACTGAACAAAATGTAACTGGATAAAGTAAACTTTTATTATTATTATTATTTATATATTTAGGTGCAGACAGGCTACTATTTTTTTTTTTTTTGGTGTAGACAGGGTATGTATAGGGTAATCTACATAGTGGCAACTCTCCTCTTATAGCATAGGAAAGGGATTTGAAAGGGGAAATGCGGAAGGCTGGAGGAAGATAAACCTGTTTTATTTGTAGACCCAAAGACACAAAAAGAAAGAGAGAACTTACTGATTAAGTAAAAGATAATACGTTTTGCTCAAGGGGTCGCTATCACTCGGGACATTAAGAGTATTAACATGATTTATTCTGATATTAATCGTTTCAGAAATAAGTCAAGAATAATAATTTTTTTACACGTCAATGATTCTTACATTGGTCCATTTAAAGTTGTGATTATTTTGAGGCATATGTTTAGTAATGCGTGACGGGTAATTTAAAATACATCCTATATTCCTTAATCCTGGTTTTAAAAACCCTCTCCATTTGATCTAAATAAACCGCATTCAGTTTTGTATACAACAAAGTATCGTTACCATTCTTGACATAACATGAAAGCGAGTTGGCAGATTTGTAAATGACGCCCATATTGAATTGGCGGAGTAAATTAGTTATTCCTTTATGTAAACCATTAAAAAAAGGGGAAAACTATCTTGATGTCCGGTTTATTGCGATTTAGACGACTATTAGAAGAAGATTGTAACTATTTCTTGACCCTAATGTGGATATTAGTATGGAGAATAGATATTGGCCAGCCGGATATTGGTGACGATTATCAGCATGGAATTTATGATTAGATAGGAAGTATCGCCCTGTCAAAGAGGTTAAAAATCATAGCTCATTTTAGGCTGGTGGGATGGTTTGAAAAAATGTGAAAGACACGTCCAGGGTAAGTAGACTTTTTAAAACAATTAGTCAATAATTTAAAGTTAATAACCAATAGAGTGTCCTCAATAAAGTTAAGAGAATTGTTAATTACAGTTTCAACGTTGAACTTCAGCCACGGGTCATATTCATTAAAAGTTTGGACCATTATATCTAATTTAATGGAGGGGACAATGCAGAAAAATGTCGTCTACATACCGAAAATAGAAAATTAGACTGAAATCTAGAAATGATAGGCAAGTATTCTCTAAATCGCGCATGACAAACTTGGTGAACTTCCCGCGGGGGAACCTTCCTGTAAGTGATAAATCGAGTTGTCAAAACAGAAAAAAGTGGAGTTGAGTATGAGATTTAGCGCTATAAGTAGTTCATTCATGGGAATGGTTGTGTGTTGGTTAAATAGATTCCACCGTGATTAAAGCTAAATATGTCCAGGTTGTTAGGTATAGAAGTGAATAACGGTACAACATTCAATGAAATAATCAAGTGATCATCAGGTATAGTAAGATCTTTAATAGACTCAAGTAGCTGGAAGGAGTTTTTAACAGAGTGATGTAGTTCTTCTGTAAGTCCCTTAGAGAAAATGGACTGCAAAAAACTAGCTTATTTATGTAGCGGGCTGTCAGTAGATGATACTATAAGGCTGACGAGGTTTTTGTCGGCCTCTCGAATCGTTGTTCGAATACCCAGGGATGAACAGTGGTGGAATTTTTAAAATATGCAAAAGCGGCCGAGATTTTAGACGAATAATTATTTTAAGGGTTTAAATAAGACTGATAATATTTCCCTGATGATGTTTGTGTATGATTTCAACTCCTTTCGGCATGGGCTGGGTGAACCCGTACGGGTCGGGGTGGAGGTGGTTAGATAAAAATAACGCAAAAATAAGCGATATTGGTGTTGAATCTGGAGCTTTGAAAGTCGCTGATTTTCATTCTGAGATTCAACATGACGGTTACGTTGTAGTTAAACCCCTAGGAGTGGGGATGGAAGTACAATCTTAAACCAAACTTTGTATCTAGTTACTTAAGATCCAAGAACAATCTCTGCTTGGTTAAAAAGGACTCCAAGCATATGAATGAAAAAGTAACTATCAATAAAGTTACGCTCTCTGTGCCTGTTAAATAACTTGTTGTCCCAAGGCATTGGGACAACACGGTATTTAATACGATATATAAAAACCTGGGCATCGCCAGCACCCAGCTAGTCACTCATATATTCAAACATATAATTTCAAAGAATTTAAATAAACATTTTTAAATGTAATTTAATAACGGATTATAATACATTATTAAAAATATAATATTTGGATTGTTAATTTCATAACATGTCAGTATGATAAAAAGGAGCATTAAAACATAGTAATTGTATAGTTATAAGCACAATTCGGTGATATTTCTGAATTTCTGGATTTATGAAGCTAAATATTTCCCAACAGAGTTGATTTTTCTACAAATATATTAATTATTGGGTTGAATTCACTTGAAATTTATATAAAATAAGATACAGAGCGATTTAGATTCGAAATTTTATTGGAGTACATATATTTTAAAATCATCATTCGGGCTTACGTTTATCATATAGAACAGTTGACTGCGTAATGGAGTGACTCTTGCTGCAGGTAGCTGACATGACGGATTGTGCGGGTATTGCATTATGTAACAAATCCTCGTGTGCAATGAGAAGGCGCTTGCTTTTTCATAGAACCGGGTCCCTCTCTCATTTTCTTCCATTTTAAATGCTTGATTTCAATTCATAATTCAATTTCCTCATCCACTCTCAAGATTATCCGTCGATCCCACCTCCTCATCCACTGCCTAACATTTAATAATATCCTATGTCAACGTCATATGACGTGTATATTGGCCGCTGAAAATGTTTCATAAAAACGCCAACTGCTGTAATTTTTACATTTTCGTCTCCACAATTTCGTGCAAGCCGAAAGGATCATTATGTTTCCATATGGTCAAACCACATTAGCTAATTAACGTCAGCTGTCCAATATGAATTTTATTAATACGCGCCCAGCACGCAAGTAAAAATAATATTTTTAAATAATTACACCAACACATTCAGTATGTATATTAATTAAGGACGGTACAAGTGTACGTCCAAGTTAGTAGAAAGTTTTATTGTGATTAATAAAACGCTCAGAAATTAAGTGATTTAATTTCAAAAAATTAATTTTATGCAAGGATAAATTAAAAAATTACTTAAAAATACAAATTATATTTTAAAAAACAAAAACTTTAGATTAATTAAAAACAAGCAAAATCTTAATTAGTGTAGTACTAGCCCAAATATGATGTGTCGCCTACGTATGTAATAATAATTGATTATTAATTTATTTAGAACATAAATTTATAAAATTCTTATCTTTTTTATTATTATTATTAATTTACCATTTATAGTCGTATTAACCTGATGGTCATTAGCGACTTACATCTGTTATGTTTTACATTTAAATTACTTTATATAACTCAGTTTTCATAGTAAAATCTATAATGCAGTTTATTGCTGTTGGTGAGTTGCAGATCTCCAACATTGAATGGGCGGCTATAGTTGATCTTCATATGTCACTATATTTGGGGCAGTCTAAGTGGACATGAGGAATTGTTGTGGCCGCCTTGCATGAGCTGCATACCGGCTGCGGAGATCTGGAAATCAAGAATGAGTGTGTGAAACTGGAGTGCAATGTTCTGATTCTGGCTACAACAACATGCTGCCTTTAGGGTGCGATATTTCTCTGATGCTGTTGACATTTCTGAGGATGACTCCACATTCTTCTGGTTTTACTGCTCTATTCCACTTTTCCTCCAGTTCCTTGTAAAGCCCTACTCTACAGTCCCTGCAGGTGCAGATTGGCAGGTTACTGGTTCTTCCTTGATGATCAGCTTCCATCTTCGCTAGAAGATCTGCCCTGTCGTGCCCTATATCCTTATGCACCGGTAGCCAGGCTATAGAGATCTGGTTGCCGTTTCCGTGGATTTTCACTATATTTGTGGAACTAGCCTTCACTGATCTTCACGTCTATATGCCGACGAACTTCACTGCAAGCATCTAGCTACTAGCATCGCTGACGCCTCATCCGCCAGCTGTAGCGGAGAAGGAGAAGAAGAGATCGGGACGCAGAGAACTTCTAGTCGTCGCGGAAGCCAAAGGATACACACAGCGTTATACTCAATCGTTAGAACTTCCATTGTTATACGAAATAAGATTATTTTCTTATGAGTAAAATACAATTTGAGTTCAATTCGTTCCGAGCAGTTGACTAGTTACATGTTTTTGAAAAGATAAATAAAATACTGAAAAAACATTCTCATCGTTAATCGCAACCCGTGCTATCACACACATATTTAAATTTTCTTCCCGTATGGTGTCCCAACTTACACGGAGTCAAGCAAGTTACAAATCCGCCACATATTCTCTCTACTTCGAAAAATGCTTATCTCTTTATTATAAATCAATTAGAACAAGAAACAAAGCTTGAGACTCTTAATTAAGGGAATGTTTGAGCCAGAAAGCAGAGGCTACTTAACAGATTTTTCAAACGAAGCCTAATTTAAAATGTACACAGATAAAATTATCGCATTTAATTCTCGTTGGAATCGGTTATGGACGGAAACCTTGGAGGTTTGGGTAGACAGAACTCACTGCGTCCATACTCTAAGTTGTCGTGTTGTCACAGCATCCGTGGAGGAGCGTCGGGGTGATGCTGTGCGTGGCTTCAGACGTGTGGGTGATCTAATTTTCGCTCGTCAAGTCACCTCATCGTCACCCTGGCTACTTCAACTTTACATACTTCTTCCTTCAACTTTACATTAACTTCTTCATTACCGGATACTTCAGCATCACTGCTTTAATATCACTAATTTAATTCACCTTTCGAACTGTACTTCCTCACTCGAACTCCGTTGACTCGCGTTCACCTCTCGATCTGCATTTAATCACTGACTCACCTTCAAATACATCTTAATTACTAAATTTAACCTCCAGGATTCCATTACATGGGTGGTTTACCATCTTTCCCTTCTTGAAAATCACATGTTCAATACCGTCCAATCAATTTTTATCAACGAAACAACATTTCTCGGTTAATGGATTTGTTGTATGTCTCCCGTTTTTGACTTTTTGAGACCGGCTGGAACACATCGGGGACGGTCTCAGTCCCTACTTCTCTTGTCGTCCAAAAACGAATCTCAAATGCATTGGATAAATTAAATAATTTGAACACGTTAAGTTAACGTGTTATAGACATATAATTTCTTCAAGGGTATCTGGTGAATTGGTGTTTGTGTTATCATAGATTATTATAATCCTTTGCAGTGATTTTAGTACATTAAATTTATCTATATTTTAACGATTGTCCATGTACACATGAACCAAAGCTTGCGTTACTGGTAACTAAGCTTGCAAGTTATGTAAATTTTAGGTTTTGTTACTTACCGGACAAACATACGAATACCGGATAAACATATGTGGTTAACATTTGATGGTATAATCGCAAAATATTTGCAAAATGTACGCATATATGTGTCACATGATTTCCCAAATGCATCATTTCCTTCCCTCGTTATAAATACTATGTTTAAACACGAATAGCGACATTTTACTAACAAGATAGGGTGCTTTTACCCTATAATTTATTTATTCTTTAAATATGGAGTTGACACTAGACCTGCATTGTTTGTAATAGCTTTTGGATTTATTTTCTCATTATAAATAGAATTATTTCCTTTCCCAATCAAATACAAAACCGGGTTACATAAATACGCAACACCGGAAAATCGACAATTTTTATGTATATAAAAAGGAAATTAACGTTTTTTCAAAATAATAATACTAAATACTAAATACAGAGAAAATTTAAATAGAGAGTAAGAAAAAATAAGTAAAAATGCCTGACGTTCCGACGCGTATTGAAATATTTTACTAATATTCTAGTGGAATAGCGTCATTACAGAAGCCATTGATATCCGGACCTCAGCTAATTTACTGAACAGTGTTAGCGGGTTCCAGCTCAGCAGAGCTTGGGATCCACTCTTCGCAGCCATGAAACACGAAAATTCTCGACCAAGACCAGCAAGAAATGACGGAGCGGACCGATTGCAAGCAGCACAGCTCACAGAGGAGGGAAGCTGAGGACCGGGTATAAGTACAGGTACCAGTCAACCTGATGACGATGGCGGAGCTTGCAGTCGAAACGTTGATTTCTTGTTAGTTATTTACATATATTATTTAACGCCCAAGTCAGTCTTGTATATATCCAGGAATTCTAGTGGCCTGAGTCTCCTTAATAAATATATACTTGTAATGAATCATGTTTCCACATTCGAGGACTCTCGTAAATAAATATAAAATCTATAATCTAGAACTGTATAAAATATAATACTTTTATATTAACAACGCTAGTCTCTCGTACTGATAATGGTAATGAATGACTATTTATTGCATTGTATTCATGAATGCTGCGTCCCCACAGCAACCTCCTCTCCCGCTATCGGAAGGGCGTGGGACAAGTACCCAATGCCCGACCTCCTGATGCTAGCCGACTTACTATAAATCAACTGTTGGTCCAACCTGACTGCACCAACTTTTAATTTAAGGCAAGTCATCTACCTTGTCTCTCTTTCATATCCATATATATACCTATATATATTGTAATAATTAGTCTTTATTACCATATATACATAAAAACTTTATTACATAAAAATACAAAAATACATTAAAAAACTTGATTGGGCGCCAGCAGATATATATAATCTGCAAAAAATAACAATAATTAGTTACGGCTTTGTTAATGAAATATTCCTTCTCTACAAGGTAATGTGGGCGGCTGGGTTTCTATTCAGAAACAGAGCTTACTTCCAGACTGTGTAAAAGTCTTTAACTTCTGAAGGCACTTTACATTAATGGTGACCCTTACTTTAACTTGTGGCGTCAGCCGACTTGCAGCGGATCACTGGTGTTTAGCTCCTTCTTCGACCTTCCGCGATGGACGTCCCTCCAAAACTTTTGTTCCTTCCAGCTCGTCAAATTTTCCACCGTCTCGCCTATCTCACTCCACTTTCAGTCCCTCTCTCTTTCTGTCTGTCCGTCTGTCTTCCGGGTATATATTCTTACTTCGCCCTCCAAACGATGCAAAAAAAAGGGAGTCGTACCCTCGGCTTCTTGGGGCCTCTCGAGCACACGTGCACGTTTAATTAATTCCTTCTCAGGTCCGCGGACAAAGGGCGGCCACTTACCGATGTTATTCACTACAATATATATTGTAATGCATAAATAAAAAAATTAATTAAATTAAGTATTTGACAAAAATTATTTAGTGTTACAATTAATTTGCCCTACGTTTGCACGCCAAAATTTAATTTAACAAACAAATATTTTATTTATAATTTGTTGGGCCATGTAAATAAAACGATACCTTTATAAGACAATTTACTTTATTGAATATAAATTTACGACATTTGCTCGGTGGTTAAATACATTTAAATCTCAAAGTTTAGCAATTTGATAACACTGCTCTCTGGGTCGTTTACTTGGGCTTGATAAGTAAAGAACAATCAAAAACAAATTCATAAATTAAGTAATTAACAATCTAAAACCAAAACGAGACGAACGAAATCTGACGAATCCATTTAACTATCGTTTACAAAATTAATTAATTTGGTTTTTATTTACAAAATGTCCTGCTGGTACCAGGCTTAGTTTCGGGGCTTGGGGACACACTTTTCACTAAAAATCACAGATTCTACACTTGATGGTCAAACACACGGTCGTAGTTATTGGATTTTCTTCCGGGAACTGGATATGCTGCACCTCCGGGTCATCAGCCAGACATATTGTTACTAAACGTTTTATGTGTAAAATGTACGCGTATCAATCTGAATGTGGCACTAAATATTTGATTCTGCTTTGCGTTTTTTTTACAATGTATCTCTCTGTCCAGACTTTATAGTTGGATTTCAAAACTTATAACTCTCTCGGTTGAATTTTAAACTTGGGCTACGCTGTTCGTTCTCTCAATGTTACGACTTCTCCCTCCTCCGATTTCAGACAGACTGGCTTCAGAAAGCGCTCGCAGCCCGCAAACGAAGACCGCCGACACATTGTTGTCTTTGAAAATGGTACCGCTGAACAATCCAATTATTTAAATGATTACTGGCCTCTAATTAGTATTACAATATATATACGGCTATGTATTCAGTTTTGATAGTATGCATACTTGCAAAACTGCAATGTTTGTATTCAAACGTTGTATTGAAACGAATTTTGATATATTGACTGTATAACTTATTTATAATTGAAAATTGTCAGATTTTATTAACTATTAGATAAGATACAGTTATGTTTTCTATAAGCTCGGGGATAATCGAGGATAAATAACTTATGAAAATTGTTGAAAGAATTGAAATTTGAGTATTCTCAATAACTACCCTTGGAGAGTTTCTGCGCACGATCTGCTGTTTATGGTAAACAGCAATTCAAGTGATAAGAAAAGTCTGAAGGATCCGAAACAGCACTCGAGTCTTTCCTGCTACGGGAGCAGTTTCGCAACTTATCGGCCGCTGCTTTGCATAGATTAGAGGTCAACCACTAACAAATAAATCAAGGGAGTTGCACGATTAAATGTTTACTTTTTTGGTTTCTAAACCTGAAACTCCTAAAGTGTTTCTTTATGTAAAATGCGATTAATTAGTATTTCAATATCATAATTGTGGTTGACATTGCCAAAATTAAGATTTATTTACGAAGGCTCAGGGAGAAGAAAAGCTTTATGTTAACTACTTTCTACAATCACTATTTTCTTATAGTATTTTGTGTTATCAGAAAACTATAATATACTACATTAAAACTAGTTATAACGCTATCCTTAAGGAGAATGAATAATTTGTAATGTGGCCGACGAAACGGATCCTCATACGCATTTGCACCAAGGTCAACCTTAAAAACCAGTTCAGCGTAATAGCCGGGCGTTGGGAAGTGATCAGTTTCCGTAAAATCAACGTGTCTTTCTAAAATCTATGTTAAAATCGTGGGCACTTAACTTTGATCAATTACTTAGATTGTTCATAACGGGAGTAATTAATACTACAAACATAAACGGTAATTCGATACAACATTAAAATTAAGAAAACTTTCAAATAATTCGTAAATTTACTAGATATTTCAAAATAATTTAAAATTGACCTGTACAATATAATTATATTTTATTAATTGCAATTTAAACGTCGTATCAGTTTCTTGACGTCTAGATTGATCTCCCTAATATTACTGAAATGAAAATATAACTTGTCTGTTTTCGAAAGTGAGCCTCCGGTGTTCTCTTTCACATAAATTGGTGAATAGTAACTATACCCCTAAATTGGACGAGAATATCCGAAAGCAGGGTTCATCACGGGACATGGGTGGTTTCAACGCCTACTTAAAGTGTTTCAACCTTTTCATCGCGGAATGTCGAAAATATGAGGTACAGAGATTACAGCTTCTTGACATTGTAGGCGAGGACGACATCGAAGAGAACATGAAAAAAATATCTCTATCATTTTGTGCATTCCTGCAACGACAAACTAAAGAGTATTTTGATTTTCACTATTTTATTTGAGACACAAACTAATCATTAAGTTCCTTAATTTGTAAATATAAACTTTTATAACATCAATAATTAAAGATATAAATGTTTTGTAAATAAATTAAATGTATGATACTAACCGCTATATGCAAATAACGGTGTGTTTGTAGTTTTCGGATCAATAAAGAATATACCATTAAGTAAAACCGTTTCGTTGAATGGATTTGTTATCCTATCTAAAAATAGACTTTTGGAAGGGGTATTCTCTTTGAGGAGAGACGTACTTTTCTGAACCTAAGATAAGATAAGAAAGATTGTTAGTCTTTCAGGCTGATAACATAATACTTGTATTGCCCGACAAATTCTAGAGCGCACTTTGTATGACATCCAAATTTCCTGTCGATTGTGATTTCGGTTAAGGAGAACTTTCCGTTTGCCGCAAGATCAACAATACGGATGCCTTTAATAAGTAATAATAATTCTTTTATGTAAATATTCTGTGTTGTTAGTCAGGTAAGTTCCATATTTAATCGCCGTAATTAATTTCCGCTATTATTTACGAATGTATATTACATTTTAACCTCGGTAAACAGGACATATGCCAGAAAAACAAAAGAAGGTGTTTGTCTGATTGGAGTGAGGATGGAATCCGATCAAGAGAGTAAAACAAGTATTAACCATTTTTTACAATGAGGAAAGTGCGATAGAAACATATTTATCATTATCTCGATATTTAGGAGCAAAATCACAATTATATAATATGTCCTTAATAATAACTCTGGGAAGGGGGATCAATTTGGATTGCAATATGGTCGAAAATAACAAACGAAGAGAAAACATACTCTCATACTCGTGAAGAGAATGGAAGCAACAGTCAGCGTCTGACGCTTGGACTGATAAGGTAATCAAACTTATCAGGAATATATCACACTTTACACTTGACTAGGCTCTGTTTAATTAATCTCATTTCCGAACTCGACTTCAATGCATTGTATTCATTTATAACTCGTCGTTCCTGAATTTGATCTAAGGTTGCAATTTGATCAAAGTATACGACTTTGATCTTATTAAATTCTACAAGCACAACTCCAATTGATTCCTATACTTTTTTTTTTCGAAAACATGTCTGATATCTTAATTTCCGACACACTATATACACCGACTGGCAAGATTATTAGCACACAAACAGTTACATTTAAGTGTAATTCGTTGCAACTTCGATCCTGAGGTGATTTTTCATAGTATTGATTCCACGAAATATTGAAAGGTGATACGATGAATCTGATGAACGGCACTACTGAGTTGCGTGAAATTTGATGATCGAGGATCCAGATTTCGGATGGATTTCGTTTCCACGAATGCTCAATCGGATCTGGTAAAAGGTAAACTCTCCCTGATGTTCCTTATTCCACTTCAGTACAATACGAACACTGTGGCACGGCGCAATGTATTCTTGGAATTAGCTATCACATTACTTAAGTACCAATACTAGTAGGAAAATCTCTTATGGACTACAAAACTCATAGGGACAATCAAGAAGGATGGAAGACATAAACAACAGCCTAATGAAACTAGATCAAGCTACTTCTATTTTATAAATGAAAAATTTACGTCTCTGTGAGTAGTGACTACTGACTAGTGCAGTTGTGTCACTCTAGGCTCTTGCTTTTTTTCTGCACCCGAAGAAAGGGACAAAAACGTTGTGTATTATCATTTATTTTGTCTGAATTGGCTATCTTTCTTATTATTACTCCTATTTATACCGATGCATCAAAGAACTGTGAAAAAGGGTGTGCCTTCACTTCCAACCTAGGAAGTAGATGTATGGAGATCAACAAGAAGAAATTAAAAATCAGTCAAACTCCAAATATTAGAAATTTAGTAAAATAATTAACATCACACATGTACAAGATGCCAACTTGTTAGGACGAGCAAAGATTGAGAACTAACTTTATTATATCGTTACTACGCAACACTGCCATGACATCACCTGCGATGTAATATCACTATAACAAATTTCGTTGCTGTGTGACTGACAGTAGCCACAGAATCAGTTGGATTGCATCAATCTGTTCGGCTGAAGTATGACATTAAAATAACACTAAAATTCACTGATGAACAAGAAATTCTTAGGTTTAGCTAATATTATTGACCCCATTAGAATTAAGTACATCTCTAAAATAGCCAATGCGAGAATATGTGCATTTCTAACATCTAAGGAGGATGTCGAAAACCTAATAAAAGTGCATAAATCAATAACAATAACGGGTGAGATGGTGAATATAAGACCTTTAATGCAAAAATACTGCCGTGTAATCTTGTCAAATGTATGCCCAGTTATCCCAAACGAGATTATTGTGCTAGAACTAGAAAAGCTAAATATAATTCCAGACTCTAAAATATCGGATATTAGAATAAGGACTGGTGACCGAAGGTTTTCTCACATTAAAAGTTTCAGAAGACAATTCTTCATTAACCCGGATAATCTAAATTCCCTTCCGGATTCGATAATGGTGCAATATGAAGACACTAACTATAGGTTGTATATAGCAGCTGAGAACGATAACTGCTATCATTGTAAAAGTCCTGGCTATATCGCGATAAATTGTCCTAATAGAGATACAATACTGAAGAATAATCTGACTGCAAATGGCAATCATGACCAAATTCAGTGTAAGAACCCGGCACCTGCAATTCAAATAACTAACCCTCAAAAAGCGGACATGGATAATTCA
The DNA here is from genome assembly GCA_037074705.1 of Zhengitettix transpicula. Classification (NCBI taxonomy): domain Eukaryota; kingdom Metazoa; phylum Arthropoda; class Insecta; order Orthoptera; family Tetrigidae; genus Zhengitettix; species Zhengitettix transpicula. Next base: position 119,218,781 of record CM073591.1, on the reverse strand, counting down.
CAACTAAGAAACAAAAAAAAGAACTGCATCTACGAGCTCGACGAGCCAAGCTGATAAGGAAGACGTCAGTAATCCTGAACATAAAACAAGCACTAATTCACCCTATAAAACAAAACACTCAGGCGCTTACTCAATCATTAGGTCCGCTAAAAATATTATATGAAGACGAAACCAGTGCTCCACCTATTCGTTTAGAACAGTTAGACTCTTATACTAAATGCTACGAACTCAAAGAACCCCAAGGACCATTATTAGAGATTACCAAATATAATCTACATCATTCATAAATATTTTGGAATCTTTTTACCCACACTTAGATGATAAAACGGCAAAAAGTAGAATAAAAAGGCTCATAAATTTAGTCAAGAAACAAGAGAGTGATACATATTCTGAAGCAGACGCCTCCTCCTAATAAAACAGACTATGACTACAGTACGGTGGAATCTGCAACAGTCGCAGCTTCAAACAAATTATTATAATGAATTATGAGAAGAAAAACCCAAAAACAGCCTCCAAGTTTTTAACTATATTAAATAAATAATAGCTTATTCTTTCAAACTGTTCAATTGTATGTATATTATTGGAATCAATGTGAATCGCTGTATACTTATGTAAGTAAGTAATATTTGTTAATTTATTTATGGGTCTCCAATGACCAAGTTGTTAACGCGACCATTATAAACCTTTAATTAAAAAAAAAAAATTCGGTACCGCTAATGGCGAGCATCAAACAAAGCGATTTATCCATATCATCCAGAGCCATGATGGATTTTTTAGAGAAGATTATTTTTTTTATATTAACAGACTACATGACGGTAATCCACGTAGTGGAAACTTCCCTTTAATAGTATAGTATAATATATGAATTTGAAAGGGAGGGGGGATGCGGAAGTGTAGAGGAAGATAGCCAAGGGTTAACTAGGGCCTCCGGGCTATGGTTTAAGTATCCTGCCCGGCCCTCGTATCTGAATTTAAGTGAACAAAACAACTGTTTGGTATAACTGGACATAACCCTACCCTTACTAACCGAACCTACCCGACCACCAACCAGAATTCATACGAACCGCGTATTGTATTTCATTTGACATAATTAATTATAACAATTTCGTTCTTATTTCATACTCAAAGTAAGTAGAAAAAAATATTCTTATAAATACCAGAGATTTTCGTAGAATCGTTCTTCCTTAACACCTTCCAAGAATATTATCTGATAGAGTTTCTATGTTTATGATAAAATAAACTGATCGCTAACGGTGAAGATAATGATAAGTGTATAGAGACTCTGCTGTTTCAGGTAATTTGATTTGGACTGTTGTAATTTACATTGGAGAAATTTCTTTGTTTAACGTTTCCTCTACCACCGATGAATTTAGTCTACGTTATGGCTTTATAGTCTACCAATTTAGTTTAAATTGAAGTATACTTAAACTATGTTAAAATTATCGGAATATCTACGTTTTGGTTTCATGAAGATTAACCTAAACCAGGATTCATTTGAAGAAATATTGTACAGATACTGTGTAAACGGCTGACAGGAGACGTAGGCTTGTTCTGCCTTGATTGAGGAAGTGCTTAAGCACTTGAACGTTTTGACACGTTCCTTAGTATGCGGCGTGGCGTAGAAAGCTCTCTAACTGTGTCCATATTAATTAACAACAACAACAACACGCCTCCCGACGTGTTAGATGTTGTTTTTTTTATAAATGAGTAACTTTAAAGCTAAAAGCTTATAATGAGGTTGAATGACCAAATAGGACGAAAGCGTCTTTCAATTAATTTTTTAACACTATACGAGACTGTGTGTGGGATTTTTCCCCCGGTTATTAATCTGTTAACAGTGTTTATCAGTCAAATTAATTAATTACTTTGAAAATGTCACATCATGTAACGACTTTAAATGGTAATATCTATTAATTATGAAAATAGGAGCTGAAGTGTTCACTCACATTAGAAAACGGAAGTCTGCTTTGCATGAGGCACATCTTCCCACGACGTCCCGCGTTGTATCATTAAGAAACTCGGTGCAAACAACGCCGGCAATCGGGCAGGCATATCTAATTTGTTAAATTATCGATCAGTCTCATTTCTCCCAGATTCGTTGCCATGCAGCACTGCCATACAAGCTGCAGAGGATGAACCCCTTAATAGCAAACTCTTATTGTGTTTTATCAGAAAAAATTAATTCCTTATCTGAGATGAATACAATCTAGTCCCAAAAATCATATTTTAATCTAATCATTACCAAAAAAGCGATATCATACCATTGTAACATAGAAACCATTAAGAATTCGACTGGAAGTAGCTATTGAAAACTGATCACAGAAAAGTGTATGTTATGTTGTAATCGCTCTTTAAATAAGGATAGTAAAAATGCTTATAAACGAGATTGAGGTATCGATTATACCGTTTGAATGATAAATTTTAATGTCAAATTAGGAATCACCTCCGGTACCGACTCAAGGCTGAAAGTTAGCTGAAAGTAGAGATACAAAAGGTGTTTTTTTTATATATAAAAAAGTTTTAAATCCAATGTCGAATTCCCAATATGTAGATAATATTTATTTAGGAATTTATAGCTTTTAATTATTGTAACTGGTGATGTTGATAACGCCAAAGCATATTTTTCTTAATCATATAGGTGTGTTCGGAATACAATTTTTTTGTTATCAAGGAGTACACATCTCGCAATTTGAACATTAAGGACATAATATCGTATCTCAATAGCCAATCGACACATAAACCATCGGGAATGTCTTTATATCCTATAATTTATGCTGACAGAAACAAGGTGATAATCAAACCAGTTTCAAAATGAGGCATATGGAGCGGCAACTAAATTATAAAACAATTTAGTTTCATTTTAATTAATATCGACCATGAAGATTGAAATATTACAATGAGTGTGTAATTTTGTGTTGTAATGTTATGTTTCCATATGTCTGTTTAATCGAGGAACTTTCATACTTTTGTTTCTAATAACTTTTTCATTTATTCATTTATTTTTATTTTATAATGCGGTTTATTGTGTACTCAAACTTATTTATTGATTAAACATATTATTCCTTACGTAGCCGTCAATGAGTGAAGAAGAAACCTTGTCCGAATCCACAGCGGGTTAAAGATTTGAAAGGTAGTCGGCGAGGAAGTGGATGGCAAATTGGTCACCGAGACGTGATTCGGAGGCATCATCCAAGATCAGAGAGTAACCCAATAAGAGGGTAGGAAATACAGTTCCAAGATATCTCACTCATTGACGGAACTGAAGGGAATCTTCGTCGCCGGCTTAGCTTGGGATTTAATGAGATCGGATTGTTTCCCTGAACTAACCTGAATGTACCTGAATAATAATTTTTCGTTAATTTTATTTAGTCAATCTAATAAATAAAGCAGAGTGTTTGTTTGTATGTAGTATATATGTATGTTTGTTTATATGTATGTTCCATATACAAATCTACACCGGAAGAATAATTTTCACTAAATTTCGTACACGTTTTCAACACTGGAAACCAACACTGTCGGGGTCAGACGCGTCTACCACCCCCAGGAGTGGGGATGGAAATATTCAAACATACAAAAACAGCCGGTATTTGGGACGCATAAATATTTTTCAAAGAGATTTATAGTGTTTCTACTGATGTGTATGATTGCAACCCCTTACATCATGGCAACGGAGCACTCTTAGGGTTGGGGGTGGACGGTCGTTACAAGAAATAACGCGAATAAAACCGAGATCTGAGTCAAATCCAGGGCTATGGATTTCGCTGTGTTTAATTATGACATTCAATTGGCCATTTAACCCTCAGAGGTGGTGGTGAACAGGAATGGAATTTTTCAAACATGTTAACGTTCAATATTTGCGTGGAGTAAATAATTGCCGGGGTCAATGACGTTGATAGTATTTCTACTAATGTTTTTTTGTAAAATTTCAATACCTTTCGGCATCAGAGGGGAGAACGCTTAGGGGTAGGGGTGGAGGGCAGTTACAAGAAAATAACGTTAAAACAACCGAGATTCGAGACTATTCGAAGGTAATGGATGTCGCTGAGTTTATTTATAACAATCCGGACAACGGCGGGGGTGGGCTGGGATAGGAGGAGTTGGCCAGAGGTGGCTGGGAGGGTAGTCATTTTAAAACATGTTAACCGGCAGATTTTTGTGTCGAATAAATATTTTTCTGGATCAATGAGGTTAATAAAATTTCTCTACATGTTCTCTGTGTATAATTTCAACACCTCTCAGTGAGTTGGTGGTCCATTCATTTAACTTCAGTTGTAATTCCGGAATTATTTATATTGTCGGCTCTTTCAATTACTTAATGCTGTGTTTAAATAGCACTTATATTTTGTAACTTAGTCATATTTAGTTATGTTTAAGTATCGTATTCTTATGTCCACATATTGCATTAAGAAAAAAAATTCCACAGAATAATTTTGATTAATTAATTTTCTCCAATCTGCAGTTACGACCGATAAGAGACCTCGACAGAGATCAATACACTCCTCTCAATAATCAACAACCAGCGGCTGTCTCTCTCATCAATCATATTGCATGTGGGAAAAAAATGAAAAAAACTTACGTCCGATTGAAAATTAATAATAAGAAAGATAGCCAAATTCAGACAAAAGATGTGATAATATAAATACAACACAACGTTTCTGGAAGTCTTGTTTCTTTCTTCAGGTGCATAAAAGTGCAAGAGCATAGAGAGACATAGAGCTTCCAGAAACGTTGTGTGGTATTTATATTATAACGTCTTTTGACTGGATTTGGCTATCTTTCTTCTTATTAAAGATATTACACGGCCAACATTCCTTTTTCTTATCAGGTCTAAAATGAAAGCTTTAAAATATGACTACAATTTACATGTTCAATTATTCCCCTTCTTGTTTGTTCTTTAAATAAAATATGTGTACAACAATTCGTTATAACAGTTGTTAGGTTGAAGTTATTTTTATAGATAAATTCTCTTAGATCTATAAACAATTTCTATTTAAATACTCTTTACAGTAATAGACATCTTAAATAATATTTGAAATCTAATTACCACACAATCTACTCGATCACTTACACATTTATAGATGTTATATTTACATTTCAGTCTGTAAACCTATCTCTTTTTTTTATAAAAAAAGACGTATTTTTTAACATCTTCGACTGTGAATGCTGAGAAGCCTAGTCTGTTAATCAACTTATTGCCTTTTTAAGTGGATAATAATAATAAGTGAGGGCATATCGTTTGCTTAATTTTTAGTTTCGTTTTATCTTTGTTTTGTTTAGTTGCTTTGGTTATGTCTTGGCGTGAGCAATAAATTAATTAACCATCTTAAGTTTATTTATTTAATACGCTTACCCCGTTGTATATGTTCAAATGAATTGAACCCTTGAATTTAAAAATATAATAATAATTAAAGAGTTTATTATATATTTACTCTTTCCATTGTTATATTACAAACTTTGTGAGCTGTATTAAAAAAAAACTATTTGTGCACTCATCATATCATTACATTTATTCTAAGTTGAAAATCAGGTTACTACAATATTCTTGTTCAAACATTGCTTGAAACACAGGAAACTGATGTGGCGCATTACAATAAAAACCGGCAGAACCGAGCGTCATTACAATTATGAAACAGAAAGGTTACAGACTGACCTGGAATTACCAATTTTCAAATTGGGTCAGTTTTGCAATAATTATTCCATTAAGTTAATGAGAAAAACAATAATAGATACCAATTTTAAATTACGGGAAACATACTCTAAGATGGAACATAGAAGCGCTCTGTGCTTTTCATGTGCTCCTGCTTCACTGTTTATTCATTGTTCATCCATTCTTGCAAACGCTGTTCGTTAAGTTGTTTATCTTTAAGATTCTTCCAGGCCACAAATGGCAAGCTTTTACTCTTTCAATTTTCTTTCATATTGTGACTCTTTATTCTCCTAATGAATTTATTTTATTTCAAATAAGGCTTTCCTGTGTTTTTGTTTCGTGCTGAAATTTTACTTCTGCTTTCAATCTTTGAGCCCGTTTCTTTTCATCAATCCCTGTTCTGCCAAGGTGTGAGTCATCTTCACTATCACATTAGCAATACTCCCAATTTATTTCCTTTAGCTTTCTGCTGTCATGTCTAATATTCTGGTAACCTCCAAAACCACTGCCCCTTTCTTTATTCGTTTTACCAACTTTCATACCATTACAAAATAGTAGCCCTACAAGAAAATTGACTGAAACCGCTCTCTTCCACTTTGTATTCTAATTTATATTCTTCCCTTTCAATCAAACCACTAATTTCTTCTTGAGATTGTCTCTATATACTTATTTATTTTGAGTAACTGATTTTCTGAGAGATCAGTTTTCACAACACCATACTCTCCCATTCCCCAATCAATTCCTTCAATAGCCATTTTTTCTTCAAGTCGTTTCCTATTTTCTTCTTCTTTACCTGTCTTTGTCTTTCTTTCAATTACCTCTCTTTAAACTTTGATATGTCAGACTTATTTTGTTCTAGTCCCACATTAATAATATCTATTTTCACTGACACTTTTCTAGTAATATCTTTCCCATGTTTTCCTCCAATGTCATAATGTCCACATTCATATTTTCTGCATTTGTATGCTTCCCCCAGACTGAGCATAAAGATCTCCATATTATTCAACCAATCTATTCCATTAAATGCATAATAAATCTCTTGTTCTGGGTCCCTCCGTCCTCATTAATTAGGTGGCTGACATTTCTATAAGATACATTCTATTTTTTTATTTGTATCTGTGCTATCAATTTTCCACTAACATCTGTCCTGTTATTGATAATAAATTGAGTGCTCTTATTCTCTTCCCTAACAACACTTCTTCCTGACAACTTTCTCCTCCTTAGATGAAGCAAACGGCTACAAAAATCTTCTCTTACTTTGTTCTTCTCGGCCAATTCAATCCCAAAACAACTGACGTAAACTATGGATTCACTACGTATTCATTGATTTCCACGCCGCGATTGCCACACGTGATATGAAATCGAATCCTCTTACTAATCCCTTCGCTCTGTTCTCTGATTGCTCCATAAATATACTGCATCCCGTCACAGGTAACTTTTCGATCGTCACATTTCTGATTTTAAACGCCCATAATAGCAGGTATGTATGTATTTATTTAATCTCCAAATGTGCAGTTTGCATGAAATTACAATTTAATTACAAAATTAATAAGGGAAGTAACAATAGGAGACCTTGAGTAAATTAACATAATTATTATAAAATATAAGCTAGGTTTAGGGAAATTATTTCAACTATAATATAATAAAATATATATTGTAATAATTAATGGGCAATTAAGAGTTAATAATTATAAACTGTAGAACTGGAATTGTTACCGGAAAACATACACAAAAACATAATAATGGACGAGAATATGAACAGGCAAGATATTGTTGAGACATGGCGCGCGGAGGTTGGTGAAGTGGATAGTCGGCGGTCAAAAACGACGGAGAGTGGATGTGTTAGTCGAGAAAATTAAGATATTTAAAAAGTAAAGTTAAAAACACTCAGTAGTGACTGCATGTGGTCGTGTTTGGAAATAGTCTAGAGGATCTAAAATATTATAAAGCAGTAAGAAACGACAGCAGTTGTTCGTAATTTAAATCAACGAGACAATTATTAAAAAGTAAAGTCGGACAGCGTCAATCCAGATAGTGACTCAGAAAGGTTCTGAGTGTTACGCGAAGTTATCTTGGGAATCGACGAGGAGGAATTCTGCGAGGTGCCTCAAATAGTGAAGGGCCAACACTAAAAAAGTGTAAATTCAGTGTAAAAATGGCCTGTTCGTAATTTGTTTAAAGTAAGAGTGTGTTGCTGAAATTTTCCAATTGCTCTGGTACCAGAACAAAACAGTGAGTAATAAACCATTTAAATTAAACGTTATATTAAAGGTAAAATTTCGTCAGATTTCGATTTTTTTATTAAATATTTGTCAATATTAAATTGTAAATTGATTGTTTAAAAAGGAAAAAAATTATTCTTAATTTAAAGGCCCAGAAAATACCCTGAGATCAAGAGAATATTAAATTGATTGTATGAAATAAAATGTAAAAGGTCGGAGAGTAATTATTTTTATAATCTTGAATTATTTGAATAATAATAAATCAATTGTTTGGTCAGTTTCAATAAATGTTTTATTCATGCTCCTGCATTAGATAAATTGTTCATTATATTAATTTCATTATATTAATTGTTCATAATTGATCATTACATTTACGACGCCTCAACGTGTGCCCATTCTAACAAGTTAATTAATTGTTTCTTTACTATTTATTACATTTTGGCGTGCCAACGTGTGGCGAAATTAATTAATAGTTGTTTCAGTTAATTAATTGATTCTTTATTGAGTATTAGAATATATTGTAATGCCAATTAATTAGGACATTAATTGGTTTTAATAAAATTCAATTGTAGCGGCAGGAGTTTCCAAAGCGACAATGGAGCCAGGCTCTGTTACTTTGTCGGAAAGTCAAAATGGCGTATGCGCGCTAAAACTCGAGACTACGATAGTTCAGTTGGTAACGGGACATTTCGAAGGACGGAACAAATGATACTAGGGCAGAGAATAGGCGTCTTTTAATGTATAATTAAACAAAGTTGTGTATTTAAGACAAAGTAAAAACATTCACGGAAGTATTATCCCGTAAATATCGCTAAGTTAGCAGTTTTTACGTCTATCAGCAGACAGGAAAGGAGTGTAGTTTTTACGTCTGTAGCCATCCAGGAATAGTAAAGTTGCAGTTTAAGTCCCAAGCGGTAAAAAGACTAGCAAATCTATGAATCACAGGATTCATATAAGGCAAGCGGTCACTAGATAGCTGACAAAAAAGGAGGATCATCCGAGTTCCTGGGAGCCTATCAAGGTTGACTTAAAGAGTGTAAAATCTGTGAGCCGATATTAGGATCAGTGTAAAAAAAATTGCAATAGTGTACTCCCGAAAACAAAAAGGAATGCTGGAACCAGCTGGACGATGTGAGTAACAAGATACAAAAATAATGATTTATGTAAACGTAATTAAAGGATAGAGGGCAGATTTCGTTCTATTTTAATTGTTAATCAGAGTTAATTTTTTTCTTTAATTTCTTCCTATCGACATATTGTCTAGTTAAATTATAAACTGTGTGTTAATTAGTTTTTTAAAAACAACTTGTTGTGTCCATTATCAAACCCAGTGAAGGCCCTGAGAAATTAATATTTTAAATTGTAATTGTTTTGAATTATTGCCATAAAATAAAATAAGTATTTTGTTTGTTAATTTCGATCTTTTCATTTAATAAAAGCCTTCCATTTAATCATTACATTTTGACGCTTCATGTGAGGTAAATTCATTTAATTAAAAATAAATTAAACTTAATTAAACGACCTATTCTTTTGTTTATTACAATATATATTATACAAAATTATATATATTATATATAAATAATGTATATAACATTAAATGAATTAAAGATGAATTTTTAAAACGTTACAGAAGGAATTAATATAATTCTGGCCTGAAAATAAGAAAAGTGGAAATATATCTGAAAATAGAGGTTACCTAACTATTTAACTATCTGAGGAGCCAAGGTATGATTCCATTTTTTCTTTTTAGTTTATAACTGAGCACTTCACTTTTCTGCAATACACTTTACTACACTACCCTATATTCACTATAGTTCAGATTAACATCTACTGATGACTCTAGTGGACGTTGCCCCAGAATCTAGCACACCATTAAATTTGCCGAAATCATGCATTATCAATTTGGCATTTCTAAAATGCATTTCCGCGTCATCTACAGATATTTATTTTGCGCGTTTCCGTTAACTAGATCTTCTCTGTCAATCAGTATGGGTATTGCACCAATCGCACTACTGACCCGGGTTACCTACTCTCCACAAGTGGGTCTATACAGTGGAGGCACTTAGTTCCTCCTGATTCGTAACTATGACGCCATCGCGACCTTTACCAGAATCTCCCTTACTCACACGACTCGGCCCACAAATTCATTAAAAATCTATGATTTGCCTATTTCGCGGAACCATTCGTTCCTCAAAATATTCGTTCTTTTTCCTTATGAATCCCGTAGGATTTTTCTGATTTACGTTCGTAAAATATTGAAATTTTTAAACCATCACCTGCTCTTGAACGTTTTATGGCAATATTTAACAGACAAAAGACAATTAAATCTAATTCATAATATAACTAATCAGATTTTCTGCGTAACGACTAATGGGTCTGTTAGTTTGACCTGCAAAAATCCTACGTCGTGTTTTCTAGCATGACGGAATTAGTCTGTATTTCAGAATGTTTCCGGTGTATTCTTTGATGGATCACACAATCAGAAGATCCCATTGAACATTTGTAGGACGAATTTGAAAGAACCATACAATAGCTCGATCAAGTCTCATACAAGTTGGCATTACTATTTATTAGGCATTACTCGCATCACCTTTCAACATCTCGTGAGTCAATGACAAAATAATCGCCGAGTATTCAAGGAGAAAGGTTACACAACGAAATACCAACAGGGTAGTCATAATAAACTGTCCAGTCCGTGTTTTTCCGTTTTTTCTAAACTAGTCCGGGTCCACGACTCTTGGTTTTACAGTTCAGTTTGTAACTAAAATATTGTAGTGGAACATATCATATGTTGTAAATAATCGTTATCGTGTGTTTAAATAATTGTATATTTAGTTAAGTTTTATAATAAATTTTATAAGGAAATCATTTGTTGTAGGTCGTCTTAAAAACGGTTAATAATGATATTTTTGTTCGAATATGCAACAGCTCATCCATGAATGATCAGAGTTGAAAAATTTTTTGGACTAATATTTTATACCTCAGAAAAAAATAAATTTTGTGATTGAGTGAATTTTGAGAATAGCAGAGACAGCACCGGAAAAACACATCAGTGAGGCACTCGGTAGCTGGATTTGAGACTTGGGTGGAGCCAAGCAGGGCTGGACCCGCAACATGGGTAGTTACAACATTATCCTGTGAGCCGTGGTGTCACGCTGACCTGCGTAAATAAGTACTTTTCAAAAGCCGTAACAACAACTAAAATTTCAATAAATTTATAAGCTCAGCAAAATAAAAAAACTACGTTTATCATTTGCAATAGTTATTTCTTTCTTCATTACTTTCATCAGAATTATTGTAATCACGTATGCTGAAATTCAAACATATTTTATTATATAAAGTTGTAGATTACATATACTGTCGCCAAAAGAAATTGAATCATAATTCATCAACATAATTGAGTGTTTTATGTTTATAAATGTAATTACTAAAACCATAGTTTATTACGTAAATATACGAAAGTCAGATGTTTGTGACGTCACCGACTGCCCTTCAGAGGACGCAGGTATAAATATTACAATATATATTTATTTAAATATTTATGTATTAATGCATGTACGTACAATATTTCAGTCGATTCTGAACTATAAAACTGATAGTTATATATGTGTGTGTGTTTGTATATATTTGTATACAAGGATACTTAAATTTCCACACGTCCAAGGAAGCCTGCATGAGGATTCTCTCGCAGGTGAACCTTCCCAGAGAGCTCTGGCGGAGGCTACCTTTGGGAATGCCTTCCCATCTCTCTGGTTTTTTGAACTAAGGTTCCCACATGCCGAGGCAACTTGGCCTGTTTTGAGAGGTGTATGTTCCGGGGTCGCAGACCTTGGGCATACGGAAAGAGTTGTCCGCTATTCCTATTGGAATAGTCGGCCAGCTGCCTCCTAAACCGGTCATGGCACGCCGAGGGAAAGCTGCGACCCCACAGCTAACCCCTCTCCCGCCTTTGGAAGGGCGTGGGACAAGTATCAAATGCCCGACCTACCTAATGCAGGTTTCTCTAGGGATTTCCCTGCATCACTTTCAGGCGAATTTCCGGATAGGATCCTTAAACCATTGCCCGGGGGCCCTAGTTAACCCTTGGCTACCTTCCTCTACCTTTCCGCATCTCCCCTTTCAAATCCTTTTCTTATGCTATAAGAGGGGAGTTGCCACTATGTGGATTACCCTATACATAGCCTGTCTACACCTAAAAAAAAAACTTAAATTTCGTACGATAGTCCGTTGAATTTCATTATTTGCGATTAACCACGACCTAACCTCACTCATCCATCACTGCCACAGGCATGCGTGACATTTACTTGAAAGTCGCTTACGTTCTAAACGATGTTTATATTCAATATTACAATGTGGTTTACGTAAACGTTGTACCGGATTGGACCTTGATACACCTAGGCACACACTTTAGTTGTGTTTTTCCTCATTGATTTACATTTGAATCGCATAATCTCGGTATTGGCACGTAAGAGTATTTGACTTTCGTCATATATTTCTCATAATTTTTTTAATCAATCTGAACTACAGCAGGTGTAGTGAACATATCACAGAAAATTAAGAAGACTGTTTTGATCTTCGACACAACTTGCTTCCCTGGTTGAGTGTTAGTAGTTCTATTATTCTGAAGTGATATATGTTGAAAAATTTTACTTATCATATTAGTATCTATAAAGAAAAAAAATTATATTCGTTGAATTTAAAGTGAACATGTTGTAGCCGTTGGAGTATTTACTTTGTTGCGCAACTTTTGTCGTTATCTTCGTATCTTTCGTTATATTAATTTTCTCATACTATCTTCCATTACAGAAGTTATTAAATCCTGTTCTATAGCACAATTATTTCATTTAAACTGAAAGCTTTCTCTAGACCCAGAGAAAATATATTATTCATTTAGGAATATTTTTGAGTTTTCCAAAACCGCATGTAGCAATTCTAAAATGTGGTTTGCGTTCATATTATGCAATATATATGATAACGCGCTCATCATGCTAACATTTTAATGAACTATAAATAGTTATATAAAAATATACCATCATATAATATGTACACTTTATCGACATATGTATAAAACATATTTCTTACAAATTTTTAGGTTGTATATATTATTATCTGTCTTTCATATTTCTATGATTGTAGATAAAGAAAGTGTAGTTTCGATTGCCGCGAGTATATTGTCAGTGCATGTCTCCCCAGCTATCTACTTTGTATTTGATTTATAAGTTTTCTCGGAAGTTCCCTTGTCGGCTTAAATAGTTGAATGTTGGAAATTCACCTCGTCCCTTCAAACCCAGAGTCTCGCTGCCGAACTTCCTCGTTGCTTTGAGCCCACATCCGTAGAAACAGATCGTGGAATCCTAAATTTTTTGCCCAGTTTCTTACCTCTCATAGATTCCTGTTTCATTAATATTATCTGTTTTTCCAAAGCAAGTACTGCATTTGTTCTCCTTTGAACGCCGCTCATTCGCATCAGCCGTCTTTCTATCTTAAATACTTCGCACAAGTTTTTGATTAGTAGATCAATGTTTGCTTCCTTCGACGTACACTACAAATCCTCTAAGACTCAGTGAATGCTGATTGTTATGTTCCTACCAGTGATTGTGGCTTAGGACCTTAGGATCGCACTCCGAAAATTCTTTCAATGGGTGATCTGTCATTGCTTACTAGCCAAGACAATTTTTTGTTATGTCGTCTAAAATGGAATCTTCTCCTATAATGATATAATTTTCCAATGGATTCGTCAATATTGCGAGTACCTATGATTGCGACAGTATCGTTGAATTGTCCAGTACGTGCCTTGTCTTTGGACCACTCAATGCGCAGTTCGTTGTTATTCGTAATTAAATCGAGCCCTGAGCAACGCCTTCTCACAGTCTTCTCTCTCGTCTTGCCTTCGTCGTTTCGTATGGTAACTTTGAATAATTATTCATCATGTTTTTTACACGGCACCAGTTTGAATTACACACTACATAGTATGTACCTATTCACTGAAGGATGAAAATGTAAATTTAAAATATATGTTGTGCATCACTTTTGAATTGATATATATTTAATATTATTTATCGTACTCTCACATGTTATCATACTTTACAATGCAAATTATCTGAAGCGGAGGTTGAGTCATAAAGAACCGACTTGCTGCTGGTTATCCTTCAGGTTTCCGAAATAAATGCTGTTCCCAGGCTTCAATCACTGCTTGATAAAAACAGAGCAGATTCTCTATTGATTATGTTCAACTATCTTCAGTTCAGACTCTCATTCCAACCTCCACTTTCATATTAGTTCTTCTCGAAAGCCTCCAACGATCATCACTAAGCTTTTCAAAAATCGCTTTTGACTGTCCCTTCTTCTTTTCTACTAAATATTTAATAATACTCATTGGGAAACCTATATTGAGAGTATATTGGCCTTGTAAATTTTCAATAACATTTTTCGCGAGCTTTTTAAGATCTTTCGTAGGCTTCAAACGTTTCAGTGGAATCTCTGCTACCCTCTTGTCAGATTTTTGAACGGAAAAGAAAATATAATCATTCTAAAATCAAAGGAGACATTAAATTTTACTTCTAACTGAAGACCAATGAGCAGTAATAAATATCTAAACCTGAGATCAACAGAAAACATTCCTTGGAAAAACTATTGTAGGTAACTCTAATAATTCACCGCTTAAATATTACAAGATCACGTAGCATGAAGAACTATTGGAGTGGTAAAATTTTCAATTTTATAATCGAGATATCAAAATTCGAAACTTTGTTATTCAACAAACAATTGGCCCGGGTTGAGACCCGAGAATTTTATCTATTTAAAAAATTGTTATATTAGCGAAATTATTTCGTTTCTTTTCTTGATATTCATTTAAACATTTTATCAATCCCCATTACAGTACACTGTATTTTATTGCCACTATTGTACTGCTAATTATATATATCCCACATAATTGTCTATCACAAATTGGCAGTGGCAAGAGCAAAGCGTTTCTCGGAAGAAAGCTTCGTGCGCAGCGGGTTTGCGTCGCCATGACGTCACAGCGCCGTAAGAGGTCTGGAGGGGAGGGGGACCTTGTCTTCGTGAAGCGTGTTGTGTATCAGTCGAGTTTCCGTCGTCTGTAATGTAAGACGCGAAATTTGTGCTCTAGGTGTGTTAAGTGATTCAGTGCATTCGTCATCGTAATCAAGGACCTTTAAAACTGTACAACAAAAGTGTGAGAACCCAACCCCGTTCCTGTGGATTATTGGACGTCAAATAAGTAAGTTAAGAATATGCTCTTGGATATTCGATGTTTGGCGTAAATCTGTTTGCCCAGCCGTGGCTAATTTAGCTTCGCGCTACAGCGAGTTTCGCGTAAATAGAAGTTAATGTTGTGTATTCTTTGGACACCGGCAGTTTTGAAATTAATGTTGCCACATTGTTGGTCGCGTAGTTGCTTCTCCTCGCGTGTATGACGAGTGACACCTGTTTATGTCCACGTGGACAAATGACCTATAACTGACGTGTAAATTGGAGTCAGAATTTATTCTTAGGTTGATGGTAGATTTCTAAAGTCAACTGCTACTGTAGAAATACCTGGAGTATCTGAAATTTGACCCTTTTAATGAGAGTTAATTGTTGTTAACCGAAACAAATTTTTGTTCTGGATTATACTAAAATAATATCCAAACCTACGGTTTCTTAGGCGTATGCTTAGAAAGATTATATAACGGATCCTGTCATTTATATGGACCACAAAAACAGTTAATCCGAAAATAAATTGTAGTATGAGCAGAAATTGAATGTCAGATATACAATATAATTAGCACATTTCCCCATGAAACGTTCGATTTATCAAATTAAATGTTTTAAATAAACACGGATTTGTCTGATAAGTGGAGTTTAAAACATTATTCAGTAATTGAGATGTTACATAGTTACTTAACTGACTTCAGAATGGTTCGCAACCCTTCGTAGGGTTCATAATTTATTTTTAACAATAGAAGTTTCTCCAGTACAAATTCTTGATACAGTTATTTTCATTGTCTACTCGTGTGTGGAAATAACTAATAAGGAAAAAAATAGAAACATCGTGGCGCTGCATATCAAAAAGAATTTTATCAATATAATATACTCATAATATTACTTATTTGATAGTAGTGTTATTTTATGTGTAAGCGCGAATTCAGTTTCAACAAGTAAGTCTGCTTAATTAATATTTATATGACGTTGCGTATAAATAAAATAAGGAAATCAGTCAATAATGTCAGATTAGTTGGAATTTATACAATTAAGTTAAAGAATTTTATCTCCTTAAAATACAATAAAAAACAGAATACTACGTTTTGACCCATCTTTGCAACACCTTCACGTGTTATACCAATAAAAAATAAAAAAATAAATTAAAAACTCTTCATGACCTTTTGAAGCCCACATTAAATTTAAAAAATTAAATCCAATAAATTAAAACTATATATTGAAAATAATTTCATTAATCAAGCATGTTACAATAAATTCTTTATAATAATATCAAACACGTTTTTAATTTAATTAGATGTAAATTTTAGATTTATCAGGTTTCAATTTTATAGCGCAGGGGAGTCTTCTCGTGCAAGTTGAGTTCAAAATTGCCTACCTATTTGTCAGTAATATTGTTGGATTTTTAAATTTTACGCTACAGGGTTCATAAATGGAACTTACTTACATCTGAAAGGAATAAAATTTATCATATACATTGAACTTAATACGTTACAATAATTATATACATAAAATACAAAAAAAAAACATCAGACTACTAAGTCAGAAATTTTTTATGAATAAAAATTTGTAAACATTAAAACAGACACGACTTT
This sequence comes from Zhengitettix transpicula, assembly GCA_037074705.1. Taxonomy (NCBI): domain Eukaryota; kingdom Metazoa; phylum Arthropoda; class Insecta; order Orthoptera; family Tetrigidae; genus Zhengitettix; species Zhengitettix transpicula. The sequence goes on along the minus strand of CM073591.1, from coordinate 119,202,096 downwards.
TCGTCCTTAACGTTTAGAACCTTTTCGTAAGTTGTAAAATTTATTTTACATCTCAAGGGGCAAAAAAATTATGGATTAAACGTCGTATCTGTTGTAACGTTTAAATCATATAATTGAATTTTAAAACACATCCCAAAAATTAGGGATGAAACGTCATGGGATATACTGATTTTCTATATAAATAATTATCCATAATAAATTTCTAACTTCAGATGCTTTTTTGTTTTTTAATTTATTTAAAGAAGGCAGATAAATATAACTTACTTTATCATATATTTCGTTTAAATTATTTGTATAATTAATATAGTTCTAAGACGAAGTCGCAAAAATGCGTCAAAAGGTTGTACTCCTTTTTTTATTTACATTAGATGTAATTAATTAATTCTATTTTATTAAATTCAAATTATTCTGACTTTATTGACCGATTTTTTTATTTTAGGCTGCATAATTGTAGCAATGTTGACCTCTTACATGTGGAAAACAAAACTATACCCCATTATTGTTTCAGCCCGAATTTCAAGTAATTGGTTTCAACATTGGAAGCACAGCAAACTATGAAAACAATTATTTACTGTATTACTTTGGGCTATCAATTATAGAACTTCCTCATATACGACCTTGAACTAGACCTATCCTTTTATGTCCTCTGATTATTTCAGGAGTAAGCGTATAACAAAACATTACAGAGGTTACAAATAAGTATCAAGGCATTTATACTCTATTGCATACCTCTAATAAATTTTAGGATATGCGATGATTTTATGGGAAAAAAGTGTGTTAATTCGAACGTTTTATCGTATCGTGAACACATACGATATTAACACTTTATGTAGTAGTGGAAACTTTTTGAGAGATAGCGACGGTGAACATTGACGAAACGCCGTAGTGAATATACGCAACACGAAATAAAATGCATTCGCAACTTAAATTGATGCAACTGCCCCTTGTTTTGTGCGTTATTTCGTAAGTTCATACTGCCGTTGAATTCATTGTTTGTAGCAAAGTCAAGGACGTGACACACAAGGAATACGAGGTTCTCTGTGAATCAGCACGATCATCCTGTTGCGGGGCTTCCCTAATTCCGAAGTCAATTTAAAAACATGTGCATTTCACGTCCTGTCTAAGCGAGGGAAGTGCTTGTAATCTAAGCAGCGAAAGGCTGTTCTTATGTTACACCGCTTCAGTTTCTACATCATTATTGAAATCTCAATTGGAGAAAATATGACGAATGCCACAATCATTTGTTGCAGTCAATAGATGCAAGGAACGATTTCAAGAATTATGTAAAATTATAGCTGTATAACAATTCCAAAACCAGAGCTTGTGCCACATGTCCATAATATTCTATTGAGTTACATATTGAGTTACTGTATAATTCCATACAGAATCCTAAAGCCATTCAAGTAATTCGGTACACTCAATCTATGTCAATTTATTTTTTCAATGGTGGTATGTGTGATCTACAATTATCATCATATTAGTCACAGCTCGTATGTAAATTCATTCATCACATAAAATAAAATTAATTTTCAAAATAATTTGTAATTGTGCGTCAGTTGCACGAAAAGGAGTACAAACAGAAGTATCAATTTTTAATAAATTCCTGATTACATTTAAGAATAAAGAAATCCTTATCCAGCTTCAAACGTGATCTTTAAAAAATTATGATAGTCCATGATACATTGTATAAGAGTTAATGGAAACACACACACACATATGTACATATATATATATATATATATATATATATATATATAATCACAATCCAATATTATAAATCGTAAGCATATCACAATCTTCCATTGCTAATATATTTAAATGTATTTAAATGAAATTAATTTATAATTACTTAATGCTTAGTACTTACATTCGCAACAAAAAAGTGTTATAAATAAAAATAGAAACTTTATCTTATTCATATTAATTAAAAAAATAATTAGTGTAAAATAGTCAAAAGTAAGAATTTATTAACACTAAACTTTACAATTAAGTACAAAAGTTTCTTCCTTTGCCTACGGACCTCTTCAGTTGTATCAGAAAATAATAAATAAATATAATGAACTAGACAGTAATAGGGCGAATCCGAAACAAATAAATAAATTATGAATGAGAGTGAAGTAACCATGTTATACTAAATTTATTTATTGTATGCTTCTTTGTATTTATTTATTTATTTTTAGGTACAACTGAAGAGATCCCTAATCAAAGGGAAGAAACGTTTAATTAATTTTAAATTTTATGGTTAATTAATTCTGACTTTTGGGCCTTTTACAATAAGAAAAGTTTTCCTAATTGTCAATATTAACCGTGATTTACTTTTCATTCCCATCTACGGGAAAGGAATATATTCTATTACAGACTGCCAAAAGTGCATTTAAAAGGATATTCATCCAAGCCCTGTACGTGTGTCACGACTTCATTAGTGTTTCATAACCGTGTCCTGACCTTACAGAGATAATGATCAAAATGGGATCACTCATTGAAGTGAAATGTTACGAGCACTGAACTAAAAGTTAAATATGACTATACGTAATTGGGAGAATCGAAATGGAAATGGATCGTCTACTACCTGCTACATAGTCTACATGTACTGAGATATTGACTTGATATTGCGTGATTCAATTTGAAAGCCACCCAATAAAAACAACCAAAGAGAAAATTTATATCATGCTTTATAAGTAAATACAAGAAAGTGATAATACATTGTATCTTAGTTACACTGAGAATGAAATATGGGACATATAATTCATAACTAGGAGTTGGCATTCACTCTGACTACAGGTAAGACGTAATGAAATGTAGTTTGAAACCGGTTAGTGTAAACAACAAATCTCGAAGAAGATGCGATGCAGGTAGAATAAACTAAAGAAACGCGGAGTGAACAAGAAATCGTCACATCTGTGTCGAAAACACCTAAGAATGCGAAAGCAAATAACTAGTCAACATATGGAAGCAACAGTTATGTAAACACATGGGGCCACATTGGCCAGACATTAAGGAAAAAAATTATATAAATGCACTAAAATAAAGTTAATAAATTGGGACAAATCAAGGAATACATGAGCATAAAGTCATTACTGAGAAAATATTGTTATCTTGCCAAATTGATTGACGTTAAAAATTAAATTTGGTAATGTTAGTTGTTGACTAAATGCGCACAACAAATTATGAACACGCTGTTTGATATGTGTATTGAAAACGAAATTATTATGTATATTGAAGAAGTAGAAGTTACATTACTGAGCTTCTAATTTGTTCAGGCATATAGTTGGACACGACAAACAATGGCGATAGTTTATATATATATATATATATATATACATGAATGTGTCTGTGTGTCCCCTATGCGCTTCTAAACCATTCATGCGAATGCGATGAAACTTTTGTGAGCTCTTTTGCGCACCCCCGAAACGGTTTCTGACGGCCTTTCGAAGCGCTATGTTCCAAGGGATGAACGGGGTTAAATTTGAAAACATGCAAAACGGCCAATATCAGCGTTGATTAATTTAGTTTTGGAGTCGATGTGATTAATACTACCTACCCAGATGTGTTTACTGTATAATGCCAACACCATAAAGCACATTTAAAGAACCGGTTGGAGAGGGGCTACATAAAAATAACGCGAAACAACCGTAATTGGTTCTTAATCCGAGGTAATAGAAGTATGAGTTTAATTCTGACATTCACTATGTCAGTTAAGTCGTAATTCAGCTCCTAGTTGTACGGGTGGGAGAGGATGTGGGTAAAATGCCGTTATATAAATGTGAGGAGCAAAAAACTGAGACTGGTATTGGATCTGGGGTTATGGAAGTCACTGAGTTTAATTCTGACATTTACTATACTGGTTAAGTTGTAATTAAACCCCAAGAAATGGGGGTGGAAGACAGTGAAACAAATATCTGTATATAATCCTGAGGGGTTAAGACACACCTACCACCTCCATGGGTGGGGTCGAATTTAAAAAAATTTCTAAGCGGCCATTATTTTAGCGAATAAAACGTTTTCGGGGTCGCTTAATTTGATAGTGTCATTCTAGAATTTTTAAGTGTCTAATTTCAACATCAAAAGGCATGGAAGAGAAGAACCCTTACAGTGAGGATCGTGATGGAAGTAATTTAAATAAAAATACCGAGATTAGTGTCGGTTCTGGGGTTATAGGAGTCGCTGAGTTTAATTCTTGCATTAAATATGGTGGTTAATAAATACCCGGACACTCAGGTAGTATACTATAAGAATCACGAAAGTGCAAAATCCAGACAGGCAGATGTACCTTCAAAATAAATCTTCAGAAAGTGGAAACAAATAGAAAAATTGTCGTTGTACCACTGCATTCACACGTCTCGCAAGCAGACAAACATTTTCTCCTCAAAGCAGACAAAGAAAATCTCTTTAGAAGGCATGGTGATCCTTGTTCTCGATAAGCACAGTCAACAGTATAGATAATAATAATAATATTAGGAAATGCTATTATCTCTTTATAGAATGTCCTTATGAAAAGTCAAGTGAGTTATCGTATACTGAGAACATTCTACAAGATGTAATATGATCACTTAGAATCTTAAATACATTTATTTACTAAAATTAACTATACTGGCCATTGTTTGATTGTAATATCGATTCTTATCCATCAGAGATAACTTTATTTGATTATGAAAGAAAGGTCGTTTTGTGCGGCGGTCACCGACATTTGTCCGGCATGTTATCATAATAATTACGCATGAATGACAAGATCACAAATTATTGAATATTTTTGTTTCTCCAATTGCATTGAATATTATAATTTTACTACTGACCGTACGCAATAAATTTTTATCCTTTTTCTTGACGAATTGAAAGTAAGTATTGCTATTTACCCCAAACTACATTTAAGCCTTGATACTTTATGTATGCACTAAGTAGAAAATGAACTGTTTTGTATTACGGCGTTTATGAAATTGATTTTACTTGAGTTCTGGCAACAGCGTAAATGAGTCACTATTGTTTCGATACGAACTATTTCCAACGAGGAACTATTTTGCATGGGACGTGACTTCTCCCATGTCTGTTTAAGGTCACCTTAAACTTTTCTCGTTTTTCATAATGCAGACTTACTTTGAAATATTAGTTTCTTGAGCATCAATTAATTCAGAGATAAAACTAACTAGGTATCGTTCGGTTTATTTGCCTCTGTTTATGACTCTGAATAAGTATATACAATCTGCTGGTCTCTCCTCTACGATCCGCCAAACATTACTTTTATATCCCTTAAACTCCCTCAGAGTTAGCGACTTCCCACGACCGTTCTTACGTTATTCATTATCAGTTACAGTTTAAGACAACTACCATCTGCGAGACAATGTTATCAGAAGTAAATAGGGAAAAAATCAACTGTATCGCGAGATTCCTTAGTCTTTCAACCCACCCTTTCACATAGCGCGACAGGGGCGTTCCCTTTCCCGTCTTCGTTGCTCCTGTGCTTCAATACAAGGAAGGAAGTCCTGTCTATATCTGGTTGCTCAGTCGGGAACACAATCAATTTTAACTTGGTATATTCGTAAACATACATGACATACTTAACTCTGTAAGGTGTTATAAAACTTTCAGAATTTTTAAATAGGTTAAAAGTAAAAAAGTTTTGTGATACTTTATTTCAGATAGTGATTTAGATGCAATTTTTGACCTTCAAATTCAACAATGGAAACTGGAATTGTTTACAACGTCGGAGGCTAATTTCTGAATGCTTATTGTGTAGCTGCAACCAGGAATCAGATAGGATGTAGCGTCAAAGGGGCAATAATGTGGCCAGATGGGGTTGTTGAAATCCAGGAGAGGAGAAATTACCGCAAGGTGGCTGTTACTTAAAGAATTTTGAGAATTGTGACCGTAGAGAAAGTCTTTTCAGTAGAGAGTGGTGCGTGCAGAAGATATTACTTCCTGTTTGTGAAAGGACGCCGCGCACAGAGCGACCGTGCGATGAACGACCAATGTAATATTGTGACCAAAGGTCCCTTAATATCCCGTTCCCGATCACTTAGGAACCGGATATAGACAGGACTTCACCCTACCCTTTCTTCCTTGTCTTGAAGCACAGGAGCAAGGAAGGCGGGAATGGGAAAGTCCTGTCTGCCTGGTCGCACTCAGCACTGTCGCGCTGAGCACGACCTATGTGAAAGGGTGGATTGAAAGACTAAGGGATCTCGCGACACAGCTGTTGTTGTTTATGTCCATTTTCATCTGAGAACATTGTGTCTCAGATGTTAGTAGCCTTAAACTGTAATTGATAATGAATAACGTAAGCTAGCTGTGAGGGAGTTTAAGGGATATAAAAGTAATGTTTTGCGGATCGTAGAAGAGAGACCATCTGGTTCTATGAACGTATTCAGAGTCATAAACCAGAGGCAAATAAACCGAACAATACCTCTATAGTTTTCATCTCCACGCACTGATTAATCCCATTTTTTGTGGTTTATGAATTTTTAACGTACCTACTCTCGCATTACCCATATATGTACGGACCAATTTTAACGTACGTACTCTCGAATATATATATTCAGCCCTTTTTGTTTTATTTCATTCTATCCATAATCATAATGATTTTACATTATTTCATTTGAGTGGTAATAAATGTTTTTTAGTTTATCAATATTTTTTATTCGAATTGAATGATAGAATCAACATAACATTTGTCATATTTCAGTTTATTTCAATATAACGATAGCATTTAATTATTACAGCATGAAAAAATCTCTTTTTAAATATGTATCATTATTTATATAATGTATCGAAGTGAAATCCTCCAACACTTTTACAAATATTAGTTTTAGTCTCTTTTTTTTATTTTTAAAATTTGTAAAAGGATTAGTTTTAAAATTATTTAGGATCCTACTTAAAGGCAAGGAATAGAAACTATAAATCTCATCTTTTAATGTGAGCGTAGTAGTATTAATTACTATACTTGTTAATTATTTAATTTTCGAGGAACACATTTAAAAGTCATCCAGGAACTACGTAACTAAGTCAGATTTATTCGTGAAATATATTTTCATATAATTAACCAGAAATTCTTGATATTCTGTTGTTGAATACGAAATTCCCGTATACAAGAAACTATGTGATAATTAAATTAGATCTCTGCATGCCACACGAACTTTCCACAAATTGTACTCGGCATATCGTCTCTATACGTAATGAACTTCCAGGTAGCTCACGCAAGTAGAGGTGTGGTGTTTTGTGTTTCATTATTACATAAGTATCCATTACTTTAGTGGTTCTGCTGCTAAAATAATGTGATTATAATAAAGGGAGTTTATTTTTTCCGCACACTTCCAGAATTGAGTAAAAAAGTTCAATTCTTTCCCTTTACTTGTCTTCTTGGCTATGAAATAATGTTGAAGATAATCAAATATATGATTAATTATGTACTGATACATTCTTAGAATATTACTCCTAGACATTTTAAAATAATGAGATTGTTTTAATAATTTACAAATATTTATTTTCATCAAGTGAAAGGTAATTGTAAAAGTAGAGCAGAAAGTGGTCCATGTGTTAATCGTTGAAAGAAACAAGTTACTTTACATGTCACGGAATGTAGTTTAATTAGAAAGTTGAAAATAATCTTGTTAATAGAATTTACATAAGTGTATGATTTTGGATGTTTTATCGTTTTCTCTGCAGCTCACAAAGTTATTTGAATTTTTATTTATTTATTTATCGGTATTTGTAATAGTCGTTACAAGAAGAAAAACAATAATTTTTAGATCTTTATACTTTATTAAAAGAATGACAGAAGCTTTCGGCAATTGAATTTATCAACAATTCCCAAATTGGAACAATCGTCAATTCACTAAAGGGTACAATCACAAGAAGAAAATATAAAAAATTAATTTAGACGTGGGAAAAAGGATTAGTTTGTTTTTACTCATAAATCAATGATGAATGTTGGAATAGTTTCATTTTATTACACATACAGTTATTTCTCAGTGCGGCTTTTTTATTTTTGTCCTATTTTATTGTATGATATTATTAAAATTGTTGGTATTCTAGTATATTTCAGCTGATCGATGTTCCAAATTGGGAGAGATGTATTAAGTCACGCAGTTAATCATAGCGATTGCCGAAGGCTTCTCTCAATCTTTTAATAAAGTATAAATATCTTCTTATATCGAAAGTTATTTGAATGTGTGCGTGGGTGTACGTTTTCTATTAATGTCACTGTTTTTCCCAATACTTTTCCGCAATATTATTATTTAATTTTAAATAATTTTACTGTTTAGTTTTGTATCTTATTTTAATATCGTTGGAGAAGACGACAAAGCCGCTCTTTTATGACATCTATTAATAAATTCTTGTCCTGCGCATTATAATTATCGGTTCCTACTTTACGTGTTTTCTGTGGGTTTTTAAGACTAATCGACTTAATGGCCTCTCTTTGTGACATTGTTTACGCCTACTATCACAAAACATATTTCCTTCCTTAACGACGATAAAAAATTGTTAGTCATCCTTATCTTTTCATACAAATTTTGAAACAGGCATTCATACAAAATATATTTTTTAAATTTTGAAATTGAGGGCACTACAATAATTGGGTTATTGTAACACGTTTATACTTTTTTTTCAAGTCGTATGGATTAATTAAAAATGCTATGTGCTATGTGACAAACAAAGGCGTGAGTTTTCAGTTTTCCATGGATTACTTTTAATTAATTCATAATCATTGTTTTAGTTGGTAGTGTCTCTGCCACCTCCAACACATTCCTCACGTGATAATATCCGCTATCTTTTGTTTGCGGAGAAATTTTCGAACACTTTTCTTGTACGAAGAATGGAACACGTTATAAAATATACATAAAAACAAGTTTCCCCCTGAGATTGTTACATTACATTATTTGGAATATAATAAAATATTATCAGTATGAATTATCATGTGCTGAGTACAATTTTTATTTATTGTTGGAAAATGTTTTTGTACCTTTCCGCTCAACTTCTCTATAGCTAAACACAGTTTCAGTGATATTTCCAGATCTTATATTACATTACATACTTGGAATACAATGGAAAATTCTATCGCTAAAACTGCTAATGTTATTTAGTTGGAATACAATGGAAAATTCTATCGCTAAAACTGCTAATGTTATTTAGTAGGGTTTGAATCTGAAATTGTAAGGATTTAATTATGAAAGGTCAACAACACATTCTCTTAGTGAATGCAGTTTTTCCCAGTGAATTTGATGAATGTAGACTTCACGGGTTTCAACCCTGGTTATATCTTGTGTGAAACGCACCCGACTTTAAAGCTATTTCCGTCATCGTCAATCACCTGACACAAATTATAACCCGGGTTGAATATAATTTCAGAGTTTTTTTTTATATATGTAGCAAACTTCCCCATAAATACGGAATCAATGTAGAAAATACGCAAACCCTATATGGCAGTACAACCATAATGTTAATAAACGACATTCCTTTATAATTGTTGACGCTGGACACAAAATTTTTAAATAAATTATATAATCGTTTTCAGATTATTATGTATTGGAAGAAGTCGAAAGCTACTGCTAATAAAAGGTTTTACGTAATTTACATGTGACATTAAAAACTTCTGAGACTGAAAGTGTTGTCTTTTCCTCATTAATTCTAGAATTTAAGGATTGTGATATATATTTATATATTGTATATTTTAGCGTCATCTCTGAGTCAATCATAAGGAATTCATGGAAATGAAATAAACTACAAGAAAAATAAAATAAATTCCAGTGACGTATTTTTTAAATATCTTATTGTACATTTTTATTATTTTTTAAAAATATTAATCTTATGGAGGTTGGTGAAATAACTACCGAAATATCTTGATTTTGACTTATTAAAACACGTATAGATTTCTTTAAAATGAAGAAAAATTATAAACGCCAATAAAATTATAGTACTGGTTCTCCAAAAGCAAAATATTTAGCAAATTTCTATATATATCTTAGAATCAAAAAGTTATAAAAATTAAAAATTCAGTCCATGACATAGATTTCCGACACATTGTTCTTGCTATGCTTTTACAACGTTTCTTTATGTTTTAAAAAAGGCAAAATATACATTTAAAAAAACTAAAAGTAGTGTTTGCACCTTTATAGTTGAACTGTTCCATATTCCGATTTCAGAATATTTTTTTTCAGTTGAAAAATATTCAGAAAATAGTTACTAACACAATAATAATTTAAGGTATTTATTCATAATACTTAAATAATTTATTTTTCATTACAAATCATCTATTCGACTTAAACTCGTAAATAGAAACAGTAAGCAAAGATGTTTTATTTGATCTGGTCACGAACCTCGGCCTGTTTTGAGAGGTGTATGTTCCGGGGTCGCAGACCTTGGACATACGGTAAGAGTTTTCCGCTATTCCTATTGGAATAGTCGGCCAGCTGCCTCCTAATTTAGTCAAGGCACTGCGAGGGGAAAGCTGCGACCCCACACCTAACCCCTCTCCCCTAATCGGAAGGGCGTGGGACAAGTACCAAATGCCCGACCTACCTGATGCAGGTTTTTCTAGGGTTTTCCCTTCATTACTTTTAGGTGAATGCCGGATAGGATCCTTAAACCATAGCCCGAAAGCCGTAGTTAAACCTTGGCTACCTTCCTCTACTCTTCCGCATCCCCCCTTTCAAATCCCTTTCCTATGATATAAGAGGGGAGCCTGTCTACACCTAAAAAAAATTGAGACGCGTGTCTTCATAAATCGACTAATAGAATAGCAATAAGCAAGCACGAGAAAGAGTAATTGCCATATATGTCGATTATATTACAGTTGTTTAACTTAATTATGGGTTACTTTTTATGCCAACGCGACGGTATTTTGGAGAGGTGTCGAACCGACGAGGAATACCGCGAAACTCGCGTCATTAGCTCAATGACTCAGCATTGAGGCATGTGTTTATAGAAGCGCAGCGTTCGAAACCGCGGCAGACTAAAAATACAACATTCCCGGAGTATCTATGGAATATAACGAACCATTTTACGAGTCCCAATAACCACGAGACGGCACATAAATTTTATTCTACGATACTAGACACCAAGAGCTAACAACCTTGATCTTGGTACACATCGTGTAGATTAGGCCCCATAGTTCCCATTGCTGCCACTACAGACTAATAATGGCTAGATTATCACAATTGTTAGCAGCATTATATTTAACTGAAATTCAAACAACTCTCAAAGTGATTTTTATCATTTTTAAAATTAATGTAAAATTATGACTCCGCTTTGTTATAACAGAAAAAATAAAATACCTCGAATCCGACAATATATACGTTTGTATAATGAACTACAAGCTACATAAATATTTTATTTAAATAATTTTATGTATTGTATTTTACATTTCGCCATAATATTTAATTGCATCACTCAGAATATTTATTTTAAAAATATTTTGATATTTTTGATCTTTTATTTTTCTTCTTCTTTTAGAGACTAACTTCTACTGAGTTTAAAATTACTGAGATGAATTATACTGATAAATTGGATAAATAGAAGTACCGTAAACTGTAAATAATTAATCCTTTGCATATTCCGAATGTATTGGTCAATATTTTACTACATAATTTAATGGGATGGAATCATTCTACGCGCATCAAAACTGCCTTATTTATTTGCACATGTTTTTATGATACTACTTAGCTAAATGAAACTGTAAAAAAGCTAAATAAATTGTTTTAAGCATAAACTCCGCGAAATCGAAGCGTCTTCTGCGCCTCACTAAAACCATCAAATTAAATCACCTGCCGATGAACCTCCGATTCGTCCAATTGTGTGATTGGCAAAGAAACTGTTTAGTATGTTTCTGCATCTATGATTAGTATCTAACTGAATTAAAATTTCACATGTCATTAAAAAACTGATAGGCCTCCTTTACCATAATTAATACTCCGAAAACATTATGATTAATAACTCTTGGTCCTACGAGACTGTACTCTGGTATACGGTAAATAGTTCTGTAAATGATTTGTTACATAAATTAACTCAAACCAATAAGATCCTATGCATAGGCAGAAGGAAATAGCTTTAAAGTCGGGTCCGATGGATTCCAATTGTGTACGTACACATTCGGATGCAGATTAGAAATGTAAATTGCTCTACAAATGGTCAATTCATATGATTTAATGAACCAATATTCTTTAACATGAAGTAAGCAGATCTCAGGAGTTAAAGGTTACAGTAGGAAATCTCATAATTTAACTTATTAAAAAATATTTCCTCTCAAAAGAAAATTTTTTTACCATCGTAAAATTTAAACTTAACAAATATTCCTGGGAAATGTGAATGTGTATGTAAATATTTATAACATTTTATATATTACATTCTTCTTTTCTCAGAACGCTGGTGTCTACGTTTCATCGAACTGAGTTTGGATATGATTCTGGGTTTCATTTCCTTCAGAGACACAGTACTAACTTTAAAAGCGGTTTCATACTAAAAAAAAATCCTTTTTTAGATCTGAGAAGTAAATTGAATAAGCGTTACACATCGCTCTGTATTCTAACCATCAAGACTTATTTTGTTACACATATGTGGATTATTACAAGTGTGACGTACGGTGTCTATGTTCTAAGGTAGTTGACCAAACTGGATTTCCCCGGCCGACGAAGCCTTGGCGAAATCTGGCCTTCAGCGGACTGTCATTACGTGAGCTTCTCCATTTTGGCCTTGAAATGTAAAACGTACCTGCCAGCATTGGCTACTATTACTTTTCATTAAAAAAAAATAGTATAACGCTGACAACTTCCATCCATTAAAGGCGGATAAGGATTGGCCGTTCGTGTGTAATTGCTAGAAACAGCTTCTACTTGGGGCAACCATTCAGAAGAATCTTGAGGAAAGAAGTAACGTCGTTTATAATGAATTATACTAAACACTTTCACGGAGTATGAAGCGTGAAATACTCAAGAGAGACCAACCAAATGAGAACGTCGGGGAACACCTGATGACTTAGAACTAACCACCGAGCTAAAACAATACGTTCATTCAGCTGGTTAAACAAATCTTTTATAAATAAAAGAGATACTACATCTTCATCATATTCCTGATGTAGTGGATTGTGACTTTACTGTTCAATTGAAACTCAATTTTTCTTTACTAGATTTCTTGACCAGTAAATTAAAGTTGCGAAATGTTTTCCTTTATTTTTAATGTATACTCTAACAGTTTGGCCATTTTATTTAAAATTAGGTCTGGTTTTTCGAGCCATAGAGACAATCATTTGTTTTTGGTTTTCTTTATTATGCTCTTCCGATAGCGGGAGAGGGGTTTTCTGTGGGGATGCAGCATTCCCTTCTCCGTGCCTCGACCAGTTTAGGAGGCAGCTGGCCGACTGTTCCAACAACTCTTGCGACAGAGGTGAATATCGGAAGTAAAGAAGAGATTAACAAATGTTATTATTGTTGTATAAAAATATCTTGAATTATATAAAAACGAATATTGAATATGTAATATATAGGTAAATACATAATTTGATAGTAATATAATCACATATAAAAATCATAAAAGCGATTGCGGAGTCCTTCGAGGTTCCTAAGAAAAGTTATCTGCCAGGTTATCTCAACATGGTAACGTACTCAACGTCAAACCCCTCAAAGTCAGTTCATAAAGCTTTATGACCCTGTATTTTGAATTGTTTCATAATTGTTATTTAAATATATTTCAATATTGTATCTAAAAAAATTACAACATCTTAAACAGCAGTGCCGAGAATATAAGCCGAAAAGCAGTTGTTGAAACAGTTTACTTTTTTGCTGACAATATCTAGCAAATTTCAAGAATGATTTCGTTGGTACCTGCACTTCACCCTCAGAACCGACAAAAGTGCCACCAGCTTCACACTAGTTTGAACCTCGTGACTTCCGTTCTGGACATATCAGGTTAATAATCGACATAGCACCTCATCAGAAGACATTGTTCTTTAATTATGATAAAGTTAGGTACCATATTCAGTTACAGTTTTTCAAGTAATTATAAACCAGATCTGTTATCTTTCCATTGTGAGAATCTTCACAAGGATCGTGCGCAGAAGTAATTTGAAAGCCAGACCCTAAATTAAGTTGACGTTACATGGTGTAATGTGGTGCTTGAGTGTTCCATTAACGTTTTTCTGCCGAAATTTTGTGTTTGAAAGTCCGGGAGCAAGGATTTAAGCGTATCGTCGTCTGTGGTCACTTTCTTGAAAGCCTCGTAGGTAAATCATCGATGTATTTAACTTTTGTGAAACCGTTATTTAATGTATACGACCAATAACTAAGGATGCGGATTTTTGGGTACCCTAAGTATTTGTATATTTCATTATTTCAATTGTCTCCTAATGAATTTCGACCAATTAGAATGCCTCAAACCCTTAGTTAAGCTTTACAACTTTTTTGATGCCGATAATTATTGTGATGTAATTTTATTTCTTTGACGAAGGAGTCAAGCATTTCTTAAAAACTAAGAAATCAAAGAATAATCAAAATGCTAATACAAAAATTGAAATATTTGTAAAAATATTGTGACTATAAATTATTGGACAATTCCATGAATTCTTTCCAGATTTATAAATGAAGTAAAATATGGTGTATTATAAAGGATAACTATATTATAAATTAACATATATAATTATTAATGAATAGGAAAAATAGCCAATACAGACAAAGAAGGTAATATAAATACCACACAACGTTTTTGGGAACCTTGCACCTTTCTTCAAGTGCTAAGAAGAGCCTAGAGAAACACAACTGCACAGGTCAGTTGACAACACTTAAAAGCAACGAAAACGTTACGGCAATGGGAGAGCCGAAGAGATCATAACAACTATTGAGTTTATATTATTATTAAAATATAAAAACGTATGTATTACTTTAAAATTAACAAATAGAAAATGAAGTAGCCTAAAACAGACAAAATTAGGTGAATTAATACCACGCAACGTTTCAACCATAGTTGCTTTCATCAGGTGTTGAAAATAGTAAAGCTTGTAGAATCTTTGTGTGGTATTTATTATCTATCTGTTAATTTGAAACTTCTAAGATTGTGTTAGGGTAAGTTGGTGTGTTGAAAATACGAGTGTAGCGTAACGGACGTGAATCCACAACATTGTCAAAGCACCAATCAAAAGGCACCACGCCAATACCACGTCGATTTAAACACAAGTTACTGATTAATATATCTCGGAGTCAAGTTACTTGAAACGGTGAAAACAGCAAAACCCACTCGTCATCGTCATTGCAGGTTTTCTAGACTACACATCACTTTTAGGCAAACAGTCGGGTATGATCCTTATACTACTGCTCGGGGACTGTTAACACTTTTCTGCTTTCCTTTACCTTCCGTACTCCCCCCTTTAAAAACTATGATATTAAAGTGTAGTTACCTTCATGTGGCCTATCGCTCTAAGAAAATGTAGGCTCTGACGTCATTTCATTGACGTTTCGTTACACTCCGAAGGACTTTGTGTGGGTTCTGAAAGAAGTCCATATATTGTTAGAACATTGACGTGGATTACAGAATGAAATATGTTGATAATTTTGGTTTTTTTTTCGTTTCGGCCTGTCTTTAGGTCTTTGTCAAAAACTAGTTGATGGAAATTCTATTTATTATTACATTCTACATTAATTTAGACGTGGCGGTAGGAGCACTGATGCACTTCTAATGCATTACGTTACGTACAGTTCTTCCGTGTTGCCACGCTCATATTTTTAAACTCTATAACACCTTCACATAAAAATATTCACTTCAAATATTTAGATAACGGAACGCGACAATTTGTGAACGCCTTAAAGTGAAAACCCTTGATTAATAGTTAATGAAATATCTATTTTATTTTTTGAATGCAACTGATTATTTGTATGCAATACTTAAAATAAAATTTGAGCTTCCTTCATTGCCTCCAAAGTAAAAACAGACCTGCCTTTCCTTCAATGTAAGCAAACTTGTTTATTGCAAAACCCGCTCTTGATTAGCAACCAAATGAAGTGTTTTTCGACCGCTCTCACGCAAAGTAGGCAGTTTGAGGTATTTACTTTGTCCGTTGGAACCATGAATATTTTACAAGACGAATTATAATTGAAGAAGCTCCCTTGTCACGGTTTATTATTCTGTTTGAGGCTGGAATCTCAACAATGACGTACAAGCAGAAGTGAATTCTAACGCACATAATTCTCATCTCTCTTAAAGCAGGTGGAAAGGTACAGCGAAAGGATTTCATTTACGTAACGGACTTTCTTTTGGTTACAAGGACACACGTCTCTGTAATACAAATACAACTATCAAATTCGAACTGTATTCAAACATTTTTTATAGCCTAAAAACAATTGAGTTGGATATCATTACTTTGTTAATAACCCCACGTTTTTAATCAGTCACATAAAAAAATATTATTTATGTTCTTCAAAAAATTTAGTAGTAGTTGAAGGAGCTCTCAGCATACGCCGTATTCGTCTTTAATAAGCAAAATATAAATACAAATTTAAGTGCAAACCTAAAAGTCAAATAATCTTTACATTTATTATCTAAATTAGAATATTTAATTGGAAAAAGAGTTAAATCTACACCTACAATCGGTACTTTCGTTAGAAATATCTTAATCTCGATCTTACGATGAGTTGGTTTTGACAAAATACATCGGAATTATTACGGAACATAGTCGGAAAAATTAAAACTTTGAACTGATACTGTACTTCCATTCTTTACTTTAATGTACGAATTATTAAATATCCAACCACGTCATAACTTATTTATAAAACCTGGAATTATTAACCAATTAAACTAAATTAATTTAAATCAGTCTTAATATAGTTTGTTATTAAAATGTTATAATTTTTGACCGTATATTTATACCATTTATTGCCTCATTTTTGAGTGATTTAAGTTTACGAAGGTGAGCCACTAAGTAATGCCTTCTATTTTTTATCTTTTATTTGTTGAGACAAATTAAATTAATAGAGCATAAACTTGCATTATTAATGATTAAATTTTCACTTTTCAACATAGTCACCTTCCTTTTCCACAGTTTCTGTACGCCTTTTAACAGGGGCACGTATTACACTGCGGTAAAAAGCGTGGTTTTGCTTCCTAAGCCACCGACGCACGGACGTTTTCACAGCCTCCTCCTTCAGCTGCGTTACAGCGACGAATCCATAGCCGAACTGTGTTGACATCCACTTTTGCATCACCATACACATTTTTCAATCTTGCATGAATGCGAATATCAGAGTTCAATCGCGGAACGCTGTCTAATACGTACGTCAATGTCAGACATTTTGCAAGGTGGTGCAGTGCTACCATCTGTTGACCGAGGAAGTTGTTACTGCAGTAGATTGGAGAATAATGTTTGAGGAATCGCGCCAAATTCAAAATTTTCACATAACTAACTTATTTAAGAAGAAGAAAAAATAGGAGGCATTGGTTATGTCGTATATATATATATATATATATGTGTGTGTGTGTGTGTGTGTGTGTGTGAGAGAGAGAGAGAGAGAGAGAGAGAGAGAGAGAGAGAGAGAGAGTTGGAAAGAGGGTGAGGTCATTCGAAAATTACCAGTTTATTACATAATATCTATCGTTTAACTAGTACTATTAACAAAATTATAAACAACATCTAATGGAACTTTCAAGGAAAAACTCGTTTGGAATTAGTATTACCGTAATGTTTTTGATACGATGAAAATGCACTGCTTTAAATAATTGTGAGAAAGAATTAATTACTAGCTACACTTGAAAGTTCAAACTGGCCTTTGCAGGCGTAGGGAGAAGGTTGTTGCCAGTAATTAATCGAGTGGACTTTGCGTTCATCTGGGCATTTGGTCTGGTTTAATTATGAATGAGGGAAACACAGCGTCACACTTGTGTGTAATCTGTAGTGTTAGAAAAGGAAAGAAAGAGACGAATGACCTGAAGAGTGTATGTCAGGGCATTGGCCGCTGGGAACTAATCAAGCCGCCGAAACCGCTCCTTTGCAACAGACAGAAACAATTCAGCTGTTTCAGGGCAACAGATGGTTTCAAAGTGTTAGTTAAATATGCTACTCTACGATCAGAATATTAAAGATTATGCAACCTGTATAAAAACACCAATACTTTAGGTTTACTGTTCATGAAACCTTAAATTTTATGTTCCTATATAATAGAAGCCTTAAATTACACTTCCATAAAAATGACACGGAACCATGCCCCTCCATTTTATAACAGAAGCTTTCATCTGTTAACAGAATTTACGGGTAAATAAAGTCTTATATTAACCATTATACCTGTTTTATTTGAATCATTAATTTTTTTCCCCCCCATAAACGAAGCTGTTCGTGAATCTCGCTTCAACAGGATTCTATTACTCCAAATGATTATGGTTGCTTCGAGAAGGTACATTATTATTATTATTCGTAATGTATGCAATACTGTCGAATAAATTAGTCACCATGTTTCTATTTTTTCAAAAATACAACAATTATATTTTTGATAATTAAATAAAGAAGTAGTGAAATGAAAGCAAAAGTAAGTGATAAATGAATACCACAGAACGTTTCTGCAATCCTTGTTGCATCCGTCAGGGGATTCTAAAACGCAAGAGCCGCGAGAACGACACATCACAAACAAGCCAGGTGAAGAGATCAAAAGCAGTTTCGTCTTTCAACGAGAAATATAAGTTTCACACAGTCAATTAATTCTACTCTACTTATTCTGTGTTAGCACAACTGGTTTTATAAATTGTTCGTAAGAACTGAAACCATATTTTATTTATGTATCTGTATCCTAAATAATGCAGTTTTATTGTATTTTACAACGTTCGGTGAAAAGCCCACTGATAGTAGATAATGAATCGGTTATCAGCTACGAGATAGTATTCCCGCGCTTCGAAAAGCGCTTTAAGTATCACATGTTTTTTTCATAAAAAGTTTCTACATTTCTAGATATTATTTATTTCCTCTTCGAACAATAATAACCTTCATAAAAAGGTGGATGATTGTAAGGAAGCGTCCAATGTTACGAGCAAGGTTGAAACGCGTATGACAACGTAAAAGAGAGTCAAAATGTTTATTTATATTATTAGAAATTAAATGAATTAAAAACGTACTTCATATTAACATTTGATAAATGTAATCAATTTTCAGTACTACGTGAGCTATTTTTACCTACAAAAATCGTATGCCGTGTTTTCTAGAATGGCCGACTGTTTTTCCGAAATAGGGAAGAGAGACACAATTTATAAGGACGTCTTCCTCAGTAATAAGATGTAATAAGCCAGAAGTGTGAAATATTTTCACATAACCCTCTCTCCAAAATTATGTACTCAGCCATATGATGTCATAGCCGTGAATTGCATATTACTTGCAGACTCAGCTAAATAAAGTTAAAGAAAAAATAAGTAACTAACTATAATATCAAGACGGATATGTGTGGGACAAACTTACGAAAATAGGCATTGAATTCAACAAACATTACCTGTTTCATATCATACCACAAAAATCGGCTGCACACTTCCTTTCTTCTCTCGTCAGAAACAAAACTTGCGTTTAGCATATCTGGATTGCCTAGGCGCTCAGGGAGAAATATTTCGAGAAAACTGGCAACTCTAATGGAATTAGATAGCGGTGCCACGCCCTATGGCTTCATAGGAACTTCCACACAACGATACAGGAACTTAAACTATTTTACTCGTAGATTATTTAAAGCAAACCCGAGGGATTCAATTACCACATAAAGCTGCGCTTGTGATAAAACTGCTTAAAATTAAGAGCAGAAAACTCCGTAAAGCGTCAGTTCTACATTATAAATTTTGTACTGATGTTTATGCGGCAGTTACGTTTTATTGCGTTGTCAGAATAATAGACTGACATTTCAAATGTTCAAGAACTGTCTTCAGGTAATTAAAGCATGGGCAACCGTTACAGACACGGATCTACTCGGTTCAACGCAGTCCAGTTTGTGAACAGCAGAAAACCACCAGCAGGAGTCTCCTTTACTTTTAAGGCTGTCGTGTTTGAAAATTTTTTACGAAATATTTATTTATCAGAATGCGATCTGTACGTCGTGGTGTCCCGCAGAGTTCAAGTCTGTGACTGTAACATTGCACAACACTACTCATTCTCATCTTGAAAATTAATTTCAAAGGCTTAACTTCTGTTAACCAGGTTTCCTTTTTCCAGAATTAAATTATGTAGAGGGTTTCTAAGTGTTATAAAGAAAACAATAGAAAATAAATTTAGTTGCGAAGGGTTGTAAAGATTTGTTTTTTAGTGAAGCGTCTTATTGTAGAACTTTGTAACAATAAATATTTTTTTTTGTGGAATGAAACTATTGTCATTCTCCCTCTTTTCAAGTATAACATAACTCAGCAAAATTATTCCAACAGGAATACAATATCGTTATATATTATTTTTTTATATTTTACTACTGTATCTACGTGGAAAAATGACGTTGCAGAAATGTACACGTATTAGGATGTTTCCCTCGAGTTGAAGAACGATTTGTGTGTGTGTTTTCTCTTTACTGTGTAACAGATACAAATTGTGTGAATCCCGGTGGCTGTTTTATCAACTAGTATAAAAGCAAATATATACTCGTATGACTAGTTATAAATCTTTGTCAGTTGTTCTTAAAATTAAATAAACTATACTTACTAAACACCAAAATAACCAATAACCAAAAGATCACTGCACCGTATACGATTACTATTTAATTTAAATAAGGAAAATACGCGTAAAAGTAAATAAGAAAAGAAAATTGTCCTCTTCAGTTCACAAGCGAAGGAACTGATGCCTACATTGAATAGCATTAATTTTAGTAAACCTACTTTTAAACTTTCACATCACTGCTAACGCCAAATGTAAATAGAAACGTCTCGATAACTACTGCCGGTAAGTTATTTCATTATAAGATGTATTTCAATTACAATTAATATATTTATGAAAACAATGTGTTCGATGATTGTAATAATAATTAAATCTGCACGGTAGCAAATCATTTTGATTGATTTTGTTCATTCAGTTGTTGTTTTGTATTCTTAAATATTTGTTAATAAATTTATTTGTACTAAATCTTCCACATGATACAAGCGTTTTGTGACTAGCAAAATACATAGCGATACGAAAATCGTTAACAACGAAAGTGGTGTTGGGTTCGAAGGAAATAATTTTGTAAGCTCAAATCTGAGATCGTGAATGGAAACTGTTCATTCACTGGACTGTTCAGCCAACACGTATGTGTATGAGAGATAGACATTGGGGTGGGGATTATTTTCTAGCCATTAGAGAAACGTACAAATCCCACCGAAACGTATGGCGACACAGAAAGGCAGAGTTGTATATAACTTTTATTGCCTTGATATTATAAACTTTGATGTTTCCGTCATTTCTTTACATGATGTATCTGAGCTGAAATGTAAATATTATTCACAGTAGAACAAAATGTTTGCTTGACTGGCGGATATTTCAGTGGGTGAATTGTTCGTTTATCGTGACAATGGTCTGAGTCCCATCACTGCTGGATAGAAAGGTTCGCAGCAGGTTGCTATCTTATCGTGGTGTGGTGTGTGTAGTACGCGAAAAGTCCTTGGAAGAACTGCGCTACGAGTTAGGGACTTACCCGACACTTATCAAGCGCTGCCGGAAAGCGATGCTTCGCAGCTACGACCTGGGGCCATCAGGACAATGTAGGTCTCGAAAATGAGGACTCACAAAATGGAAAAACATAGATGCCAAAAAATTCAATTGGAAAATTATAAACAAATGCCTAAAATACACTAGCACCTAACTGAGAGATGACAAAAGCATATATGTAGTACAATAAACTATAAAAGATAGCGTAGTTATGCTAAAAGTGTACAAACAGTACGTTTGAAGTTCTATAAACTGTATGAAGGAAAGCGTATATGGGATTGCATTGAAACGTCAGTCAGGGTTCAAGTTCTCAAAATGTAGTATTTTTCCAACTTTCAAACCTAGGTAAAAAAGAAGCGTTTATTGGTCTAATCAGTCACTAGGCGATACCAAGGTTCATTATGTTTGCTAAGTAAATTTGTAAGACTGAGAAATAATATATTCATAAAGCGTTACGATCGCAAGATCAGAGGAATGAAATTCAGTTTAGAGTCTCTCCAGAAAAACTGAAAATTGTTGAGAATACTTTGGTCTTATTTTATTATCAAATGAAAAATAGAACGCCTTTCCTGTGACATTTACAGAATTTATATAATTAATTACATTAATCAATATTTTTATAAATATGAAGTAAATTATTTTAAAATGTATCTATGTAATAAAATACAAACAAAATTAACTAATTAAAAGATTTTCAATTTTTAATAAATATAATTGGCTGTAATATTGAATAATAAAGATAAGATTATTTTAAATTTGGACTAATCAATAGCATGGCTTATTTCTATAATGTATTTTTCGTGATGATTTTTTGTACGGTAGAGATTTAATAATAGCAAAAATATTAAAAAGTAGGCGAAATTAAGTTATTAACTAAGTACAATACAATGTGTCTGAAATCCTTGTCGCTTCCGTCGGGTGAAGAAAACTTAACCTCAACTCAGTGATCCCTATAAGTCATTTTGGACGTATTATTATTTTATCATTCATCTCCTCCGACCCCCCCCCCCCCCCCCAATTCGATAAACGGCGTATTATTGAATTTCAGTAACGTAGGGATTGGTACTAATGAATTTAGCGAGAGCACCTAAAGCAAGTAATCGATACTATCTTTTGGAGCATTTTATAACTCATCTCTTCTAACCATCATTGGCATGTGGAATTGGCTGAACATGGCTTAACCGTCATCGGGAGTACCACAACCGAAGTTTGGATATAATATTTTCATGCGTTAAATATTGTATGCATTTCAGCACCCATAAACATTTATTTAATTTGTAAACATCAATTATAAGAAGTTTCATAAAACTAAACGAAATCTATAGTGTTTTAATGTAATTGATTACATAATTTCGTTGTTCAAAAAATTCTTTTCACTTTCTAGAAATGAAAAATTGATAAAAGAACGTCATTTATACCTATTTCGAAATGCAATAACTTCGCAACCGGTTATTAATTATGTCCGGTTGTGACTTTAAATTTTTAAATGGCAACTTGATTATGTTAGCTGGAAATAATTGAGAACTTCCTGCATTAAAGTATTTAGGAAACTACTCCAAGGAAGACAATAAAAAATATAAATTAAATATTTATACAATTATAGCGTAATAGAAGGCAGCTTCTTTCAACTTTGTTCAGTTAACGCTGTACAGAGCCATAAAACACTAGAGTATGAGAACTCCAATTTTAATACTGGATGTAACTATGATAAACTATGATTAATAATTTTGTTGTCTATCGTGGAGAAAGACATATGTTCATTTCAAGAATCGTTATAGAAATTTTTAAAAATAGCTTGAGGTGCGATTAAACCGGAATGAATTTTAGGGACCATTAACAGAATAATAATTCTTAGAACACTGTTTCTGATGCCACAGATGAATGATTAGAGGAAAAAAGCGATTAGCAGAGCGTAGAGAAGAAATAACATAAGAAAGATCAATAATTGAGGATGATGACTTCATTGTACAACATTTGATCCGTCACACATGTCAAGATTCTTCTGCATGCGATTGTTTTGAATCTTCAGTCCACAAGGATTATTCTCAGTGGGTGGTCTAGTCTTTCCCCGAAATTTCTTGTTCCGCTACTCGGATTTTGTGCAGTATCATGTCGATAAAAGTGTGAGACTTTTCACACGACTCACGTCAGCCATTACGGTGGATCATGAAATCGAATTTAGTGTTCCACACTGCATGGGGTCTAGTTGTTTCCATCTTTCTTAAAAACCAAGGTAAATTCTTCCTTCGAAGATGAGAAAAACACATCACTCTGATTTGTTCTCTATTCATTATCCGCAATTCAAGTGTTGAACGTCCGAAAATTAGCTTCATCTCACGACTTTACTGTTCAATACATCGCAAGTGAAAGCAGTTCTGTGAGAAAAAAAATGTGGAAATGCCCGTACTGAGTTTAGACTAACAGGTAATTATTTTCATACAACAGAGACATTGAATTCTGACCCAAAATAAAACATCGTAAACCTATCTAAGGTAGAAGACGTGAACTGTAAATTATTACTATCATTATAAGCGATAGTGACGATATTGTTCGTACATAATTTCGGGAATGGCAAACTCTTGGTGAGTCAACAGAAAACGAACGTGCTTTGAGTGATTATAGTATTGGTGATTCTGAACAAAAAAAATACTTTATATGTATGTATATATTTAATAATCTGCAATTGGGCAAATACTCCGGTGTCAGATACATGATAATATTATCTATTATACATATTGTTTATAATCTACCATTGACTAACAATAAGAAACCACTTTCCTTAGTAATAAAGTAAAAAAAGCTGACTCAAATAATCACGGTCTAACACTACACTTCACTTTAAATTGGATTATAATTTGATTACTTGGGGGAAAACACTTCACTTCCTACGTTTTTTTAGATTCAACCTAAATTTATTTTCTTCACTAAACATTCCCTCAGGGAAATTATTCCAATTGTTGATTATTTAGGAATGAAAATATTTCCACACCTGCATTTCTATTCCGACATTTAATTTTAAATTGATGGTGCCACCTACCGACAACTGTTATTTTGTATTTTGGAGATTTTCCAATCCATGGGACTTGCCCCACATAAGATTTAAATACCCTTTAAGATAATAATAACCCACAACCTAATTGTTCCCTTTTATCGTTCCCATGATCTGGCCCAACTCTCACAAATTTAGCTGCACTTTTCTGAACTTTCTCCAACGATTCTATTTGATTTTTTCGATAGGGATATCAACGATCTGCCCCGTATTCCAAAAAATATGTATCACTGAGCTTAAATATGCCATCTTCTTAGAATTTGAGTTCCCCTTTTTTTAAAATTCTTCCTTATGTAATGTAAGGAATTCCACACTTTACGTCATGTTCTTAAAAGAGGGACCGATTTTCAACCAGCTGTATTGTATGTGAGATACAGTTAAGAAAAGGCCAATGAAAAATGACCACAACTTTTAATTCACTATCACGTGCACTTTCCGCATTTCTCATTATTTATTTTAGTTTCCTCTGAAACTGTCAAGTACAGGATATACGATACACTAACGCTAATGATTTTAGTGCTCGTTAAGCATTGTTCTCAGTTTTTAAATGTCACTTTCTCGAAAATAGTCAAGCCTGTTCATAGCGTGAAGGACGGATTTCGACCTGTGAGAGTCAATTAGTGACAGTTTGCCAAAATCTTTCAGATGCGATCGACAAGGAAAGTAGAACAGTCGCAGTAGTGATTGATGAACTTTCTACACCAGTATGAATTACTTCAAGGTTTGCTACAGGAAATTGTGTACATAAACGAAGTCTCGGAGGCAGTAAACACACACAAGAAACATGTCGCGGATGATTGTGTTGTATACAGAGAGATAAAGAGGTGGAGGGGTGTCGTTAAAATACTTCAAGAAGACTTGAATAGAATACACGGATGGGCGGTTACAAAAGTATGAAATTTAACTCAGCAAAGAGCTCAGCCAATCGCTTTTATAACAAAAAAGGATATTCTTCTACTGTAAGATATCCGAAATAATGAGTAGCGAAAACAATAATTGCAAATGTCGGGATGTTATTTGAATGAAAACTAGAGTAAGCATATTAGTAAACTGGTGGGAAAAGTGTGGAACGAACTAAATTTTATTGAGAATTTTGAAGAAAAGTTGGAAGGGAGCAAAGGAAATAGCATACGGAAATGAATATATTAATAAATTGTGTATGGTACAGGCTATTTTTGGGTAAAATATGTCGTAGAACTTTATAAAACGGACCTCTTACATGGGGATCGCTTTCAGAGCGGAGAAAGAAGGTCAGAATTAGCTTTAAAAAAATTAATTTACACTAAACAACCAGCCTGGAGTGAAGTACACAATCTTACAAGTCCACGAAATTATGATGGTAAAAGGTACGACTCTTTTAAAATTAAAAAACGAAAGCAACGGAGGTATGTGGGAAAATACTGGTTTCTAAGTATACAAAACGATTAATAATTGGAATTATTTGCCTGTAAAAATACCATTGACACCGCCTAAGAAGAATAAAATACTGAAAGATAGGTTAGACATGTTAGTTAAATTGATTTAAGTAAGTAGAGTAGACATTATAAGTGTAACAGACATATTTAGAATGTTCAGTTACGTTTATTCTAACGCAGATATTTTAAAATGATTATTTTATCGTATTGGAGTGAAGGGAAGTACTTGTTTTCAGAGGAAATGAAACGGAAGGCATTGGTAAATTATTTCTATTGTCTATATTACATTTTAACTTGAATGTATATATAATTTTATCTTTAATTATAACTGCCACTAATTTTAAGCTCAAACTCAGTTAATTAATTTATTCATATGATTTATGCACTCACCGATATAAGATATAAGAAAAAGTAACAATTGCAGTTAAGATTATCCCATCCATGCATTTATAATTTTTTTTATAGATATCGCCAACTGTTCAGTGTATATCCATCAAAATTTATGTATTGCGAAATTACACGGGTGACCAAGTGAAATCTGGGCCGGCCTAAACAAGGTTTATAGGACAGGTATTTATATTACGATTTCTTGCACTCTGCAGCCAATGAACGAAGTTTTAGATTCTCTTTCAAAATTAATTACGTCAGGAACGTTACGTGGTATTATTTCTAAACTTTGATTAAGTACGACAATGAACTCCGTTTCCTTCGAGCGACCAGTAAAGTCTCGTGAGAAGGTTGCTTGAAGTGATTTGCATAGAACTATAATTTTTTTTTCATTTATGTCGCTCGCCATATAGCCGGATGTAGCTTTAACAGGACCACGAATCATGTGCTTATTAACGACTGATTCGGATTCAGCTCTATTGAGGGAATACAGGCCGGTGATAAATAGGCGCGATCAAACAAGATAAGTCAGCCATATCATTTACATTCAAACCAAATCAGTTAAGAGGTAACAATGAACTACGCCAGAAAAGGAGTTGAATAAAATTGGAAGCACAGTAAATTTTGTTTCAGAAATAAATTTTTCACGTTGTCTTTGAGGCTGTACGTGAAATGTCTTATTTATTTAAGTACGTTTATATGCTAGGAAGACATTATATTTTTTTTAAGAATGTTATTTTTTATGACATATTCATACTAGCATTACGAAATTTTGCAGAGGGAAGTAAGTTCAGGAAATAGATACGCCGAGGAAGTGGCTTCAAAAGCCAGCGATAAGACACTTTCGAAGCTAATACCAAACATTACACACTGGTCCTATTTCTTACAGCAGTCTGCACAAAAACGACTTCTAACCGCTCAAAACTAGTTTAATAACCTACGAATTGAGTGTATTTTCGAT
The DNA here is from genome assembly GCA_037074705.1 of Zhengitettix transpicula. Lineage (NCBI taxonomy): Eukaryota > Metazoa > Arthropoda > Insecta > Orthoptera > Tetrigidae > Zhengitettix > Zhengitettix transpicula. Next base: position 119,174,695 of record CM073591.1, on the reverse strand, counting down.
TTATAAACGTGATATGCAAGGCTACAACACGCTGGTACCGCATCTGTGAATCTTGCATCTTGTATGCAAATCATTGACCCATTCCTCAAGACAAGACGGAAACAGAAATGTTAGATGTTGAGGAGCGTCGCCTTTTGTTCTCCCTTCTGAAAGAAATTTGTTAATAGTGTATACCTATGGCTGCGGGGTTCAACAACAATCGCTGCTTTTAAAACTTATCTGCGGTTGCCAGATATACGCACATGAATAGACATTGTTATGTAACAGTAAAACGAGTATGAGGTGAAATGTAGATAACTTTAAAAAACGAAAAATACGTTACCGGTAAGCATGATAGAAAAATAACATAAAATTCAGATGCTACTAGCCGACAGAAACATAAAACGCAAAATTACAAGCAAATCTTTGTATCAAAATTCAAATTGATGATATTTTTTAACTGATGTAGACAAAAATTCTTGAGTTTTGCTCAACGATGCATTTAACGTCCGGAAAACACATTTTCTTGAAAGAAATTTTTATAAGTTTTCAAATTCAAGAAAAGAATAGAAGAAACATAGAGGCCGTGAAATTACTTTGAATTAAATTACTAGGAAAAAATACTTGTGAAAACTTTATTGCTGCTCTAGAATTGTAAATTCTAAAACCTTAGATCAATTTATATATAAAATCCGTTGTCTGTTGTGGTCCTAAAATGTAGACCATGTAACAATTAGGGTTCAGTAAAAAATTGTAGGTCGGCCTACATCAGGTCTGATGGGTGGAGGAATTGATTCAGGAAATTTCGCACCGTATCTGGAGTCGACACGGGTAACGCAGTTGGTAGAATTTCCGCCCAGTAAGTGAAGGTCCCATGTTCGATTCCTGGTCCGGTCGGGATTTTTCCACCCTGATACTTTAATTCAAGTTGATTAAATACAACTTCACGTCATGAAAATTAAAAGATAATTGGAAAAAGTTTTAAATTTATTGAGTTCGCTGCTCTGTTAACTTGCTGTTACAGTAAACTATAAAACTATTTCTTTTTGGTGCACTTGTATCAGATTTTTTAAATGAATATCAAACTTTGATTATTTACGAAGTTCGCGGAATATAAATTTTTTTTTTCGTGCATTCGGAAACAATACACATCAATTTGAGTCTGTGACAAGTTGAAATATTAGTTTTTGTCTATTCTTTCATTAAGCAACAACAAAAAACACGAGAAATTAGCGACCCTTATAACAGACAAAAAACAGAAATTAATTTTGAACAATTAGCGGAATGGCATATTGTACTTTGTAGTGTGAGGTTGTGGTTAAAGAAACATTAAATTAGCATAAAATATATGTATGTATTGTAAATTAAGTAACTCAATTATAATGAATTTTCTTTTAAATATAAAACAGTAAACTATGGTTAGAAATAGTTAAATCGGTCTTTTATAATGATTATCTATTAAAAGCTGTATTATTGGTTTAAACACGTTGTGGTTGTTTGGGTGAATGAGTAATAATACATATACATTTATTTTCTTGTTTATGACATGTTCACTCGCGAGCTGATACTTTTCATATTCATTACTCATGACTAAGCACTTAAAAACAGATACATCCAGAAGTGCCATCTTAACTACTCATTTACAGTCGCTGCATCATACCAAATTAAATTCATTTTATACACATTACAGATTTATACATTAATATAGACACATACATGCCTCTACACTGTTAAATAAATATTTTGGTTATTCTGGAGAAAACAACACACAATGTCATGTAGCGTTAATAATATAAATAGGAAGAGTCCTTCGACCTAGTTGATCATTTTCAACCTCTTTATAATCGGCAAATAATTATTAAACATACATAATTTCAAAATGAGTAAACCTTACGGAACGAATTTTAGTCGATTATGTACAGGCTGAAACTTATCCAACTAGGTCGAAATCTTCTTCCTATTAAAATTATTAGCATGAGACTACGTGTTCTTGCACGAGTATTTCTCTGTGAACAGTTTTTATTAATCTGATAAATATTTTGGCTGTTTCGACATAGACCAAATTTACATATTATGTTTTCCTGGTGAATAAAATGGCAATATGGATCGCACTTCAAGGTCTAGCTCACGTGGACAAATGTTTATATTGACGTGATTTGACGTGATAAGCCGTAGAAGCTTATCAGGACATCAAGTTCGGCGATATCGTGCATATGGCTATATTTTCCCATATCAATCCCTTAAGCAATATCGTACCACTGGCAATTGACGTCAATTTCATTTAAAATAATAAAATGTTACGACAAAATTAAAGCTTTTTATCCAACTTCGCTACCCAAAACCTATTCAACAGTAACATCACTGACAACCGTTATGAGGGACATCGCGACTCTAGTCTCGAGTTATATTATAGATCCATATCTAAATCAGAAACTAGCTCTATTTGTTACAATATACTTCTGGCAACAAAAACATATTTATTTTGGTTGTCTTATATCGAATTTTCTGAAACGTATAAATGATCTTAGAGTGTTTAAGCCCATTTGTCAAATTTAAGTACGCCCTTGCTCGCTTTATTCAGCTGAATAACGTTTAATAAAAATATGCCACATCTAAACTACAGCATACCTCCTTTTCCTAGTCTCGAAATTTTCAGTCAGAGTGCCGAAGGTTTTATCATTGGCCCCAAATCACCGGATGTTAAGACTCCACAATCTTTTTGGCAGTGGCCCGTGAGTCCTTTCTTTCCGCGACTCAGCCAAGGTGAACGTCTGCCCGAAATAATAGCCTCAGTCAAGAGTTTTCGCGCAAACTGTCGAGTCTTGCCTTTATTTTTAATGAAGGAGATAACGATAGTAATCAGACCGCACTTTGTTGCATCTAGATTCGCAATTATAATTTTAAAAGCATTCTCTTTACGTAGATTTGATATGTCAAGTGAAAGCTATGTTATATTTGAAATTCAAGTAGCCAAAAATTCTACGTCAGGAACATGTAGCAAGAAACGTTCCCATTGTTTCAACTAAGACGCTTTCACGCTTTTACGCCCGTTTATTATACACACTCATCACATTTGAGTACTGGCGAGAATAAATTATTATTCATCAATTTTCAGTTAAATACTAAATTGCAACGGTCGTCTATTACAAAATTTTCAATGAAGAGCGTTTGGTTTTCCAGACTACAATAAATCTATATTAATTGCTATATTATTATAATTACTCGAACAATACTCTTGGTAATCGAATGAGTATTTTAATCTTATTCATGCATTACATGATTTTTCAGCCCTAACAAATATTTCAAAATGTTTGATTTGTTTTCGCCCATTTAATTGTTAGTATCTTGAGGTATTCAATTCCTGCAGACCTTTTCTACAGGTCATTAAAGCTTTCAGAGAATAAGTGGCCATATGCCATATGACATATAAATACGAATAGATAAATATTTATTTTATTATATACTTTATATGCATGTGGAATAAACATTTCAGATGACATCGTTACTATCCTGGCATCTCTTTACACATGCACTTAGCAGCTTCTGTTATTTTTCTATACCTACCCAGTTAGCTAAATTCTGAAGCTCGTGCTTTGCTTCGGTGTTTCATAAAATATAACTAACGTAAAAATATTACTTACTATTGAGTAAAGGAGGTGAAACCGCAAACAGATATAGATATGCGTATGAAAGCATTTTTATTTTAAAATTAAGTTTAAATTTACATTCTGATCTAGTGATCTATAAGTAAATCATGCATATAAAGAAATAAGATGCTATTCCAGTGGTGGACTCCCCAAAAGTTCCTTATTAGCTATACAGATATTATAAATATGGCCTATAGTTAGAAAACAAACTATAAAGTTTATTGCAAAGGTTCTGCTGCCTTGCCTGCTGCAACCGAAATGAAACTCTTGGAATATATTAAAAATTATAAATCTTGTCATACCTGATGAGGTACTTGAAGAGGACGAAACGTCCGGTGTTTAAATACATATTTTTGCAATAAACTTTATAATTTCAGACTTTATATATTTATAATGTTATAATAATTCGGATATTTTTTTAACATTACTATACAGATAATATTTAACACTCAAGTCAGTTTAGATCTGCCAGTTCGACTGAACTGAGTGTCCTTAGGCATTGCTATTGTCCAGTAGATTCATATCAAGATAGTTTTCCTAATCTAAGATTTCAAAAGATGAAAGTAATGGTGTGATAAGTTTTTGTTGAACTTCAAAAATAATCCCGCGTGTCAGATCTTATCAAAGGCCTAGACTTAGTGAAGCAATATTTCTCCTCTTCCAAGGCCTGGTTGATTACGCTTACTACTTTGTGAACTTGTTAGATGGTGACGAAGCTATCTCTAAATCAAAACTTGTGTGTTGGTGTTGTCATGTTCTTCTAGGATTAGCTTTGATTTATTTGAGTAAGAGTTTCTCAAATATTGGCAGCAAGGTACATCGGTAATTCATTCAGGAGACTTTTCTGGTTTAGGTATGAGTATCGTTTCTATTAGTCCGGGAATGGTTAAGTTTTAAGTTAGCGTAAAATATAGCCATCATTAGTTTGTATCCTTTCTATGGTAATTACTTTAGCACTTCTCCTGTAATTACGTCATAGTTTTTGATTTTTCAAGTTTTAGTTTAGTCCTAATTAACGATCTTACTTCGTTTAATCGGATCTTTTTAATTGGTAGACTTAGTTGGTCTGGTGACTCCAGATATAGTCGTATTTCAGTTTCTTCTACTGGAGTTGGTGCAGAGGGAAACATCTGTTAGATATTTTGCAATGGAATTAACCTTTACTTGTTCACTTATGGCCCAATTTATGACGGGTTTACGAATTAGTGGAATTGCTTGTTGTGGATGTCATAATTTTCTTGTGTCTTTCTATAAGGAATGCGTTGCTTCGGCAGTCGAAAGGTTTGACCTGTTTTCTTTTACATATTAAAGTAATGCGTTCAAAGTATGTGTAGCTTAGTTGAGCATATTTTTAACGTTTGGAAATCTAGACTTTGCCAGATTCTGCGAATCTTCCTATTTTCAGCTATTGCTTGTTTTAATATCATAGGTATGGTTTGACGCACGTCATTCAATTTCAATAAGGAGGTTGAGTTCGCATTTTGTATGGTACGAATCAGGTATTTAATTGCATTATTGACTTCGTCAGTGGTTTTGAGGGATATGCTCAATTCCATTTAATTTTAAACATATATCGGAAAAGTCCCAGTCGGTTTTATTATTTCCGAATCTAATTGGTCTGGACCTGTTACATATTTGAGTACTTAATATAATTGTGATTGGGGAACGATCTGTTGACATATCAGTGGCCTATAATTCAAATGTTCTATGAAATTCCTATAAATCCCCACTCATGAATTGAAATTCGGCAACCTATTTAGCCTATGTTTTACCTTGGGAAAGTTGAAATACATTCAATTAAATCACTTAAAATACCCGAGAAAAACACATTAGTGTCTAATTTGTGTAGATATAAACTATTTTAACTGTTAATGACCACGAGTTGTTCTAGTCTCTTATCCTGAGTACTTACTTGCCCCGTAGCGCACAATAATTGTCGACGTGACATACTGAACATTTCTATATTTCGTCGTGTATTTTGTGTCATCATTGTATTCATTATCAAAGTCACCACTAGTTGGTGATGACATCACAATGTTGATTTACGCCCAGCTTATCGGCCTGTTGTTGTGTACCAAGAATTGTGCTGCCTCCACTTAATACTCCCAAATTTTTCAGCATCAACTTTGCCCGTATAAACCTTTGCAGGATTATTGTTTTATATATATATATATATATATATATATATATATATATATATATATATTGTAGAGATTACAAAGTGTTGGAAAGTGAGACGATAATAAAATCTGTGCTATGACCTGACAGTGAAATTAGTGTTCTATAAAAATTAAATAATCATGTCCGCACAAACCAGAGCAGCTCTAAATAAATGGCTTGCAAAAACAAAAAAACTTTCATCTGTAAACCTTTACGTAAATATCGTTTACCGTCAGATTTCTATAACTTTTCAGAATTCTATAATTTTTGTTGTTGGTATAAAATTTTGTTATTGTAAATTTAAATCCTTTTTTTTCGCTATTATACTTCATGAAAATTGCAAATCGCTGTCTTTATTAGAGGCCCTATAAGCGGCTCTGAAATTTAAATTCTCATATAAGTTGATGAATTTACTTAAAAATATAAAATGTAAATTCAACGAAAATCAAATTTGTCAAATAAATAATCTTTGTTACCTTTTAAAAAAATTGATTTAATTTCAATTTCCTTCCTTGTCAATATAATTAAAAGTATATATATATATATATATATATATATATATATATATATATATATAGTATACGTGCACAGAATTGTGTTAATGAAGTGTTGTGTTTTAGGTGGCACCCATGGGCCGAGACACGAGGAAGCCCCGAGTGTCGGAACGCTTGGACTCCAATCAGAACATTCGCAACCGACCACCTCCTTCCAGCTCATCCAGTGCTGTTCTAGACAATGATGACAAACACTCGAATTTCACCCAGTATTGCGACAGAAGGTAAGCGCTTACAAGTGCCAAGTAATATTACAAATGCGATGAGAGGCATCGAAGATGAATACCGATTTGTCCAGGTCCCAAATCATCAATTGACTGTAAGACCATAATTTGTCAGATTCACACCCAGAGTGCGTGTACTGAACGTGGGAAGCCAGCCTCTATTGTTTTCTGAATTGACTACTGTTTGAACCTCTGTGAAGTGCACGTAGGTCACGATTCCCCCGCTGGTATCTGCCATCATTTGATTGACGGCTGGCCCAAGATCCCAACCCACAGTTCGTGTATTTACCGTTGTTTGGTGATAACAGCATACGGGGAGAGTTGTGTGAATATTCTATGAGCACCTGCATACGAATCGGGAATTGAAGAGAGAGCGCACTGATGACGAGCGCGGTTGCATCTAGTAGTAACCGAACAGGTTATGAAGATGAACACACACAATATCGAGATAGTACATAGGGTTTCACAATCTCTTATATGAGAAAACCTTATTATTTAACATTCGATAAATATTACTTGTAACTCATGGCGTCTAGTTTAGCCATCAAATACTTTGATGTCACTACATCAGCATTTCGTATTTATACATCCTTACTTTCTTCATAGTAAAAATAGAATACAACTTGTCAATAATGTGTAAACGTGAAGTATCAAGAAACTTGTTTTGACCCTGTTTCCTACATCGAGAAAAATAGTTATATGGAACCAAGTAATCTCCTTTTCCTCTTCAACCACCTATCTCGGGATTCACCTAAATCAAACTCTTAGCCTAATACTACACGTCCAAACACTCCGAAAACGCGTCACTCATCAATTTAACCTTATTGAATGCTTACGCTCCAGAACAGGATTCTGTCATCCTAAAACCCTTCTCCGGACATACAAAATCGTCATCTGCCCTGTAATAGACGATAGCCACATTGTTTCTACTCTCTATCTACGTCACCTTCATTCTTTAAAGGCCCTAGAAAGAAGAATCCTTCGCTTCTGTCTTTCACTTCATTTCCTATACCCATCTTTCAACCCCTCAAACACCACCACCTTCTAAATTTCCACACTATCCACCAACGTCTTTTCCATCTCCTAGCATCCTACGGCCACAGATCCATAAAACATAATATTCCAAAAGTTCTATCCACCTTCCATATTCCTATCAAATTTGGCCGGAAACCTAAATTCAAATATACTTATCCCCCTGAAGTCACTGTCCATAACTTAAAACGAAAGCATCCAGTATTACAACTCTCCAATTTACCACTGTAATATAATAGTCCCACCCCAGACTTGTTAAAAATCAAGGCATAATTGAAATATATCGTTTGGATTCTTCCCCCACAAAGTAACCCTACGCTAATTTCCCATACATTAGTTGAGTAAAACTATGTCTGTACGTCTGAACTTGTAGTTGGATGAGTGGAAAATTTAGGCCTCAGTCATTCTAACAGTTATGAATAATATTAGTACAATGGATAACGACACAGCAAATGGAAAATACATGTTATATACTATTTCTGATATATATATATATATATATATATATATACATATATACATATATATTCACACAATTGGCTCTTTTTTATTATTTAAGGACTAAATAATTTACTATTTTGTTGGATATTCTTATATTTTTATTGAATTATTTATATATTGCGGATTACACATGCGTAGTTACTGCTACACAAGTCGTATATTTCTTTTTATGTATGTATGCACAAATGTACATGTTCTGTGCAAAAAAGTTTAAAGAAATAATCATAATTATGGATGAGATTTGGGACATCTTCAATGGTGCAACCAATGTGACCTTGTCCATATCAGCAGAAGACCTTGTCTATTCAGCGGCCATCTTGTCTGATACGGTCTCTTGGTATAACGCGTTTTATTTTTGGTGTCACCATCATATATGGGACATAATTTTTGTAGCATACCAATCAACGGTTTTGTAAAACATTCTTTTTGATATGAGATCTAAAATATTTTCAGCAGATATTTTTACCTCTATAAGGTGTTAATTCGATTCAAACCATGAGCGTGGAAGCACTAAAATATAAAAATAAAAACAGGAGGTACGGCGTACAGAGTAAGAAATAATATTATGTTTAGCTTTTCAGATACCCACTCAAAATTTTACTCATGCAATCCTGAAGACCTAGAAAATTATCATTTGAATAAACTACTATATTCGTTCTGACGGAACAGTACTATATGGCTTAAATTAAGCAAACGAGAACAGTAAAAAAACAATGACGAAACTATTGGTAATTGTGATTCTTATTATGACACTAATTATATTATAACAATTAATTTCGAAATCAAAGATAAGATATATCAAGTTTGTCTAGGAGCACAGTTTTGTATATATATATAATTTATATATAATGTAGACAGGAAAGAAATAAAGAAAAGCATTGGCTTACCTGAAATTGAAGGCCAGTGTAGCCATATTGGAAAGGAAGAAGCGTTTCAAGTTTTCAGATGTACAAGCTATCATTAGGAGAGAGCTCTGCACCTCATGATATGCCGTACCCTGGGCTTCTGAAAATTTTGAACATTAGTTGGTGTCTCACATGGTGACAATTAGTATAATAGTACAATTGTATAAATCTCTCTCTCTCTCTCTCTCTCTCTCTCTCTCTATATATATATATATATATATATATATATATATATATATATATATATATATATATATCCTCTTACAGTGACAATAGTTATTTATTTCACAAATACGATATAATCTGGAGCTTTCATCCATATTCATCAGTATATGTATAATTTAAAAATATTTAGGAATCGTTTGCACCTTGTCAATACAGTCAATTATACAATGAATACATATATATATATATATATATATATATATGGATGGATGGATGTATTAAAATTTATGCTTAAGTCAGCACATACTGCCACAGGGCAAAAACATATTTAGTACTTGTTTGAGAGATTTGCCACTGTACAAGTTAATCAATATTTATAGGGTGACAGACAACAAGAAGCCCCTGTCAGCAGAAGAAAACAACAATTTACCAAGTGACAATGAAGAAGAAGAAAATGGACGAGATAGGGATGCAGATAAGGCATCTACTGCTAGTTGTGACAGTGGTTCATTTTCGGAGCCTGAGCTTCCTCTAGAGGAACTCTCACGTCTCTCTATAAAACCAGAGGGCACCCTTACTGCTCGCTCTCCAATGTATGGATCAGTGACTAAAAACCATCGTATTGATCCATACAATGGTGTAAGTAAAATATTAATATTATATGACATTTGTAGTTTTGATGTATGTCACAATTACTATTAATAATTTTGATAATGACAAAACTATAATAATGACTTCAATCAGAGCTCTAAATTATTTTTACATTGCACATATGTAATATGGCAAACAGGAATAAAATATTTAGATGGAAGTACAATATATATTGATTATAACACATAGCAACAGTAATTTCAGTAATGTCTAAATCCCTCTCTATTACCAAGACTGTAATACTTCACAAAATTAATGAGACTAATGATTAAAATTGCTCTTCATATCATCAGTTAAATTAGAAATTTCATGTATATTTAAATTAAATATTGTCTTTCAACTAATGGGAAAAAAAATAAATTTGTGTACAGATTCCATGATTCAATTAATAAAAAAAATGTTTCTATTATTTTTTTTCACAGCAAATAGTTTCTCAGAGACATGCCTGTGGAGGTGGAATTGTAGCAAAGGAACCATGGCAAAAGGTAATACAATTCATATTTTTCAGAAAATTGATCAAGTTTGGTCCTTATCTTGGTTTATTTACAAATTTTTAATGGAACACTTTCATGGTATTTCAATTATATAATGTAATAATAACTAGTTCCTTATTATTATAACTTCTTTTATTTAAAAATTCTGCCTTGAGAATTATTCATAATCTTATTGTTTCCAGTCTGCTACACCTTTAATATGGGATTCTCAGTTGCAGATGTATGTGTCCGTCATACGAAATGGGTAAGCTTTCTAGATTTACGTATTACTAGTCTTAATTTATACACCTAATTATATAAAGTTACAATATTGTCTTATATTATAAACAAAATTATATAAATTTTCATACTCATCAATTTGAAAAGTTTGTCCAGAATGGTGAGTTAGCAATCAATTTCATGAAAGCTGTAAACTTTCTCTCTTTTTCCTGTCAATATTGAACTGTGCAAAGTTCAGTTCTCTGTCCTGAGAAAGGGGACATCAGCCCCTGAATAATTTACATACTCCTTCCTGTTCAACTTTACATCAGCTCTCAAATTAAGGTAAACTTGTGACTATCTATCACCCTTTCATGTCCATATCTTAACAGAAATTTGTGACTGAGAATGTAGTACTAGTAGTAGTCACAGACTTACCTGAAACTTGGTGCTGGTGTAATCAAATTGGATAGGAAGAAACATTCTAATTTTTGGAGGAATAAGCCTCCCTCTTCAGGAAAGAGTACTGAACAACTTATAATAGCCCAAATGTACTGAAACTATTATGACATATTAACTTTATTTTAGGGACCTACCTCAACTAACAGCAACTGATGTTGCTAATGAACTTGGAGATGATCCTTTTGCAGCTCTAATAGAATCAACTCAAAATCCATTAAGCCAACCTTGTGAGCCAGTTCCAACAACTGTTCAGGAATTTTATCAGCCTCATGGATCACCACATTCTGAGGCTGAATACTCACCACTGTCATGGGAAGGGACACTATCGCCAGTCCAAAATTATGAGTATGATTCTCGGCTGAGTTCAAACTACTATACAGATAGTACAAACACTCATTCATTTGAAAACAAAAAGCTAGAAGAAAATATAAACAGGGGTGTCACACCTGATCGGGGTTATGAAAGTGAAAGTGATGAACCTGATTCTCCTCAATCAATAAAAATCTGCGACAATAATTTTGCTGTTTATCATTCATATACCAGTCCACAGCATCAAAGTTCTATGATGTCACCTGCCTCTGTGGCAATATCTGCTACTGACAGTGCTTCTCAATCAAGTTCATCTTATCTGTCACCTCCTCATATAACTCCTAACTATCCGGAAATAAGGAGTTGGCCAGACATACCAAAAT